>JAEIFT010000074.1:0-600000 GCA_018904225.1 Lordiphosa mommai
ATTTTTATTGAAAATTAAACTGAGCAACAAATTTGATATTAATATCCCCTCAAAGGACCCAAACTGCCCATACTATATATAGGTTTTCCAAATTGCATGCATGAGGTTTCCAAGTGCTGCTTGTTAGACGCAGGATACCTGGACAGAGGAAGAAGAGATTCACTGTGCTCAGTGTGGTCACAGAATGGATATGTCGGCGAGTGACAACTGCAATTCCAAAATGGTTTAATATAAATGTTAAAGGGTGTACTTATAAGTGTTACGACTCGCCGTCATCATCGTGCCCCTCCAGATAGTTCCAAGACGGCAAATGCCTCGTCTAACTGCGCTTGATGATGAGCCACATCCAGATGGGCGAATTCCTAGGCGTACAATTTCCGACGAAATAGAGACAGAAGCATAGAGAAGGAGCAAGTTCCAACTAACTGGACCTACCATAAATCACTGTCCCGACGAAACAGAAAGGAACACTCAAAGAATAAAACAATTTAAACTTTAGCCTTAATCCAAATTCCTTTGGCCAGATATCGTGTAAGGCTTTAGCTCATACTTTCCTTAGTATAAGAGACATGGTATGATATACCGTCAGTACCAGTTCGGCCACACAACTAAGGTGGGAACACTGCTAGGTGATCAATCCAAATGGATCATGAGTAAGTTAGGATTTTTTCGTACATTTACTTTGCCTACCGCTAAGAAATCTTGTCACAATGTGCGCCTGAAAAGATTTACATAATGCAAACCACTGGTTTTTAGACCGGATGAGCATCAAACAATGCGCATTGCAAAATACCGGCGTCATCATAAGACAGAAATGGGTCGCGTCAAACATTTGTAGGCAAACAATCTCGTCAGGCCGAGAGCTAACTGAATTGCAGACAGCTGGCAATGGAAATTTTGGCGCCACCTTTTACTAGCGCCCTCAGCCAACTATCGATATATGAGCGATAAAACTTAAGTGTGTGTGAGGTAATATTTTTTTGCCTCAGGGTGGTCACTTCGCGTGGCTGGTCAGTGAAAATAGCAAAAAATGTGAAAACGTAATGAAATAAAGAAAACGTAATACAAAAACCCAAAACAAAGTGAATTAAACGAAAAAAACCTAGTAAGGTGTCACAGTTAATTAAATAACCAATGAGGACAACTAGGTACACCAAAAGGCAAATTAAAAAATTTTCAAGATACGGTGAAAAAAGAGAGCATAAAACCGATTCTTCAAAGAAGCTCACTTATAAGGTCGTTGGAGCCCTTATAATTTTTTTTTTTTTTTGCCAATTTGGGAGGGGGTATCTCGAAAATACAGTAGAGTGTAAAAGAGAGACAGTTAGTCAGAGGGGTGGACGTCATCCCAACTTAAAGTTTAGTGAGTGTGTGTGTGTGTGTCTGTGTGGGATTAATTAAGTCGTGAAAATAAAATAATAATATTTATTTGCTAATAGAAAATAACCAATCTAGGCTAAATGGTAAATGTTCGGGTGTGTGTGCATGTTTGAGAGAGAGTGAAATGTAAATAACGCGTACACACAATAAATAACAACACAGCAAGAATGAACTAAATTTTACTGTGCGTTTGCTGTTGTTGTTATAGTTCAACACTAATTGAAAAGGCTCACATATTAATTCAGTTAACAGTTTTTACTACACCAATTAGTGAGATTGGTAAGGTAACCCGCAAGGATACTACACTGACTTCAATTATCCCTCCAAAAATTAGTGAATCACTACCGTCATCCACACAGCTGCCCACATTTATTGAGAAAAAAAAAAAAAAAACCTACGCCTGTCCAGTGATAAGATCAAAGTTGAGGTCAGGGTGCGACCCTTTAATCGACGCGGTAAGTACATCTTCTTTTTACCTTCTGCCTCATTTTTAGCTTTGACTCTTGCACAAACGATTTTCTTGGCTTGTTTTACATTTTAAGGTTGTTGTTTGGCATAAATGCAGCAAAGTTTCACTGTCAGACTGACTGACTGATTACTCAATTCATAACTCAGACAGACGGGAAATGTAGAAGAAGAGGAACAGACAGGCCACATTTAACCACCCACATGTTTGCTCCTTCATCAGTCCCCAGTCCCAGTGTGATAAGCTTTTTTTTTTACGGAAATAGAAAATGTTATCAAATGGGCATAGATAAGCTAAACCAACCACACACAACACACATATAACATTAGCCTGAATCTTACGCATCGTAATTGATGTCCGGAAAGTCCCCAAAGCATTTTTGAAGTTATATTGAACTCAGCCAAGCGTAAAGCTAACACAAATGCTTTTAAGTAAAGTTTCAATTTGGGTCCAAAAAACGAAAAGCTTAACCTGTTTCCTCTTGATGTTGTCATCCATGTGTCTGTTTATTGTTAACCTCAACAAAGAGAGAGTCAAGCAAAGACTTAAAGTTAAGTCAACTGACCAAAACTGTAAATGATGAGCTCACCAAAAATATTTTTGACATGCCTTCATTAGGTATGTCCATTTAGCCAGAGAAAAGTCCTAGTCCCTTAGGGTTTACATTTCCTCCTACATGTTGTTTCTTTTTGTGCAACGACAGTGAATTTCGAAAAGTAACTTGAGGCCAACCAGGGCATGATACACATTAGCCTTTAGTATAACATGTGTGTGTCTGCCTTTGCCTGTTGTTTGGTTGTTGTTGTTTGCTCAGTATGCCATTTCCATAACTAAAGTATGCGAAGGACATACATAAAGACTGAAATATTTCAACAATTTTAGCAAGATACACAAGAGATCGGCTTTAGTAGACTAAGTACCGAAAATGGCAACGGTTTGTAAACAGATCTGATGAATCAATAAATGCAATTTGAAAGTTACTGATGACAGGGGGAAAACTCTTTTGACCATCCTAAAATTCCAAGTTTCTGTATAGCTTATTTTTTGAACTTTTGTTTGGTCTCTTTCGCATCCTTGTTGGTGCTTGTTGCTTTAGCTGTCTTTCTCCTCCAGCTTTTGTTTTTAATACTTTCTTTTACCCAAATTTTACATATGTAATAGACAGAAGAAAATATTTCCTATTCAATAAATTCCTACGTCTGCATAAACGCTTCGATCTCAGAGACCGGAGAGGATTTAATATGGAAAGGCACTCTTAAACGCCGCTCAATTTTGAGCAATGTTAAGAGATAATTATCATGTTAACTTATAATTATCATAGGAAAAGCCTGTGGTTAGAGCGAGACAGAAATAACTCAGAGAGCGAAACTGACCTCAAACAGCTGACTAATTTGGAATGACAAGGTAGACGCTTCTCAAATTGTCTTTTTATGTTAACTTTGCTCTGCAGAGACTTTAAGTGTTAGAGCCTTCAGCTTTTTCAGTTAAAGCTGTATTTACCTGACCTGATTTCTCAGCTAAGTTTTCGTCTGAGCTGATTTCAGCCCATGTGAAAAGGCGTACGAGTTGTCATCTGACTGGCTCAGCTGAGCGATGAGGTGAAACAGAACCGGTTCTCATTGACCTGAGCGCTCAGCTGAACTCTCATCTGTAATTTCATAGTATTGCATACTTTTGTGTGCTGGCGTTGCCACTTGCTGGATTTTATTTACAGCAGCGGAACAAATTGGACCACTCTCCATTTTCCAAAGACGTCATAAGTTCATTTGTAACTTTTGAAACCTTTGAATACGTTTTAAGAACCAGAAGACTTAAAAATTATGAAAGCAAAAAATAATCATTGTTTTGCTTTGCCATTTTTAACATATTTTAAAAATAATACGATCACTTTTCAAATATGAATTTAAATTTACAAAAGTCATTGGGCCGATTTCTCATCTCCTACATAGCACTGTCACATAAACTTAAAAATATCAGAGTAAATTGTACGTTTATCTGATACATAGCACCTGTCTAGAAGATGAGAAATCGGCCCTTAAATGATTACTTAAAGATAATTGTATATTAAAGCTAAGTTTATTCTATAAATTTAATGTTTAGGTGCGATGCCTTTATTGGCTATAACGGCTAAGCAACGTATTGGAATCGATTCAACCAAGTCCTGACTTCTGAAAGACTTCCCATAGTGATCCAGTGCTGATTTACTTAACTGTAGAAACTGGCTTTTTACATTAGCCCTTAAATTTTCGACACGATTGTGCTCTGGTGACTGCGCAGGCCACTCCAAAACTTTATCAAAATGTTTTCAGAATCATTCCAATCATTCCAAACTAGCGGCATCATCTTCTGTGAAGGGTAGCATCAAATATTCAAAATATGGACGTATACATGTGATTCATTATAGTTTTGTATTGGAACTACTCCATAGTAAGAAAAACAACCAAATACCATTAGGCTGAGTTCACCTGTTCGACGCATGAGACCTGACAATCTAGTAGGCCTTTATATTGTATTATTTTCAATGTGAATAACTTGTCATTTAACATTGAAAACAAGCGAACATGAATGCCTACTAGATAATCATATCTCATGCGTCAAACATGTGAACCTAGCCTCCACACTTTGAGCTTGCCTTCATGTTTAATGATTTTCATATCGATTTTACTCTCAACTTTGCATAAAATATTTTGGAAGATTTTTGGGCTGGCCCATTTAGATATTTTTATTTTTGCGAATTTCATGTATATAAGAGGGAATTTTTTTGGGCTGCAGGCTGTAAATCAGTAATCGTTTTCGAGCACTTGTTACAGACATTTCTTTGTGGTTTATTGCGTTTCGTATAATTTTATTTGAAAACATAACCAATCGACCAACTTCTCTAATGAATTAGTTTTGTTTAGATCATAACGTACCGTTACCTTTTGATTGATCAAAATATTTAGAAATATGGGTTTAAAATTAAATATTTTTATTTTTTTTATTTAATATTATTATGTTTTTATTTTATATTTTTTTTTTTTTTTATTTTAGTTTTTATATGATTTTGACATTTTAATTATTTTATTTTATATATTTATTTTTTATATTTATGGGAATTTTTTTTTTTATTTTTTATTTATTTTATATTTTTATTTGGTATTTATTAAAATCGATGATTATTTAAGGATTATGAGTTATTGATGGTTTTTTTATTTTTGTTAATAATTGGGTTTATGTTTGTTATTTACTAAATTTATATTTTTATTGAAAAAATTTATCAATATCTGTTTTTAAAGTATTTGGAAGCGAAATATGGCGGTTTCTATAAAAATGTAAAGGGTCAATTTTATCTTAAAAGTGTATATTATTTTAGCAGAAGTTTGTAAGCAAGAAATATTATTTAACAAAAATATATATTTTGATAACGACGAGCTGAGTTAATTTCTTCGTCTGTCTGTTTCTACGCGAACTAGTCCCCCAATTTAAAGCTATCGAGCGTAAAAATTTTGACAAATTTCTTTTTTGAAAATATGTGGAACCGGATCGGATTATATATATCTTTACCCAAGGAAGATCGGTTAAAATTCTAGTAAAACTTTTGTTTTATGTAGATAATTTGGTATATTTATTTTATATTAATAATTTAAAATATAAATGGATAAATAATAGCTGTTAAGGGGTGGTCAAAATAGTTTAGTGAGAAAACTTTTAGTTTTATCGTATACCAATATGGGTTGTATTATTTTATATTGTATGAAAATTTATTAAAATGGAAGACATAGCTGAATAAAATGGTGGTTAAATATTAATAGGAAAATTGGTTTTCTATTTTATCTTTATATATTAGTTTTATATTTAAATTTGAAAAATTTATTAAATAGTTAGTATAATTAAACCAAGGATGATGGTCGGAAAATGTGGTTTACCAAGAAAAGTTTTTATGGTAAATTAAAAAATTAAAATAATTTATTATCGGTAATGGAGGAGTAAGCATTATTCAGGACCGATCGATTTACCAAAATTTTTTATTAAAAATTTACGTTTTAATTTTGTTTTATTTAGTTATTGATAATTTTTAATTATGTAATTTGTTTTTTTTATATAAGAGTTTAAAATAATAGTAATGGGTTTAAAATTTTATTTTTTCTGGATACCTGTTTTTTTTATTTTTAATTTTCTATTTTTTTTTTTTCAATTTTGTCATTTAAAAAATTTGGTATCTTTTGAGATTTTCTAGTGGGGTTTCCTTATTTAACTATTTACTATGTGGTACCTGTTTTTGTATGTTTGGAGCCATTTTCATTTTTTTTTTTAAATTTTTTTTATTTTTATTTTTAACCTGAATTTGTTATTTAAAAATTTAAATTAATTTTAAAATTTTTTAATATTTATTGCGTATATAATATTAATGTGTGAATTTTTTGGGGTAGCCCCCCAATGTCGGTTTTCTGTGTGCTAACTACTTCAATCTCTGGTTGTTTATTACTATTTTTTTTGTTGTATTGGTCGGCTTGTAAGACTGTTGTAATATTTATTGCGATGACTGATTAGGCAACTGCATTGTTGTTATATATATTTATTTTTTTTGGTTTACAATCATTTGAAAGGTTCTTCAATAATGGCATTGACTCCACAAACATACATACATTGTATACAACACATTTATCGCCTTATTTTTTGCACTTATGTACGGAAGGTATATAGTATATATGTAATATATATAGGAATGTCAGGCTTGCTATTTTGAACTCGTTATCACACATGTGATGTAGAGGGGAAAACGGCAAAATTATCTCAAATAATTCAATATTTATAAATTTTTTTGTTTATTTTGTTTACTTGCAGAAATTGAATTGGGTAAAAAATGTATTGTGGAAATGGACAAACAACAAACGATATTACAAAATCCAGCATTAGAGAAAATCGAAAGGTAAATTTTACAACTAAAAGATTAAACCGGACTTAACCTTTCCTCTCTCTTGTACAGAAAACAACCAAAGACATTTGCATTCGATCATTGCTTCTACTCGTTAAACGCTGAGGATGACAACTTTGCGTCACAGGAGACGGTCTTCGATTGCGTGGGACGTGATATACTGGATAATGCATTCCAGGCTATAATGCTTGTATTCGCCTACGGCCAGACGGGTAAGTTTTTTATGCTAATTCAATCCGAAATGTTGACTCATCTCCTTTTTTCTTTTAGCTCTCTCAGGTTCTGGCAAGTCGTTTACCGTGATGGGTTCGCAGGAATGCAAGGGCATTATACCGCGTCTCGTGATAAACTTTTCTCGGCCATTACCAGCAAATCGACACCAGAATTGATGTACAAAGTGGAGGTGTCCTATATGGAAATTTACAATGAGAAAGTTCACGATTTGCTTGATCCCAAACCGAATAAACAATCGCTCAAAGTGCGTGAACACAATGTTTTGGGTCCCTATGTGGATGGTTTGTCACAGTTGGCCGTGGCCTCGTATAAGGATATTGATAATCTCGTGACCGAGGGGCAATAAGTCACACACTGTGGCTGCCACCAATATGAATGCTGAGTCTTCACGTTCGCATGCTGTCTTCTCGGTGGTGCTGACCCAAATACTGACGGATCAGGCTACCGGTGTAAGCGGTGAGAAGGTATCCCGCATGTCCCTGGTGGATTTAGCTGGCTCTGAACGGGCAGTCAAAACGGGAGCCGTGGGCGAACGTCTGAAGGAGGGTTCCAATATCAACAAGTGAGTTAAGAGCTTAAGACCTTAACCCTGACTAATGTTTGGCCTTTTTTTTACAGATCTCTGACTACCCTGGGACTGGTCATATCCAAGCTGGCCGATCAATCCAATGGCAAAAAGGGTGGCAATGATAAATTTGTACCCTATCGCGATTCTGTGCTCACTTGGCTGCTTAAGGATAATCTGGGTGGCAACTCCAAGACGGTAATGGTGGCCACCATTTCCCCTCGGCGGTAATATGAGGAGACTTTGTCTACTTTACGCTATGCGGATCGTGCCAAGCGTATTGTCAATCATGCTGTGGTCAATGAAGATCCCCAATGCACGCATTATACGCGAGCTGCGGCATGAGGTGGAGACTCTCAGAAGCATGCTGAAACATGCCACTGGCTCACCCGTGGGCGATGTGCAGGCACAAGCTGGCCGAAAGCGAGAATCTAATGAAACAAATCTCGCAAACATGGGAGGAAAAGCTGGTCAAAACCGAGCGCATACAAAACGAACGACAGCAGCCCTGGGAAGATGACATCAGTGTACAGGCCAGCGGGCATTAAGGTGGAGAAGAACAATATCATTGGGTCAATTTAAATGTTGATCCCTCGCTCAATGAACTGCTGGTTTATTACCTAAAGAGCGCACCTTAATAGGCGGACGTACCATCAGTGGCCGGCAGCCAGATATACAACTCGGGCCTGGGCCTGCAGCCCGAGCACTGTGTCATTACCATAGAGGAAAGTGGCCTGTGTATGGAGCCCGTGCAGGGGTGCTCATTGTTTTTGTCAATGGCTCAGCGGCGGTGGAGAAGCCACCGCTACAGAATGGTGAACGTATCCTTTGGGGTAATCATCATTTCTTCCGCGTCAACTCGCCCAAAGTAATCTAACCAATATGTGCACATCGGAGCCACAAACTCCGCCCCAGCTGATTATTATAATTTTGCACGTGATGAAATAATGCAGAATGAGCTTAGCAATGATCCCATACAAACGGCCATAGCTGGGCTGGAGCGACAGCAAGAGGAAGATAAACAGGTGGCGCTGGAGAAGCAGCGTCAGGAGTATGAGCGACAGTTTCAACAATTGCGTAATATTTTGTCGCCCAGCACGCCCTATGCTCCCTATGCCCCCATATGATCCTTACGTATGGGCAAGATCACACCGAATAACCCACATCGCAAATGAGGTGTGAAAAAGTGGGCTCAGGTAAGCCTTATTTGGTCCTTTCTAACTTCAATTCTAATTTTCCATCTTTACCAGGAGCGCGACGAAATGTTTCGTCGCTCTTTGGGTCAACTGAAGACGGACATTATGCGCGCCAATTCTCTGGTCCAGGAGGCCAACTTTATGGCCGAGGAAATGGAAAAGAAGACCAAATTCTCTGTTACCCTGCAAATTCCACCGGCCAATTCAGTCCAAGTCGCAGGCGTGGCGCCTTTGTCAGTGAACCGGCCATTTTGGTGAAGCGCACCAATTCTGGCAGCCAAATTTGGACCATGGAAAAGCTGGAGAATAAAATGATTGATATGCGTGAAATGTATCAGGAGCATAAGGAGCGTATACTACATGGCCTGGTATGTGGCAATTTCATTTCGAAATCTCTGTTCATTGTGCTCTGTACTAACCATTCTATAATTATCACACACACACACACGCATTCAATTAACCAGCCCCCTTGTAGAGCCATTCTCGTAGATGAATACGACGACAAGGTAATTAAACGAATGCATAAGTTCAAGTCGGCCCTGCCGACTTTTGATATACCCGTTACTCAG
Source organism: Lordiphosa mommai (assembly GCA_018904225.1). Lineage (NCBI taxonomy): Eukaryota > Metazoa > Arthropoda > Insecta > Diptera > Drosophilidae > Lordiphosa > Lordiphosa mommai. The sequence continues at coordinate 9,326 of JAEIFT010000074.1, forward strand.
GGAAAGTTTTATTTAAGAATTAATTATTTAATCTCAAAATGCCCAAAAATCAATAAATGATGCCTAAAATAATTGTACACCCAGATTGGGAGCTCTTACAAATTATTTTTCAAAAAATTGGGAGATATGAGGTATTTTTCAAAATTGCGTCGGGGTGGCAACTCTACTATCGTTTGTCTGATCGGGAAATTCATGTATGGCGGATCAGTAATAATGATCCTAATTTATAATAGCGTACTTCTCTAGAAAATTTCGAATAATCTATCTTAATTGTGGGAGATATAGGTATTTTTCAAATTTGCTGGGGTGGCAACTCTACTATCGTGTTCGGATCGATAGGAAATGATATATGGCGGATCGCTAAGAAATGATAGATCCCCATGGTCTAGAAAGTTTAAATAATCTTGCGGGAGATATAGGTCTTTTAAAAATTTCCGGGGGGCAACTCTACTATCGTTCGTCTGATCGGAAAATAATGTATGGGGACCGATAAGTGATGATGATCCTAATATATGTCAGAAGGTTCGAACAATCTATCTTCAAAATTGTGGGAGTTATGAGGTATTTTTCAAATTGCCGGGGTGGCAACTCTACTATCCTTCATCTGATCGGGAAATGATGTGTGGCAGATCGATAAGTAATGATGATTAAAATATATGTATAACAGGTCCAAACAAGCTAGCTCCAAAAATTGTTGAGATGGGAGGTTTTTAGAGCGAATCTCGTAAACGGACATTCGGCTGGGGGACTAAAACGAAAGTACCTTAACTTTGATTTCTTTGCGATAGCTTTTTCCGTGAATTTATCTTTGTTTCAGTGTTTTTCTTTTATTTGAAGCTGATATTCGTTTGCATTGAAAAACATAAGCAAGCGCAACTATGCAACACACATACACTTACAGGGATCTGGGCTCAGGAATGTGAAATCAGGGATCTGAGATCAGGGTTGAGGATCTGGGATGGATCTTGATCTGTGATCTGGGATAAGGGGATCTGAGTATCAGGGGCCTGGGATCGTTGATTAGGGACTAGTATTTGGGGTCAGGGATGGAATCTCGGATCTGTGATCTGGGATGGACCTCCAGAGCTGTGGTCTGGGATGGATCTAAGATCTGTGGTCTGGGATGGATCTCGGATCTGAGATCTAGGATGGATCTCGGATCTGTCATCTAGTTCCTGGTATCAGGTATCTGAGATCTGGGATCAGGGGTCTGGGGATGGATCTTGGATCAGGGATATGGGATCTGAGACTAGTGGTCTGGGATGGATCTCGGGATCTGTGATCTGGATCTGGAATAAGGGAACTGAGATCAGAAACTGGGATCAGGGGCCTGGGATCTTGATTTGGAATCTGGTTTTTGCGGTCAGGAATCTGGGATGGATCTGGATCTGTGATCTAGAGAAGAAAGGGAACTGGATCAGGGGGGTGGGATGGATCTCGGATCTGTGTTGCTGGAAAAGGGGAAGGGCCTGGGATCTGGGATCTTGATAGGGATCTTTTATTTGAGTCATGGATCTGGGATGGATCTCCGGATCTGTGATCTAGGATAAGGAACTGCGGATTTGGTATCTGGGATCCATGGGGTCTGGGATGGATCTCGGATCTCTGATCTAGGATCTGGGATAAGGGAATTGGGATTAGGTATCTGGGATCAGTAGCTCGGGATCTTGATTAGAATCTAGTTTTGCGGTAGGGATCTGGGATGGATCTCGGATCTGTGATCTAGGATAAGGGAACTGGGATCAGTAGGTCTGGGATGGATCTCGGATCTGGGATCAGTGCATCAGGCCTAGGATCTGGGATCATTGATTAGGGACTGAGTATTTGGGGTCAGGGATTGAGATGATCGGATCAGTGATCTAGGATCTGGATCAGATACTTGATCTGAGATCAAGGTCCTGGGATCATTAGATTAGGAATCTGGGATAAGAAATATTTTTGGGCTCAATCTACGATGGATATCGGATCTGGATAAGGAACTGCGATCAGGGCTGCCATCAGGGCCTGGGATCTGGGACTGGTTTGGGTACACTACTTTATATAAAATAATAATTATAAAATATCTCATATTTTTTATTCGTATTTTGATTCTGATTTTTCATATACTTTTATGGGTCGTAAAAGCTCCTTCTGCCTGTAACATACATTTGCACGAACTTTACGAGTAACGGGTATAAAAAAAAAGAACCCCGTCGCCCACATTGCACCATTACTATCCTATGTTGCGTCCGTAAATCACTAGAATTAGCCATTTGTTGACATCTTTTTGACCTTTCCAGGACGAAGACAATAACAAGCCCCAGGATCCCTTCTATGAGTCGCAGGAGAATCACAATCTCATTGTGGGCCAACATATTTCTGGAGGTGCTCTTCCATGACGTCAAACTTGACTATCACACGCCCATCATTAGCCAACAGGGTGAGGTGGCTGGTCGATTTCAGGTGGAAATTCAAAGAGTGGCTGGACAAATGCCTCAGGATCGCATTGCGAATCGGTGTCCGAGTCGTCGGGTGATTCGCGCGATGAGTACGATGATCCCGTGGATCCCATGGCCAATCAGATCACTTGTCGTGTAAACATCAAGTGCGCCTCCGGTCTGCCTCGTCATTGTCCAACTTTGTATTCTGTCAGTACACCTTCTGGGGTCACCAAGAGATGGTGGTGCGTCATCAATGCCGAGTCGACGGCTCACGATCAGAATATGATTTTTTAAGTTTGAACACCAAGGATTTTACGGTCACCATCAATGAGGAGTTCCCGGAGCACTGCATTGAGGGTGCTTTGCCATAGAGGTTGGGGACATCGCAGTGCCGGCTTCTCCCGGTCCAAGGGCTGGGAGGTGGAACAGCAGTAGCAAAAAGCGCGCTCCCTGGTGGATCGCTGGGCGGAGTTGTCGCGAAAATCGAACTATGGGTGGAGATTCATGAGCTGAACGACAATGGCGAGTATTCGCCGGTGGAGGTGACCAATCGCAATGAGGTTTTAACCGGTGGGATCTACCAGTTGCGTCAGGGTCAGCAGCGACGAGTCAATGTGCGCGTAAAACCAGTCCAAAACTCGGGCACTTTGCCTATTATCTGTCAGTCCATAGTAAATGTGTCCATAGGCAGTGTGACCGTACGTTCGCGTTTGCAGCGGCCCCTAGACTCTTACCTGGAGGAAGATCTCACTAATGCTGAGAGAAATGGAGCGAGGCGCTGGGTCGCCGTCGACAATATTTGGATCAGCAGATACAAATGCTCATCAAGAAGGAGGAGAAGAATGAACAGGAACGTGAGCGAGAACTGAGCCTGGTGCATCAGTGGGTCTCGCTGACAGAGGAGCGCAATGCTGTCCTAGTACCGGCTCCAGGTTCGGGTATTCCCGGAGCACCCGCCTCCTGGGAGCCACCCTCAGGCATGGAGCCGCATGTGCCCGTATTATTTCTCAATCTCAATGGCGATGATTTGTCCGCACAGAATACCAACGATGAATTGTCCATAGCGGGCATTAATTCCATACTCTCCAAAGAGCATGGTCATAAATTTTATACTCTACAAGTCCTACAGCATTTGGACAAGGATGTGTGCTGTGTGGCCAGCTGGGATTCGTCTATGCATGATAGTCAGGCTTTGAATCGTGTTACCGAGGCCAATGAACGTGTTTATTTGATACTACGCACCACAGTGCGTCTCTCCCATCCGGCTCCCATGGATTTGGTGCTGCGCAAGCGGCTCAGCATTAATATCAAGAAGGGACAAACTTTAACGGATCGTTTGAAGAAATTCCGTTTGGTACGCGGCGAGAATGCCATCTGGCAAAGTGGTGTAACCTATGAGGTGGTGTCCAATATACCCAAAGCTTCTGAGGAGCTAGAAGATCGCGAATCATTGGCTCAACTGGCGGCCAGTGGTGATGATTGTTCCGCCAGCGATGGCGAGACTTATATAGGTAAGTTTTAAGAGAATATCCTATTCAGGGACCGGATATAAGAGTTACTGGTAACTTACTGACTTTTTTAAATAAAAGTCATCAATAAAAATTATTCAGAGACATTTATTTTTTTAGTCATAATATAAAAGTCATTTGCATATATCGCATTGAAGGATCCATGTAGGACAAAATTAAGTTTAAATCAAGGCTTCAAACCGGTCCGTAACCGAACCCCAAAGAAACGGTTCGGTTCGGGTTTCTTAAATTGGCCGAATTGAATTGATCCCCTCAAACCTGAACTCGAACCGAACCAATTATTAAAAAAAAAGTTCGGTTCCAGATATAAAGTATTTTTTTAAGCCGAAAGAAATTCTCGATGTGGATATTTAAAATTTAACTTTAAATGACTTTACGACTGACTGTAAAGAAGGGAAGTTTATAAGAACAAAAGAAAGCAATGAACCGATGTGAAATAAAAATCGGTCAATAATGGGTTATAGTTTTCTTCGAAAATTGCCCAAGAGAACATATATCAAAATAATTTAATAATTTGAAAGGTCTAAAAAATATATTTCTAACTTAGTTGTACGAGCATTTTAAACACTTAAATCTGTTTCTTCTTATATAAGATTTAGTAGAAATGAATAGTTCAAGAATGATTATAACGCCTACACAGACGAAAAAAGATTTCCGGATTTTATGAAACCAAAGTCAATGGTTCGACTCGTACTTGGAAATTTTAATCCGAAGTTCGGGACTTGAATTAACTTAAACTAGGCAAGAACGGACTATATAATATTCAGGGAATCAAACCGAATCGAATTTCGGTTCCGGTTCTGCTACGTACCAAAACTAATGTTTCGGTAAAAGGTTCTGTATTCGGTTTTTATCGTACCTTGGTTTTATTTCGGTATACCGGTACGTACGAAAAGAAGGAAAATTAAACATAATAAACTTTACCCCCATATGGAATGATGGTATGTCGATCACAATTTAACCCTGCTGTTAGGTACAATTATTAATTCTTTACTTTTTAAATGCAAAATGAGAAAAATTAATAATATTTGATATTATTGAACCAAAATTAGATGCATTTGAAATATAATGAAATGGTTATTTTTATTGAAAATTTCAGTATGTACCAGATGGTCCCTTAACCTAAACTTTGTAAGTTTTTGCTAATGTTTACCCTGCGTTGTAAGAAGGAATAACAAAAAAAACGCAGAACCGAAACTGTACCGGTACAATGTTTTGTTTCTTTCGATCATTTCGGTTCCAAAAATAAAGGTTCCGAAATACCGGTTCTCCTTAAAAAAATAAATAATATCGGTTCCGGTTACGGTTTTGGTTCTAAGTTTCAATCGGTTCTTTTCGGTATACGGTTCCGGTTCGGGTTTCGGTTTGTCACCTGATAATATTATATAATAATAGATGATCAAACTAATCGTAAATAAAAGCTTCATATTATTTTTTGTTCGAACCAAAACCTGAGGTTCCAGAGGATCCAGGAACTGAACCGAACCCAAAAATTTCTCACTGGTTCGGAACCTTCGAATCTTTATCGATTACCCTTGTCAAGCTGATATATGCAAATGACTTTAATGCAATGCCTTAAAAAAATAAAAGTCTCTGAATAATTTATATTAAAGTCTTTATAATATAAAAGTCATCTATAACAGTTGTCATGTGAAGAAAATATATAAAAATCAAAAATAATTGTTATGAGCAGAGTAATAAAATAAAAATCTCAAAATAATTGGTATTTCCCAAGATTTAAAATAAAAATGAAAAAAAATAATTGTTATTTTACGAGTTTGATAAAACTTATAAATGTTACGGTCCCTGGAATATCCATGTCCTATGAAGATGTACTCATATTTCCCCGTTCTTAGAAAAATACACGCGTGGCGTTTCGGCCGTAGAGAGCATACTCACTTTGGATCGCCTGCGTCAGAATGTGGCTGTCAAGGAGCTGGAGACGGCTCATGGTCAACCGCTGTCCATGCGCCAAGACCGTCAGTGTGCCCAACTTTTCGCAGGTAAGCTCAACTCTGGCCGCCAGCCTCAAAGCTTTTTAACCCACAGCCAAGCGGCTTGCCTTAGATGGTGCTTTCCACTACTAACTAACCTAAACACAATCCACAAAAAAATATATATATATAATTCTTTCTCTTTTCACATCTTCTATATGCGCTTTCACCAAAAAAAAACTTAAACTAACCCAAAAAAAAAATTAAATTCGGCGCGCACTGCAAATATTTCTCTATATAAATGTATGTGTGTGTGTGTGTATTGGTATTATCTCTGTCTATATGTTTATGCTGTGTATGTCGCTTCACACTGCGCACACATACATAGGCGGTCAAAGAAACCACCAATACGGGCAGTGTAAGTAACCCCATAGCACTGTAAATTATGCTTATGTGTGTAACCCATTATATTTTTATTTTATAATTTTCTTATCATTTATGTTGGTTTTAATTTCATTTTCACCGTAAACTCTAAATAATAACACAACAAAAAAAACACACACAATTTATGATGAAAGAAACTCATAAATAAACTTATGCAGATTATGCGTTTCGATGCCTCTATGGAATCGCTGTTGAATGTGGGACGTTCCGAGTCCTTTGCGGATCTGAATAACACGGCTTTGGGCAATAAGTTTACACCAGGTGAGTTTATAGCCAAGAACTTTAGTGAGTCATTTAAAAAATTCAATTCTTTTTTCAGCCGTTACCGCTGGCAGCGGCGTCATACGCACTCGTCACAGCTTTGGCGGTAAAAGCAGCTCGGATGATTCCCCCCGGCAAGGCCTTTGGCATTGGTATGTTTGCTTATACCACAAACAATTTTGATACTTTTTTTTTTTTTTTTTTTTTCATACTGAATTTTTTGAGCCACGAAAAAAGTTTATAATCGACTTTTTTATGTAACACAATTTTAATAAGTATATTACTTACTGCATATATAAATGTTATGCGCAGCAACTTTGATTAAACCTACAACAGCATCAAATAGCACAGCGCGTGTGCCATCTGCAAGGGATTTATCTTTGTTTTACAGTTGAATCTTTAACGTAGAAAATCTTTAGAGTTGGTTCATATAGGTTTAATCTAAGATCTTGCTCCTTGAACTGAAAAATTTGATTTGTAGATGATGAGGAATTAAATCAAAATCTCAAAAGCGTAGTGTAAGGCCTTTTAAACTCCGCTGAAGAAGTCTTTGCCACGTGGTCATTAAGCAAAAAATTTTAATTAACTTTAAATAAAAGTTATATATGGGCATTTCCGCCAAAATGTCCACCGAGGCTAAAAATCTAAAAGTTCTTGAAATCTTTCTGTTTATTCATATTATGGTAAAGAATCATTCAAATTTAACTAATTTAATTAAAGTGAACATATGGTCATTAACCTCAATGAGTAAATCGACAGCAAAGTTGCAAAAAGTGCATTTTTCTTTTTTTTTTGCCATTTTAAATTGCATGCTTTATTTGTTATTATCTTTTTTTAAGAAAGATCATACATGATAAAGACTGTTCTACAAAATGTCTCTTACATTATAATTTATCTAAAAAAACCAAAGGGTACAATGCAATCGCGATTAACTGCAAAATTTTTGGTTTCCTTTAGTCCATTTTTCAATGTCCCGTTCGATACCGAAAAAGAACATTAGTTATCAGTGTGTCACAAATTGAAGAAGTGAATGCATGGAAAGTTTAGCACAAACAGATTTTTTTATAAGCAATTTAATAAAAAAAATCCCAATTGGTAAAATTTTTTTTGTTATATTTTAATGTCGGTCAAAGTTGGTCCCGTTCGCGTCTGTAAGTGTAAAGTTTAGTGGTTAAAATTAATTCATACTAATATTTTTGTGTTTTGTGCAAAAACCATTTCAATACAATTGTAGAGACCCGAGCAACGTCGGGATTAGTGCTAGTTATTGATTATAGTTAAAATGCATAAATATATACATAATCATCCACTTGAATCATATTGGAAAAAATGTCCCGTTCGCAATGTCCGTTACGAATCAGATTATTATTTATAAAAAAAAGTACTGAAGATTTTGGAACCAACTAAAAACCATTTCAAAGTACCATTCATGCATAAGATTCTAAAACATTTTTGGTTTTAGAAATGCGTCAGGTTTCGCTAAGTTCTGGCTATATGTAGGTGGCCCCGAAAGCAACTTCTGTTTTTGTCCCGTTCAAATCGCTTCTTATTTTGCCATTATTTTGGAATCAGTATTTCACCTGTCATTCGCTTTAGCACTATTTATAGTGCTACTCAATACCTTCATTATAAAGTAAAAACGAATTGAAAATGCCTTTTATTTTGCCTTTTTTTTTACTTTATGTCGTAGGAACGTCCGCGTTCGACATCATGGAAATGCCCATATGTCGAACGGGACCGTCGAATACTTTTGAAGTGGAAACAAAGGAAAAATAATAACTTATAGCTCTAAATTGGCCCTATAATTGCAGCAAAGGTTGAGTTTGGGCAAATTATACTTTTCAAGATAATTCAAAAAACCAAGGCATTCGCACGGGACAAAAACAGAAGTGGTTTTGGCGATTAACAATTGCTAGTCGATTTCTGTGAATCCTGAGGCAATATTGCAATCTGTTAAATTTAAGAATGTTGAACATTGATGTCACTTAAAAATGGGTTTGACTTTACAAAAAAAAAACCGAATACTTTTATATAAATTCAATTATAAGCACTTTCGCACGGGACATGTCGTACGGGACATTTTTATCCATCATAATAATTATGTTATTTCAATTACTCATTTGAGGTAATTATACATAAATAAGCGTAGTAAAAATGATTTTTTGAATAACAGAAGATTTCAATGTATTTATTTAACAAAAACAACACTTTTTCAAAAATATTGGATCGTCCGAACTCTTTTTTTTACGAAAATATCATAAAGCAAAGCAAATGGAAAAACTTTTTCATTTTTGCTTGGAAATGTCCATACTCAGACTTTGAATGCTAATCAAGCTTATTCATATACCTTTTTAACTAAAGTAAAGCGTGTTCTTGAAAGGGCGTTCTGAATCGACCGGAACAAATAATAATCTGATGGTGCAAGGTCCGGGCTATAAGGCGGTTGGGTTAGGACTTCCCGTCGAGATAGATTTTAACCAGGGCTGCAAACCTCCTAAAAATCTGGAACGGTTCACTCCTGGGTTGAACCCGCGAAACAGTTTTGGGTTAGGGTTCACGGAGCGGGAAGGTTGCTGAACACAGGTTCAGGTTCGAACCCGCGTTCAACAATAATTAAGATTTTCGCTAATTCAGAAAACAATGAATGCTCACTCGCTTTCGGACGATTTACATTTGCTACAATAACAAATCAAAACATTCATGTCTCAGGAAGTTTGAGCCATGGCGACCCGTCATGCACATACTTTTTAATTCCGCCAAATCATACTTAAGATAAGTTAAAACCCTGAACCTGAAACGAATGAATCACGACTAGTCACAGACGAGAGAAATATAGACTGCCGGCTGGCTCAGCTAACGCCTCGCTCTTGCTTCGAAATGGAGTTGCATTTACGTACATATATTGGAAAATTAACATTTAAAACAGTTAGCAAAAATCAGCTAAATAGATAATTTTTTTTTTCTAATCAACCCGTTTTAATACAGCTCCGGTTCAGGTTCGGCCGAAAAAAATTTATTGATCCGGTTCCGGTTCCGTACAGCTTGGATTCAAATTAAAGACTAACTTATCTACAGCTCCGACCATAAAGCAGAATCTTTTACGATGATTAACTATAATTCAAAAAAATTGAACTAGCTCGAAAGTGAATAGTTCATACAAAAATGAACTAATGAACTAGGTCGTTGAAATGAACTAGATTCTCCAACTTTATTTTAGAGTAGGCAAGTTAAGAAGAGGAGGCAACCCGTGACCTGCATCCCAGTTTAAGCACCTAAGAGCAAAGAGCGGAAACTGCTTTTGAATAGATTCCTGTACATCTTGGTAGTAACAATATTGAGGTAACCAAATGCACGAGCAATACTCTAATAATAGGCGAAAAAGGGACACATATAGGAGCTTGTTGGTGTAATTCCTTAGACCAGCGCTTAAAAAACCTAACAAACTCTTCGCTTTATTGGATATGACAGAAATGTGGTTATTAAAGCAAAGTTCAAATAATACCCCCAGAATCTGAACTGAGATAATGAGGTAAAGATTTCTTCAATCATTAAAGTATGTGTTCAGAGAAGGCTTAATGCGGAAAAATCACATAAAGGCATGTTCCCATTTTCGATATCGATCAAAATATGCGGAATCGGAATTAGTAAAAGTTCCCTATTTCATGAACTGATTTTTTTTACAATCGCCAATCGTTGTTCTCGCACAAGGCTAAAACCGAAACGGGCATCTTGCGGTTTCTTAGAATCCATGAAACAAACGACTTTAAATACTTTACCGTACTGAACTTTTTGAAATATGTCATTCGTGTTAGAGTCATGTCGTGTAGAAAATATTCGACATGACAACGACGACAAATAGTCTGTTTCCATTGACACATATATGTACAATGTACATTCGTGATTATTACATTTTCGGGTTTTATCCATAATTTATTAAGATCTTTACTTAGATTGTTTTAGTTTAGTTAAATATGAAAAAAAGGAATTGTGCTTTGTTTTAGGATCAAAAGTTGTAAAACCTATCCATATATGAACCAACTCTTCTAATTTGTATTTTGCCAATAATTTAGAGTACATTAATAATTCTCTTTTTTATAGATCATAATTAACATGTATGTAGTTCTTATCTCTATATTAATAACATGTATTTTAGATCTAAACAATGGCAACAAGATAAATCCTTTACCCAAAAAAAGTACAACAATTTTGTTATGCTTCTGCTTTCAGCAAAAATTCCTCAGTTATTAGTTGTGTTTTTTTTTTTTTTTTTTTTTTTTTGGCTTTGCTTTAAATGCAACGCAGCAACATTCACTCGATCTGATGACTCGAGCTGCACTTCGTTTGTCTCTCTCTCTCTCATTGCATTTCATGCCTATCATATAAATTAAAACATTCATCAATTTTGTAAACAATTTCCGAAACGAAAACAACTCTACTATCTGATTGTCCAACTCTTTTCTGTGTTTCCAAATGAAATTCAATGACAGGCTCCCTAGCTCTGCTGTCAGGTAAAGGCTTAAAAAAAAAAAAATGAAAAATCCTTCTCCAAAAAAAAGTGCATTCATTGTTAGTTGAGTTTACGTTTGTCTGTATTTCACACACATATCTCTGTATACACACACACACACATAACCAAACACATATCCAGCGGGTGGGATAAGGGAGCGTGTTGTCTTTAGTCTTTAGCAAGTAAAATTTATATTGTAGTCTTTGTGTTAGTTCTGTCTCGTCTCATCTCATACCCCAAATACGAAACTCATAATTGTACAGTTGTTGGTCCATTCCATGCCACTCCACTCCAGAATATGCAATCTGGCGCACCATCTTATCCCGCACCAACGAATTTTTAAGCACGAACCGCCCTCGCCCTTAGTTTTGTTGTGTGTTGCCCCCCAGCTGCAAATTAGTTGGAGCCGAGGGGCCCTCTAGTTTTTTCATTAATCATGCGTCTCTGTTAATTTGCATTGTAACTAACCATAAAACATAATCATTATCTTCCTTGCCCCCTGCCCCAAAATTGTGGAATGCAGCGCGTCCAACATTTTTGAATCTCAATTTGAATTTGAACGCATTGAGAATTGCGCCAACAAAACGTATGTGGTTTGTCTAGCTCTAAGCCGGAATAGTGAATCTAATTCCAACTGATTTTAATAAAATTTCTTCTACTATTTCCACAGCATCGCCAGCCACCAGCAAATTGCTGGGCATGCGCATGACCACCCTACATGAGGAGCCTTTGGGTGGACATCGTTCGCTGGATGAGGAGCCCGAGGATAGTTACAGCGATTCGGAATATGCTGCCGAATATGAACAGGAACGTCAGCAGAACAAGAGTCTGGCCACACGATCACGCCTAACCGCATCCAAGACCATGGACTCGTTCATGGATGTCAGCAGTCACTCAAACCAAAGCTACTTGAGTTACACTTCGAGCGCCAATGCCAATATGAAACATTTGACCGGTTTGGCCACTCTCAGCATGAGTTCATCGACCAGCAGCGGTTATGGCTCTCAGGCGGTGTCCTGCAATAATCTAAGCAATGAGGATATTGCCTCCATGCGTTCCATGAGCATAGATGAGACGCCGGGTAAGTAAAATTACACATCCACAAAGGCAAAACTTTATTTATCTTCTGTCTATCTTAGATTTCGATCGCATCAATTCCAACTCGCCACCAAATCGTCAGGCACGTGTTAATCCCTTCCTTAAAGACATGCCCAAAGCCAAGGCACCCGAACAAACTGCGGAGACACAACCCCCCAAAAAGCTGCAGGAAACTTTCAGTCACCCTTTGGAGTTGGCCAAGGAAAATGCACAAAGCGATCCGGAGGATGAGGAGGAGGAGGAAATAGAGTTACCAAGCAATAATAACAACAACAACAATAACAATGAACAGAAACCCGAGCTTGCCACCGACAATCAGAATGGCAACAAATCGTTGAACGAGATCACTGAAAACACTTCCGAGCCACAGCAGCTGCTTGAGGGCGATGGCATTGTCAGTGAACAGTTGCCCGCTGGCAAAGTGGTGAGGCGTAAAAAGTCCAATACGCAGACACCAAACATCAGCAGCAACAGCAACAACAACAATGGCATCACCCAACAAATGACACGCAGCAATCAACGCGCCTCAGTGGCTAAAATGGAAGGTTTGGCCGCCTATATGGATGCCAGCATCATGTCCAGCAGCACAGAGGTGGAGGGTAAGTGTAGTAGATTCACAAGTTTTCTATCATTTAATTACTTCTTCTTCAAGAAGAAGTTTGTCTCCGTATTATTGCCTTCTTTGTATGGAAAAATGTATTTTTCGTCCGATTGACTTGAAACCAGGGATTCATTCCGAAACGATTATCGGTACCGGTACGTACCGAAATTTAAAATTCGGTAAAAGGTTCTGTTTCGGTTTTCAGTTAATTTTGGTTTCGGTACCAAGATTTCTATTTCGAAATACCGGTACGTACCGGTATCTCAACACTCAGAAAAAATCGACCTAGAAATAGGCCTATTGTCGCCCAGACAAGCTTGCTTAGGTCCGATTTGTCATCTTCCACATAGAACGTGAACGTAGTCTTACAAATAACAAGAGTAAATTATAAGTTTATCTTTCTTAGCGCCAATTTCTCATATTCAATCTATGTGTCAGACAAACTTTAATTTGACTCTGATGTTTGTTAGTTTATGTGACATATAGAAATCGGACCTAAATTTATATAAAATCATTCTACAAATCAAAAAAATATTTCCTAATTATGGTTAAAATTTGGATAGATTTCAACCCACACTATAAGACTAAGGTTTAATATAGCCCATAATACGCTAGTAAAGTACGCAAATATCAGGTATATCAGCTATAAAAACGTTCTAAAACAGTTGAAAACATAAAATTTCTTCTGAGATTTCCCTTACATTACATTTTTCTAAATATTAAAACCAGGGCTAAAAACCGGTCCTGAACCGAACCCCTAAGAACCGGGTCGATTCGGGTTTTGTGGGATCCTCGAACCGGACCATGAGCCGAACCTTTTAAATTTTTGTCAATAATTTGTTGACCTTCGAACCTGAACCCGAACCGGACCACTTTTTCAAAAAAAAAGGTTCGGTTCACAATAATAGGAAATTTTACAATCGAAGCAAATTCTTAATAAGATTATTCAAAATTTAATTTTAAGGAGTCACTCTACTTCTGACAGTAAAGAAGGAAAGTTTATAAAAGAGCATTAAGCAATAGTAAATAAAAAATAAGATTCCTTCGAAAATTGTCTAAGACATACATAAAATTTAATTTTTTTAAATTTGAAAAAGATCTAGAAACGAAGACCTAAAAAATATTGGGCTAACTTAGTTTGTGTCTACATGAACTGCTCCAGGAGGAAATAGTACCATTACAGAAGAAAAAATCTGAGATATTTGAACTTAAATCAATCCCAATCGATGTCAAGTTGAAGAGGATTAACTGAAGTACGGATTTTCCAATTTTGAAATGATTTTACCTCGAAATAGTGATTTTTTAACAGTTTTATTCAATTATTTTTAAGGTTGAGGGCGAAACTTAATTTAAATTAAGAAACTTTAAAACTTTCTTAAATTAATAGTACCAATTTTCTAACATTTCTTTATTGCAAGGAGAATTTTTCTAAGACTTAGAAATCTTGTACTTTTAATTAAATGGTTTAGATGTACCAAAGAAAAGTTTTTCCGTTTTTTAGAAAAATTTGCTCTATGTCTTATAGATCTTAAAAAAAAGAATTTGTTTCTGGTTTATCTTTAAGGGGCGAATTTCTAAAATGTAGAACGTTTTTTTCCTGAAATAATCATAATTCAGTAAGATAAATCTGGATTTTTCGGTTTCTATTACTTTAATTATTTCAATATATCCGAAAAAATCAATGGATGTTATTGGACCAAAAAAACGTTTTTCTTAGCATATCATTTAAAGCCTTTTTTTGAACGAGCAATTTTGCTTCTTTTTACGCTTCTAGTGGTATCCGTATGTCGCCCAGATAATCTCGAATTAGGGCCAGTTCTCATAAAATTGACAAATATTTCTTTAAATTGGTTTGAAATAATCCTCTAAAGTCTGTCGTATCTCCGTTAAAAATAGAGATCGTTTGCGATTTGGATAGGTTTGAACCCATACTATAAGACTACGGTACAATATAGCTCATAGAAATCTTTTTCCGCTTTTTATAAATTTTTTTTTCCTCTCTTATATATCCTAAAAAGAGAACTATTCCTGTTCCCGTTTCCAATTTCGAACAAATCATGCGGATCATTGTGATATTCGGCTTTTAACTTCAAATTTTAATATATCTTCATTCAAGAACAGCCCTGAATATGATTTTGGATATTCTTTAAGGGATAATTTCTAAAATGCAAGACTCTCTTCTGAGTTGCTATTTTACCAGTTGAAATATATATTTGTTATAATCAGAAATCAATTAAATTTATTATACGAAACAATACCGGTATTAGCGTTTCGGTATGGTTCGGTATGGTTCGGTTTTTCCTTTTTCGATTCCTACTAAAACGGTTAACGGTTTTCGGTTCTTAAAAATATTTTAATATCGGTTCTGGTTTCGATACCGGAACGTGACCTGAAACGATTCATTTCGGTTAACGGTTCCGGTTACGGTATTATTCCCTGCTTAAAACTCAGTTTGTAAGTAAAGTATAATTGGATACGTGTTTGCCCTAGAAGAAAAATGCCCTTAAACTGTTGTATGGAAATAATTTTATTTTATCTGGTTGACTTAAAACTCGGTTTAGGGGAGCATATTTAGTATGCAATATAATTCAACTTAAGAAAAAAAGATTTTTGGAAAATCTGCCCACAAGGGCAAGGGCCAGAAAATGTTGTATGAAAAAATTAATATCTTAAACTTAGCCGTTTAGATTCGGCATTTTTTTTCCTTGTGCCAAAAATAATAAGTAAAAAAGTCGGTCAAGCCTACAATATACCCCGTACCTTTCCGTTTTTGTATATAATTATTATATTTATAATTACTTCATTTTATTTTTTTTATAGATGAGGGCAAGGACTTGGATGTAACGCTGGCCGACTGGATTGTGGTGGGCGAATCGGTGCTCATACGACCGTATAGCACCAGCGGTGTCATTAGCTTTGTGGGCACCACACATTTCCAGCCTGGCGCCTGGATTGGCGTTGAACTGGACACACCCACTGGTAAAAATGATGGCACCGTCCAGGGTATACAGTATTTCCAGTGCAAACCCAAGCATGGCATCTTTGTCAGGGCGGACAAGCTGCAGCTGGACAAGCGGGGCAAAGCAATGCGTGCCTATAAGGCCGCCGAGAAGAGCAACAGCATTAACAAAGGTGAGTTTTTTAATTAAATATTGTTTTCAATAATTAAATCTGAATCATTTTGCAGAGATGAGCAGCTCAATGACGCGCTCCAAGAGCCGCGGCGATTCGCTAAATGTGTCAGCGCGCAAATGATTATACCCAAAGTGTTCGCATCAATTGCAGCGTTGGACTAATTGCAGGCAATCGACGCTGGTCCAGCCGACAGCTACGCCTGCGACCTGCCACCGAATGCGTGCAACCAGCAGCGCTGCAGATGCGAACAGTCATGGCAAAAAGTGCTATGCCAATCGACGCTCGACGGCCTTTTAGGGCCAGCAACGAACAAATGCGCAGCATAATCCACATGCCAATCATATGCTAGCTTACTTAACCTCCTACTACTCGCTCACCATGCCGCAAATCAAATGCCGTACACTTAACCCCCCTCCCACCCCCCCCCACTCACGCTTCTTTAAGTAGTTTAGTGCGATGGCAACTAACAAAAACTTTTTTGATTCCATTGAATCGTCTAATTGCTTTTGATTATTGATGATGATGATATATATTTTTGTATTGATTGCTTTTGCCTTTAGTTTAGTTCAATTGTTTTTCCTTTATTGTTACGGCAGACTATATCAAATATATGTGTATGTATGTGAAATCATTTGTATATACTTATCTGTGTTTATATATACCTTAAGATCAACGAGACATGCAATATTTTAATTTCCCCTCTTTGTTCTATTTTAGGCGCATTTATATACCAATTTACAATATTAGTTATTAAATGTGAAAGAGCAAGCATATTCTATATTTTAAAAAATATGTGTAAATTGTATTATTTGATGTGATGTATTTATAATTTGCCCCCCCTTTATTATATATACAAATAAAATTTTTTTTATTATTATTATTATTATTGTTATGAGTTCGTTTTCAGTTTGTTGTATTCTAGGTCAATGTTGAAGGTTGTGTGACTATGTTTGTTGTGAAGCATCGCTATAAGTAATCAATTAACTCTGAACGGCTGCAAGGAAGAGCAGCTTGTGTTTTTTGTCCAAACAAATGATGAAGCAATAATTGCGTTAAAAAAATTCAATTTTATGTTTAAGATATAATCTAATATGAAATGAAATGCAAGAGAGCAGAGCAGGAAAAAATAAAAATTGAAACGTTTGTACGTATCCATCCATCCAAACCAAACCAAAAAAAAGAAGAAAAAAACCAACATCCAAGAGACACTCCAAAAACTCTGAGTCTGAGATAAATTTGCAATTTACAAACAAAAAAAAAACAATAACAACCGAAAATGCGTCAACAAAATCCAAACAACTGGAATGAAACTACAGCCATTCAGCCAGTATATACATACATACAAACATATACACATATATATATTAGGTATATATATTTTCGAACTGTGTTTTCTACTTGCATATAAAAACAAAAATAATGAAAACTAACAACTAACCTAACCAAATATACTTGAAAATACGTCCAACAAATTTGAAAAATTACAAAAAAAAACGCAAGACAAAAACATATTTACAATACATTAAACACTTATGTGTGTGTTTGCCATTCGTTAGACGCATTTCAATTGGATGTACATACCAGTTAACCAAAATTCTATGCATTTAATAAGCGCATAAACCACATACAACCCGAGCTTGACCACAATATTTAGCACTGCACCGTGTGGGCTTTAAGTGTAATATACATACATATATAGTTGACTATCAGATTAGTGAAATGCTTCGGGCGTTACAATTGAAATGTAGAAATTTTAAGCCCTTAAGGTTAGAGAGATCAGATCAAGTGCTGGTAGCTTTCATTGTACCTTTAGAAATTTGAAAAAAAAAAAAAACGAAATTAAATGCGTACTACTTTTATCTGCCACCCCATAAAATATATGATTTGCAAAGGCAATTCACGCACACACACACACACACACACACGTGCATATTAATATACATTTACGGCATATACTAGATCAGAAATTAAAAACCGTAGTCTTTAACACAGAGTTTAAAACGATATTCGTAAAATTTGCGCACTTCTAGAGCTTTTAGCACACCGTCAACGAAATAAATGTTATTAGAAAATCCCCCCACAATTCAACACAAAATCAGACAGTGGGTCTAAAATGTCTACCCAAAGCAACTGGCTTTTAAAAAATCAAAAGCTAAACAAAACCAAAGAAAGTTTTAGATGTGAACCTTATAAAGTATTGAAAACAAACTAATACAAATGGTCAAAAGATAAAGATGAGCAGTAAGTCTTTAAATTAGTCAAAATCTTTCGACTCAGCTTAGCGCTCAGAATACGGAGGTTGGGGTGGAATATACCATTTTAATGTGATAATGGTGATACTTCTTTATTCAGTAAAGTCTCTAATTTATCGACTTTAAAGCGTTTCAAAGCGTTTAAACCATTCCCGACACGTTCCTATTGATGATTTTCTTTATCTTTTAATAATCATCCGTAGCGTTTTAGTTAAAGAATTTTTTTGAGTAAAGTCGAAAGTAGGTAAACATTTTGGAAGTAAATAAATATATAATTGTTGGAATAGGGGTTAAATGAGTTTCACATTAAGTTGTTTCAACGAAAAGTATTGACCGGAATTTATTAATACATATAATTGAAAACGCCAGCGTTCTATTTGTACATTTGATTATTTAAAACAATATGTAGCAAGTCTGAAAACCTCTAAAGTTTCGAACTAGGGATCAAACCTGAAACGAATATCGGTTCCGGTACCGGTACGTACCTATATAAGAAATTCGGTTAAAGATTTTATTTCGGCATCCAGTTTATTTTCGTTTTCGGTTGCGATACGGTACTAAGATTTTTATTTCTCTATACCGGTACGTCCCCAATACAATTATAATTATTTTTTAATATTCAAAAATTTTAATTATTTCAAAGATATCCAACAAATTAATAGATGTAAAGAACTAAAAAATTGTGTTCTAAATATAGCCACATAAAAACGATTTTTTCAAATATACCGATTTCTAGCATCTTTTATTTTTGGACAATCAATTCAGTGAAATCCCTACACTCAGAAAAAACCAACCTAGAATAAGGGAACTCTCTATTTTTATGTCGCCCAGACAAACTCGCCTTAGGGCCATTTTTCATAAAGCTGACAAATATTTCTTAATAATTTTTTGAAATAATCCGCTCCAAAGTCAGTCGTAGCTCCGCCAAAAATAGAGATCTTCAGCAATTTGGATAGATTTGAACCCATACTATAATTGGACTCAACTCCAGCTCAAAATACGCTGGTAAAATACTCAAAGGGGTATATCAGCTATAAAAAACAGATTAAAACATAAAATCTGACTTATATTTTTCTTACTTTACATTTTTCAAAATATTTAAACAGTATTTTTTTCTATAACTTATATATCTTAAAAAGAGAATTTGATTCTAGTTATTCTTTAAGGTCGAATTTAAAAATTGTAAGACTCTTTTCTGAGTGTATATACTTCTATTTTACCAGTTGAAATATGTATTTGAAATAATCATAAATCAATAAAATAAATTATAAGAACTCCAAACAGTACCGGTATAAGCGTTTCGGCGTGGTTCCGGTTTTAACGGTTCTTATTATACCGGATAACGGTTTTCGGTTCTGAAAAAATTTTAATATCGGTTTCTGGACTGAAACAATTTATTTTGGTGAACGGTTCCGGTATTATTCCCAGTCGATTCTAAAACTTGGTTCAATCCTTAGTCCATAGCTTCTTAGATCGTTTAAAAATTGTCCCCCTATTTTCGGAACTCGAAAAGTGGGGACATGCTTAGCATTTTTGGTGAAGAGTAGAGATGAAAGAATTTCCAAATTTTTCATGATTCGAACCTTTAACTATTTATTTTCTTGTAGCTATGGGCCTAAGTTTGAATCCTCAAACCGAACCTTAAACCTAACGATGGGTTCGAACCATCTGCACAATTGTTTTCAGAAAATTTCGGGAATCCCGTCCCGCGTGCATCAAAATTCTTTAATTTCATTATGTTGAATTCATCTTCGGGTCTTATAAATATTTTTTGACCTGCCTTTCTTTCAGGGATTCAAAACGTTTGGAAATTAGGACTGTATGGATTCAGTGGTTTTTAAAGATCGATAAAATGACCGAATTGGAATTGCTTAATATAAATATTTATATAAATCGAGTAGATAATTCATTTTTTAAACGTTTCAAATAAAAGGAAAAATTGAATCTAATTTGCCTTTCTCTTAAAACGATTAGATAATTCATTTTCCAACGCTTAATAGTATTCGAATAATTACCAAATCAAGTTTTTAGGTTAAAACCGAATTACTCAATTCGAACTATGCTCCTCCTAGGGGCGAAATACTTAATTAAATAGATCAAGGAATAATAATAATAAAAACTCAATCGTTGGTTTTTCAACATGATCTTAAAATACTCTTTAGTGATTTTCGAAATCGGAAGATTTTGAGGCTTTATAAAAATTATTGAATAATATAAAGTCGAATGGTATAAATTAAATTAATTTTCAATGTAAAAAATTGAAACTAATTCTGTAAGTTGGTTTATCTGATAAATTATCATGCATTTCAATGATATGAATAAAACCGAAACGTTATAATTTGCGTTTTTCGGAAAGGCTTAGACAATTCAAAAGAACTTTTTTGACCATTATATTTGTTAAATAAATGAATGTGTTTAGACAGATTTTCATGCTTTGTATTAGTTCGCTTATAAAGTTAAGGCCAAGTTGCTGTGGGCAGACATTTGGTACCTACTGTACTTACATACATATTCGTAGCTCAAAAACCCGAATGCAAAGAAATTAAATAAAAGTTTAAACAAAAAAATGGCAAACAATTGCTTTTATCGTACACACACACATCTACCCCCCCCCCCCACACAAAATAAAGCTAAATAGTTGTTGAAGATCAAGTTTTTTTCAGTGTAAAGATAATCGAAATTAAGTTCACTCTTCACTTGTAGTTGGTAATTGCGAGTTTCAACTCAAACTTCAAACTAAAAATACAATTTATGTAATTAACACTTATTTTACTCGAATTTTAACAAACAAATAAAAAACGATAAGAACACGCGTAATCAGCAAAGAAATTTCAACATAAACAAACAAACAACAAGAACAAAATGAATATGTACTTATATCTATATAAATATACAAATACAAACATGCAATGCATATTAAATGGAAGGGGAGATGCTTTTTTTTGGGGCCCCAGCTAAGTAAATATGCTGGGTTATTAACCTTAAACTCCCTTGACCCACTAACAGATAAATGGTTTCATTATGACGCCCATTAAAAAAATGTGTGTGTTTCACTTTTTTGTTGTTTTTTTTTTTTATTTATGAAAACAAATGGCAAAAAATATTCGGTTAGTAATAGTAGATAAATGCTTACAACACTTTCGGTTGACAGATTTGACATTTACGTAGTTGTTTTTTTTTTTTTTGTTGTTTTGACGAACTGGGAATGCATATAGTTTAGCCATTTCATCATTTTGTGATCACATTGACATAAATCTAGTTTTTTTTTTACAATTCTTTTCGTTTATCTATATTCATATACATTATTTATACACAACACATAGGTAATTGTTATTAGCTTTTTTTGTTTGACTTTTGATTTGATTTGCCCTAACTACAACTTACTTTCATTTTTTTCTGTTTTTAAATAGCATATAGAAAATATATGTATATATATATATATATATATATATAAATCTAACATTCGATTGATGTAATATTTACAAAGTTGTTGCACTAATTCGAGTCTGTTTGTCTAAAAGCGTCAGTCAGCGTTAGTCAGTTTTTTTCTTGGTCCTCTCTCCGTCTGTGCCACACAGAGGCCTGTGTTCAGTCCTGCTGGATGGCCCAACGCTGCGTCTCACTGGTTAGATCACAGGGTGCCACCAAGACATCATCCAGACTCTTGAGTCCCTGATGATCAATGCACAGGCCCGTGTTGCTGTGTATAAGCTGCTGGTGCTGATATTTCCATTGCTCATTGAAGTCATCATTCTCCAAACAGGGCACCATGACCACGCGATGCGGTGGTGATTCGCTGTGCTGTACGGTGGCACAGCCAAGTTCATTGCGCAACACCTGGGAGTTGGTAATGGAGAAGAGCTGTGACTTTTGCAATGTTTTGCCACATGGATAGAGACCCAAATTGAAGGGCTTCTCATTGTTTTGCAACAGATCGTCCAGGCATAGATTGCCGTTGACCGATTTGACTTTGCCCCAGGCCTGAACCTTTTTGTTGGGCACAAATTTCTCGGGGTAAATGTTCTTCAGGTACCAGTCGAAGCTCTTGCAGCGTAGCTTCTTGCGCAGCATAACGCGATGTGTGACATCGCCTATGTCGGCATGGAACTTGAGATCGGGACGATTGAGAAAGAATATATTGATATACTCGTCCATCCACACCAAAGCCATGCGCGCCGTATTAATGCCATGAGTGTCGCGATCATTGGGAAATCTGCAAAAATTATTTAATAATTAATCATCATCATCATAAATCCTGAGACTTTCCACTTACTTGTAGGGATGAAAATCGCGAAAGATGTGTCCCACTCTGGAGCAGGGTATGGTCTCAATGGTGCCGCCACATTGCCAAATTCTGAAAGACATTTCCAAATTCTCTCCACCCCAGCCATCCATTTGCTCATCATAGCTGCCCACCTCCCAGAAGTAGCGGCGATCCATGGCAAATAAGCCACCCGCCATGGTGGGACTATAGGCGGGACAAATTTCACGTGCCTGACTGCATTCGCGTCGTTGACGCTGTTTCTCGCGTTCCGGCAAATTGACCCAATCGAAGTGACCATTCCACTGAAAG
The DNA here is from genome assembly GCA_018904225.1 of Lordiphosa mommai. Classification (NCBI taxonomy): domain Eukaryota; kingdom Metazoa; phylum Arthropoda; class Insecta; order Diptera; family Drosophilidae; genus Lordiphosa; species Lordiphosa mommai. The sequence continues at coordinate 32,080 of JAEIFT010000074.1, forward strand.
CCACCCACCTGAAAGGACTTGTAACCATTCGTGCTATACTGAAAGTCATTGGCATCAATCACATCGATTATGGGCACCAAAACGCTGGTACGCGACTCCTTGATGCGATGCAATAAGGGTTCACACCAGCCCACGTTGCCCTCGCAGTGGGCATCGAGAAAGATCAAAACATCGCCGGTGGCTATGCGAGCTCCAGCCAAACGGGCACGGATTAGACCCAAGCTAAAGGTAAAGAGAAAGGAAAAAACTTTCTTTAGAGCTAATCGTTGGAGGGTTGGTGGTAAATGCAGAGAGAGAAATACAAGCATCAAAGTTATTGGGTCAAACGACAACCTTCGAAAAATGCCAAAAGATAAATGTTGTGTGGAGATTACACTGGACAGCAAAGAAATTAAAACTGAGGAAGTTTGTAAGAAGAAAATAGAATAAGGTATTAACGATGAAGAAAAACAAAGCGAAAGTAAACAGAAACGGGAAATGAAAGAACAAAAAGCAAAAAAGTTGGTGAGTACTACGTATTTTTTGTTTTATTCTCGATGCTTTCTGCCAGTGATAGGCTCCACTGCATCACAGCCCGGTATTCGGCGCAAAGAAGCGTTCAAATGCATTTATGAAGCAAATGAGAGTCGCACCGCGTCTCAGCGACAGCAAATATATGTGTGTGAAAAACTGTTAAATTTATTAGCGACCCGGTGTGTCATTCTTCAATACCCCTGATACATTTTTATATTGGTATGTATAAATAACTTAACTTTTTTGACATGTATAAATAAACTTATAATTTTAAAGCGTGCTGCTGGTATAAAAGTAAGCATAAAAACAGCTCAAATTTAGAAAAACTGAAAATGCAGTTCGATATATTTTTATCTCTAGTTTCTTGCCTATATGGAATTGTTTATGCAAACCGGTTCTGAACCGAACCAATCCGTATCGAACCGCTTATTTAAGCTTGTAATCCGAACCAAGAAACGAACCGGTATCTTTTCGAAATTACAGAACCGAACCGAAAACCGACTACAAAAACGGTATGGTTTAGTTCTTCCATGAGTTTAATGTATACGATATTGCACCTTCAAATTAAGCAATTTCTCTTAGGTAATGGTATTGTTTCCTTGTTAACCTAAATTTAGCCTTTGCGGTACCTTTATGATCTATATTTTACGATAATAGAGAGATTATTATGCGTTCTTTTCGTTAAGACGATAGAACGAAGCTTCTTTTTGCTAGGCATTAGCTGATAATCCAATTAAGACGCACCGTTTCGAAATGCCTTTAAATTTTTCTTTTTACATACTTAATAATAAAAAATAAGATAAGATCACCAAGGCAATAATGTATTATACGGACGGTACCTGATTTCTATTTATGTGATTAATATATTAAAATTTGGAATCGAAGTTTTTTAAATGCATTTTAATAAATAGATTTAAAAAAATACATGGAAATATCGTAAGATTCATTTTAGAAAGTAAGGAATTCGGAAAACGGATTAGGCGGAATACGGATCATACTATATTAACCTTGAACCACTAAACCGAACCAAAACCGCGGTTTAAATAGCTATAAAAACCATATTATGAACCGAATCGGTGTTTTAAAAACTTAGAAAACCATAGAACCGAACCACTCCTTACTTTCGAACTGTTGGCATCCCTAAAAATTTGGTACTCAATATTGTGGTTTTGAATTGAATGTTACTATCTCTTAGAGAGACGTTTATTGGTCAGTATCTTAATTAATTTAAAATCTTGGAAAATTCTATCGTGTGAATTTTTATAAAATCAAAGTTTATAAGTTTGAACTCTTCGGCAGGGGTACTAACCACTTGTCCATTATGACATTTATGGTAACCCTCTTGATCTTTGGCGAATTTTTCCGAACAACAAGCCAAAAATATTGAAATTGTGTGTGGACAATTAAACGCGAACCTGACGTGGTCTGAAAAAACTGTGTATGAGGCGTTGCTCCCTGAAGGCTCTGGTTTCACATTTTATTGGTCCAATGTGTTTTTTTTTTTTTTTGAGGAACATATCAGCTGGAATATTCCTGCTTTTCTTTCATATCGTAAAATCAGCATTGGATTTGTTATAAAAAAATATTCATACCACAAATTCACTTGAAATTGCCACAAATGTGATTCATGGTTTGTCTCAAGGCGTGCAAACTGATTTTAATAAATCTATTGTGTTTCTGAAAGCGATGAACATGCAATACCTAGAAGCGATAATAGAATAGAATTTCGTTTTGCTTTTTAATGATGCTGTGGGACAGCGAAAAAGAGGGATCACTAGGTGATTTCAGGATTGGAAAGTGTTTCGTTTCGAATGTACTCGTGCTTGATTTCGGCTCGTGTGCTTAAAGACAGTTTCTAGAGGGTTTTGTAGTAAAATGAGGGTAATATATCGCATCTAGGTATTGTAAGGTCTTTGCTCTAGTCCAGACTAGAACTCAAAAATCTATCTATAACAGTTGCACTTCTCATACTTGAAGGTTGACTTAAACTCTATACGAAATTATATTCCCTTGGCTGTGCCGTAGATCAGGTATATATAAATATTTAATTTATAGCATGGAAAATGATTGCTCTGTGCCTGTTGCATGGGCTATTTTATCTATTTCGTTTAACTAGCTTTTGTATAAATAATAAAGTTGTTTATTTTTATATAAATATAAATTTAAATATAAACCTGTTTCACAGGTCGCTGGCTAGGAATTCTTGTTGCCTAGTGTTAATATGCAGAGCTACAAAAGCCCAAAAGAAGCACAACACATAATCGTTACTTGACGAACTGGTTTTACGGTTTCTTTTTTTTTTTGTTGTTGTATTTTTTGGGTTCTGCCAAAGAAGAAGCTCCATCGAGCAAACGAGTTATTCAAATAAAGACAAAGCCATGAGCAGCGAATCGATTAGGTTAAATCAAAACTTTTCCTAAATAATTTGTAAAGTGGGGCAAGCTCCCCGCTCCCTCCTTTCCCTTGCTTACTCACCGGTTCTTAAGACGCAGCACTGTCACCTTGCCGCTGGGTAAATGTGAGCGTATATACTGATCCAGTTTTCCACCCAATTCCGCATTGTCACTGCCATCGTCCACCAGGATGATCTCCTTAAGGGCCTTCTGGTTGCAGGTGTTCAGTGTACTGTGTACAGTGCGCAGCAGCACGGAATAGGGTTCGTTGTAGAAAATTACAATCACACTGGCACTGGGCAAGGAGCTGGAATCATAATGTTGCGTTGCGCACAACGGATTGCGATGGTCACCCACACTGCGATTGTAGGACAACTGTTCGCTTAGCTCCTCATTGAGGGCAATCTTCTTGTAGATCTTGTCGCCACGCTCTTTGGCCTCACCCGTCAAATGCACGGCCACACCTTGCTCGCCCAGGCCGGCCTGTTGCTTCAGCAAATCCAAATCAATGCTCACCTCGTAGGGTGATTTTATGGCTGGTTTGGATATTTCATTCTCATCATCCGTGTAGTGATAGAATTTATCACGCCCGTGTCCACGTAGGGCACCTGCCTGTCGCAGGGTGGCTGGCAGCGTATTATCCTCACTTCCACCTGTCTGCACTTTGCTGTACAGGATGAAGCACAAAGCGACGAGCACGAATATGAGCAGCTTGCCATAGAAGGAACGGAACCGAGGCAGCATGGCTTTTAGGATTTTTGGGTTATCCCCACTTGAGGTAGCACTGGTCACTGGGCTAGCTGACTGGTTAGTGGGTTGGGCACTCACTCAACACACAGCAACGTGTCTCGTCTACGTTGGCGATTCGTTTCCTATGCCTACACTAGCTTTAACTTCACTTCATTCATTTGTCACGGGCTCGATCGCAAAAAAAACCACACACATCAACATACATAAATACATATGTTTTGTTTTGTCTGCATGTATGTGAAGGTGTGTGTGTGTGTCTGTGGCTGCGCTGCCTAATCAAATTTCAGATTTTTTTTACTTCTGGCAGCTGCAAGCCAAGAGCTCCGCTTACTTCAGATGTGGCTTAGACTAGACTAAAAATTAATTTAGCTATAGAGGTAGCCCCGTCCCTCGCCACCCATGGTCCACAAAACAATTTTTTATAAAAACTGTTGCTTCTCTCCTTTTGCTAACTAGTGCGGAGAAACTGGCGATATAACTATCATTGTTATCGATAGTATTTTCACGCCAATATCGATATATTTTCGTGTTTTGTTGGTCATATTCAAACTTTAATAAATAAAATTCAAAATTGAATAACAGTTTGCTTGTGAAAAAATTTATAAATTAAAAAAAAACTGTTATGAGCACATTAATATAATATAATTTTTGTTAAATAAATTTTAAATTACAATTAAGGAAAAAGTGTTATTTCCTGAGTAAATAATGACTTTTTGAATAAAACTTATAACTGTTACAGTCCCTGGTAGAAACATCAACATTTAGCAGCCTTCCAAGATACAATGAATTCGGTTTTTTTTTAAAGGATCCTAAAACCAGGGCTACAAGCCGATTTTGAACCGAACCGGTTCGAGCCCGGACTTCCGACATTTTTTTTAACTGTGAACAGAACCTCCTGTGAAAAAAATTGCTGAACCTGAACCTGTTCCGAATCAAAACTTTCGGTTCGGATCAAAAAAAAGTATCAAGTCTTAGTTTAGTGGGCATTTACTGATGGAAAAAAGTAGCGCTTAAAGAAATACTACCTATAAATTAAAATTTTAAAAAATGGAAATCGTTAAATATTAATATTCTGTTTTTTTTTTATTTCTTACAAATTAATTAATTTTCTATACAAATTTGGTAAAACGTGGGACGAACCAAAACCTTTAAAACAAAAACCGTGAACCTTAAATTTCTAAGCCTTAACCATTGGTAAATTTTGATTCGAACCCGCGAACCGGACCTCCGAAAAATCGATTTTGGTTTGCAGCCCTGCTTAATACAATTTTTCAGGATTTTTGGATTCTATTCTTTAATTGTTTAGCAAATGAAAGCAAATTAAATTCAAATTAGGGCAATTTTGAAATTATATTCCAAAGCAAATCAGTTTCATGAATGCCCCTACTCTTCTCAGCATGTCTGAGCAGAGCCCATCTCTAGTTAAAATTTTGTACTGAGAAACAGTCGATATTATTTTCGTTAGTTTCGATAGTCCCATTTACGGTACTATCGATATATTAGTTTATTACTTACACATCTTTACATAAATTTGCAGTGCTGTAAAACTAAAAAATATGGCGGGTAATTTGAAATGAATTGAAACGGTTTATTTAATAACAGAAATTACTGGCAGTATTTTAAAATCCAGTTTTTTTTTTTCAAATTGTCTTACCAACAATGAATTATAATCCTAATTTTTTAACAAAGGAAATTAAACTGTTTTAATAAAAATTAAAAATTAAAGTATTACTCGTGAGTTTGAAAAATTTGAGGGCTGTTTAAAACAATATAATATAATATAATTAAATATATGGAAATTTTCAAATGTTAAAATATTTCAAACACGATTTTCTGAATAACAAAGCACAACAGCGCAAAAACGCATACTTCATATATAGAAATTATTTTTAAATTCGGGTGTATCTGTAAAGACCACTTTTTCTTTCGGAAAAAATGCGCCTAGATCATTCGAAAATATTAATATTATTCTCCCTTTCTTCGCAAAATCTGCATTGTTGGGCATTTGTTATCCCCATCTTGTACAGGTGGCTTACCAGTGGTCCGTGTAGAGCCCTGTCCAGATCCTAAGGGCATTCTTTCCTTGTGGGATCAATTTTTGGAACATTTTGTGGTCATGGTTCACAATTAACACTTTTGCCGGTCTCAGCCCCCTGGTGTTCTTCCAGGTGGTTGTTCTAAACATTCTCTACTCATTCCTAAGGAGCTATCTAATGGTAAGCCTGCCAAATGCCGCAGTAGGTTTGTGGTCCTATCATTGTGCCTACTCATCCACCAATTCTGTTAAGGTCTTCTACCTATGAACAGTGTTTTATGAGTGTTTTTTTTTTAAAAATGCTGTAGAGAAAATCATAAGAGCTATTCAGTTTGGTTTTCGGATTTGAGTGAAATAATTGGATTTCGAGGTCTGTTCAAAACGTTATCGGCCTGCCAATTAAGGTCTCAAAAAAAGGTGTAGAGATGGTGGCCATGATTCCTGGACTCCAGGTTATCGAAATTGATAACGGTAAATTAGGTTATGATCAGAATTGATATAATTCTGGCCCGTACCTCAATCATATTTTTAAAATATTTTTTTTTGAAAAATTGTCGGTTGTTTAAGAAAAAAATGGAGATTTTTCAACTTTTTTTTTTGTAGTTTAGTGTAAAAAAAATAGTAAAAATATATTTTTCCTATTGATTGAGGTACGGGTCAGAATTACATCAATTCTGCGTCGATTGCAATATGGTTGATTAAAATCGGTTTAGTCGAACTGGCGTAATCATGGTTAAAGTTTTGAGCAACGTTGAAAATACATACTCACGTTAGCAGGAACATTGCACTACTTTAATGGATATATCTGCTAAACTATTTGAAATATTTGAATATGGTTTAAATCGAAAAAAAATTTTTTCAAAGGTAGAGGACCTCCTTAATTTGGATCTTTTCGTTCCCGGTCCGAATACCCCAAGTTCAGCGCCTTGTCAAGGGTGAAGAAATCATAACTTCTGCTTCTTCCTTCCACGAACTTGTATAAAGCTTCTCGTTACTTCGCAGCTGCGTATAGGGCTTGTGTCTAGTTGCAACTGACCTTAGGCATCGGCTTGGGTTACCACAAGAAGGCATTCAGTCAGGATCACGCTGCGATCATTACGTTGAACTAGTTAGCATCAATATGGTGTGTTTTGTGCGTGTTTTTTTTTTTTGTATAATTTTTTAACACCCATTCAAGCCATTCTCTGCAAGGGGTATGCAAAAGTTTTACTTTTGTTTAAGACAAAATATACATACAACATGCAAAACCATTTGCATTGTGAGTAGCCACCTCCGCACAATGGAATGATGGCGGATATGGTTGCTCTTGTTGTTGTTGTTATTCAAATTGGCATAATAAAAAAAAAAATACCAACCACAAAGGTTGCCAACATCCCCCATATAATACAATCAAATGGTCAATTTTGTTTGGATTTGAACGATACGCGATATTGATTTTGATGGTTATGAAAATACCCCAAAAAAAAAGACATTAACTGCATACCAATCGATGACAGATAAAGTTAGTTGAATCAGGGGAAAACTTATATAAAGCTGTCTATAAATGGCCAATGAACAATGCGGGTGTCTCAGCGACTGCAGGGAGATTATGCAAAATCGAAAAAAAAAAAAAAAAACTGGCTGGCTACCATCATAAAACCGCTAATAACTTGGCTTTTTCTGGGCCGTCTGACTTTAATGATGACTACCATAAGCATTTGGCGCCACATTTGACGCGTGCTTTCCGAGAGAGATTAGGCAACCTTGACGGCCTGACGGACAGTGGGTGATGTGTTGTGGACTGACAGACAAAGGCTTTGCCTTGTCATCGGGTATAAAAAGTGTTACACAAATTTTCAATCATAAATCATTATCTAAAAACTAAAACAAAATAAATTTAGTTATATCAATTTGCCATGGGAACTCATCTTTCTTTTGTACACTGCAATTGCTTAACTGAAACGAAAAAGCTCTTACTCAATTTTAATCCCCCAATATCTATGAAAACTGTGCTCTTTTCTTTTCCTGAATTCTATTATCAAGTCTTTGTCTGTCGTTTGGTTGAGTTGTGTATTGATGGATGATGATGGTTATCCATTTATTTCTGTAACAGTTTGCTCTCAACGACTCTTGGCCTCTTCAGGGTCATTTAGATTTAAATTGGGATTTTTGTGGCTTAGGCTATTATATGGTTAGCTCTTAAACCACAGTCGTTTGCTCATATGGAACAATGGCCTTAAGTGATTTTCATTATTTGTTTTTCTTCTTTTCAATCGAGTAATTTTTTTGTTTTTAATAATTATTATTTCAACAATATTTAACCATTTGAAGCATCATAAAGTTTTAACTAATTTGACCTCAAAGCATTAAGAAATTCAACTAAAGTGTTAAAAATGCATAATTTTATGGGTGTTAATTTTTGAACTAATCTGTTTCAATGCCTTTGAATATTGCATTTTTACAATGAAAAAACCTGTCTTCAAAGGTCGCTTAGAAAAAGTAATTTATTTGCTTCCTGAAAGCTATTAAAGAGTTTTTGGCTTCCCACCAACTCCAAATTCCAATTACCACAACTTGAAAGCCGCTTGAACCCCTTTTTTTTTTTTTGTTTCTATCTTCATCTTCATTTGCAGTTTGCCGCCCCCCCGTGGGGCCCTGTAGCCAGCGGCTACCGCCGTGACACCTCTGCGTATACGTAACATATTAATTATGCGGCCCAACAAAACCATTTGCCATTAGCAAAATTAATCACAAACTCGTTGACACCAAACTAAAAATACAAAAAAATGAAAGTAGACCAAACTGAGCCCTTGTTGATCATTAGAATTAAAATGAAATTGACAGGCGAAAGCAGAAGCAAAATGTTGTTGCATGTCACAGACAACAACAACAACAACAACAACTTTTTTAATAGGAAATCCATTTTGTTTCGTTTTAACAACAAATGAACATGCAATTTGTGCATTAAGTAGCAAACAAAAGTGTCAAGTGTGACAGTTTTGAGTCCCTTTCGTTTTATTTTTTTTTCAACCTAGCTTTCCACACTCAAGTGGAGGAAGCCCTAAGCTAAGCTGCTGCTGGTACGCGATTTTGATGGATATTTCCGCAATTTGATTAACATAAATAAATACTTTAACACAATGGGATGAAGAATTTTGAGATAATTGTGATGTCACACAAAAAAAAAAAAATAGAAATAACAAAAAAGATTTTCTCACTAGAACCAGTTTTAAAACCGATCGTTCATATGGCAGCTATATGCTATAGTCATCCGATTTTGAAAAATTTTTCCAGAATTATGTGGCAGCATAAAAAACTAATAAATACCAAGATTGGTGACGCTACAATAAAAAACAAAAAAGTTTTTCCCACTAGAACTAATTTTTGACCCACCATTTCTATGGCAGCTATATGCTATAGTCATCCGATTTTGATAAATTTTTTCAGAATTATGTAGAAGCATAAAAAACTAATAAATACCAAGATTAATGACGCTACGATGGAAAACAAAAAAGTTTTTCTCGCTGGAACTAATTTTTTGACCCACCGTTGATATGGCAGCTATATGCTATCGTGATCCAATCTTGATCAATTTTACCAGAATTGTGTAGAAGCATATAAAACTAATATGTACCAAGATTGGTGACGCTACAATGGAAAACAAAAAAGTTTTTCTCACTAGAACCAGTTTTTTGACCCACCGTTTCTATGGCAGCTATATGCTATAGTGATCCGATTTTGATAAATTTTTTCAGAATTATGTAGAAGCATATAAAACTAATACATACCAAGATTGGTGACGCTACAATGGAAAACAAAAAAGTTTTTCTCACTAGAACTAATTTTTGACCCACCATTTCTATGGCCGCTATATGCTATAGTCATCCGATTTTAATAAATTTTTCAGGAATTATGTGGAAGCATATAAAACTAATACATACCAAGATTGGTGACGCTACAATGGAAAACAAAAAAGTTATTCTCACTAGAACTAATTTTTTGACCCACCGTTTCTATGGCAGCTTTATTATATAGTCATCCGATCTTTAATTTTTCAGGCATTATGTAAAAGCATATAAAACTAATATATACCATGATTGGTGAAGCTACGATGGAAAACAACAAAGTTTTTCCCACAAGAACAAATTTTTTGACCCACCGTTTATATGGCAGCTATATGATATAGTCATACGATTTTAATAAATTTTACCAGAATTATGTAGAAGCATATAAAACTAATTATATAATGATTGGGGACGCTACGATGGAAAACAAAAAAAGTTTTTCTCACAAGAACTAGTTTTTTGACCGATCCTCTATGATATAGTCATCCGATACGGCCGATTCCGACAAATGTGCAGCCTATGTGTATTTAAAGACCTTTTGCAAACTTTGGTAGAGATAGCTTTAAAACTGAGGGAGGAGATAGCATAGACATGGCTATATCGACACAGCTCGTCATGCTGGTCAAGAATATATATACTTTATGGCGTTGGAGATGATTCCTTCTATGCGTTACAAACATTGTGACAATTTTAATATAACCTCTGCAAGGGTATAACAAAACAAAAAGTCCATTAAGTTGGCCCGTTGTAATGCCGCTTGCGAACTTACTTTCTTTCCATTCCTCTTGTTTGTGGGGGCTAGGTCAATCCAGATGCCCTTTATGAATCCAGAGCAGGGAATCAAACCGAATCGAATTTCGGTTCCGGTTCCGGCTCCGGTACGTACCGAAACTAATGTTTCGGTAAAAGGTTCTGTTTAGGTTCTTGTTTATTTCGGTATTCGGTTCCGTACCGGTGTCTTGGTTTTTATTTCGGTATACCGGTATGTACCGGTATGAACCGGTATAATTTTAATCCGAAAATATAATAGAAATGGTTGCAACCTACACAACAAAAAGTAGTAATTAAGAAGGAAAATTAAACATAATAAACTTTACCTCAGAAAAAAATGTCCTAATAATAGAAGAGCAAGAAGATCTTTTGATATCTGATGAAATGTTAAAAACACTGTTTTCAGATAACGTTACCGATCACAATTTAACCCTGCTATTAGGTTAAGTCTATTTGGGCCAATTATTAATTCATTTCCTTTGTAAATGCAAAAATTAAGGATAAATTTATAATATTTGGAATTAATTGAACCAAAATATATGCAACGAAATAAGATGAAATTGTTATTTTTATTGAAAATTTCAGTATATACCAGATGGTCCCTTAACTTTATATTTGTAAGTTTTTGCTTACGTTTACCCTGCGTTTTACCCTGAAGAAATCCCTGATTAAAGTAATTAAAAATGAAATAACAAAAAAAAACTCAGAACCGAATCTGTACCGGTACAATGTTTCGGTTCCAAAAATAAAGGTTCCGAAATACCGGTACGCAAAAAATAAATAATAACGGTTCCGGTTCTGGTTCTGAGTTTCAATCGGTTCTTTTCGGTATACGGTTCCGGTTCGGGTTCCGGTTTGACACCCTGATCCTGAGTATTGTTTTGGAAATATATCTGAAAGCTCGAACATATTCGTGAAGAAGTATGAGCCAAGGAATTTCTTTTCTCGACGACTTAGAGCAGGACACGTGCAGAAGACATCTGCAGAAGTCGTTGTAGGGGGCACCTAGTCTGGTGTTATGTGTTCCGACTTGCCATTGACCTGTAATAGACCTTACAACTGCCTAACTGACTGTCATTTTTAAGTAGTTTTTTACTTGAATAATTCTTTAATGGTGAGCCTGCACGTAGTCATGGGCATACCTACACTTTCCTTATGGGAAAGGAGGTCGATTGAAGTGCCTTGTCTCGCGAGTTTGTCTGTTTTGTAATTGCCCTCTATGAGGCTTATGTTAGACTGTTCTGCCATCTCTTGGTGAGATTTGCGACAATCATTAACCATTACCGAATTGGTGGATATTGAGCCATTGAGGCTTTATTGGCGTCTTGGCTGTCAGAGTAAATGATAAACAATAGTAGAGTTTCTGCCCCCAAATTTTGAATAATACCTCATACCTTCCACAATATTAAAGATAGACTGTTCGAACCTTCAAGATATATATTTTAATCATCATTACTTATCGTTACACTATATTAAAACAATAGTCGAGTTCTAAGCAAAACAAATAATTATGCTGGGTATTTTTTGATTTAATAATATATTTTTAAATAAACCTTTTCCTGAGTATCGAAGTCGGGCAGAGCCGACTTTAACTTACGCTCTCGTGTTTTGATTGTTGTTTTGACTGTAATGCACATTTTTCAAGTAAAAACAATTTTCCAAAAATCTCTTAAGTTTCGTTTAAGCCTTTAAATTATCCTGGGTTTGTTTCGTTCGAACAGGCATCGCGTCCTTTTCCAACCCCAGCGCTCGCAGGCAAAGCAAAGGCAGCTAAGCATCATAGCCAATAGATACAGTTTAATTATCAAGGAAAGATCGTTTAAAGTAATGGCTTCTTCATGGTGTTTCGGCTGACTTAAGTCTTTAAGTGGCGTTATTTTAAGCCGAACCATTTCAAAGAATCCTCTTTCGATCCACAACCACATTAAACCAAATTCCTGCGTACGTTGCATATGTTCCTCGAACAGATCACGATAGGGTAAGTACCGGCGGACTGGAATACAGAGAAACAGAAAGCGATTCAGGCAAAAGTCTTTCGAGTAGAAGAAAATCGGCTTTTTGAAAAGCTTCTGTTGCTCCTGATAGGTTTTCCAGCGTATATGTGTCACGGGATAAATATAGCTGGCATTGAAGCTGTCGCGCATAGCTTCAAACTCGTTCCAGTCGTCGATAATTTTGCCACGATTTTTGCGCTCATCTCTCCATGTTAAATTGACGCTGGTCAAGGCTAAGTTCAACTCTATTCTAGTGAACAAAATTAAATAGCGCGATTCACCCACATCCTCAAAGGAACGTACCGGCGGTTCTGATGGTGGTTCAGTGAAAAAGGAATTTAAGTAGCACTCATACATGGTGGTAATCATAATGCTGGCAAAGCAGAGTATTAAAATGATTAACTTCAGATGTTTACTGGGATTTGTTGACACAGGATACGACTGGCCCAATAGGCCACGCAGGCTCTGATCATTGAGCAGAATATTTGACAGGCTTAGATCTTGCCAGTTCAACTTCTGGCTATATATTAACAGCAAAGAAAACAAACAGAATATTATAAAGATAATGCTCAGGACCAGTGGACCCACTATGATTGTATATATCTGATTATAGGGTATTTTAACTGGAATTGGTACCATAAAACAAAAGCTGGTCAATATGTAGGGATATGTGATTAGAGCAAAGTCATTTTTTCCCAATGTGGGGCCCAGTATAGTGCCCATATCCAATTCATTATTCTCCGTCCTTTTTAATATGTCAGCAGCGTAAGTTTTACCAAACTTCTTCGATTCTGAGCGCAGCTGTAATGTTGCATTCACTTTTTGGGCAAAATTATTCATCAAATTGGCCACATAACCAATCATCTTGACCTGACCACTCTTTTTGTCTTTATAGAACATGGATCGAGGTGCCAACTCATCTGCTTCTGTGCGAATGATAGCTCCCTTCATGTTCCGAAATTGTTGTATAAAAATATTGGTTGATGAATAAAGATGCAGTTCTTCATAGTTGGGCGACTGAAAGTAGCGACAGGCATAAATGAGACAACTTCCGCTATATAACAAGGCGATGTTGTACTGATCTTTGGAAAAATACTTCTTACACACAACTTCTGGTTGATACTTCTCTTTATCCAAGTATATTAAACGCCTGGTTTGTTGCAGCCGAAATAAAGTACGATTGTTTTGCTCACGTTCACCTTCAAAGCCACAACTGAGTATCAAAGTCAAACTGCCGAAATTCCAATCGTGATGAGTGCTGCCCGATTGGGCCAACACACTGGACACTTTCAAATGTGGCAACACAGAATGGAATATGCATTCGGGTCCATAAATTAACAATGTATTGTAGGGTTGGTTTAAGTGTAACCTCATGAGCAACTGTCTTAATTGATTTTCCACGTTCTGATCCAGCTCTCTGTGATTAGTTAAATTCAACAGCTGAGCATCCAACTGACCCAGGCAGCAGAGAAAGAAGGTTATCCTGCCTATAGACATTACGGTACTGTGGCCATATCTTGAAAAGGCAAATACTTTTTGTTTCGCTCGTACACAGAGAAAAATATTAAGCAAACGAAATGTTTGCAAGAATTTTTTGATTACACAAGGCAACTAAATTAAACTTTTTTTATTAGAAAGAATGGTGGTGATTCTAGATGATCTTTTAGAGGATCTTTGGAAATTTCAGCCTTAAGTTTTTAAAAGGCATGTTTTTTGGGAAGCCTGTACGTTTGTTTGACCCCCTTGATATTATCGTGATTAAATATTCGTTGGCTTTAAACTAAATTATACCAAACAATTCTGCGATTTTAAATACAAGTGTTAGAATTTAAATAATTTCGGACTTATGCAAAGCTAGGCCAATGCAATAAGCTAATAATTTGTATTAAATTATAATAAAAATTCGGAACGACACCTATTACTTACTTGTGGGCAAGGCAATATTTGGTCACTTGGAACCAGGGATTAATCCCGAAACAAATATCGATTCCGGTTCCGGTTCCCGTACGTACCAAACTGAGAATTTCAGTTAAAGGTTTTATTTCGGGTTTCGGTCCGGATACGGTAACCAGATTTTTATTTTGGTATACCTGTACGTACCGTTACAACTAGAATTTGTTTTAATATTAAAAAATAGAAGGCTAACATCGGCTATGCCGATGTTTTAAATACCCTTGCAGTTTTTGAAAGGCGCAACCATTGATAACAAAAAAGTTTTTCTCATTAGAACTCGTTTTTAGACCGATCGTTCCTATGGCAGCTATATGCTATAGTCATCCGATTTTGATAAATTTTTCACGAATTGGGTGAAAGCCTTTGAAACTAATATATACCACGATTGGTGATGCTACGGTGGAAAACAAAAAAGTTTTTCTCACTAGAACTAGTTTTTTGACCGACCGTTTATATGGCAGCTATATGCTATAGTCATCCGATTTTGATAAATTTTTTCAGAATTGTGTGGAAGCATATAAAACTTATAGATACCACGATAGGTGACGCTACGATAGAAAACAAAAAAGTTTTTCCCACTAGAACTAGTTTTTGACCGATCGTTCCTATGGCAGCTATATGATATAGTCATCCGATCCGGCCGATTCCGACAAATGTGCAGCGTATTTGTATTTAAAGACTTTTTGCAAGGTTTGGTCAAGATAGCTTTAAAACTGAGGGAGGAGATAGCATAGAAACAGACGGACAGACGGACGGACAGACGGACAGGCGGAAATGAACTCAGCTCGTCATGCTGATCAAGAATATATATACTTTATGTGGTCGGAAATGCTTCCTTCTATGCGTTACAAACATCGTGACAATTTTAATATACCCTCTGCAAGGGTATAAAAATTTCATCAAACATTACGATGTTTGTAACGCATAGAAGGAAGCATTTCCAACCACATAAAGTATATATATTCTTGATCAGCATGACGAGCTGTTCATTTCCGTCTGTCCGTCTGTCCGTCCGTCCGTCCGTCCGTCCGTCCGTCCGTCTGTTTCTATGCTATCTCCTCCCTCAGTTTCAAAGCTATCTTGACCAATCTTTGCAAAAGGTCTTTAAATACAAATACGATGCACATTTGTCGGAATCGGCAGTATCGGATGACTATATCATATAGCTGCCATAGAAACGATCGGTCCAAAAACTAGTTCTAATGAGAAAAACTTTTTTGTTTTCCATCGTAGCGTCACCAATCGTGGTATATAGTAGTTTTATATGCTTCCACATAATTCTGAAAAAATTTATAAAAATCGGATGTTGTTGGCGTATAGCTGCCATATAAACGGTCGGTCCAAAAACTAGTTCTAGTGGGAAAAACTTTTTTGTTTTCCATCGTAGCGTCACCAATCGTGGTAAATATTAATTTTATATGCTTCCACACAATTCTGGAAAAATTTATCAAAATCGGAAGACTATATCATATAGCTGCCATAGGAACGATCGTTCTAAAAACTAGTTCTAATGAGAAAAAATTGTTTGTTATCAATGGTAGCGCCTTTTAAAAACTGCAAGGGTATTTAAAACATCGGCGTAGCCGATGTTAGCGTTCTATTTTTTCAAGATAACTTTAAAACTAATGGATGTAGTATTATTTAAAAAATTGTGATCTAAGAATACGCCACATAAAAAACGTTTTTTGAAATATACCGATTTTCACCCATTTTTTAAAAAAGATTTTCGCAATGGCATACCCACTCTCATAAAAAATCTACCTAGTATTAGGGAATTCTCTATATTCATTTGTCGCCCAGACAAGCTCGCCTTAGGCCCGATTTCTCCAATTACAAATAGAACTATCTAAGTTTTTTATTCCTAACTTAAATAAAATCTTTCGAACAAGCAGAAAACAATTTTTCTCATTATGTATTAAAATAAAAGCCCAAATTAACATAATAATTAACAAATCCGAAATAGTACCGTTATGAGCGTTTCGATATTTCCGGTTTTTTCGGTTCCTATTATTACGGTTAACGGTTTTCGGTTCTAAAAAAATATTTAATATCTTAATATCGCTTTCGAATATAACATCACGAAGTTATTTTTTATTGGTACAATAAAACGAGAAAATTAAAATTTATGAACAATAAATTGTATTTTATTCAATTTAACTTTTTTTATAAAACTTTACAAAGAAGTGTATTAAAACAAATTGAGTACCTGAAACTAGAGCTGCCTGCTTTTTAGCAAATAAAAGTTTATGCCCAGAAATTTTGATTAACTTTTTTTAACAGTGTACAATTTGTTTGGAATGCACTACTCATGCTAACCAACTTTGTGCTAACGTGTCCGGGGCAGGCCACTACACAGTAATTAACTCCAAAAGTCTCTGGGGCAGCAAAAACTGTATACTTTTCAACAAGAATAAATAAGGGATTTGTTGAAGTGCGTCGTCAGAATTTCAGTTATATTATATAATAGTTATATTATATATTAAAATTGTGCAGATGTTTGTAACACCTAGAGGGAAGCATAAAGTATATACAATATATTCTTCATCAGCGTAACGAGCTGAGTTTATATAGACAAGTCCGTCCGTCTGTTTTCATGCTCTCAAGTTCCTCCTCCTTAAGTTTTAAAGCTATCGCGACTAAACTTTGCAAAAAGTCTTTAAATACACATTTTGCTATATCATATAGCTGCCATAGGAACGATCGGTCCAAAAACTAGTTCTAGTGAGAAAAACTCTTTTGATTTCCATCGTAGCGTCACTAATCGTTGTACATATTAGTTTTATCCGCTTCCACATATTTCTGAAAAAATTTATCAAAATCGGTTGACTATATCATATAGCTGCCATAGGAACGATCGGTCTTGTGAGAAAAACTTTTTTGTTTTCTACCTTAGCCTCATCAATCTTGGTATTAATTAGTTTTATTTGCTTACACACAATTATGGAAAGTTTTATCAAAATCGGTTGACTATATCATATAGCTGCCATATTTATTTTTGAGTTTGGTAAAATTATAATTTATTTTCAAGTTAATACATTTTTTAAAAAAGGAACCCATAATTTTTAGTTAAGCATTTAAAATATTCTGGTTTTAGTGCGTTCCAACAGGCGACGCGTCCTTTTCCATCCCCAGCGCTCGCAGGCAAAGCAAAAGCAGCTAAGCGTCATAGCTATTAGATACAATACAAATATCAAGGAAAGAGTAGGCAAAGTTATGGCTTTTTTAATTTCTTTCGGCTGACTTAAATCTTCAAGTGGCGTTAATTTTAAACGAACCATATCAAAAAATCCTCTTTCGATCCAAAACCACATTAAACCAAATTCCTGCGTGCGCTGCATATGTTCCTCGAACAGATCGCGATAGGGTAAGTGCCGGCGTATCGGAATGCAGAGATACAGAAAGCGATTCATACAAATATCATCCGAGTAGTAGAAAACTGGTTCTTTGAAGATTTTTTGCTGTTCTTGATAATTTTTCCAGCGTGTATAAAGCACGGGATACATGTAGCTGGGATTGAAACTGTCGCGAATAGCTTCAAACTCATCCCAGTCGTCGATAATTTTGGCAGGATATTCGAGTAATTGCAGTAAATCAGTTCCAGGGAACAAAATTATAAAGCGTGACCCAACCACATCCTCATAGGAGCGTACTGCCGCCTCTGGTGGTGGTTCGGTGAAAAAGGAGCTAAAGTAGGCCGAATACATGGTGGTCATCATAACGCTGGCAAAGCCGAGAATTAAAATGATTAACTTTAGATGTTTGCTGGGATTTGTTGACACGGGAAACGACTGACCCAATAGGCCACGCAGGCTCTGGTCATTGAGTAGGATATTCGTCAGGCTTAGGTCTTGCCAAGACAACTTCTGGCTGTATATCAACAGCAAGGAAAATAAACAGAATATTATAAAGATAATGCCCAGAACCAGTGGACCCACTATGATGGTATATATCTGGCTATGTGGTATTTTAGCTGGATTCGGTATCATATAACAGTAGCTGGTCAATATGTAGGGATAGGTGAGTAGGTCAAAGTCGTTTTTTAAAAGTGTGGACGCCAGTATAGTGCCCATATCCAATTGATTTTCTTCTGTTCTTATTAGTATGTCATCATAGTCATTTTCTTCTGTGTGCAGCTGTAACGTTGCGTTTACTTTTTGGGCAAAATTAGTGACCAAATTGGCCACATAACCAATCATCTTGACCTGACCCGTTTTTTCGTCTTTATAGAACATGGAGCGAGGTGCCATCTGATCTGTCTCTGTACGAATGATGGCTCCTTGCATGTTCCGAAATTGTTGTATAAAAATGTCTGCCGTAGAATAAAGTTGCAACTCTTCATAGTTGGGCGACTGAAAGTAGCGACAGGCATAAATGAGGCTTCTTTCGCTATATATAAAGGCAATGTTAAACTGTTCCCTGGTAAAATACTTTTCACACACAACTTCTGGCTGCACCTTCTCTTCATTTAAGTATATTAAACGCCTGGTGTGTTGCAGCTGGAATAAGGTGCTATTATTCTGCTCCCTCTCACCATTAAGGCCACAAGTGAGTATCAAAGTCAAACTGCCGAAATTCCAATCGTACTGAGTGCTGCCTGATTGGGCCAACATACTGGAGACTTTTAAATGTGGCAACACAGAATGGAATATGCACTCAGGTCCATAAATAAGCAACGTATTGTAGGGTTGCTTAAAACGCAGCCGGATAAGTAAGAGCCTTAGTTGTTGCTCCACTTGCTCATCAAACTCTCTTTGATTAGTCCAATTGAAGAGTTGTGCCTCCAACTGCCCCAGGCAGCAGAGAAAGAGGGCTAACCTGCCGGCAGAC
Source organism: Lordiphosa mommai (assembly GCA_018904225.1). Classification (NCBI taxonomy): domain Eukaryota; kingdom Metazoa; phylum Arthropoda; class Insecta; order Diptera; family Drosophilidae; genus Lordiphosa; species Lordiphosa mommai. The sequence goes on from JAEIFT010000074.1 coordinate 51,140, forward strand.
ATTATGGAACTGTGGTTACATCCTGGAAAGGCAAACACTTTTTGTTTTGTTAGTTCACTGAAAAAAACAAAAACAATTTTTTTTGTTAGTTCAGTTAAAAAATTTTTTTTTTAAATTTTCAACTGACAAACATTTTTTTTAAGGAGCTCTAAAAAATTAAGTTTTTTTTTTTTAATTTTTCATGAGAAAATTTCTAAATTTAAAAAATTGCGGTTCCGGTTCTGGTACGTACCAAAATTAATGCTTCGGTAAAAGGTTCTGATTAGGTTCTTGTTTATTTCGGTTTTCGGTTCCGTATCGGTACCTTGTCTTTTATTTCGGTATACCGGTACGTACCGGTATGTACCGGTATAATTTAAAAATCCTTTAAACCAAGGTATACCGCCCTATTCTAGCTTTTATTTTTGGTCAAATTCGAAAAAATTAAAATTGTTTGAGAAAACACTCTTAAAGTGTTTAAAGTCAGTTCCCTACAACCAAAAGTAAGTAAAAATTTAAGGTTTAATAACGATTACCTTGAGCTTTTATTAAAAAAAGGGACATATTCCACATTCGGAGTCACTTAAGTGTAAGAGGCCTGATAAACTTTCCAGCTAGTTTCCAAAAATTGTTTTTTTTTTTCAATTTTTTGTTAGAAGACTTCCCATCAGCTACAGGCTCTGTAAAGTAGCCCTTTTTAACAGTAGCTTAACAGAGTTTTGTATAGAACACTGCCCAAGGGCAGGTCTGCTTTAGCATTTTCAATTTTTCCGAATTTTCCTAAATTTTTTTAACTCAAAATTAAAAAAAAAATCTTTCAATAAAATGTTTCCAAGTTTAGATGGGTATATCTAGACCATTTGTTTACAGATTTTAACACATAATGGCTTATTAGAAGCGTAATAGAGCTATTAATACAATCAAAAAAGAAAATTAAGCATTTTAAATTTATCCGAATTTTCGTAAATTTTTGAAGACAAAACTGTACCGGTACAATGTTTCGGTTCTTTTCGGTCATTTCGGTTCTAAAAATAAAGGTTCCGAAATACCGGTTCTCAAAAAGTAAATAATATCGGTTCCGGTTCTGGTTCTGAGTTTCTATCGGTTCTTTTCGGTTCCGGTTTGACGCCCTGATTTGTACACATATTCTGGTAACTTTGAAAAATAACAGTTTTTGAAGCTGCTACAGCAGATCTTCAGGAACCCGTCCCAAAAAAGGCGTTTTGCGGTGATCACTAAATCTTTGAAGTGGATCATCTAAAATGACAAAACCAAACGAATTTCGTTAAAGTAGTGTAAAATCTTGTAATTAATCGAAGAAATAAGCAAAAAAAAAATTTTACAAAATAGCGGCTTCTCAAAAAAAAACATTTTTTTTTGCTCTAATTTTGGCCTTAAATCGTAATAAAAAAAATATTTTTATCACTAATAAAAAAGCTACGATTAAGTACTAGAAAATATAGTTCAGAAGCTTGTGCAAAAATTTGAGACTAATCGGTTCAACCGTTTCCGAGAAATCTTGGTCACCGACTTTTAAAACACAGTTTTGAGAAAAAAAAGGTTTAAGTTTAAGAAGGAGTTTACACATAGTTAAAAATAGTCTTCTTTAACTTACTTGTTTCTTACGTTTATTCCAGGGCCATAAGATAATATCCTCTGCAGCATCAGCAGCTTCTAATAGTTCGAATTGATGTTGTCGACAAGATATACTTCCTTCGCGGAAAAATTTCAACTGATTAAAACTAACATTATATTTTTTTGTGTAAAATCACCTTCACATCTTTTCAATCATTTTTCGTTAATGAGATCTTCATAAATTTTGGAAGACGGCTTAAGCAACATCAGTTGGTAAAATCAGAAAGTCTTGTATAGAAGAAGTTAATGTGTTTTTAACCCAAAAGCGTCCTTACAAATATGGGTATATCTCTGAAAATATTCACCGCATCTGTTTGAAATTTTCAGAGAATATACTTGAATACATTTACATTACGAAAATGAAATTTAAAAAAATTTATTTTTTCAAAATTCTAACTCAATGGATGTAACCCTTAAGATAACCTTTTTATGAAGGTAAGTTTTTATTTCTCATTATAACTTCCGCATGGCTTAACCGTATTTTTAAAAGTTTTACGGGGAATGGTATAAATTCATATTAAAATAAACGTAAATAATTGTCTTTGCTAGAAATTTGTATTTGTTTTTTTTTTTAAACAATTTTTTTAACAGTGCACAAAAGGTTTGACATGCACTATTCATGTTAAACAATTTTGCGTTAAAATGGCTGGGGCAGGTCACTACCAGTAATTAACTTCAATGGTATCTGGGGGCAGCAAAAATAAAATAATAAATAATTATTCCACGTGGATAAATATCAGTTTTGTTCAAGGCGGGCTTGTGCCTGAACCACAGGGAGTTGGCAAAATTTCAGTCCCATATCTCCCATATTTTTAGAGTAAGCTTCTAGAGAATTATTCCTCTAATCATTCTTTATCAATCCACCAAACAGTATTTTCCGATAACTACTGAACTGAACTATAGTAAAGTTGCCACCAATTCAGCAATTTGGAAGAACCTCATATCTCCCATAATTTTGAAGATGGAATGTTCGTACCTTCTTGAAATATATTTTAATCGTCATTACTTATCGATACTTTATACATTGAGTTACGATCAGATGAACTATAACGGAGTTATAAGCAAAACAATTAATTAAGCTGGCTATTTTGTGATGTAAGGGGGTATTCTACCTAATGGGTATATCGAACTCGGGCAGAATAAAATAAGAATTAAAATTTATTTAAGTGCAATGAATATTTTTAAAGTAAATACATTATTCAAAAGATCTCTTAAAATTCGGCTTAGTCTTTAAAAAATCCTGGATTTAGTTCTTTTAAACAGACGACGCGTTCTTTTCCAACCCCAACGCTCGCAGGCGAAGCAAAAGCAGCTAAGCATCGAAGCTAATAAATACAGTTCCATTATCAAGGATAAATCATGCAAAGTAATGGCTTCTTCATGTTGTTTCAGCTGACTTAAATCTTCCATTGCAGTAAATTTTAAACGAACCATATCAAAGAATGCTATTTCAATCCAAAACCACATTAAACCAAATTCCTGTGTACGCTGCATATGCTCCTCGAACAGATCACGATAGGGTAAGTGCCGGCGTATCGGAATGCTGAAGTACACAAAGCGATTCATACAAAAGTCCTCAGAGTAGTAGAAAATGGGCTCTTTGAAAAGCTTCTGCTGTTCCTGATAGGTTATCCAACGTAAATAGGTCACGGGATAAATGTAGCTAGTATTGAATAAGTCGCGCGTATCTATAAACTCAGCATAACTTTTGATAATTCTTGCACGATTTTTGTAATCACCTTCCCAAGTTAAATTGACGCTGGTGAAGAGTAAGTCCATCTCTTCTCTGGCAACCAAAATTAAAAAGCGTGAGTCACCCACATCCTCATAGGAGCGTACTGCCGCCTCTGATGGTGGTTCAGTGAAAAAGGAGCTAAAGTAGGCCGAATACATGGTGGTCATCATAACGCTGGCAAAGCCGAGAATTAAAATGATTAACTTTAGATTTTTGCTTGGATTTGTTGTCAAGGGATACGACTGGCCCAATAGGCCACGCAGGCTCTGATCATTCAGCAAAATATTCGACAGGCTTAGGTCTTGCCAGTTCAACTTCTGGCTATATATAAACAGCAAGGAAAATAAACAGAATATTATAAAGATAATGCCCAGAACCAGTGGACCCACTATGGACGTATATATCTGATTATAGGGTATTCTGGTTGGAATAGGTACCATAAAACACAAGCTGGTCAATATGTAGGGATAGGTGACATCATCAAAGTTCCTTCTAAAAAATGTGGTGCTCAGTACAGTGCCAATATCCAATTGATTCTGCTCCGTCCATTTCTCTATTTCAGCAGAGTAAGTCCTACCGAACTCCTTCAAACTCAAGTGCATCTCTAACGTTGCATTAACTTTTTGGGCAAAACCATTTACCAAATTGGCCACATAACCAATCATTTTGAACTGACCAGGTTCTTTGTCATCATAAAACATGGAGCGAGGTGTGAACTCATCTGCTTCGGTGCGAATGATGGCTCCCTTCATGTTCCGAAATTGTTCTATAAAAATGTTCGCTGATGTATAAAGTGGCAGCTCTTCATAGTTGGGCGACTGAAAGTAGCGACAGGCATAAATGAGGCTTCTTCCGCTATATAACAAGGCTGTGTTGTACTGATCTTTGGTAAAATACTTGTCACACACAATTTCGGGTTGATCCTTCTCTTTATCCAAATAGATCAAACGCCTGGCACCATGCAGGTGGAATAAAGTACGATTGTTTTGCTCTTGTTCACCATCAAGGCCACAACTGAGTATCAATGTCAGACTGCTGAAATTCCAATCGTAATCAGTGCTGCCTGATTGGGCCAACACTCTGGAGACTTTCAAATGTGGCAACACAGAATGGAATATGCATTTGGGTCCATAAATTAGCAATGTATCGTAGGGTTGGTTAAAGCGTAGCCTCATAAGTAGCAGCCTTAATTGTTGCTCCATTTTATGATCGAACTCCTTGGGATAAGTCAAATTGAAGAGCTGTGCATCCAACTGCCCCAGGCAGCAGAGAAAGAGGGCTAACCAGACTGTAGACATTACGGAACTGTGCGACATTCTGCAAAGGCAAACACTTTTTGTTTCGCATGCACACTGAGAGAAATAGCTAACAAAAAAGAAAGTATGTGATTTTTTGGAATATCTTTTATTTTCTAATATACTTAGAAAATTGAAAGTAACGAACAAATTATTTTAATACCCATTACGTGTAGAGTAAAAAGGGTATACTTAGTTCGTGCGAATGTTTGTTACAGGCAAAAGGAAGCACCATATTTATTTATATATTCTAGAGGAGCATATTGATGCTCAGTCGCTTTAGCTTTTCAGTGTAGACCTCATATTCTCTGCACGCAGATCAAGTTTGATTAAAATTTTTAGCACGCACCCTTTTGCCCCCGAAATAGAATAGTTGCATAACTCCTACAATTTTATAGATATCAAACTCTAAGTAAAGGTTGATTTTCAAGCGTAGTTTTTAAAAAATTCGAATAAAACACTCAATTTGTAATTTTATTGGAATCGATAAATTGGCCATTGCCATTTACGTTTTAAAGATAACTTCATGTAAATGTTATTCGCGGCTCCGTCTCAAATGGTCCATTTGGAAGGTCCAATTTTGCTGAACACAATTTTTCGATAAAACAGCGGATTTTCATGGAGCTGTTCTCACCAAAAATTAGACGTTGTGGTAGGTCATTCGGCTTCAATTCTTGCAGAAGTTGAATTTTATAGGCTTTCAAGGCTAAGTATTATATGTGAAATTTCCAGAAAGATCAGATAATATTTAGCGTAGATAAAGAAAAATAAGTCTTCTGTCACAAACAATATTTTTATTAACATTTTATATTAATTTTAACATTTTGTGATTTAACAAAGGATTTTAAAATCATTCTTCCCTGAACAGAAAAACTTGTATATTGAAGTCGAAGACTGGGGCGACTTGAAGGTGAGCTTATATTTTTCTTATTGTAACTTGCGTATTGCTTCACCGTTTTTTTGAGGCTATATTCAAACAAATTGAGAACTTGAAGCTAGAGCTGCCTGCCTTTAAGCAAATAAACTTAGTCGTCTTTACCCAAAAATTTTGATTTCCTATTTTTTAACAGTGCACAATTTGTTTGGAATGCACTATTTATGCTAACCAACTTTGTGCTATCGTGGCCGAGGCAGGTCACCACATAGTAATTTACTTCAATAGTCTCTGGGGGCAGAAAGTATAATATTTAACAATAATAAAAATGGGATTTGTTGAAGGCGGGCTGCGCCTGAGCCACAGTCCGTCGCACAGTGGCTTTAATTGGGTTTTCTCGTTTTAAAAATCATAACTTTTGAACCAAATGAGAAAATGAACTAATTTAAATAACAAATGATAGATCATTGTTCAACCAATGAAACCTATGTCTGAAAGGGGTGCTACACCTTCTAGATGCTTACCTATGGGTTATTAAAGTCAAAATTTGTGTAAAAATAATTTTTTAAGAAACAAAAAAAAATTTTTAACAATGTTTTATCTTTTGGTTATTTTTTTTAATGTTTCTATGTTTTAAAATTATTATCGAAAAATCAAAAAAAAAAAAAATTGTTTCGATTTTGTTTTAAATATTTTGTAAGTTTTAAAAAAAAAAATTAAAATAGATATTTTCTAATAGATAAATCACTAGTAGATTATAAACCTAGTGGATTCTAACTCTTTTCGTGACTTTACATGGCTCAGAGATGAAAAAGTAGATCGAAAGATAGGGCCATCCTATTGAAGAGGCTTTCATTTTGCCATGTCTTTTTAGCTATTTTGCCTCTAACAGTGGAATAGGCAGCGGAAGGCAGCTGGAGCTTTCTTAATTACTTAAAGGAATAGTCAAAAAACGTATGTATTTTAAAAATATAGCAAATACATAAAAATATATTTTTTATTTTTCATCAAAGTTGAAAAATAGTGATAAATTGATAATATGGAGATACAAAAAGCTAACAGAAACATTTTTTTTGTATACATAAATCAGTAAAAAACGAGAGCGTAAGTTGAAGTCGGCCCTGCTCGACTTCGATATACCCGTTACTCAGGGTAAGGTTGCCCAAATTGTGGGAGATATGAGGAATTTTTCAAATTGCGGGGGCGGGAACTTTTCTATCGTTCATCTGATCGAAAAATGATGTATGGCGGCGATAGGTAATGATGATTAAAATATATGTCTAGAAGGTTCGAACAATCTATTTTCAAAATTGTGGGAGATATGAAGTTTTTTCATATTGCGGGGCGGGAGGGGGCGTGGCAAAAATTTGAAACAAACTTGATCTGCGTGCAGAAGATACAAGTCTACACTGAAAAAATGGTAGCTCTAGCTCTTATAGTTCCTGAGATCTAGGTGTTCATACAGACGGACAGACAGACAGACAGACGGACAGACGGACATGTCTATATCGACTCGTCTATTGATGCTGATCAAGAATATATATACTTTATGGGGTCGGAGATGCTTCCTTCTGCCTGTTACATACATTTGCACGAACTTAGTATACCCTTTTTACTCTACGAGTAACGGGTATAAAAATTATGACGTTATGTTACCTAGTTTTCGAGATATTCTACCTGAAAGCGGACCATATTACCCTAAAAATTGTGTAAACTTTGACGGGTTGTATCTTCTAAAATTCGCAATTTATAAAGGGTTCCATATTTAAAATCGTTGAACAATTTTCAAGAAGATAAGTTCATTAAAAATTTCGCAGGCGCTTTTGAAATTTTTGATTTTTGCAACCAACTTTGTTCTATGGACGCCACTGTGCGTCGGTCGAATTTCGATTGCTGTAAAAGAATTTGCAAGTCAGCAGAGCAAGATTTTCTGCTCCTGATCAATTATACATTTTCAATCATCTTTCTGCTGACCTCGACTGATGCAGTATCATGATAGCCAGCTTGATGTATCATGATAGAGGAACATGTATCGAAGAAATTTTGGGGGTGGCAACTCTACTACCGTTTATCTGATCGGAAAACGAAGTATGGGGGCTCGATAGGTAATCAAAGCGGAGCTGCTTACTTCTGTATGTTACATACAGTTGCACAAATCCAACATACTCTTTGTACGTTCGGTACAGAGTATAAAAAAGATATGAGTTTTTTTTGTCAACCTAATACTTAAGTAGTTTGAATCCTCTATTTAAAGACTTGTCATCAATCCATTTGGAATTTTATTTTGGGCTTGTTAAATTGCTGATTAGAACTGGTATTTATTTTTAAGTCAATACATTTTACCAAAGAGATCTTAATTTTTGATTTAGTCCTTAAAATAAACTGGGTTTAGAACGTTTAAAAAGGCCAGGCGTCCTTTTCCATCCCCAGCACTCGCAGGCAAAGCAAAAGCAGCTAAGCATCAAGGCTAATAGATACAATGCAAATATCAAGGACAGATCATTTAAAGTAATGGCTTCATTATGATGTTTCGATTGACTTAAATCTTTGAGTGGCGTTAATTTTAATTGAACCATATCAAGGAATGCTCTTTCGATCCAACACCATTGTAAACCAAATTCCTGCATGCGCAATATATGCTCCTCGAACAGATCACGATAGGGTAAATGTTGACGGACCGGAATGCTAAAGTACACAAAGCGATTCAGGCAAAAGTCCCTGGAGTAATAGAAAATTGGATCCTTGAAAAGCTTCTGCTGTTCCTGATAGGTTATCCAGCGTATACGGATCACAGGATAAATGTAGCTGCTATTGAAACTGTCTCGCATAGTTTCAAACTCATTCCAGTTCTCGATAATTCTGGCACGATTTTTATGCTCAGCTTCCCAAGTTAAATTGACGCTGGTGAAGAGTAAGTCCATCTCTTTTCTGGTTATCAAAATCAAAAAGCGTGAGTTACCCACATCCTCATAGGAGCGCACCGCCGGCTCTGTTGGTGGTTGAGTGAAAAAGGATTTCAAGTAGGCCAAATACATGGTGGTCATCATAACGCTGGCATAGCAGAGTATTAAAATTATTAACTTAAGTTGTTTACTGGGATTTGTTGATAAGGGAAACGACTGGCCCAATAGGCCACGCAGGCTCTGGTCATTAAGCAAGATATTCGACAGGCTTAGGTCTTGCCAGTTCAACTTCTGGCTATATATCAACAGCAAGGAAAATAAACAGAATATAATAAAGATAATGCCCAGGACCAGTGGACCCACTATGGACGTATATATCTGATTATAGGGTATTCTGGCTGGAATAGGTATCATAAAACAATAGCTGGTCAAAACGTAGGGATAGGTGACATCGTCAAAGTTCCTTCTAAAAAAAGTGGTGCTCAGTACAGTGCCAATATCCAATTGATTATCCTCGAGCAAATTCTCTATTTCAGTAGAGGAAGTCCTACCAAACTCCTTTAAATTCAAGCACAGCTGTAACGTTGCATTAACTTTTTGGGCAAAACTATTTAACAAATTGGCCACATAACCAATCATCTTGACCTGACCCGTCCTCTCGTCATTAAAGAGCATTGAGCGCGGTGCAAAATCATCTGACTCTGTGCGAATGATGGCTCCTTTCATGTTCCGAAATTGGTGTATAAAAATGTCCGCTGATGAATGAAATTCCAGCTCTTCATAGTTGGGCGACTGAAAGTAGCGACAGGCATAAATGAGACTTCTTCCGCCATATAACAAGGCTGTGTTGTACTGATCTTTGGAAAAATACTTTTCACACACAAATTCTGGCTGATACTTCTCTTCATCCAAGTATATTAAACGCCTGGTTTGATGCAGCTGGAATAAAGTACGATTGTTTTGCTCTCGTTCACCTTCAAAGCCACAACTGAGTATCAAAGTCAAACTGCCGAATTTCCAATCGTAATCAGTGCTGCCTGATTGGGCCAACACATTGGAGACTTTTAAATGTGGCAACACAGAATGGAATATGCATTCGGGTCCATAAATAAGCAATGTATTGTAGGGTTGGTTAAAACGTAGCCTGATAAGTAGGAGCCTTAATTGTTGCTCCACTTGCTGATCCTCTCTGGAATTAGACAAATTAAAGAACTGAGCCTCCAACTGCACCAGGCAGCAGAGAAAGAAGGTTAACCCGCGTGTAGACATTACGCAACTGTGACCACATCCAGGCAAAGTAAACACTTTTAGAATCGCTTGTACACTGAGCATAATAAATTTCATAAAAAAATGTTTCCAAGAATTTTTGGTATATATTTTATTAATAACAAAAATATCTGGCAAGAAGTTTCGGTATATATTTCATTAGCAAGAAAAATATCTGGCTTTGTGTAATTAAAAGTAATTTAAAATTTAAGGTTTGATACCGATTACTTTGATCGCTTATAAGAAAAGTGATAATGTTTCGCATTCGAATTCACTTTAGTGAAAACCGGAACGGGCCTGAATATGTTAAGGGGATGGTTAATCTAGGCAACATTTGTATACTTTTGGACAACTGAAGTATACTTAAGCTTAGTGGTGTGTACTTTTCGGCAAATAAACGTAGTTCTTTTGCTATTTTTAACAGTGCACAATTAGTTTGGCTTGGACTAGTCATGTTAACCAACTTTGTGCTATCGTGGTCGGGGCTGGTCACTACACAGTAATTAACTTCAATAGTCTCTGGGGCTGAGGGAACAATTTATATAATTCAACAAAAATAAAAAAGGGTTTTTTGTCCAAGGCCTGAACCACAGTGCGTCACACAGTGGATAATTAAAATTTCTTTGTTGAGTTTGTAGTCCAATAAATATGCTAAAAAATAATATGAGTGTATTTTTTTATGTTGAGGGGGTCTTCTACCTTTGAAAAATTTTTTTTTAGATTTTTTTGTTTTGCCTTATTATTATAGCTTGAACATTTCCTTTTCATCCCCTTTAAACCATTTTCAAATATTCGAAATAGTTTATCAGATATATCCATTTTAGTGGAGCAATGTTCTTGCTAAAGTGAGTATTTTATACTTTGCTTTTTATACAACGTTATTTGACATGGTAGCCGTGATTGCGCAAGTTTTACATTTTCCGATTTTGATCAGCCATGTTGCAACTTTTTTTTTAACATTTTTTTTTACACTAAACTAAACAAAAAAAACTTACAAATTAAAATTTTTTTTTTTAAACGGCCGCCAATTTTTAAAAAAAATATTGAAAAATATGAATGAGGTACGGTCCAAAATTACATCAATTCTGATCATAACCTCATTTACCGTTTTTAATTCCGATAACCTGGAGGCCCTGAATCATGGCCACCACCTCTACACCTTTTTTTTGAGACCTTAATTTGCAGGACTATAACTTTTTGAACTGCCCTCGAAATACAAACATTTTTTTTTATATTTAATTATATAGTTAATTGATAACTCAAATCCAAAAGCTAAACTGAAAAAGCTCTTATGATTTTCCAGAATTAAAAAAAAACTCTCAAAAAACCCTGTTCAAAGGTAAAAGACCCCCTTAAATATGAAATATTATTCATCTTAACTTAACTAACTAACCAGGTGATTTAATGTAGAGGTAAGTTGTTGATAACGAATCTAAGGGAATGTTTATTAATTAAGGAATCACTTAAAACAATAAATGTTTGCGTTTGCAAACCAACATTGTGCCCGAAAAGTATTCTGTCGTTCGTAGTGGCAAGTTGTGGCAGACATGTTTAACTATTTCACAAAGACAACACATTATATTAATAAAAACAAAAAAAAATATGACCAAATGCAGCCGGATCAAGAAAGTTATATTCTACGTAAGTCTAAAATAGTTGTAGAAAAGAGGCCACTTGGATTGCAATAATCTACCATGATTTTTTATTAACACATGCACGCACGGGACCCGGAACTTCTTTTACCCGTTACTCGTAGAGTAAAAAGGGTATAACAGGCAGAAGGAAGCATCACCAACCCCATAAAATAGCCGAGTCGATATAGACATGTCCGTCCGTCCGTCTGTATGAACACCTAGATCTTAGAGACTATAAGAGCTAGGGCTACAATTTTGGTGTAGTCTTGTATCGTCTACATGCCGATCAAGTTTATTAAAAAAAAACCCCATATCTCCCATATTTTGGAGTTAGCTTGTTCGGACCTTCCAGAGAATTATCCCTCTCATCATTATCTATCGACCCACCATACATCATTTCCCGATCAGATAAACTATAGTTGAGTTGCCACCCCCGCAATTTGGAAAAAACCTCATACCTCCCACAGTTTTTAAATTTGATTGTTAGAACCTTCTAGACATATATCAAAATCATTAATACTTATTAATCCACCGAACAGATGAACTTTATTCGAGTTCTAATAGTTTTTTAATATATTTTAAATAAAAATTTGTTGAGTTTATTAGATTTAAATTTTATTTGAGTGCAAAGAACATTTTTCAAGTTAATACATTTTTCCAAAGAGCCTTAATTTGCGGTTTAACCTTTAAAATATCCTGAATTTAGTTTGTTTAAACAGGCGGTGCGTCCTTTTCCATCCCCAGCGCTCGCAGGCAAAGCAACAGCAGCTAAGCATCAAAGCTATTAGATACAATTGCAATATCAAGGATAGATCATTTAAAGTAATTGCTTTTTCACGTAGTTTCGGCTGACTTAAGTCTACAAGTGGCGTAACATTGAATCGAACCATTTCAAAGAATCCTCTTTCGATCCACAACCACATTAAACCAAATTCCTGTATGCGCAATAAATGCTCCTCGAACAAATCGCGATAGGGTAAATGCCGGCGGATTGGAATACAGAGAAACAGAAAGCGATTTACGCAAATGTCATCCGAGTAGTAGAACATTTGGTCTTTGAAAAGCTTTTGCTGTTCCTGATAAGTTTTCCACCGTATAAGGGTAACGGGATAGATGTAGCTACGATTAAAGCTATCGCGCGTAGTCTCAAACTCAATCCAGTCGTCGATTATTTTGGAACTATCTTTGCGCGCATTCTTCCAAGTTAAATTAACGCTGGTCAAGAGATAGTCCCATTCTTTTCTGAGGATCAGAATGAAATAGCGCGAGTCACCTATATCCTTATAGGAACGTACCGCCGACTCTGGTGGTGGTTGAGTGAAAAAGGAGTTCAAGTAGGCCAAATACATGGTGGTCATCATAACGCTGGCATAGCAGAGTATTAAAATGATTAACTTTAGTTGTTTGCTGGGATTTGTTGATACGGGAAATGACTGGCCCAAAAGGCCACGCAGGCTCTGGTCATTGAGTAGGATATTCGACAGGCTTAGGTCTTGCCAAGTCAACTTCTGGCTGTATATCAACAGCAAGGAAAATATACTGAATATTATAAAGATAATGCTCAGTACCAGTGGATCGACTATGATCGTATATATCCGATTAAAGGGTATTTCGGCTGGAATCGGTACCATAAAACAAAAGCTGGTCAATATGTAAGGATAGGAGAGTAGGTCAAAGTCCTTATATGCAAATGTGGGTTCCAGTATAGTGCCCATATCCAATTGATTCTCCCTCGTCCTTTTTGCTATGTCACCTGAGTAAGTCTTACCAAACTCTCTCGATAATGAATGGAGCTGTAACTTTGCGTTAACTTTTTGGGCAAAAGCATTTACCAAATTGGCCACATAACCAGTTATTTTCACCTGGCCACTTTGCTCGTCATTATAAAACATGGAGCGAGGTGGAAACTCATCTGTCTCTGTGCGAATGATGCCTCCCTTCATGTCCCGAAATTGTTCTATAAAAATATTGGTTGATGAATAAAGTTGTAGCTCTTCATAGTTTGGCGACTGAAAGTAGCGACAGGCATAAATGAGGCTGCTTCCTAAATAAAGCAAGGCTATGTTATACTGTTCCCTGGCAAAATACTTGCCACACACAACTTCGGGTTGATCCTTCTCTTCATCCAAGTATATTAAACGCCTGGCTTGATGCAGCTGGAATATAGTACGATTGTTTTGCTCTCGTTCACCTTCAAAGCCACAACAGAGTATCAAAGTCAAACTGCCGAAATTCCAATCAAAATTCGTGCTGCCTGATTGTGCCAACACACTGGAGACTTTTAAATGTGGCAACACAGAATGGAATATGCATTCGGGTCCATAAATAAGCAATGTATTGTAGGGTTGATTTAAGCGTAGCCTGATGAGCAACTGTCTTAATTGTTGCTCCACTTGCTGATCGATGTTCCTGTGATTAATCAAATTGTAGAGCTGAGCCTTCAACTGCCCCAGGCAGCAGAGAAAGAGGGCTAACCCGCCTGTTGACATTTCAGAACTGTGCGACATCCTGGATAGGCAAACACTTTTTGTTATGCTCTTACACTGAGACAAATAATTATCAGAAACAATGCTTAAAAGAGTTTTTGGAATATTTTTATAGAAATAACTAATGAATAAACTTAACTAACACTTTTTGGACAAACAAAATAATGAGTTAGAAAATGTACCCGAAATTTTGTATATATTTTTAATTGGTTTAATAATATTAGGAAACTAAAATTTGGCGAATAAATTTTTCGGATGAGTTTAGATTTCTCTCTATATATTTTGAGTGTAGCTTAACCGATTCTTAAAATCTTTACAATGATAAGAATTTGAAAAATCTGAAAATCGAACATCAACGAGATGTCTATAATAACTTTAGGCTACAATTTTGATCACATTTTCTGGCTTCTGTTCGATACAGATTTTTTATACTCTTGCAAATGGTATATTAAGCTTGGTGTGATGTTTGTAACGCAAAAAAAGAAGCATCTCCGACCCCATTAAGTATATATATACTTGATCAGCATGACGAACTGAGTCGATATAGCCATGTCTATGCTATCTCCTCCCACAGCTTAAAAGCGTCTGGGCAAAATTTGTGTACTCTTAGTAGGGTATTAAAACCAGAGTTCGGAAAATAACACACATTTTTCTTTACACGCAAGATATTAACTCAAAGTAAAATATACAAGCTGTTAAAAATAATTATTTTCCGACATGAAAAAAAAAATTTTACATATGGAAAATATTATATTTTTCATTTTACTAACACGAGCATTTTTTACACGACTGTTAAAATTAATATATATATTAATATAAATATTTAAAATTTTTTATTTTCATGTCTGAAAATATTTTTTTTTTTTACAATAATGTTATTTATCATGGCGTGTAAATAATTTTTGTGGATTTTACAAACCCTGATTAAAACAAATAATGCACTTCAAGGTTAGTGCTGCCTTCTTTTCGGCAAAATTCTTTATTGTATTGCCCAGAAATTTCGATGAACTATTTTTCTCAGTGGACAATTTGTTTGACATGCAACATTCATGTTAACCAACTTTGTGTTAGCAAGGTGATTTACACAGTAATTTATTTCAATAGTCTCTGGGGCAACATAATATATTTATACCGCAGAACAAGTATAAATGGGTGTTTTATCCAAGGCTTGACTGCGCCTGAACCCCAGTGAGTTGGCAGAATAACAGCCGCTGCAATAGTATTTGTAAGTCTCAATGAACCGTCCTTGGGGTACATTTGTACCCCAGAAAATAATATATTGATATGTAGGTAAATAGAAAAGTTAATACTTTGATATTATGATCGATAAATTGGATCTCTCAAAAATTTCAAGATGGTTAATTTAACTACTTTTGTTTTGACTACATCATACACTGCCTTCGTGAAGCTCCAGATGACGATAATGGCTTAAAAAGAAATCTTTACTATATACACACACTCCTCTTCATTTTTCAGATCCATGCAAGAGACTAATTTTCAAAAAAAATTTAATTCATTTAAGCAAATTATAGTATTATGTAGTTAATTATTACGACTTCCTGGTTACGTTTTGGGCAAAATAAATCCCATAAATGTGATACGAACAAGGTGTCAGAATTATACAGCAATTAAAATTCTCTTGCAAACACAATTTTAACAACCAGATTCTTTTTGTGGACCTCATGCAATGCAACACATGTGCAAGAGGAGCGAAATACTTATTTTTCCAGACTCCTAAGCAAACAAAAGATGTGTGTGTGTGCGCCTAACACATTGTAGGAAAATAAATCTCTTCTCTACTTAGCGAAGAGATCATCACTGCCCACCTGGGCAGTGTCAGTTTGCGTGGATATTGTGGCTCGATATGGCCCATAGACTGGGGAAGGTATCGTCTTATTTCGGAGCCAACAAGAATAAATCTGCCTTCTTTAAAACAGAAAAGGCTTCCAATAAAAGTAGCCTCAAACTAAAGCTGGCAATCCAAGCTCTAAACCAAAAAGTCACTAACGCTGAGCACTATGGAAAAAAAATTTACAGGCTTAGAATTTTGAAAATACCTGGCTAAAACACAATACAGCTGTAGCTTGACATGCGTCTCAGTAGGAAACTGGACACTACAAGTTGTTTTGAATTTTCCATTAAAAGAATTGTCATTAAGCCATTGGATTTATTATAAGCTTGCTGAGCATCTGCTGATTATAATTAAAATTTATTTTGTTTTTATAAACTTTCTCCTTATAATATGTTTTTCATAAGAGCCTATAATTTGTGGTTTAACCTTCAACCTTTGAACATTTTTGTTTTGATTTTTTTGTTTTGCTTTATTATTATAGCTTGGACATTCTCCTTTCATCCCCTTTCAACCATTTTCAAATATTCGAAATGGTTTAGCAGATATTTCCATTTTAGTGGAGCAATGTTCTTGCTAACGTGAATATTTTCAACGTTGCTCAAAACTTTAAGCGCGTTTTTCTCGAAACCACGATTTTTGACCTGGTACTACTAAACCGATTTTGACCAGCCATGTTGCAATCGACGCATAATTGATATAATTCTGGCCCGTACCTTAATTAAAAGGAAAAAACATTTTTTACTATTTTGTTTAAACTAAACTACAAAAAAAAAACTTGAAAAATTGAAATTTTTTTTAAACGGCCGCCAATTTTTTAAAAAAATATTGAAAAATATGATTGAGGTACTGGCCAGAATAACATCAATTATGATCATATCCTCATTTACCGTTTTCAATTTCGATAACCTGGAGTCCCGAAATCATGGCCACCACCTATACACCTTTTTTTTGAGACCTTAATTGGCAGGCCGAAAACTTTTTGAACAGATTTGGAAATCCAAACATTTTTTTAATATTTTATTTTACAGTTAATTAATAACACAAATCCAAAAACCAAACTGAAAAAGCTCTTATGATTTTCTCTTTAGAATTTTTTTAAAAAACACTCATAAAACACTGTTCAATGTTAGAAGACCCCCTTAAAGCAGTATTCGGCGCGTCGGCATCAAGCGTGCCTAGAAAAGTGCTCTACTACTTCGACGTACGCACATTGCTTGCCGACCACTGCTTTAAAGTTTCCTGCGTTTAAAAAGGCGACGCGTCCTTTTCCATCCCCAACGCTCGCAGGCAAAGCAAAAGCAGCTGAGCATCAAAGCTAATAGATACAATTCAATTATCCAGGACAAATCATTTAATGTAATGGCTTCTTCAAGTTTCGGCTGACTTAAATCTTCAAGTGGCGTTATTTTGAATCGAACCATTTCAAAGAATCCTTTTTCCACCCACAACCACATTAAACCAAATTCCTGAGTGCGTTGCATATGTTCCTCGAACAAATCACGATAGGGTAAGTGCCGGCGTACCGGAATGCATAGAAACAGAAAACGATTTAGACAAAAGTCTTCCGAGTAGTAGAATATGGGTTCATTAAAGAGCTTCTGCTGTTCTTGATAAGTTTTCCAGCGTATCTGGGTAACGGGATAAATGTAACTTGTATTAAAACTGTCGCGCGTAGTTACAAACTCTTCCCAATCTTCAATAATTAGGCTTCGATCTTTGCTGTCAGCATTCCAAGTGGCATTGGCGTAGATCAAGAATAAGTCCAGCTCTTTTCTGGTGGTCAAAATCAAAAAGCGTGAGTCACCCACATCGTCATAGGAACATACCGCCGGCTCTGGTGGTGGTTGAGTGAAAAAGGAGTTCAAGTAGGCCAAATACATGGTGGTCATCATAACGCTGGCAAAGCAGATTATCAAAATAATTAACTTCAGATGTTTGCTGGGATTTGTTGACACGGGAAACGACTGGCCCAAAAGGCCACGCAGGCTCTGGTCATTAATCAGAATATTCGACAGGCTTAGGTCTTGCCAGTTCAACTTCTGGCTGTATATCAACAGCAAAGAAAATAAACAGTATAATATACAGATAAAGACCAGGACCAGTGGACCCACTATGACTGTATATATCTGATTGTTTGGTAATTTGGCTGGTATCGGTATCATAAAACAATAGCTGGTCATTATATAGGGATAGGTCAGAAGGTCCAGGTTTTTTTTTCTAAATGTTGCTCCAATCGAAATTCCAATATCCAGTAGATTCTCCTCCGTCCATTTCTCTATATCAGCAAAATATTTTGTTCTATCGAACTCCTTTGACTCTGAGCGCAGCTGTAACGTTGCATTATGTTTTTGGGCAAAATTAGTTACCAAATTGGCAATTAATCCAGTCATCTTAACTTGACCAGTCTCTTTGTCATTATAGAACATAACGCGTGGTGGATAATCCTCTGCCTCTGTGAGAATGATGGCTCCCTTCATGTCCCGAAATTGTTCTATAAAAATGTCCGCTGTTGAATAAAATTTCAGCTCTTCATAGTTGGGCGACTGAAAGTAGCGACAGGCATAAATGTGGTTTCTTTCGCTATACAACAAGGCTAGGTTAAACTGTTCTCTGAAAAAATACATGTTACACACAACTTCTGGTTGATCCTTCCCTTCATCCAAATAGATCAAACGCCGAGCATTTTGCAGCTGGATCAAAGTACGATTGTTTCGCTCTTGTTCACCATTTAGACCACAAGTGAGTATCAAAGTCAAACTGCCGAAATTCCAATCGTAATCAGTGCTGCCTGTTTGGGCCAATACACTGGGGACTTTCAAATGTGGCAAAACAGAATGAAAGATGCACTCGGGTCCATAAATTAGCAATGTATTGTAGGGTTGGTTTAAGCGTAGCTCGATAAGTAGCAGACTTAATTGTTTCTTCATTTGCTGATCGATTTCTCTGTTATTAGTCAACTCGAAGAGCTGAGCCTGCAAATGACCCAGGCAGCAGAGTAAGAGGGCTAACAGGCCTGTAGACATCGCGACACTGTGATTGCATTCTGAAAAGTTAACCCCTTTTTTGTTTCGCTCGTACACTGTGAAAAAAACTATAAATACAAAAATTTTAGAAATAATCTTTTTGGGATTCTAGTAGATGTGCCCTGCTGCATCTGTGAACTCTTGAAGATCAAAGAACAATTTCATCATTAACGATCTTATTTCTGGAACCATTGACAGTCCCATCTTGTTAAACAAGATAAATTATAATATACGAAGCCGAAATCTTAGATCTCAGAAAGCTTGTACGCCTATCACTCATTTTTCGTCGAGTTGTCACTGCTAATGAAATCAGGATTCATTATTATACTCCACAGACAACGAAGCATTCAATCTATGGACTTTTTGGGTAGAATTTGCTTCAGGCAATGAGTCAATTGTTCCTACATCTACAAGAAGAAGATACTTCTATATCAGTGTACAAATTTCGTTACAATTTGCGCTAAGACACGATAAATACTATAAGTAATGGGGTCGGTGGTAAGTAAGTTGTCCTGCCCAGAAATTTTATTTTACGATTCTTTACAGTGCACAATTTATTTGACATGCACTTTTCATGTTAACCAACTTTCACTACAAAGTAATTAATTTTATTCGTCCCTGGGGCAGCATAAAAAATGTAAACTATTTAACAATAATGAGTTGGGGATTTGTTCAAAAATTTAAGTAGCTACAAACAGTTGTCAAAATGTTGCGCACATACAACCAACGAGCTTTAAGCCTAAAACTGTCCCTACAAGAAACTTTTAACGCCAGAGTTCAAACATTATATAAGTCAGAATAAATTGTTTTATGCCTTGTCAATTTTTAGTATCTTCTTCTTTTATCAATACATCTAAAGCTTACAGCATTAAAATTTCTAAAATGTTCGCTATGTTGGGGTACAATTGTACCCCGGTACAAGCAGTTATTTTTTCCAATAGGTTCGGTTCACAGCAACAGAAATTCCGGGCTCGAACTGGTTCGGTTCTGGCACCATATAATAAGCTCTTTGAAGTCTGTCAAGTAAAAGAAATTGGATTAAAACAATGCAGATTTTCCGAAAATTTACTAGCAGTTTTAGTTCACAATTAATCCAATCAGTTCACTGCTTGAAGTAAAGTTATGACACTTCTTCTCTCTCTCTTTTTAACTGCATGAATCTTAATACTTCTTACTCTTCTAACTTCCAGTTAGGGAGCAAGTAAGTAAGTGCCATACAGGCATAAGCGTTGTCTCATATTGAAAATAAAATCAATATCATATTTTTGGTATCAATATAATAGAAGAAAGAATCAAATTAATATTTAAGGTATTCATTTAAACCTATGCCTATTACGTAAAAGTATTCACTTAAAGCTCACAACTTTTTAACAAATGTTAGATTGAAAATTCGAAAAGACATACTCGTTTCTCTGTATTAAACATATTTTAATGCAGCAGCTTGTAATTCTCAACTTGTTGATCGACACCTTGTCCATATTAAAGTGGTAGCTGACGTTAAGCAATCCGGAAAGAAGGAATCTAATGGGTACAGGGTATCAAAACGGCATTTATTTGTGTGACATTCTGGTTAAATACATATGTAAATTAAGGCTGCAAATCGGTCCGGAACCGAGTCGGTTCGGGTTTCTTGAATTGGCCGAACCGGACCATGAACCGAACCTTCTAAATGTTTGATCCCTCGAAGCTGATCCCAAACCAAACCGAAGAAATTCTTGATATGATTATTTAAAATTTAACTTTAAGTGACTTCGACTGACTGTTAAGAACGGAAGTTTATATGAATAACAGAAAGCCATAAACCGATGTCAATTATAAAATCTACCAATGATGTTATAGAATTCTTCAAAAATTGTCTAAGAGAACATACATCGAAAATGATTTAATATTTTGGAAAGGTCTTTATCAAATATTCTACTAAGTCCGCATTTACACGATGAAGTGTCCTTCATGAAGTTCTTCAAGAAGTTTTTGTTTGTGGGAAAGAGGTGAAGAGGGGCAGCCGAAAATGACAAAGCTTCATGACCTACCCTGGAGTGAAGCTTTTCGATAATTCTCCATTGCTTTGTTCCGATTGAACTGATGCAGGGTTGATTTGTGGGTTATTTGCTTATCGATAATTCGTGTTCTCAGGCGAATTGAATTCGAACTTCATGAAGCAAACTTCTTCATGTAAATGCGCATGAAGTTTTGAAGATGCTTCATGAAGCAGTTGATGAAAGGACCGGAAGGCACTTTTGTTTTGTTGATCTGTTGATCAGAAAATATATTTATTTGAGTGTTAAAATTATGTTCCAATTTAATACATTTTTCCAATGACTCCTTAATTTTTGGTTTATACCAATAAAATATTAAAAATATTATTAAAATATTCTAGATTTAGTTCGTTTAAACAGTCGAAGCGTCCTTTTCCATCCCCAGCGCTCGCAGGCAAAGCAAAGGCAACTGAGCATCAAAGCTAAAACATACAGTTCCAATATCCAGGTCAGATCATCCACAGTAATGGGGTCCTCATCTGGCTCCGAGTGACTTAAATCTTCAAGTGGCGTTATGTTTAATCGAACCATGTCAAAGAATCCTTTTTCGATCCAAAACCACATTAAACCAAATTCCTGTGTGCGTTGTATATGCTCCTCCAACAAATCGCGATAGGGTAAGTGCCGGCGTACCGGAACGCAGAGAAACAGAAAGCGATTCAGGCAAAAATCCTCCGAGTAGTAGAAAACTGGATCTTTAAAGACCTTCTGCTGTTCCTCATAAGTTTTCCAGCGTATGTGGGTCACGGGATAAATATAGCTGGTATTAAAGCTATCGCGGGTGGTAACAAACTCATCCCAGTCGTCGATAATTCTGCCACGATCATTTTTTGCATCTTCCCAAGTCAAATTGACGCTTTTCAAGAGCAAGTTCAGCTCTTTTCTGGTGATCAAAATCAAATAGCGCGAGTCACCAACATCGTTAAAGGAACGTACCGCCGGCTCTGGTGGTGGATGAGTGAAAAAGGAGTTCAGGTAGCTCTCATACATGGTGGTCATCATAATGCTGGCAAAGCAGAGTATGAAAATTATTAACTTCAAATGATGGCTGGGATGCGTGGTCAGGGGAAATGACTGACCCAAAAGGCCACGCAGGCTCTGGTCATTAAGCAAAATATTCGCAAGGCTTAGGTCTTGCCAGGACAGCTTCTGGCTATAAATCAACAGCAAGGAAAATAAACAGAATATTATGAAGATAATGCTTAGCACCAGTGGATCCACTATGATGGTATATATCTGATTATAGGGTATTTTAACTGGTATTGGTGTCATAAAACAAAAGCTGGTTAAAACATAGGGATAGGTGAGTAAATCAAAGTTTGATTTTACAAATGTGGTGCCCAGTGTAGTGCCAATATCCAATTGGTTCTCTTCCGTCCATTTCTCTATGTCACCATAGTAAGTGGTTCTTACAAAATCCTTCGTCTCTGAGCGCAGCAGTAAGGTGGCATTAACTTTTTGGGCAAAACCATTTACCAAATTGGCCACAAAACCAATCATCTTAACCTGACCCGTCTTTTGGTCATTATAGAACATGGAGCGTGGTGCCAACTCATCTGCTTCGGTGCGAATGAAGGCTCCCTTCATGTTCCGAAATTGTTGTATAAAAATGTCGGTTGATGAATGAAGTTGTAGCTCTATATAGTTGGGCGACTGAAAGTAGCGACAGGCATAAATGAGGTTCCTTCGGCTATAAAACAAGGCTATGTTAAACTTTTCTTGGGCAAAATACTTGCCGCACACAACTTCTGGATGCTCCTTCTCTTCATCCAAATAGATTAAACGCCGGTTACCTTGCAGCTTGAACAAAGTATGAGAGTTCTGCTCTTGTTCACCCTCAACTTCACAACTGAGTATCAATGTCAAACTGCCAAAATTCCAATTGTAATCAGTGCTGCCTGATTGGGCCAATACACTGGACACACTCAAATGTGGCAACACAGCGTGAAAGATGCACTCGGGTCCATATATTAGCAATGTATTAAAGGGCTGCTTGAAGCGTAGCCTGATAAGTAAGAGCCTTAATTGTTGCTCCATTTGCTGATCGAACTCTCTGTGATTAGTCAAATTAAAGAGTTGTGCATCCAACTGCCACAGGCAGCAAAGGAAGATGGCTAACCCGCCTGTAGACATCACGAAACTGTGAGCACATCCTGGAAAGGCAAACACTTTTTGTTTCGCTTGTACACTTAGAAAAAAAGCGTGGCAATTCACAAAAAAAAAAAAAAATACGTTTTTTTTTTAAATTAGAAAAAATTTAGCTATATATGTGTACGAAATTGACAGCAGCACAACGTGCTTATGCTCTGACAGAAAGCAAATGTATGGTAATTTCAGTTCCGGTACCGATTTCGGTACGTACCGAAATGAGAATTTCGGTTAAAGGTTTTTTTTCGGTTTTCAATTTATATCAGTTGTCGGTTTCGATACGGTACTCAGATTTTTATTTCGGTATACCGCACTATGGGCGAAACGCCCAAGTTAGCTGGCAATAAGTCGAATTTTCAACTTTTGAATTGCAGCAACATTTTTTTTTTAAATTGATAGTTAATACTCCAACTAGCTTATCGATAATTATTTTATGTCATATCGATCGTTATTTGATCAGCTGTTGCCTTCGATAGATCACATATATTTTAGTCTGCGCCCTGCAACTTTTTCCTGCCTATTTGTTGGTTGAGTTGATTTGCTGATAAAATCAAATAATTTACATTTTTTTTAAAGTCTGTTGATTGGATTTGAATCATAGAGGTAGACCGTATATAATTAAAGCTTCCAAACCAGGCTTTTGTAGTTATTTACATTAATTCTATTTGGATTGAAAGTAGCTTTATTTACGTTTATTCAAGTCAACTTGATTATTTTCTGTTAATATAAGTCCCTGTGATTGTAAAATGTCCAATATGATCTGCAGAAACCTGCGGTCTTACATAAAATCGGGTTTTCTAGATTACATGTCGGTCTGCAAGCGAGCGCTTTTTTTCATATGGCTAAACGAAACTGTCGCATCAAATGAGTGTGTGGCTGTTAAAAATTTTGTGTTTCTCAATGTGAACAACAAAACCGATATAAGTGAAGCTGAGACCCTTGAGATTTGCAAAAGATTGAGAAATTTCATGAGCAGACTTTCCCAAAAATGGACGAGTTACACAGACTAAACCACTAAATAACTGAATCATTCGATGATTAAATCTCGGGATCCAAAATTTTGTTCTTTTTTAATATATAGTTACATCTATAAGAACATGTAAATAATTTAACAAAGACTCTAGAATATTGTTAAACATTGGTATAGTACGATTTTGATAAAAATGTAATATAAAAATCTAAGATTTTGTTTGGGAGGTAAAATATTAAGTGCTTCGATTTTAATCAAGTTTCGCTAGGTAATGAATATCGTTTAACTGATCAAAATTAATGAGTTTAATTAAAAATATTTTGCGAAACAAAAAAGTTTTTCATTCTAAAATGTAGTTTTCGGACGATCAATCCTATGGGAGTTATATGATATATTAGTCCCATTTTGTTGAAAATTTTATATGTTGTGTAGCTACATAAAATAACGTTATGTTCCAAATTTCGTTTATATAACTTCAAATTTACGGTTGCTACGACTTATTACCCGCTAGCTTGGCCGTTTCGCCCATAGTGTACCGGTACGTACCGGTAAAAGTATAATTTTTTTTTTAATATAAAAAATTTTAATTTAAAAAATTGTTTTCTTAGAATATGCCATATAAAAAACGTTTTTTTTTAAATATTCCGATTTCTAGCCTTTTTTTGGACGAACAATTTCGCTTCTGTCCACGCTTCCAGTGGTATTCCTTCACTCAGAAAAAAATCTAGAATTAAGGAATTCTCTATTCTTGGGCGACATGCCCAGACAAACTCGATTTAGGGCCATGTCTTATAAAGCTGACAAATATTTCTTAATAATGGTTCAAAATAATCCGCTCTAAAATTAAATCCACAAACTTAATTTCTAAAAATTATATTACCATTTTGCTAACATTTCTATATTCAAGGGCGGATTTTTTTTTAAGACTTAGAAATCTTTTGCATTTAATTTAAGGGATAATATTTGCCAAAGAAAAGTTTTTTAGCTTTTTAGAATTTTTTTTCTATATCTTATATATCTTAAAAGGCGAATATGATTCTGGATGTTCTTTAAGGGCGAATTTTTGAAATGTAAGTCTCTTTTCTAAGTGTATAGATTGTTATTTTACCATTAAATCAATAAAAAAAAAGAAACCAAAATATTACCGGTATAAGCGTTTTGGTATGGTTCCGGTTTTTTCGGTTCCTTTTATAAAGGTTAACGGTTTTCGGTTCTCCAAAAAAATTATAATATAGGTTCTGGTTTCGATACCCGTACCTGACTTTAAACGGTTTATTTCGGTTAACGGTTCCAGTTCCGGTTACGTTATTATTCCGTGGTTTTTGCTCTAATGATGGCTTGGGCTCCCCAACCAGTTATGGCAAGTTCTAACATGAGTAGGCAAATTCTGATCTACAGTTCTTTGGGCAAAGACTTATACAGATAAAGCTTGAACAGCCTTCTTAGTGGTATAGTGTGTGTTCTATTTTAATAGTTATGTATAAACAGTTGGAAGTTGGAGTTGGAAAATTTTATTTTCAAAAATTTAGTTCAAATTAATTTTTCTTAGTGCACAATTTGTTTGGCATGCACTTTTCATGTACCCCAACTTTGTGTTAACATGGCCGGGGCAGGTCACTACACAGTAATTAACTTCAATAATCTCTGGGGCAGTCATGTATGCGGGACATTGCTTCATTTCTCTGCAATCTCCAACTAATTAGCCCCAATATGCAAAAGCTTTGAGAATTGGTCTCCCATTTGGCCACGGCAACCTGC
Organism: Lordiphosa mommai; assembly: GCA_018904225.1. NCBI lineage: Eukaryota > Metazoa > Arthropoda > Insecta > Diptera > Drosophilidae > Lordiphosa > Lordiphosa mommai. Next base: position 76,734 of record JAEIFT010000074.1, read on the forward strand.
TTCACATAGAACCAGTTTGACTGTGTGTGTGTTCATTTTGGCCTTGTCTAGCCCGTTTTCCTCCCATTTCCTCCCCTCCCCCCTAACCACTCAAGCGCTCGAGTCTGGCCCATTTGAATTTGTTGGCATGTTTTTAACAACTTCCGCTGCTTCAGTTCCAATTTCAATCCCAAATGTATAGCATGTCAGGCAGTAAAAGAGTCAATTTTGAAACTGAAATTTTCCGGCAATTTAAGACCAAGCACTCGAAATCGACGCGCATTGAAAGTGTAGAAATGCAAACATTTCTTTTTATGCTCTTAATTGTAGTGCAAGTGGTTTTCAATTATTCAAATGAGTCTCTTCCATGGCATGCCACACTCGAAAGTCTTTTTCATGCTGCACTTCCGAATTTTCGCCTTAAAAACAAGTCCAGACCATGCGTTAATGGCAACCAACAAGGCAAGCGACACTGAAACTGAATTTCTTCTGCTCGTCATCTGGCGATGATATCGTTGCTTTATCTGTTCGGTCTCTGGGCTGGCTTTTGCCATTTGGCGCTTAGTTGTTGTTGCTGTGAATGACGTTTTTCAGCGAAAGTTGTTACGTTACATCGACAACACCGAATGCCTATGCAAAACCGGTCGGTCATTGATTTTTGGTTACTGCAAATTGTCTGGCCATGACCAGCTTGGTGGAGTCCAACAACTCATCTCTAAAGGCTGCTGCTGCTGCAGCAGCGGCGGCACACTTGGAATGAATTTACTTACTTGTATGTACAATACAAAATGAAATACAGTCTTTCTGTTGTCACTTGCACGTTGCACGCTGCGTATACTTGATATGGTTGTAATGAGTTATGGCTAACGCTGCTACGGCTGGTGGTAGATGTTGATTAAGCCAACTAGTTTTATGGCCCAGTCATTGTTTGGAAAAGAAGATTTCAAAAATATTGCATTTATGTTGCGCTAAGAGGCGCAGCTTAGAGAAAGGTCTTAGGTTTAGTCCAAATGCCTAAACAAATATGAAAAAAATTTAATTTTGAAATACACTTTAATTTGATATGTGGAAGTGTTAATTGGATTTGATTTTAAGCTTGACAAAAATAGATTAGGCAATCGAAAAAATGAAAAAGGGTTTCTGTAAAAAATCCGGTGAATAAGAAATATCTGCAAAAATTCAATGTGTTATTATTTTAACTGTTTTTGGGGTACATTTGTACCCGTATATTTACTAAATAATTGAATACATATATTACTTTCAGCGACATTTTTATGACTAAGAAAATCACGACACGAACCCAACTCTACTTTGAACCGTTAAGGTATAGAAAATTAGCTCGACACCAAGGCTGAAATGCGTCTGATGTCAGACATAGCTTCACATCATGATATCAAATAAATAGAGTAAAAAGTAGGGGAACCAAATGTGCCTGCGACTCCCTAGTTCATGAATTCAGAGGCAGCTATCGTGAGTAAGTCAAATTCATGATTTAGTGTTTATGATCGCTCTTTCGCTCCCATTACACGAAATTACTTTTTTAAAATGTGCAACGCATTAAATCAGTACATGTAGTACATGCACTGCCCCCGTAAGTACTTCTGGTATGATTTAATGTCTGGGAATGCTTAACAAAAGACGCTACCGTTTGGCCATTTTCTGTGTTAGGTACGTTACATTTGAACTCATTGCTGGCGATCCTCATAAAAATAGCTCATGGTACATAGCGTTTAGAGAGTCCTTTCAAACAGGGTACAATAGTATGGTCAGTTCGCTTTAGAAAAGAAATATGGCTGTTTAAAGAGCCGTTTGTACGTTACTCAAATGGAAAGTCGTGTTTGAAATCAACATACATTTCCTTTATTTTCAGCTGTTTTTGCAGGGTAATCAAAAATGTTTAAGACATAAAGAAAAAATGTTTGGTTTGATTTCATTTGCTCGTAAGTTTTGTTACGTGCGTTACATATTTTTTTCTCTACTATAAAATGAGCAAAACGGGGCTAGGGTAAGAAATGGCGTCCACCTTATTGACTTTACTGAGAAACTTAACAGCCCCTCCCACTAGATTATCATGTCAAATGCGTCGAACAGTGTGAACCCTGCCTAACGAACAAATGTGTTTTAAGATTAGAGGGTACAAACCGATAGGAAATAAGACTTGATCTAAATCAGTACATGGTTTATTGTAGCTAATCGACCGCGGTGTAAGTTCGTTTACATTTTTATCACTTTACATTTGAAACAAAATGTAAACACTACTGTAATCACCCAGACAAATATGTCATACATATTTTCTTTGTATACTTCGATTATGTATAAGAAAGTCGACTGCTTTTAAGCATTTTGGTGGACGGGTTATGTTGTTTTGTTCCTTTTTGTCACTCAACAATTATCTATCGGTAAATTGTTGTTATTCTTATTAACAAATTCCAAGCAATAAAAGGTTTTAAACATATAAATCACATAATGCAAAACACAGCAAGCATTATAAATTTGTATAACATATTTGACTAAGCGTGGTACAAAATAACTCACTCCATTTATTTTCAATGTGTTTCTCACTGAGAGAAACACTAAAATATAAACAATATCTGTTTCTCACAGTGTTTAATTTTTTTGAGTGCTGTGTTTGTGTTTTGTGTTGAGAGTTTATTGTTGAGTGAAAATAATATATGTCAAAAAAATCCACTTTGAACAGTTATATTTGTTCAAAGTGTTTTTTTTAACAGTAATAGTATAACATGAAAACGAAAGTGTATGTGTATAAGTGGATTTTTGTTTTAAGTTATGTTACGATCATTTCCTTTGTGGATATGATTGGACAATGGTTTATATATAATAATAAACTGCTGTTACTTAATATTAAATTCATAAATATATATTTTTTAATATTACAAACATTTTATTTATTTCTTTTAGTTAAGTTTTACAAGTATTATAGAATTTAAGTTGTCGATACTTAATTTTTGGCGCTTTTCAGTATAAATAAAATTTAGTGTTAAAAACGACCTTTCCACAGATACCTGAGTAGCCGGTGTAGAAAATACTGTACACCCGAGCTCATACAAATGTGGTGCTTTAAATTTAAACTGAGCAAAAAAATTCCAAAATATTTGTGTTTAACGGCAGACGACTATGAATAACATCGAAATTTTCAATGTCGGTATATATTTTGATTAGTTTATCAGATATCGCTTCTTTTGACGAGACTGATGTGCAGGCTGCATTTTATCCAAATATGCACTGAACAGTGATTTCTCGCCAGAATCATCGTTCAATGCCACAAGCATTCCCTTTACCAATTTTTTTTATCGCAGATTTAACAGATTCAGCCTCTTTGCGATGTTATAGGCATCATCGAGAGCGCGTCATAAATGGGGTTAACAATTTCTCTGAACCCTTCGCTATCCAAATGCACAAACGGTCTGCCATCCTTTGTAATAATTTTAATTACCGACGCTATAAATTCTTCTTTATCAATTTCGTATGAAATTTTAATTTTTTTATTTTGCTCCGCGTTATTTTCAGAGCAAATTCTATCAGAATCATATAGCTCTGAATGTTTTCGCAACAAATGCCGTTTTAAATTCGTTAGGTGCTTTCCCGTTATCACATACGTTGCACTTGGACATTATAATTCAAAAAAACCACTCGAACTCTTTGATCGCAATTCCTTCCCATTTTGACACACTTTTTAAATAATTTAACTCACCCACACCCCACGAAAATTTTCTTACACTAATGAACACAAAAATACAGAAGCAATAACTCCCCTTTTTTTTTTTTTTTTAAACACTTATTTGTTTTCTCACAATTATAAGTGTTCTTGAGTATATAAAATAGAAAATTAAAATATATGTTTCTTCATTGAGAGAAACACTTATATAATAAAAAATAACTAACTTTCTTTTTTTTGTTAATTTTTAAAAGAATAATAATAAATTTTATTTTTTTTAAAATTTCTATGGAGTATTTAAATTTATTTTTCTAATTTTTTATTTAGTGTTTATAATATTTTTTTTTTTTTTTTTAAATGTATATAAAAATGTAAACGACAATTGATATAAATAAATGTTAAGTGATAGAAATGTAATAGTGATTGTTATTTACGAACCCTGCTTTATAGTTTTACTCAAACTGTTTACAGACAACAGCTGTAGGTATCAGTATCAATTCAAAGGAGCGTACTATTTCCTTGATGCATGCTAGGAGCATGAGAAAAAATCTTTTTTTTCAACATATTGCTTCTAACTTTAAAACTACTAAACCGATTGGAAAATGTTTTTCAACTGGATTATTAAAAATTGCATACCCTTTTAATTAATATCTTGCTTAACTCCATCTAAAGTACCTACCGAAAAAACGAAAAAAAAATTCTAACTCAAAAACGTATCCATACAAAAATTTTTTGAATTTCTTTTTTTGAGTTCAGCATTCCAAGATACATCATAAAAAAATAATGGCTTCAATGGGTCTGTAAACTAGTGTTATTGATCAGAAGGCAAGTTGCTCTGCTGAACGCGGCCAATCAAATAAAACGTTCCACTGTGTTTCCTACTGTGAATTTTTTTTAGAAATTGCCGGGAAAACTTTCTTAATTTTAAGTGCGTCTGCTAAAAAATTTACAAGCTAATTAAAAGTTGTAAAATTGCAAAAAGGTTGGTCCAGGAATGTAAAATTATAGTTTTATAACACGTTTATTTATTGTTGTGCGTTAGTGCTGGATTGTGCCGTATGTTTTGTAAGTATGAAGCTGTCTTTCGTGGGATATTCCTTTTGCAACCTGCCCAGTAAAAAAATAGCCTTTATTATTGCCTCAAACATATACAAATTTATGTTAGTCGCCCAGATCGGTAGAAGCCGAAACAGCTTTTGTAAGTCGTTTTGGAATCTACAAATAATATAATCTCAAACCGAAATTCAGTTTAGTAGCTTTAAAATCAAGAAAGTTGGTGCAAGTCGGCTAGATCGAATAAATGCCAGTCTCCAAAACAAATTTGGTGAGTTGTTTAATAAGCTACAAATACGAATTTCAGCTTAATAACTTAAGAATCAAGCGAGGTGGTGATAATCGGTTAGATCGGGTATATAGCAGCTTTATGAAATAGTGATCTATATAGAGAGATTTTTGAGTTGAATTGAATATGATTAAAAGCCAAATTTGGGACTAATAAGTTAACTAATGAATAATTACTATATGCGCTCTAATCCGTGGTCTCTTGCTTTTTTATATGATTAAGCCAATCCAGAAGGTCTTAATTCAATTGCAGGCGTATTTTAAGAGATATCGACTTCAAATTGGAATGCCAGCATTTAACAGTTGATTAAAATTAATCAATTATCGATCGGTCGATCAGGTCAAAACTCTCTTTTGTTTCGTGGTAGCATATTTAAGCAATGTAATTATTTTTGTTATTTTCTGCCATATAATTATGCCAATTTGGATCAAAAGCAACAAAAATATATAAATACGTTTTGGTGTTAGTTAAAAAATTATATAAAAAGAGGTGGGATTTTTTTCTAGCAAAAAGATCATTGAATTTGAAGCACTGTTTTTGGAGGGAGACTTGGTTGGTACGGTGAGTTTTGGTTCTTGCATTCCCCAGTTCACATAGATTTTGCTAACCTTATTGGTATCACAATTGATTAAAAGGGACACGAAGGATCTTTTCAGTTATCATTGATGGTTTTGTATCGCATACGTCAAATCCAAAGAATCATTCTCTTTATAACATGACCTAAGGCCATAAGTGGTATCACCCAACACTTCCCCAATTTGCCACCCAACCCAACTGATTAAACTCAAAATGAATGCTTAACAAGAAAACAACATTGGCCCTCCCGCACATTATTTCCGTTCCTTTCACTTATTTGTTAACGTTTGTGCGTTTTGGCTGCCAAAATGTTGATAATCAATGGATAATAAAAATAACCCTAAGCGAAGTTAATTATCTTGGCCATTGTCTATTGTTTTTTTTTTTTTTTCGGGTTTTTTTTTCGGTACACATAATTTTTGGCGTGGCGCTTTTAAATGTGCCCACTTTTCGTTTGTTTGTCGGACATTTCGCTTACCGGCGTTTTTAACACACATCGGTCTGTGGCTGCTGGCGGCTTTGAGCTACTCTCTTTTCATTTCCTCCGATTTGCACCGAACAGCATTTGCCATTGAAAGTAAAATGAGGCGTAATTTGTTGTTTCAGATTCACTTTCGATGCCTCGATGATTGAGAATGCTTGAAGCTTGGGCATTGGGGCGATCTTGAAGACGAAAAGAAACTCACCACACCACACGACGAGGTGGTGTCTTCTTTTAAGCCGATCTCTCTTTCTCTCTGTCTGTCTGGCTCTGGTCGCGTCTTTGGCTAAGTTGTGAGCTGCGTTTGAATTGAAGTTTCAGTTATAATACGCCAGCGAATCGGTTTGGTTGCAATCTCAGCAATTGCTCCGCGCGGCTTTACATAGAGTTACGCGTCCAAAAGGATATAAAGCCACAAAGTGGGTGAAGTGTGACAATTAAAAAAAAAAGAAATACATAATTTTTTAAAATATTTAAAAGTGTTTTTGTTTGTGCAACAATACTCAACAATTTGTTAATTTTAAATTTCAGCTATTGACTAACAAGGATTACAAGTGTCCTGCAAAAATGCGAATTTTGCCTTTAATGGTAAGTTGGCAATAATGTCTGAAAATATATTTAAGTGGAAACTTATGTAAGGCAAACAAACTCACTCATGGTGGACACATGGTGTCAACGCTTGACCTGCGGCTTGTAACCTCTGGGTTTCTTTTAAGGTGTTGTTGCTGTTGTTGTTGTGTATTCTTTCATTGACATTGACAAATTGTGTCATTACATGGGGAAGCAGCAAGCCAAGTGTAAATTGCCTTCCGCCTGCCTGCACAACTCTCTGCTAAAAAAAAAGTGCAAGTCTCCCGTCCTCAACTTGGCACTTGTTACGCGAAGAAATTGTTTGCCTATCTGGGTGATCTTTTGTCTGTGTTTGTCTCATTGTTTTTTATTTAATTTTGCCCTACACTTGTTAGCATTGCCATTGCCTGATTTTAACATTTTCCCTCTCATTACTTACCCAATTGTATAAATTTTTAATGAATTTTCCCCCCATCAACGCAATGAAATCTAATTAAATTTTGACGATTTGTCATAAATTATTCATTAGCTTTCTTAACACAGCAATAAGAGCAAAAGGAATTGTTAGAAAGAACTTTCAAAACCCAAAATAATAAGTGAAATAATTTAGAAAATCTTTTTGATATACAAAAATTACATTAGTTGGCTAGTTTTTGTAATCATTTTTAAATTTTTTAAAACTTATAATTTTTAATTTTATTTTTAAATTTTTGAAATACAAAAATTACACTAGTTGCCTAGTTTTTTAAATTATTTTTTTTTGTGTTGAAAAAAGTTCTTTAAAACTTTTTTTTAAGATTTAAAGATTTTTTTAGTTTTTGGTCAATTTTATGGTTTCCCAACAAATAAAATTTTAGAAATCTTTTTGATATACAAAATTACACTAGATGGCTAGTTTATAAAATTATTTTGAATTTTTTAAATTTATAATTTTTAATTTTATTATTAAATCTTTTTAAAATACAAAAATTTCACTAGTTGCCAAGATTTTTAATTTTTTTTTAGTGTTGAAAAAGTTCTTGAAAACCTCTTTTTTTAATTTAAAATTTTTTTTTTTTTTCAATTTTATGGTTTCCAATATTTCGTAATCCTTCACCGATTTGGAATTCTTTTTTTAAGATTTAAAGATTTTTTTAATTTTTTGTCATATTATGGTTTCACATACTGCGACATAACTTCCGTAATCCTTCACCGATTTGGAAATGAAATATGTGAAATAACTGCGAATTAGTGGGCCTTCAAAAAGGTATTAAACATTTTTGACTTAAAAATAACCTTTTTCAAGTTATTGTAAATTGTTTAGCTAAGTGAAAAATAAAGAAAAATAAATTTAAAAACTGGATTTCGTGCGAAAGCCTAAATTGCTGTAATTTTAAATTTTGACAACTGATAGCTTGCCTGAAGCGCAACTATTGTATTTATGCGATTGAAAAAGAAAATTAAATACTTTTTATTTTTTCTCGATTTTTGCAAAATATTTGGAAAAAAAAAATTAAATTTATTTTTGATGTTAATTTACTCAAAACCATTTAACTTGGATGTAAAGTGTTGCACAGCCATTTGTAGGCCTAATTTAATACGCTGTCTTTCCTTTTAAAAATTCATTGAGTTTTACGAAAGTTAAAGTGGTTTAAGACAAAACACCCAAAAAGGTTCGAAATTTTTTAAGCCATATTTTAAAAATTCTTCAAAACTCAGTTTTTACTACTGACAAGGTAAAAAATTCTTTGAACAATTAAATATCTTAATTTTATACCAAAAAAAATTATAAAATTCGTTAGAAGGCGAAAGAAGCATTTATAAAAATATGACGACGAAATAACAAGTACTCCAAAGGAATTAAATTTCTTGTCAGGTCTTAAAGAAATTTGACAAGGCTTCTTTGCTATCTAAATAATTCCATTCTAAAAATATGTCTGTTCATGCTACCCAAAATAGTTTGACCCTGCTCTTTATGTATGTTGGGAGTCTTAATAGTCTGCTTCCAAATAGCTTGCGGAAAGCAAACAAAAGAAACTGATTTTGGACGAAAAGAAAATTATATCCAATATGCGTACAAAGGGCAGTAGATTGTGTGTGTTCAAAGACATAAACGAAACTCCAGTATCGACCCCACAACAGATATAAAAATAGAGCATACCCATGACTTAATTTAGCTGAGAGTTTGATGTGCGAGTAAAAAAATCATTTACGATTTATGTTAATACCCGATTAACAATAGATTCAACCTTGTTGTTAAGTTGATTTAAATGGCAAGTTTCATTTTATGATGAAGAGTTATAGATTTACATTAGTTACTTACAAAATACATCAGCAAATGGAGGCCTTTAAGGCCTTTTCTCACATGACATAAAAATTATTTTCATCACAATGTTTCATATGAATAGAAACACTTTTTTTAAGCTTTGAAATCAGAATGCCTTTGAGCAGCTGCCTTATTTATATGAAGCATAGTACCGAACATAAAATTTATGTCATCTGAGACCAGGCCTTTAGCACAAAATAAGAGAACCTAGCAAAGTGTGTAAATATTTTTGATGGCTATTTACTTCGCAGTTGATGCCAGTAGTTGTGTAGGTGACTGCTAAATAAAAGTTTATAAATTGTGGATCTTGAGTCACAAAAACTGAAAGAAAATGAAAATGGTTAAAGATAACATTTTCAGTTCTAGTCTGGAGATATTGGGGCCATTAGGCAGATAATTTCGATTTAGGATTTGTGTTTTATGATTGCCGATTGTGATTAGAAAATTTGCCAATCAGTTTTGCTGAAAACAAATCGAACAACAATTATGTTTGCTGAGTGAGATTTGCTGAGTCTGCTCACTTCTGTTGAAAGCAATTAAATCAAATAACACACCTTTTTCTTTACTCGCAAGATATTAACACAAGTGAACATGGCAACCGATAAAAAATATTTTTAGACAGTAAAAATAAAAAAATTTACATATCGAAATTTTGTTTTTTTCGACGTCACTAACGAGACGATTTTTGCACACGACTGTATTTACTGGTAAAGACAGACAGCTCAAATTGATATTTTCATGCCGATTTGTAAATAACAATAGTGTCAAAAATGCTCGAGTTAGTTACATGAAAAAAATATTTTTTTTCATGTGTCAAATATTTTATTTTCATATCTGAAAATAATTATTTTTTAGAGTGATGTTAATTATTATGGCGTGTAAATCTTTATCTGAGCAGTATAACGAATTTTAATTTCTTGAGTATTTAATTAAGATTGACCCACTAGGATAGGTCAAAAAAGAATGGCAATTAGTGTGAGTGTATTTTTTGATAAAAAGAACTAAATCCACAGAATCCATTAAACTCTGCAATCAATGCCATTCAGCAGAGACTCTTTAGCAATTGAATCGCAAATCGGTATTATAATAAAACCAGGCCTCTACGATTGAAAATGAATTACACAAGACAACAAAATACAACTTTTCCAGTTTTTAAAAAGCGTGTTAATGATTCTAGATGATTTTTGTGTGCTAAGCACGAATCTGTTTGGGAAAAGTATTTTGACAAGGGTTCGTAAAGTGTCATAATAAATAACATCAATGTACCTGCAGAATATACATTTATCCTTTATTAAAGGGCTAACATTTTACCTAATTTGATCATTGCAAAAACGGCAGATCGCGAAATTTTTAAATTTATTTTAAATAAATTAAATTTTTTCCACCCACTAGAATAAATACAAACATTTGCTTTACACAAATACAAATGAAATGAAAAAATCAAGAAATATTTTACACGCATGTAAAATATTTTATGTAAAAATTTTTTTTTCGCATTTTTTGCAGAAGGCACTTAAAATTATTCACATTCCTGTAAATTACAAGCGTGTCAAAATTTTTCGTCTTCGTAATATGAAAACAATTTTTATTATTGCATGTCTGAAAATAATTATTTTTGAGAGCTTGTATATTTGGCTTTGTGTTAATATCTTGCGTATAAAGAATATAGTGTGTTATTTTATGAACCTTGCTCTAAGTGCCTTCTGTACTGAGTTATTAATTTTGGGGAAACTTGAAAATATACTTTTCAACTAAATTCAAACAAATTAATATAATCTAAATATAATATATAAATATAAAATTTACATTTTATTTTTTTATAAATAAAGTTTTAATGTTCGAGTACGAGGTCAGACGTTCGATTGCCCATCACTTTTTAGCTAATCAATTGATTGGTAATTTTTGATGTACTTAAGAAATAAAGTACATAAATATTAGGAGCCTTGGCTTAAAGATCCGGGCTTCCATGTCTTTCTATGTAAGTGAGCCATTCGCGTACAACCTGATGGTGTATTTTAACACCTTGTGGGCTTTAGAAAGGCAGCTCCACTTGGTACTTTAACACTTGTTTCTAAGCTCTGTTGTTGAACTATGGTTCAAGCTGTACTTCACCTTAGCTTGACAGTAGGTCTGATAAGTTACTTACTTTGTGTGCTTTTAAAGGGTTTCCTCAAATACGACACAGAATTCTTTGGTAGAGCTGTTAATAAACGTTGAACAAATGCGAAGGTGAGAATATGATTGAATTGAATTTTGTGTGATTCCCCCATACCCAAAAAAACTTGTCTCATCACCACCTTCAGCTTTCTTGTGCAATATGTGCCGAGCACCATGTTTTGCTTGTAATGACCAAGCTCATTTGGAGGCCACCTGCTGTAGAACCCAAATGGCGGCTGCTGTGCTCATTTAACATCTTCATCAACAAAATCAACAACTGCCCTCCATCCAATCTGCATCTGCCTTTCAAAAAATAAGCTCTTTGACTTCAATCCCAATCTTCATTTGTTGTGCAAAAGCCAAGCAGTCAGACAGTCAGTGAGCGAGCTAGCCAGCCCCCCCATCGAAGATGACTTTAATGTTTTGCAGCCGAAAAATGTTCAATAATGATCATTAATGGCTGGCTATTTGGTTCATATGCTGTGTGTATGTGTGTGTGTATGTGCAACCTTTACAAAAGTTGCCGTTATTTTTTTTGTGCAATTTCATTTGAAAAGTTGGTAAGTTGGCAAATGCCAAAAGTGTTAACCCAGAAAATGGTTTTGTCAATTGTACATCATACAAATAGAAATCTATTTCATGGCTAATTTTTATTTATTTTTTTTTTACAAAGGAAAAGCCAATTGTCATTGCCATGTTGTTTGTTTGTTTAGCCAACAAGAATTTGGTTGACTTCCATGCCCCGGGGGCAGCCAGTGTCTTCAATTCGTGCTCAAATAGGCCGAGCACATTTTAATATGCTGCACGCATGCAAACGGCCCATTTGCTTGGAGTGTAGAAAGTTGATTGGATTTATATATAAATTTAATATGTATTTGGTTTGGCTGGGCCGAAAGTTTTTTTAATTTGTTGACAAGTGCAATCTGCTCTAACTGCAGCCCTGGACAAAGCCTTTCACTTCTTCTTCGTTGCTGCTGCTGCTGCAATCCAACGCAATTATTTTCTTATTGAAATTGAAAGATGGTCTGGTCCAGCCAAAAAAAAAAAAAAAAAAACACAGAAAGGAAAAACTTTGCAATTGAAGACGAGTTGTTAGTGGCATCAGCAGGTTTCCAAATGTGAATGTACGCGGCGGCGGCCTGGCGACACACGAAATATATGAAAATGAATTTCGGAATGCGGTTTTTGGCCTGGTCAAAGCCACTAACCATGATGTGGCGGTTAATTTTATGTTTTTATTTTAATTAAATGATTGCTCAAGTAACCAACTTTTGCTGCTCCTCCTCCTGCTGCTGCTGCACGCATTTCTCATAAATATTAATGATATGTCGAATGTCGATTAGGTTTTTGCTCCTAATTTTGGGCTTAAGCTTGTTTGCGGCTTTTTAATTAGTTAAATTTTCGATGAGCATCTAAGCTAAGAAAGAGGCAGAGAAAGGTTACCTAATCATATAACTTGGTCTGGTCAAGAGTTCAACCCGGTTCCGGTTGCCCTCTGCTACGCTTGTTTAATTTATGCCCACTTTTTTCTTTAAAACTTTTATTTATTTGATATTTATTTATTTTATGCAACGACCTTGCCGCATCGTTTAAGTCGTCATCGCGGCTAAGTGAATGTGTTATCGTTAACTAATTAAAAAAGCATTTTAAAGCCCAGCCACTGGGCGCTCTTAACAGAAATGGGCATTGGTATTTGGAGGGCTGATATTTGGGTTAACTGATTCTTCTTATGGGCATCATTTAGACAAGCCACAAATCTAAAAATTTCAAGTATGCCGTTTCAAAATCCATCATTTGACAAGTGATTTTTTCGAATATGTTAAATTCTAAAAATTTTAACAATTTGTTAATGCTTTGAAGTCTGGGATTAAAAGATTTAATATTAACTAAATCATCTGTTTTGAGGCGTTGTCACTAGGGTTTGGAATTGCTATTCCCGAGTTTAATACGTCTTTCAGTAGTATGAGACTTTGGTGTCTATCACAAGCTGGGATACTTCAGTAATTTCAAGTATTTCTTCCTTAAAAAATAGTTCGGAGAGGAGTCCTATCTGAGGTATCTATTGCATTCATTTATATGTGCAATTTTCTTTAAAAGTCCTGACTGGCCACCACAGGTTCCATGGTTAATGACAGAAATATCGACAGCACCAAAAGCAAACTTCCTTCTCGTTTCAATTGTTTTAAGCAAAAGCTTTCTTTTTTTGGCTGTATTAGATTGCCTTCTTGTGTTTCTTGAATTAAAACATTTAGTAACACGAATAATAAAAACTTTCTTGTATTCCTTAGCATATTTGCACTCAAGACATTAACTAACCTATTCGGAAATTTGCTCGATTGCTATCAAAATATTCAACCTCATCTTACATTATTTTCTTATTTTTTATAACGTTGGCCTTTTTATCGATAAAGTTGAAGTATATGTGTTTTATTCTTTAAGGGCTATTCTAAAGGCCTATTCTCATATGACATAAAAATTATTTTCGTCACAATGCTTTATATGAATAGAAACACTTTTGTAGAGTTTTGAAATTATAATGCTTTTGCACAGATGTCTTATTTATATGAATCATAGCGCCGAAAATAAAATTTATGTCATCTGAGAATAGGCCTTTAATATCATCTTTAAATAGGCTGCTCAGAACCTAGAGCTTTGGCACGAGTGGGAGACTGATTTTTAAAATAAATAAAAAGGTGCCTAACTTATATTTTTATACTTCGCTGCTTTGACTGTGAACATAGATTGTTTTATTAAAAAGTTTAGCATTTCATAGCATAATATTTTCCAAAACTTTATGTTTCTTGGTTACTCTGCCTATTGTTTACATTGTCTTAAAAAAATCATATCGGCAGAATTATGGAATTAGGCGCATTCAGCAGAGACACTCGATTACTGATTAGTTTTTAAAAACTACGTATACTTCATAGTACATTTTTAGGAGTCGTATAAAATTTACTTTAATATGTTAAAACCTTTATTTCTAATTTAATAAGACACTTAAAAATTTACTATGTAATTTGAGCAATCATTAAACACAAATCGCTAATCAAAATAATCTGCTGAATCGTCCCAATAATACCAGAAAATATTTATAAATGGATTTATTACGATTTTTGAAGTGGATAATTAAGACAGAAATGCGTCGATCAACTAACTTACTTTGACTTTTGGCCATAAAGCAACATGTTTGACCAAAAAACAAAACAAAATTGTTACGGACCTTAAAATTTAAAATTTGATGATTGCGACATATTTTCAGAAGCATGGTGCCAACCCAATAATAGTGACAACACTTCAAAGTCAGCTGATTGATTAAGTCTTTGCCACCTGGCCATTGAGCAAAAATTTTTGATTGAATGTAAATAAAATACAAAGATATGGACTTAATAATATCTCAGCCAACCAGCGGTGTCCGCTGGATACACCTTTAGGACTTCCTAATAAATAAATAAATAAACTAACTTACACTAACCTATACCCTACTAGGGAGGCTCCTAAAATAGTCCAAAAGGTGCATATTTACTGTAGAAAAAAAGCCTTTTTAGCATATATGAAAAAAGTGTTCCTCAGGTACTCTTTAAAAGAGTGATTTTGGAGTCCCAGAATGCTCATTCGGATAATCCGCAACCGAAGTGGCCAATCTCTTGGTTTGTGTGCCGTTTACCGCCGAATCCTAACGGCAAAGTTTGAGAAATCTTGTTCATGGCTACACTTCTTCACAGTTGTCGCAGCAGAAGATGTTGTGCCCTTAAGCAAATGGTTAAAATGGTTAAAAATATGCGGCGCCAAAATTTCTCTGATTTTGATTGGTGACTCGGCGATTAAGTGGAAGCCCTATCCAATTTCAACTACAGCTTCACTGCTTCACAGATTTCGTCGTATCGTTTAGATAGCCGCCTAAAGAATAATGCTGCTATATTCATTTGTTGTTAAATTCTGCACAATCTGCTTAGTACACACAACAGTCAAATTAATCCTACCTGACCAAATGTTCATGATTTCGTTCTATTTTTCCGTTCATGAATTTTTAACTCAACTCAACCATCGTACAACAAATATAAGTAGCATCTTAGACATGTAGCAAAGAAAGCGTGCGATGGTAGAGGGCGCTAAGATGCAGATCAGTTTGTGCGTTTGAGTGCAAGGTAAAGGTCCCGAGTTCAAATCCCAGACGGAGCAAATAGCTAACTCATCGTTTTTTCCCTTGTTCTTCAAAAAGAAATAAATAAATCAAAGAGGGAATATAAGCTTTTCTGGTAAGGTTTTGGGGGTGCGTGAACAGCAGAGAGGAGAGAGGAGGAGGAGAGAAGATCCCCTATTAGAGGAGAAAGGGAACCCAAAAACCGTTGTAAGACTTTGTGGTGAGGATGGGGGTGGCAACTGCTTCTTTATACACCCAATCATATAAAAAAAAAAAAAATCCAAAGTGAGAACAAAATGTTCATGAAAATCGTACCCCAATGTTCATGATTTGAGAACAAACGTGCATGATAGACTTTCGTCAACTGATGTTCATGATTTTGGTACTTTTAGAACGGATTTTTTTCTTGGTGTAGTTAATACAAAAAAATCTTTTGGGCCATAGTGCACTGTGAGAAACTGGAAAAATTAGTTAAATCGTAAACGTTCATCGCTTCAGTAGAAATCTTATGATTAAATTGAAGAAGTTATTTAAAACTACATTTTAGGCCAACTGGAAGCTGAAGGCTTAAATATAATGAACTGTAAAGTCTATGAACTAATTCAATTCAACTCATTAAAAATTCACAAAGTCAAAAAATGTATTACTGATCAATAACTGAGCTATTTTGCTACTTTTCAAGTAATCTTCAATACAATTAAAATATTTGATAGTATTGTAACTAAATTGTTTCTCAATTTCTCATTAGCCACCAAATCGAGTTCGTTGCTTAAGTCTTTTGATTTTCCCCCTCCAAAACGCAGTGATGTTTAGCTTCCTTTCTGTGACAATATTTGCTGTGTGACTAACCAATTGCTGTTAATAATTGTAAACATGGTTACATGCTGACAAGTGTACTTATGTATGTATGTAAATAGGCAAATGTTTGGTCACTCGTGCCTTTCCAGTTAATTTGTTTTGTTTGCCGCCGGTTTGCATAACCTGTTGTGGCTGTTGCTGCCGTCTGCTGCTGTCTGCTGCTGCTGCTCATACGCAACAATTCTTCAATTGCATTTCAATTTACTGATTACTTAGTAATTTGCAATTGACACATTGCAAAAAAAAAAAAAGAAAAAGGTAAAAGATATGGGCACAAAATGTTGGTCAATTGGTGTATATTACAATTTGTGTCTTTTGAGCGCGGTGTCACATTTTTTATTATTATTATTGTTATTTGTAATCAACAATCGATTCAAGTGTTTGCATACAATAACCACAACAAATTGACATTCTTTCAACTGGTTGGACAACTTTTACATTTTTTATGGTCGAACTTTTTGGTCTTTGCAGCATCATCTTCATTTTCCAGTGCTTATTATGCATATCAGCTTGAAGCTCGAAGGCACGCACAGGCGCACAGGTCGCGCTTCCCACACCCGCCAGGTGGCGGGGGGTGGGGGGAGGCCAAAAACACACGCACACGAAAAGTTGCTACTTGTCGGCACGTTGCCGTCATTGAGGCTGAGGCTCATCGGGCTGGCTTTCTCATCGGGTCGCTTTGCACTGTGGCCAATCCATGTCACGTTGAGGCTTCATCTCTGGGCATAAAAACACTTTCATTTTTCATTTCATTTAATAATTCATATTTTTTGGCCTTTTGTTTCTCGAAGTGTTTATAGTGGTCTAAATTTTTCCCGTACTGTCGTGTCGCTTACTTCCGTTTTGGTGGTGTTGTGATTGTGGATTTGTGTATTTTTTTTTTAGTTTTGGTTTTGGTGCCAGGTCGTACATCACTTCTAAAAAGACAATAACGGTGGAAAAACGATTAATGTTTTTTCAAGTTTTTACGCCTTTTAGCTTTTAGCTCGCACGCCACGTTTGTCGCTTGAGTCTTTCGTTTGTTTTCGCAAATCTCACATTTTTTTATACACCTCAATTTCACACTCACTTCCTTTCATTCCTGTTGGTCGCGCTACAGTTATTCCACATCGACAGCTGTGCTGTCTGTGGCGAAGTGATGTAACCTGGGCCAGCTTTTTGGTTTAATTATAAGGATTAAAATGACGCGTCAATTTTTTTTTGGCAAAGGCGAAAGTAATAACCTTTATTTACATCCGCTATGGTTTCATTTCAAAGCTGGTAGTGGAAAGTTGCAAATATTTTGCTAGCAACGTTCACATATAAATGTTCTCGGGCATATTTGAAAATTGTATAAAACAAAGATAGTTTTATTTTTCTTTAAAGATATTTGAAAATAATTTAAATTATTGTTTTATAAACTAAGATTAAATAATCTGAAATTTTTATTTTGAAAATGAAAAAATACACAGGTTTCTTAAGCAGGTCAATGAATTTTTTACAATTTCAATTTTATGCTTTTACACTAATGGAAAATCCACACACAATAACAAGTTTCGGTAAATACCATATTTAAAATTCAACCCAAATGTTTTGAAGAGGTTTTCTATGGGCTCAAAGTTGCATTTATTATGCCATAAATTTAAATAGTCCAAGTTTTTGTAATTTCAATTAAATTCACACCTTATATTGAAAAAATGTGTATTAAAAAACAAATTATAATAAAATTTATCCAATCTCAAACACAATAAAAAATGTATGTAATTTAAAGTCGAGGCATAGTCTGGCCAACAGTATGCAAAAGCTGGCATATCTCACGCTATGTGTGGTCTTTGCCGCCAAATCCAGGGAACACAATTTTATTTATTTATTTTTTTAAATTTTGTTTTAATAATTCGCTTTGATTTGATTTTGCAAAGTCAAGAAAAACACAAATCTAATTGTTTCGCACGCAAAGATTGCGGTGGCATGACTTAAGCCAATGTACAAAATTTTGATCAACAATTTAAAATATAACTCAAAACTTTACTGGGCCTAAAGTCCGTATTTGGATTTGAATTATTCCACAACACAATACAACAATATAAAAGACAATACAACAAAACTTTAGCCTTTTAATTGAAACTATCATTGAGTGATCTTACTTACAAGAATCTTGGATATAAAGAAACCGCGAATAACTATCATATAAAAAACTAATAAAATAGATATCCGTCGGCTAGTAAAAACGCGAATTATAAGTCCATAACTGGCGCTGATATACAATATTTATGTTAAAAAAATGACCTTAAGTGGATTGATTTTAAGTTGAATGTAGCTTGGTAAAAAGACGCATAAGAAAAGTCCTTAAATATAACTCTGCCATATTTCAAATAAAATAAATGTAAATGTAAACCCTATGATTCAATATTTAAAATAATGTGCATCGCAAATCACTTTTTATTTCCATCTTTCTGGCAGTATAAAAAAGCCTTAATAAAACTACTTATCCTTTGAGGCGATCCAGCAATTGATATCATTTTAGGCTTTAGCAAATGATAGAATGCACTGGTCAGCCAAAAAACAGGTATAACCTGAAGCAGCATTATTTAGTAAATATTTCGGGTGTGGTAAGACATCCAATTTCAAAATTTTCGATTCGTTTTGAACGGTCCTAGACTATGGCCAAGCATTGTCAAGCAAAAAACAATCGCTTTCCCGAGACTTTCTTCATACTGTGATCGATTCATCTCAAATACACGGCTCAAATGAACCAAATATTGTTGGTAGAGCTGCCCCGGGGTGGTTTCATTTGGTGCGAACAGTTTATATTGTACCTTAGCACATGTTTTTTTTTTTAATTCTGGAAAGGAAGCCATAAAGGCTTTTTCAATTTGGGTTGTGGTTTTAATTAATTAAATGAAAAAATGTTTTTTTAAATTTTTAAATTCGAGGGCTGTTCAACTAAGATCTCCCGAAAAAAGTTATAGAGGTGTTAGCCATGATTCCGGGACTACATGTTATCGGAAATGAAAACGGTAAATGAGGTTATGATCAGAATTGATGTAATTCTGTCCTCTACCTCAATTTAACTTTTCAATATTTTTTTTTTAAATTGGCGGCTATTTAAAAAAATATCGATTTTTGAAGTTTTTTTTTGGAGTTTAGTGTGACAAAATTTTTTTTCCTCTAGATTGAACTACGGGCCAGAATTACATCAACTATGTGTCGATTGCAACATGGCTGATCAAAATCGGTTCAGCTGAACTGGCGTAATCATGGCTACCAAGTAAAATGTACTCACTTTAACAAAAACATTGCTCCACTATAAAGGCTATATCTGCTAAACTATTTCGAATTTTTGAAAATGGTTTTAAGGGGTTGAAAGGGGATGGTCCAAGCTAAAATAATAATTCAAGACAAAAAAATCGAAAAAAAAAAATGTTCAAAAGTAAAGTCCGCAAAATAATTGTTTATTGTTGGTCAAATTTAGAATTAGTGTATTTGAGTCTCGGCACAGTGGCTGTCAGTTAGCTTTGCATTCTTGTCAAAAATTTCGAGTCTATTTTCGTGTAAAAGTGCCTATTTCAAGTTGAAATTTCATATTGGCATATTGAAGGGTTCAAGTATAGCAACTAGAATAGATTCGAATAAACTCGTAATTGTTTATGCAGTTCAAACCGATTGTTAAATGCAAAGTGGATTCTATTCGAGCAAAAGGACGAAAAGATCTATTTGCTTGTCACCTACATATAAATTTATAAAATTTGTATTCAATTTGGAGGTCGGAACAGCTTTGATATAATTTCCAGATGTGGGCAAATCATATATCTAATTGTTTCGCACACATAAATAAGTATATTTCTATGTAATGTAATTTTTCTAAATCCCTATTTAGTACAAAATATCATCACAATTGGAAACTTCTTTCTGAGTTGTAACTTTGATTGCATTTATGTGCTTTGTGGTGCGTTAATTGCAATTAAATCAGGCTTTTTTGAAATGAAATTATTTATATAATAAATAGATTAAAAATTCTTTACTATGACAGACACGTGAGCACCCTTAATAGTTGCATAAATCACTACAGATCAGAAGCAAAGAGTTAAAGAATGAATTGGTATAAATTCCATACTATTTTGCATGTTTTAGCTACTGCACAAAATAAAATTACCGCAAGATCATTTTATTGAAAAATTACTTTAAAATAGGAAATAAAATAAAATAGGAATAAAAAAAAAGGATCAAGAAAAATATCTGAACCTAAAATTAATCATTCAAGAAATAAATAAATACCATAACTGAGATTATATTCTTGCTTAAAGTTTTTTGATAGTTGTTGGTTCTCATTTATTTAAGAAATTGTTCCTTGAACCGGCTATCCCCAATTTCTTAATTAAAGGTTTTGTCACAGATTCTCTTCTTATTAAAAGTTGATTTTTTTTGCGCAAACATAAGTCATTAAATTAAAAATAATTGCCATGAGAGTGCAAGCGATTTTCAACAATTCGCAATACCTACTTGCATTCTACATAATAAACAATTACAACATTTTTCAAATAAACTTACACAATTTGGAATGTTTGCCCCTGCCCAGTAATTCGCATGTTGTCAAAACACATGACGTTCTTGCGTTCAAAATTAATGATTGTATAATACTGGGTTGGCCTGCAGGTCGTCTTGCTGCTTAAATATGACTTTCAAACTGTTGGCAGAATAATTGTGCCATGTCACATGGTGCTATTTGATGGTGTGTTGGCAATCGCCATCTTTTCACATGCCAACAACAATGGCAGATCGTCTGTCACATATCATAACTGTTCATCATCAAGATGATTGCATATTTCGTTGTATGAGTTTTGGCTAATAGGAAAAAAAAAACAATTTTGATTGTCTAGAGTCTAGACGAAATAAATACGAATTTACATGAGAACTTGTGCAGCAATTTGTCGACTACAAGTTGATATGCTAACTAAGTGTCTTGGCAGCAGCAGCCACAGCAGCAAACTTGGCAGATTTCACTTCACGCCAACACCAAAAACAACCACAAAACGTGCCGCTGGTAAAACAGACGCCTAACAATCAAGTTGCTTGTTGCTTTGCTGCCACCTGCCGCTGCCACCGCATGCCACAAGTTGTTAGTTGTTAGTTGTCCTGCGGTCAGTCAGTCGTTTGCCATTTTGAAAATTGCACAACCATTTCGAGAGAGCAGCAATTAAAGATGCGCCATTTTAGCTGATTTTAGCTATGATTTACACATGCTCACTAAATACCTGCCAAAAAACTAAAATTGCATAATTCTTTTGGGCCAAATGAGGAAAAACTTTGGTCTCCAAATTTATTAGTTTTGTCAACATCTTCGTTATGTTAAACTGTGAGTTCAGCTCGATGGCACTCTTTTGTCTTGGCGTGTGTGTGTGTGTGTGTGTCTGCGTGTTAACTTTCTCCCATTGTTAGCATCTTTCTTTTCATGAACTCTTTTTTTTTGGGTGATTCGCGCCAGCTGCTGTCGATGAATTTTTTATTATTTTTGGCAAACATTTGGTTTGACATTAGGTTTTGTTGTTGACCACCACTGAGAGATTTCATTGTGACCAAAAACACCCTCTGGGGGTCTTAGGTGTAGGTCAGTTGGTATGTTAATTTGTGTATGTGTGTGTGAGACAATTTCTATTGGGGCAGCAGCAGATTAAATAATCGGTTTGTTTGTGTGGGTTTTGTGACAATGTCCACCTAATTAGCATATCATGGCGTAACCCTTAGCCATAGTACCATATAATCTTATTTTCAAAAAAAGTGAGTGTGTAACCAAATGCAACTGACATCATCTATGACATTTATAACTTTGGTGGGCCGCACTTAATTATTGCAATTAAAAGTTGGCCCAAACAAGTGTTGTCATTAAATTGTCAAAATATGTGTCAAAAAAGAAAGAAATCAAAAAGCTAAGACAAAAGGCAATAACAACAACATCAGAAATCATTACACACGACATCAAAAACTAAAAAAAAAGCGACAAAAAAAGGTTGCCTCAAGTGTTGTCCAAATTTTTTTTTTTTTTGCACAGCTTCCGCTTTGATATGTTAACAACTATGCACGGTGGGACAAAATGCTAAAGACAAGGGTTTTTTGTTTAAATAATTGTATGATTTATCTGACTGACAAGGGCACTTAACATTTGTTTAAAATTTTTCGTACAATTGTATAGTAAACGTTTTGCCTTAAGCTTTTTTAAATCGTAGTACAGATTTTGCTCTTCTTTTGCATTCATAACTTTGCTGTTCCCATTTTCTTAGAGTGTAAATTGCAAGGAAAAGCGATTTTCAAACCTGAAGTTTTCAGCAAAGAGTCTACTGATGATAAGACCGGGAGGCTCTTGAAACCGTTCTGTATAGGTAACCAGCTCTTTAAGTACAGAATGCATAAGTTATTTATGTTGTTAGCAGTTTCCAGTCGTAAACAACTCGCTAAGTTATATTATAAATGTCACCAAATAAATTATAAAACATTTTGCATAATTTTAAGCATAATTATCATGATTTCCGGGGCTGGCTGATTTGTAGGCGTTTCCGCTTAAACCTATTTTCCAACCTATTGTTCCCATGTCAGCTTTGTATAATTATAATAGTCAACCGATTTTTATTAAACTTGAAAGAATTATATGAATCCGTCAAGGTACAAGGATACAACTAAAAAATGAACGAAAAGGCAAAGTTACCTTCGACTGTACCCAAGATTTTATATGTTTTAAAAATTGGACTAAAGCTGCATTTTCTCTTGTCTGATTTCCCATTTTACTTTCTCATGTGAGTTGCTCAGACTGTGAAATAGTCAATCTGAGAAGTTAAAATGTGTAAAATTTTAGTATAAAATATTATCAAAACTCATTAATGATATGAGTAAATCATTTATGAGTTTTTTGAAAGTTAACTCACAGGTATCTAAGGTGTTTTCCAGTTATTTCATATGGGAACGCAGACAAGTGAAAATACAGCTTAAAGCCCTATACGAACCTGCGAAGTAACGCGAAGTTTCTTAAAAAAATTTGTGGAAAGAGTAAGCATAAGTAATGATTCCTTCACCCTTTACATTGTGCCCATACGGAGCTAAGAAGTACTGTTGCGCTTAACAGCACATGAATGTAACCTATGTTAAGCCTGTGGATTTGATTTTACTTTGAACAGCTGAAGAAATATTGTTGCGAGCACCGTTCTTCTGCCTTGACACTATCAGCAAACAGCTGAAAATAAATTTAAGACGAGAAGGTAAATCTAAATTCGTTTATGTGGAAGTTTTGGTACAATCGTTAATGCTCGTTTTAACAAGATTTAAATTTCTTATGAAGATAGCCAAAATATACAAATTTGACTAAATCATACGCTGCTTTAAATGGGCAAAAGAATTTAAAATTGTCGTTGGAAAGTTTAATTATGGAAAATGAATTGTCGACATTGCATTTGCTTGGTTTGTGTAGCATATGAAAACAGTTTTCAAAGCAACTTTTGCAAACTTGTTTTTGGTTAGCACGGCTTGCCGAGAAGTTGCTTATCTTTATCAAAACAACAGCAATCGAGTAGTGTGACCAACGCACTAGTAACAAAAAAATAACACAAAATTCAAGATTTGGTGAAATTTCTTAATAAATCTGGTCATACTAGACTTTGGTTCCACCTTGACTTTATATATGCTGAAATAAGC
Source organism: Lordiphosa mommai (assembly GCA_018904225.1). NCBI lineage: Eukaryota > Metazoa > Arthropoda > Insecta > Diptera > Drosophilidae > Lordiphosa > Lordiphosa mommai. Next base: position 100,475 of record JAEIFT010000074.1, read on the forward strand.
TAAATTATTTACTTTGCAAGTCCGTATAGAACTTAAAACTGTATTTGCACGACCTGATTTCTTAGAGTGTCAAAAAACTCAGCTCAGCAAATCAGTTTAGCATTTACACATTAATGAATATTTTAAAGATCCTTTTTGATTTCGATTCAATGCAAAGTTACTTTTAAAATTCCTTGAATGTTGATAAATATGATATAATTATTTTTTTAAGTTTTTAATGAGAATTTTAAGTTGGATTTGGAATAATCTCTGCTATAGCCCACTGTGCCTTCAGCAGTCACAGGCTTAAGATGACTTTTGACAGGGGTTAGCTACAATGCAGGGCTCTCTTTTACTTGTAACCAAGTACACTTTCAGTTTGCCCATCAAATTGTGTGATTATTTAGATACAAATCAAATGTCAGTCGCCCACATTTAAAAATCTTTGACATTTTCAGGCTTCAAGCCAGAGTTTAAGTTTTTGGGAAAGTAAAAAAAAAAATAAATAAAAAATTCCATTCAACAATTTCACTGCACAGAAAATTGAGTTTTCCATGCATATTTTTGCGTGGGCCTGGCACAGATCTGGTTTGGGGTTTGGTCAATTGAAATTCGTCACCGCACTTTATGGCAAAAAAAAAATAAAAGAAAAACTTTCACGATGAGTGCTGACTCAATGTTGATCGCCAGTTAGCATGATTGAGTTGCTCATTAACAGTTAAGGTCGCGCCTTGCCTTTAACCTCTCAAGTTGTCTGCATCAAGTCAACAGCTCAATCTCAAACTTGACATTGACCCAATGATGCAGAGAGCTACTCGTACATAGATGACAACACACGTTCACAGATTTGTTGGGCTAATTTAGCGTTTCGCATTTTGCTTTTGCGCTCACTCATGATGTTTGTTTGCCTTTATTGCGTTTGGCATTCACCAATTTGCTATGCCATCTTTTTTTTTTTGTGGTAAAAGTATTTATTTATGTTGGGGGAACTCGACCTTGCGCAAAAATCAATGAAAAATGACTACAACATTTTTTCTTTTTCTTTACATATTTCTAGTTGGCTTTGACGCTGCTGGCAGTGGGATGTACTGCAGCGGCCAAGCCGGATGTTAAAGCCGCTACCACAAAAGAGCCAAAGAAGGAGGTGGAAAAGAAGACGACCAAGCAGCCAACGCCTTTGGCCACATCCACCAACACCACACGCCAATCAAAGTCATTGAAGCCTGTGCCGGGCGAGAATCGCGGTAAACGTACGCTCTATGACTTTGGCAATGCGGGTTATTTGTATCCCGAAGTGGCCAGTCGTAGGGCTGGCTATTCGGAAAATACACACGGCTCCTATTATCCCACTCAATCGGGCTACTATAATGGACAGACTGCCATAGGTAAGTTTTTAATTAAGGGACGCTTTCATATCTTGCTGATAACATTACAGGCTACCTAAACTTGACGACAAGAGAATTTTTTTTGCTATAAGTCAACTTTTGTTTGTCAGTGGGTGCTAACTTAGCGGGTAGATCATCCAGCCTTAACGTTTTAAACACCTAGTTTATAGATTTTGAAAAATAAAGAACAAAAACCTTTTGATAACATTTTTAATTAAATTCAATTTCAATTTAATTTTAATTCAATTTTAATTCAATTTTAATTCAATTTAATTCAATTCAATTCTATTTCAATTCGATTTTAATTCACTTTCATTTCAATTTCAATTCATATTTAATTCAATTTCAATTAAATTTTAATTCAATTTCAATTCAATTTCAATTCAATTTTAATTCAATTTCAATTAAATATTCAATTTAATTTCAATTCAATTCAATTTCAATTTTAATTCAATTTCAATGCAATTTCAATTTAATATTAATTCAATTTCAATTCAAATTCAATAAAATTTCAATACAATTTCAATTCAATTTAAATTTAAATTAAATTTCCATTCTTTTTTAATTCTATTTCAATTCAATTTCCGGCACTGAAGTTTATAGATTTTCAAAAAATAAAGAACAAAAACCTTTTGATAAAATTTTTAATTAAATTCAATTTCAATTTAATTTTAATTCAATTTCAATTTAATTTCAATTCACTTTTAAGTCAATTCAATTTCAATTCGATTTTAATTCACTTTCATTTCAATTTCAACTCATTTTTAGTTCAATTTTAATTAAATTTTAATTTAATTTCAATTCAATTTTAATTTAATTTCAATACAATTTCCATACAATTTCAATACAATTCCAATACAATTTCAATTAAATTTTAATTGAATTTCAATTTAATTTCAATTCTATTTCAATTCTATTTCAATTCAATTTCAATTCAATTTCAATTCTATTTCAATTCTATTTCTATTCAATTTTATTTAAATTTCAATTCAATTTTAATTCGATTTTAATTCAATTTCAATTCAATTTCAACAATTTCAATTTCAATTCAATTTCAATACAATTTCAATAAAATTTCAATACAATTCCAATACAATTTCAATTGAATTTCAATTGAATTTTAATTTCAATTCTATTACAATTCTATTTCTATTCTATTTCAATTCAATTTCAATTCAATTTCAATTCAATTTCAATCATCAATCAATACAATTTCAATACAATTTCAATACAATTTCAATACAATTTCAATACAATTTCAATACAATTTCAATACAATTTCAATACAATTTCAGTACAATTTCAATTCAATTTTAATTTAATTTTTATTCAATTTCCCGCACTGAAGGCAAATACGCTATTCGCGGCACGGAGTTGCCACCTTTTTACAAATGTCAAGTTTTTTGCTAACAGCAAGATATGAAAGCGAACTGCCTTAAAACCTGCTTTTAACATAAAGTGGACTTTAGCTAAAGTTGTTCTCCTTTATGCTTATTTGTTTATTTTGTAACTAATCAAGTAATTTCCTTAATCCTTTCTTTTTCTACCTCTTTAAATGACAGCTCAATATCCCAGTAATTATGGTCCGGCCTATGCCCCCTATCCACAGTATCTGGAGGCTCCTGAGCCCATTATAGAAATCATTATCAAAGATGCCAATGAAACGCTAGCCGAGGAGCCAGCTCATCCCATTGTGACCAAGCACAAGAAAAAGAAGAAGGAAAAGGTGCATGTGTTCTATGTTAACTATAAAAAGGATCAGAACAATAAATTGCATCTGGAGTCACCCATTGCTTCGCTAAACAATGATGACAATGAAGAAGAGGAAGAAGAGGAGGAGGAAATAATTCAATATCCAGTGACCCCCTTACCACCACTTAAATCCACCACTTTGCGCACTATCATACATCCCGACTCGGAGAAGTATCACAGCAATAGCGGTATACATGTATCCTTTGGGGCAGAAAATAAACATCAAACTGGTCACATATTGGAAGAACATGATGCTGAAAGCATACAGCGTCAGGTGGTGGCTTTGCCAGTGCCGGTGGGTAGTGGCATTAAGTCGGACTATGCGGTCAATACGCGAGCAGACTATGGACGAGAGAACAGTTTCGGTAGATCGCCACAAGCGGGACCGGGACCCATTTCCAACTTGTTGTTTGCGGGTAGCGGAGGCATTAACTATCAACAAAATCATCAGCAGCTGCCCACTCAGCATAGCAATAATTATTTTAGACCACCAGCTGCCTTAGTGGGTCCGCCACCCAGCTACCCAAAACAGCCACCTCAGCAGCAACAGCAACAACAACAGCAGCAGCGTCCGAGCATTACTCAGCAACAACTGCCCTCAACATCATCGCAAAGCATTTTCAACAAGTTGCTACAGCAATCTCAATACTATATCAATCACAATCAGCAATATCAGCCGCAACAACAGCCACCACAGCAACAACAGTACCAGAAGCCTCCAAGCAAAACGCAACAGGTGCCATTCTTTCCCACAATACCACCAAAAAGCCAACAGACCCCAGCGCCATATCAGCCAGTTAAGTTCCGTCCCACACCCGCTCCGGCGGCCCAGGCTAAACCATTGCCTTTACCCATTAAATTAGACAATGTGCAGTACCAACAACAGCAACAGCAGCAACAACAGACACACTATGCCACACAGCAGAAGCAACAGCAGCAGGCGGTACAACCTTATCAGTTTATACGTCAGCCTCAGTTTGTGCAGCAGCCACAATTTGTGGTACGCTCACCCACACCAGCAGCGGACTATTATGCACAACAACAGCAACATCAACAGCAGCAACATCAACACTCACAGCAGCAACATCAACAGTCTCAAACTCCGTCACACCAGCAACATCAACAGTCTCAGTCTGCGTCACACCAGCAACATCGTCCATCACAGCAGCAGCAACATCATTCCCCGCAGCAACATTACCCAACACAGCAACAACATCACCAGCAGCAACACCAAACCCAAGCTTATCTCAACTATTTTGATATTAAGCCTTCCAAGGAGACCGAATTGCTCAAGTCCATACCCAAATTTGAGCAACATATTACTGAAACTGTACAAAATCCCATTAATCCGCCACAACAACAATCACATCAATATCAACAATATGCCTATAGCAGCAATCGTAATGAGGTAATACATGATGTACCCGCTCCCAATCTGGCACCACAGCAACCAACTGGTCACTATATCACAGCCAGCGCTTCTCCTGCACCGCCGGTGTATGCCGAGTCCACACATGGCCAAAAGGTCATGGTGGTCACACCAGTGCCTCCCTCTACAGCTGCCAACTATGTGACCTATCCACAGTACTCTCAACAAACAGCCAATGAGCCCGTAATCCAAGTGCATCCTCAAGCGGCGGCGGGTTCGCTACAAGTTCAGGCTAGCACCAATTTTGCTCAACAACCCCGTCAACCGGTTAATAGCCAGATAAGTGCACCCTTGGGTGATAATTCACCCTTTAGTGTGTCCACCTTTCACTCGGATGTGTTTAAAGAGCTAGAGCAACGGAATCAGCAACAGCAACAGCAGCAGCAGGTGCAACAGCAACAGGTGCAGCCACAGCAGCAACAGCCAACCGCCTCTTCCACCGCTGCCCCACCTGCTCAACCCAATGGCCAGGCCTCACAGACTCTTTTGCAATTGCCCGACGAAGTGCCCGATGATCTGCGCCAGCAGCTTTTCTCCTCCGGCATACTCAACAATGCAGACATTTCCATTCTGGACTATGACAAACAGGGTGACATTGCCCTGGAGAACTTGCCCGCTGAGCATTTGCAGCATTTCTATGGTGCCGGTGGTGGGGCACAAATAGCCGAAACAAATAAGGTTTTAACTGTGGTCAAACCCAATGGCGATAAGGTGGCCCTGAGTGAGAAGCAAATTGAACGTGTCAAGCATAGTAACTCCCTGCCACAGAAACAGAATCTGGATGTTAAGGTGGTGCGCTTTGAGGCGGATCAGGGACAGAGTGTGAGTGAGAAATATGTGCGTCCAGATGCCACAGTGGTGACACCCGTAGATCTGGGCGAGCGTCAGCAATACAATCGTTATTTGCCTTTGAAGATCAGTGGAGCCCAATTTCCCATACCGGACAGTGAGGAGTTGCTGGATAAGAAAATTGTTAGTGTCGTGGTATTGGCACCCGTTGAGGCACAGCAGCAAAGCCTTAATGAGGCACGCAGTGTGGATAACAAAGAGGTCAAGTTTCTGGGCGGTGATCTGATCAAAACGCTGGTAAAGAAACCCACCAAAGATAATTTCAAGCGTTGGCTAGAGAAGGAGGCACGCACTGACTTAGAACTGCAGTCGGTGGTTTTGCTGGTGGCCAAGTAAGTTTTAAACAAATCAAATCCTTTCATTTTTTTAACTCTCTCTCTCTTCATTCACAGATCCACCAACGATTCAGCGGCTGAGCCGGAAATTTATATGTATGACATTGCCACGGCCAGCATTAATCGCCTGAATGGCGAACTTTCCAGCACCTTTGTCAATGTGGCCGAGGAGAATGCCAGCAGTGAGAATTTGGAGCATGCGGCCACCTTGGATCCCAGTTCACTGGAGTCTATGATGCATTTGCGTCGCAGATAAAGTCGTTTTCAAAATCGACAGAATGCCATTTAGCTACTCAAACTAGAAATGATGATCATGCTCCTTCTGCCCCCCCCCACACACACACACATCCAATATCTCTCGTTAATCACAAAATTCGGCTATCCTTCACTATTATTTCGGGGTGCAGTGCACATTTTGTCACGAAAAGGCATATTCCTTCTTGTAGTATTTCCATTTTGTAAATATATACTCTGCTGATGTTACAATTATCATAATTTAAGTTAATTTACGTAAAACAATCAAAAAAATATATGAAAAACATAAAAAAAATTTTTGTTGAGCTTCTTCTATAAAATGTGATTACTTGACTCACTGACTGACTGATTGTCAATTAACGCACAGACCAAACTAAATAAGCTAGGGAAGTCCTAAATGGAAAAAATTTCCAGAAAATTGTGTAAGTAGAGCACATCTAAGACGGTATTTATATGATGAAGCAAACTTTTTGAGGTTTTCTTAATTCATCGAAATCGGATGACTATATTATATAGCTGCCATAGAAACGGTCGGTCAAAAAACTACTTCTAGTGAGAAAAACTTTTTTGTTTTCTATCGTAGCGTCCCCAATCTTGGTATATGTTTGTTTTATATGCTTTCACATAATACAGGAAAAAATCATCAAAATCGGATGACTATATTATATAGCTCCCATAGGAACGGTCGGTCAAAAAACTACTTCTAGTGAAAAAAACTTTTTTGTTTTTTATCGTAGCGTCCCCAATCTTAGTATATGTTAGTTTTATATTCTTTCACATAATACAGGAAAATTTTTGATCAAAATCGGATCACTATAGCATATAGCTGCCATAGAAACGGTCGGTCAAAAAACTAGTTCTAGTGAGAAAAACTTTTTTGTTTTCCATCGTAGCGCCACTAATCTTGGCATATGTTAGTTTTATATGCTTTCACATAATACAGGAAAAAATTATTAAAATCGGATCACTATAGCATATAGCTGCCATATAAACGCACGGTCAAAAAACTACTTCTAGTGAGAAAAACTTTTTTGTTTTCTATCGTAGCGTCCCCAATCTTGGTATATATTAGTTTTATATGCTTTCACATAATTTTGAAAAAATTTATCAAAATCGGATGACTAAGCAGTTTTTTAAAAATTTTTAACAAAAAATTTTTTTCAAAGTAGTTGAACAATTGTGCTGATATTGGTGCGATAGATGGTCATAAAAAAATATCTTAAACATAGCCTTAAGTGTGGCAAAAATTTGAATCAAACTTGATCTGCGTGCAGACAATATGAGTCTTTAGTAGAGGAGCTAAAGAGAGATCTCTGAGATCTAGGTGTTTATACAGACTGTCAAGGCTAGATCGACCGGGCTGATCAAAAATATATATAATTTATGGGGTCGGAGTGTTGCTCCCTAATCAAGGGGCGCGTTCAGCAGAGACACTTTATCACTGGTCTGCTTCATATAAATTACTTTTATGATGTAGCATACTTTTAGGAGGTCCTTTTAAATTTACATTTGGAAAAGCTTCATCTAAATATCATAAAAATAGACTATGTAAATTATTAAAAAATATTTCATTGATTAGGGAGCAAGTTATTCTGCTGAACAGGGCCATTGATATATTTCTTCTTATTTTCCTATTGTGTTTAATATGATATATACAAGAAGCTTTTCCTAATGTCAATTTAACAAGACCCATTAAAAGTATTCAGAATAATAAGAACAGTTTTATTAAGCTGATCAATGATGAAGTGTCTCTGCTGAACGCTTCATTCTCGCTGCCTATCTAATTACATGGCTCTTAGAATATGTTCAAAGCATTCTAAGAGGTCCTACTGAGATCGTTTTTCAAAAACAGCTGATAAATTCTCTTCGAATTATGACAGACTTTGTTTGAAATGAAAGTTTTTGAATGAGCGCCGCACCTGTAATAGATACACCTTGGCGGAATCGAGCCCAGACATCCCGCACAATCGAGTGTGTGCGCCTACACACAGGGCCAAGGGATTTGTTAAGAATTTAAAAACTGATAATTAAATACGCACAAACAAAACCATTTTTCAATGGAATAGCGCGTTTAACGATGGCCTTCAGACGTGCCGATAAAATAAGTCACACAGCACTGTGAAGCAGAGTTTCTATAGTCACAGACCCCAGGGACCGATTGGCACATTCGGCCACTTACATAGGCATAAGCCTAATGCCTTCAGTCAGAGGAAAATAATTGTTTGGTATTTGTGGTTTTTGTTTGAATTTTGAATATTATTAATGTGTTTTGTGATTAATTTTTGGGTGATATTGTTGAATATGTTGAAATGTTTTTGATTTTGTGGTGTTCAAAACGATTTCAAAATATTTTATTTTCTACGACACTTGGCAAAACTAAGACAGTATATTTTACACAGAATTTAATGGAAAACCTGAAGTATTTAACTTGAAGTTTTTATGGCGCGACTGAGGCTTTAAAGCTGCCAATTTATCAGTGCTAGAAAATACATTTTCAAAAGTGTTTCATAAATTGTAAAGCTATCTAATTAATGCAATTTATTTTTTTTCATAAGCAATATCCCAGAAGGCATCCAACTGATTCAGCTAATCTAGTTGGTTTTTTGCAATCGGCCATGGATTTGGAAAAAAAAAACTCTCTTAAACAGTAGAAGTTCTTGGAGCCTGAATAAAAGGGAGCATGATTTATACAATTTATATCGTAAATGCTATCCATCTATGAAATAGAGTTGTTTTGAAAGAAAAATATTTTTCAGCCATCCAACAGACAGCGGGAGGGGCGCTAGTGTTCCTGTTGGGCAGCACTGGTCGCAATTGTGATGGGCACCACTTACACAGTTTGTGTAAGCCCTCACTTAAAAGTTAGCAGTTTTATGCAAACTTCAACAGGTACAGAGTATATTATAATATTATTATTTTTTATTATAGTATATTATAATACTTTCTTACTTGTTTTAATTTCTATTTAATGTGAATTTAAAAAAATTAGTTTGAAAGTTTTTTTTTTTGCTTTATGGTTCTTTTTGTAATATTTATGTAACGGTGGCGACGATTTAACTGTCAACCTAGCATTTGGTACAGCAGTAGCAGTGCGAAGGGAATCAGTCGTCTGTTGCCTCTGGAAGTTGTCGGTAGTGCGCTTAAAATCTAAAATTATTCTCAAGTTATAATTAAACATTTTTTTATTTTATTTAATAAATAAACTTGGATCCCATTCGATCCTACATATATTTTTGTGTATTTTTTCTAATGGCCAAGCTTGGGATTTTTCTTGGGGTTGTTGTTGTTTGACAATTTAATTTTTTTTCATAAGTATAGGTGTTAGACACCAAGGTTTGGGCACACCTCCTTGTGTATATTATTCATTTACTTTATTTTTTGTATGTTATTAACATAGACTTAACAGTCCAAAGCTCTAATGCCTGCTGCTTTAACTTGTGTCTTTGCTGAGGTAAGCTTTAAGCTCACAAAATGTTGGTTGGGTCTGAGCTTGGCTGGTTTCTAGCTACTGCCCCCACATTTAGGCCAAGGTTAGAGGCCACCACCAGCATTCTCTCAAGTAAACAAAACAAGAAGTTGGACGAGGACCAGATTTTAAAAAATTCACAAATCATATTACTACGTGACCTATCACATATTTAAGCCAAGCCATGGGCTGGACGACGTGACCAATAAAGTTGTTGGAAGAGCAGTCAGTCGGTAACTGATTTCTCTTAAGACAGTCTTGCGCTCTTTTTCTCTGTCTCTCTCGCTTCGGTTGATGGACGGGGTTCGGTCTTCGGTTTTTGGGCATGGCTATGTAAGTGCAACAAGTCGCAGTCGCAGAGCGGCTATAATTACATGCAGTTTATTTTTAGCTGCACAACAACAACTGCAGCTCAACTAGACTGGCAAACGGCCAAAAGCAGCGATAACAGCACAAAAACTGCCCATACATAAAAAAAAAAGTAAATGAAGCCTGGTTTTTCATGTTGGCCATACCGGCTGAGTTGTTGTTGATGGAGTGAGTAACTGCAACAGCAGCAGCAACAGTAGCATAAACATGGCCAACTAGGGATGCAGAGAGGGGGAGTAGTGGAGTGGTGGAGTCTCCTCTCCCTGTCTGTTTGTGTTTTCAATTTTTTTTTGGCTTATGCAATGCTCGAACATTTTTCAAAATCTTGTTGTCAAGCCAAGAAGTTGAAGTCTTTGAACTGGCTGGCAAAAATATATCTTTGAACTTAATCTTATTTAATGAGTTAAGCATTCGCTTGGTATTAATTGTTAGTAGTTGCAAACATTGAATGGAGATCCAGCAGTTAATCTAGCATACTTGAACAAAGTTCGAAAAAAGCAAAAATTTTTATAAGATGGATTTGGGAATCCCCAACTCAAAAATGAAATTTACACCTTTTTAAATGAATATGTTTTTAAGATTTACAGCCAAATAAACCCATTTAATGCTACATTGATTATGCCAAGTCTTGCAGTCAATATAATTTCGATAGATTTTAGAGCAGTAGTTTATCCCCATAGCAGGGAAGAGTTATTACAAATCCGAAGTCCTTCAGACCCATCAGCTTGACATCGTATTTACTGAAAACGGTACAAAGCTTGTGGATAATAGCCATCACAGCACGCATATAGAGCAGGCCGGTCAACTGATACTCAACTACGAAGAACCCTGGAGAAAGCCATAGAGGATTGAGGAAGTAGCTTTATGTGCCTTCTTGGACATTAAGGGGGCATTTGAAGGGAATATAGCCTCTTAATATAGGAAGATGGATAGACTCGCTTCTAAGATGCAGTGAAGCCTCCCCAGTAGAAGACAGGAAAAACTTTACTGTACGCACAACAAGAGGATGCCTTTGAGGAGAACTCTCTTCATTGCTGTGAAGCCTCCTAGTGGATGAACTATTAAAAAAGGCTCTCGTCCCAGGGCATAGCCTTGTTATCATCGCGAAAGGGAAATATGAAGAAATCCTGTGTGGCAAAGTTCAAAGTTCAGCTTAGGAGACTCTGAGCAATTAGAGCAGGAAATCCTTGTGATTCTTTGCCTTCCACACACAGATACCATTGATCACCTGCACTGACAGTATGACTTCGATATATTATGTTCATGGTGTAAAACATCTTTTGAACCTTAACTTCTTTCAATGTAAAGTCATGACCTTTTATCGGAGTAAGCCCCTACTTTACTCCTACTCATTCGGAAACTCTACCAATTTATCTCGATTTTATGTATGTGTCATGTTCGATTCCAAACTAAACTTAAATCAGCACGTCTCGACTATGGTCAATAAAGCACAAGGTGTCCTGGATGTTATAAAACGATAGGCCAAAGAATTTGAAGATTCTTATACCACAAAATCCCTATATTTCGCTGTCGTCCGTACTATTCTTGAATATTGTTCATAGGTTTGATCACCGCGGTATAAAGTACCCCAAGACCGTTCTTATTATTTGCTTTCCGAGGGCTCTCATGGAATAAAGGGTGATTTTTCAAGAGTTAAGTTTTTCAGATTGTCAGCACTGGTTGGTAATGGCGTCCAATCGTCATCTGTCAAAGTGAAAAGTTTTTATTATACTCTGCCATTTCATCGTGGAAAGACTTACAAACGAGCAAAGATTGCAAATTGTGGAAATTTATTATCAAAATTCGTGCTCTGTGAAAAGTGAAATCACAAGTCGTCGCCGCTCTCAGCAATTGGGCAAGTGTTACTCAACCACAAGGAAAATTTTACGTGTCGATTTGGGTGTGAAAGCCTATAAAATTCAACTTCTGCAAGAATGGAAGCCGAATGACCTACCTTAATCTCTAATTTTTGGTAAATGGGCTTTAGAACAGCTCCATGAAAATCCGCTGTTTTATCAAAAAATTGTGTTCACTAAAATTTGACCTTCCGAATGGGCCTTTTGGAGGCCAATTTATCGATTCCAATAAAATTTTTGAATATATATTGCAAATTGAGTGATTTATTTGATTTTTAAAAAAAACTATGCTTAAAAAATTACCCTTTTTAAACCTTACTCCTTATGCTTACTGATTACGTCTTGCAGATTTGCCAAACTATCGAATTGGTCTTGGAGACAAAAGCGAAATTGGGCAGCAGGAACAACCTGTCACAAAAATATTCTCGGAAATGCTTATACAAATTCATGCTTTTTGCCCCTCAAAGTATGCACACTTTATTTTCTTCAATTATTATTTTTATTTTATAGCAAAATGTTACCCCAGTCAAATTTACAAAAATACTACGTGTTAAGGCTACTAAATTCATAAACATAGCATACTTTGAAGGGCAAAAATCATGATTTTTTTTATTTGTGCATAAACGTAGTATATGTGGATACTGCGAAGAGAAGAAGGAGTACTCGGAGCACATACTAGGTGCTTTTAGAAGCAAACGCTGTACCCTAAAATCATTAGTTTCGTCTAAAAGGGCAGTTAAGTCTTTTACCAATTAGTTTATGTTGTATCATTAGAAGAAGCTTATTGTGAAATAGACTTATTGACCCATTTATTAGGGACATTGTTTTATTTTTTTACTATTAGCAATACAAATAATATTTACATAAAATTCTTTGTTCAAAGTTTCGGGTGGGTAGTAAACGCACCAAATATGTATTGTTCGCTTGGGAACTAGCTCAAAGGGCTTAAACTTGATCTTCAGGCCTTCTTTTTCAGCGGCCTAAATTAGTGCAGCTTTAGTAAGTAATTTTAAAATAATAATACTTATTAAAATACAATATCTTTTAATTAACAACTTGCACCTAAAGCTACGTTTAACTATCACCTTAACCCACTTTATTGACCACCTCTCTCTATCTTGCTGTCTCTCTAAGAACGTTAGCCAGCAGCTGCTTGAGCTAGAGTGGAAGTCAACAGCAATTTGTACGCTGTAGTGTCTGCTCATGCATTCATCTCACATACATATACAAAAAAAAAAAAAATTGTGCTCATCCCCTTTGGCATATGTTGTTTGAACTGTTTTCGATTTCTTACAAACGCCTTTTGCTGTAATTTTCGCATTCTGCTTCCCACTTGCATGCGTTCGGGTTCGCCTTTTTTCCAGCTTTGTTTTATCGTTGCTTCTCGACTCGTTTGAAAATTGGGTTACAGACCCAAAACCCCAAACAAGCAAAAAAAAAAATGCAAAATCCGTTTGACGCCATAAGCTCCATGAGTCAGGAAGAGAAGGACTGTTGCACTGATTGCTATGGGGTGGAGGTGGATTTTTTATATTGCGCTACAAGATTTCGATTTCTCTTTTTTTTTTTTTGAGTTTGTCTGTTCGTTTTGAAATGCTACAGTTGTTTATCAGCTTTGCCTTTTCTTCCGACTAGTTGAATAAATATTTAAGAGCACAAAGAGCGAGGCTTTGCTTGGCTTGGCAATGAAGCCGCTGAGATCGTGTGCTGCGGTACGAGGCTATGTCGTGGCTGTGTGGCTCGAAGCTGCGCTCAGTACGGTTCGATCATTCGTCGCAGCAAGTCCAAGTCCAAAATTCAAGTCCAAGTCTTCGGGTCCCCCACCCCTCCCCCAAGTCGCTGTCGAGGGTGGCGCAGAGAGCTTGAAAAAAAGGGCGCGCGAGTGCTTTATGTTCATGTAAAAAAGAACTGTGCTTGTGCGTGTGACCGTTATTATGCAACTCCATGTGTGTGAAAAGTCAACCGTTTTTATGAGTGTGGAAATACGAAACCAAACCTAAGCCAAGCGACAATCAACGGCACTCAAAAGCCGTTTTTTTGTGTGTGAAAATATATATATATATAAAAAAAAGTAACTGAAACATAAGACACAGACACCAACATGGCTAGTGCTGCTGCTGCTGCTGCTGTGTCGACAATTTGCCACAATTGCGCTGTACGCCAGCAACTGCAACTGCCACTGCAACAGCAACGCCGCCATCGTCAACCAATTTTGCACATTTACAGCGCCTGGGCGCTGATCACATTGCTAGCCGCCAGCGCTGCCATCGTCCAGAGTGCAGCCGTCTCCTTTGGTTAGTTTGGCTGGGAAATTCATTTAATTAAGTCGGTTTTTCCCTCCTCGCCTATTGTGTGTAAATGTGAAATCAGTGAAAAAGGAAGCAAAATTGGCGACACGAAAGCATTGCCAACAAATTGAAAGTCTCTTGTGCTGGTGTACTTCCCCCTCTTTTTTTTCTTGGGGCTACCTTCTCGATCTTACCATTTTGTTTCTAATCTGGTCTCTGTATGGTCATATTATTGAATACATCGTTCACTCATTCTTCATTTGTACACAGAGAGAAAATTAAAGTATTTTGTGGTTGAAATTTGCAAAATTAGCAGGCAAAACCGGTATCTTTCTATTGTTGCTTGAGATATGATTTTCTTTATATGTTTTGGGGTCTGCACCGCCGTAAGCTGACTGTGGGCACTTCTGGTCTACAAGTTTTAAGTTACTTAAACAAACAACGCCAGAATATGGAACTTAACTGATGTATCATAGATTTCAATAAGTTTTATGACAATAAACTGAGCTAAAAAAATTTTAATCGTTCTTTCCAGAGTTTTATAAGAAAAAATACCGTGAAAAAAAATTTTTGTTTCTTAATGCAATATTTAATAACTCCTAAACTATTTACTTTAAATAAAAACGTAAAGGTATGATTTGTAGGCCAATTTATAACCTTGCCTTCCATATAGAGCTTCTTTAAATCGGTTATGCTCTTTGTTACTTATGGTAAAATATATAAGCTAACCTCTCAAAAAATTCAAAAATAAATTTTACCACATCAAATTTAGAACATTTTTTTTTCTATATTTGGGACCTACAATGCGTCCGAATTAGTTAATTCTCCAATATATTTCAAAAAACCTTATTCATAAGGACTGTATTACAAAATTACCAAAACAAAACACTATTTCCACTAGATTCTATTAAATCAAAGAAGGGTTGAACCACAATATACGATTGGTCATCAGCGAAGTTTCAAACTAATTATTTATCTTGTTGCTAAGGTCAAGTAGGTGTCTCTATAAGTATGCACAGTTTTCTGTGGCTCTTTCGTAGTTCAGTCTTATTGATGTATAGATGATGTGTAACATTTCCACAGTAAAGAGTAGTATTGTGGCTCCTGTTGCAATGCCGCCGCAGCGCTACTTATGGCGCTATATTTAAAAGTTGTCTGTTATATACAAACTATGACTGGTACAAAGTATATTACTGTCGGGCTTGACTGATTTTCTTACTTGTTTGGATTGGGGTCTCATCACATCGTTTGATATCAAACTTATATCCTGATAGTCGCGTTTATAATTTATATTTCGTGGTACCAATATTTAATTTTTTTTAAATATATTGGAGAATTTAAAAGACTTTGTTCTTTGCAAATGAAAGCAAACAAAATACACTCGACCGGCTAACAAAGTTAAATATGAAAGTCGATGCAAATAATGCCTCAAATACTTTCGAAAATGTTTGAAATTGGAAAATTTCCTTCAATTTAATTAAATTATGGATTATTAAACATTTAGGGCCATTTTCATATCTTGCCGATACAGTCTACTTTACCGGAAGTCGACTTTATGTTAAATTCAGAATATAAGACATGTCGCTTTCATATCTTGATGTTAGCAAAATACTAAGCTTTTGTGATAAGGTGGCAACTCCTTGCTAGAGCTTTGGAGCGAGTTGCCAATGCGAGCAGAAAAAGTCGAAAATTTTGCCAGTGTCAGCGGAAATATACAAAGTGGGATTTTGATAGCCAGATTATTGCCTGGGTTCGACTCCACCTTTGAACATCAAATAAAATGCTTTTCTTCATTTTTAAAAATCTAAAAAGTTAACTTGATGTCAAAAACTTGAAGGCAAAATGATCTGCCCGCTAAGTTATCACCCAGTGAATTTCTCTTAACGACAAGTTTAAGTAGCCTTGAATGTTGTTAGCAAGATATGAAAACGGCCCTTAGAGCATTTATCAAATTTTCATTGTATATAAAAATACTCAATACTATAAATTTGAATATTTCATTTGCCAGAGACCCAACCCTATTTGTTGAGATGCACCATTGTAGTAGATACAAATTTTCTAAGTTATATTTATTTTCAAAAAAGAAAATTTAATTCTGTGACATTTTTCTGGTTTTTTCGAGCGATTTATAAATCAAACGAGATCAAAATCTTTATAAATTTTTAGAAGGCCCCTAAATATACAATATTTCGACGATATTGATCCAAACTACCCAAAAATATGTAAGAACTAACATAATTGCCAGTCTCGAAAAACAAATAAGATGGTTATACTTTGACCAATACTCTCACCTGTCGTTCCCATGAAATCTTAATGATATAGTTATCCGATCGGACTAGTTTTACAGCTGTGTGCAAAAATTTCATTCAAAAATATATTTTTGGCAATCAAATCTACGGTCGTAAGAAAATTGTAATTATTTGACTTGTCTTTGAGCAGTTCACTTTTATAACTGAGCAATTTGTCTAATTTACGGAAATCGCCTTTAAATCTATTTACCAGCATCAATAGATTTAAGTTCGCTTTGACTGAATTGAAGTTTAATTTTTACTGCCTTAAAGATTTAAATTGCGATTATCCATATCAAGTTCTGCCTGTTTTCTCTCCGTGTAAACTACGTACATATGTGAACCACTGTCATTTGTTTTGTTTGCTTTTGTTACTGCGATATAACCAAACCGGTTGCTGGTCTTTTGACCGCTCTGTGCACATGGCTTTTGTCTCTGAAGCCAGTTCTGAATATGATGGCTGTAACCCTAGCTGATAAGCACATATTAAATTATATTTTATTTTTCTGTCAACTTATGAATCATTTTTTGGCTGCCTTCGGGCCGCAAAACAATTAAACACGCCAGGCGGAAGCTTTTGGCGGAAAAAATAAAGAAAACAGTTTTCGTTATAACAAAAAAAAAACAGAAACAAAAACAAAAATAAAAATATAAAAACAGAAAACAGAAACCTCTGCCAACTGCCAGACGAGCTCTCGCGGTCGACCTCATTGTCATTGGAATACAGTTATGGCCTGGCGCTCAGAACAAAGACGCAGCAAACTCCCAGTTGCAACACTGTGTTAACATTAACCCATTGTGTTCCGTTAAAATTTTCTAAACTTTAATTTGGCAATCCATTTTGGAGAAATTTTACTCAAGTTGCGAGAATTTGTGCAAAGTCCTAAATAAATTTTATAATCTCTTTGTAAGGCTTTGCATAGCAGACTAATTTGTTAATTTGTTTATCTTGCACCACATATACAAGGGGTTTAATAAATTCATGCAAATTTATGTGACAAGGAGAACGAAAAGTATTCTACTCTTTAGAATCTGGATATTCAGTAAATATTGGTTATTTAAAGAAACGCTCGTAGTCAAGAAGTACTGGTTATATGCAAAAATTCAACATTTTGGCTCCTCCAAAATTAATATAAGCATTCAAAGGTTTTGTGTGCAAGTCGCTTAAAGCAAACTTGTGGAAAAGTGTCAATGAGGAGTGAAAGAGAATCAAAAATAGTACATAAGCAAAGGAATACAATAACAACATTGTTATATTTCTATGACTTATGGCCTTTTCTCAGATCACATAAAAATTTTATTCGGCACAGTGCTTCATATGAATAGAAACACTTATGTAGAGCTTTGAAATCAGAATGCTTTTGAACAGCTGTCTTATTTATATGAAGTATTGTGCCTTAAATGAAATTTATGTCATCTGAGATCAGGCCTTTATCTGGAAAAATAAGTTTTCGGTTTATTGGATTCTCTTTTACTCCTCATTAACAATTATTCGCTGTTCCCTTTTGTAATAAACCTTACACTGGAAAAAATTGGTGCGCTTTTAGTTATTTACCAGAGCAAGGATTGGCGGCTAAACAGAATTAGTTTGCAAATCCCAGCCCACTTCTTAAGATCGTTTGGAATACTTGAAACTTTATTTAAAAAAGGAGTGTGTATCGTGGAACACACGGTACGAGCAAAGCTTATTACGAAGAAAAATCAGAATCAAAATAACTAAATAAATAATAATAATAGATAATTTTTGCATAAGAATATAAATTTATTTAAATAAAATAGTGTTGGAAAATAGTGTTCCTGTACCAGTCCCAGATCCCAGATCCCAAATCCCAGATCCGAGATAGATCCGAGATCTTTCATCCCAGATCCCTGATCCCAGACCCGAAATCCATTCCAGATCCCTGAGCCCAGATCCCAAATCCCTGATCCCAGATACCTGATCCCAGATCCCTCATACCAGATCCCTGATCCCAGATCACTGATCCCTGATCTCTGATCCCCGATCCCTGTTCCGGAACCCAGATCCGAGATAGATCCCAGATCCCTGACCCCAGACCCGAGATCCATTCCAGATCCCTGATCCCAGATCACAGATCCCTGATCACAGATCCCTGATCCCAGAGCCGAGATCCAGACCCAGTTCTCAGATCCCTGATCCCAGAACCGAGATACATTCCAGATCCCTGAGCCCAGATCCCACGTCCCCGATACCAGATCCCTGGACCGAGGTCCCAGATCCGAGATTCATTCCAGATCCCTGATCCCTAATCCCTGATCCCAGATCACAGATCTCTGATCACAGATCCCTGATCACAGATTCCTGATCACAAATCCCTGATCCCAGATCCTAGATCCATCCCAGATCTCATATCGAAATCCCTGATCCCAGATCCATCCAGATCCTTGATCCCAAATCCTTCCAGATCCCTGATCCCAAATCCCTGACCTCAAATCCCTGATCCCAGATACCTGATCCCACATCCCTAATCACAGATCCCTGTAAATTTTAATATTTACATGAGTTCTACAAATCGCTGTCGACCACAAAATCGACCCAAATCGTATGGGAATAGGGTCGGTTTTGGGGTCGATAGCGATTTATTGAACACATGGGATAATTTTTTTTTTTTAATAATTTGCCTTACTGTGAATCCTAGAATGAACTTTACCATTGCATTTTTGTGTGTCTTTGTTATAAGTTGCAGAAACTTTTGTAATGGTATTTCGAATTTCGGCTTTTTATAAAAATTTGATTTGATCGATAATGTTTTGTTTTATGTACACAATTTATCAGTTTTAAAGCTATCGACTTGAAGAGTAAATCTTCTTGTTACTGCACGCTTATAATATGTCTGAGTTATCCGGATCAGATGACTTTATCTTAAGGATGCCAAAGAAACTATCGGTCTAAAAAAGGGGGCAAAGTAAAAAACAATTATGGGTTTTCTGAATTTGTGTGGGCTTTCAAATATCTGAACTCAAAATCATATCATACAGCTGCCTCAGGAACCATCTGTCTGAAAATAAGTAAAGATTCTGAATTTCATATTCCATATTCTCATTGAAAAGATTAGCTGAAACTACAATTTGCTAGAGTATTAAAACTTCGTCTCAAATGAAGTTAACTTTGCCTACTTGTTTGTAAAGTTTTTGAACAACAATTTCAAGGTTTTGTTTTTAATAGTAAAGACTTGAGCTTTCACCCTTCTAAAAAAAGAATTCAAGTTGTTGACAAAACATTTGTAAATAATACACAAAAATAGTCAAATTATAACCAAGACGCAAAAGTTGATTTAAGCTTAAGATACATTATAAACAATTTTGTGCTGAGCCTTAAGAAAAAATATTTGTTTTTTTTTTTTTTTTTTGAGTAAAAAGAGTCTTCGTTGACCGTTTGTTACGGTTTCTACTCTTCTAATTTCTGGGTGCCTGAACACAGAAAATGATGAAGAAAGTGAGTGGTGGTGGTGACCTTTTAAGTCACAACCTGAAACTGTTTCAGAATCTGGATCTGATTTAACGCTTGAAATATTGTACATGCTTTGATGTTTGACTATTCAAATTCGGCAAGCACAACAGAACGTGCAAAACAAGAAGTCGCTCTTATATACTGAAATGTACATATGCAAACTGGTTTGTGGCTTCGTTTATTTTATTTTGCATATTTTTTTTTTGTGAAAAGTAGAATTAACTTTTATGTTGTCTATGGCTGAAAAAAAATCTAGCAGCAATTAAAGTTCAATTCAAAATATTAAAAGTTAAAAGATCATAAGAGAAAGGGAGGCACTTCATTAATATGCAAATTGCCCGTTAGATTTTGAAGAGCAAAAAGTCAAAAGCCCACAAAAGCCAAACTATACTTTTGGCACTTGTTAAGTGATTTTTCTTTCTTTTCTTTTTTTTCTTGTATTTTGCTAATTGCAAAAATGGCCGCCTTGATTTATGTATGAGGCCATTAAAAGGTGTAGGAGGTGGGGTGAAAGGCAAAAGTCATGTTCCACCGGCTACAACCAACTGAGCAGCAACTGTTGCCGTTAGACTGCAAATGTGTTGCACGCAACGGCAACAAATGCTGAATGCAATGCCAACTTCTTTGCTGCCTGTGTTCTGTATTCTTGTTTATTGTACAATTTATTTATTTTGTCGTTGTCTTCTGTGCTAAGCAAACAAACAGACAACTGGCAACGACGACAACATATTCGCTTGACCTATTAGGAAAATTGGCCAACGGGAATTGTGGCGCTGTCCAGGCACGAATGGACGGAAAGCAGGCACAGGGGGCATCTTTACTAGGACAGAGCACTTAACCCCTGCAGTTCTGACTTTGATAGTTGACCCAATTTTTTGCTGTTTTTGCAAATAAAAGCAAGTTAATAGAACGATCATTTGTTACACTATACGAATAAACAATTTTAAATGGGTTTAAAAAGTTTCTTTAATTTAGTTTAGGAACTATTTTTTCTATGGCAAGTGCATATATAATTAATCGAGATGAGTTTATATATTTGATTCTATGTTAAATTTAAATTTATTTGATTTTAGTTTGCCAAATGGAAACTCTCAACTTAACAGAATTAAAACAGTAATAAATATCAGGGGAGCAATCTAATCGTTAATTAGGACTAATTGAGTTCAATGGTACTTTGAAGCTTAAAGCAATCGGTTCGCTAAACAATATGAAGGAAGAAGGTTTAAAGGTATTTATAATATAACATGTTTGAATAACATGTTTCTCCAATCATGCTCACAAGTGGAACTAGAACCAAAAAACTTATATTAGATAAGCTGATGTTTTTTTTTAAAATTAATAATATCTTCAAAACAGCTTTTTTACGTTTAATCGGTAATAACTTTCGTGTTTTGGAAAGATTGGAACCTGTACTTTAAGGCTACGTTCCAAAATGGCTCTAAATACGGTCATTAATTACTTTTTAGGGAGACTTTAAGGTTGTATAACAGCCTACCTAAAAATAGTGCTACGCTATCGCGTTTTGTATAGATTGGAACGTTCCAATATGGCCTTAATCACGACTGTAAATTTCATTTTTGGGTCTTCAAAGTAGCTTAAAAAAAACAGCTTAAAAAATCGCTCTTGTACAACCATTAACCTAAAATTTGCCCTTACTAACATTACATTTCTAAATATTATATCCAAACTCTCTTAAAATTGGAAATAAAATTTCTCAACTTGATTAAAATCAGGACTTTTTTGTATTCTAATTGCAGAATTCATTTTTCTAAGCCTTAGAAAATCTGTCTATTTAATAAGACTTTAATAAGCTTTTTTACAAAACTTCCTATTCGGTTAGCATATTTATTTTTAAGGAAAACATAACTTCAAAATATTATATAAATATTTATTATTCCCTGCATTTGCGTAATTGTATTGAAAGTAATTTTCTGTGAAGTTTTTTGCAATATTATCCTAGGAAACAGCTCTTGTTTCAAAATCGAAGAAGCCATGTCACATGTAGCTTAATTGTAAATTCGAAGTTTCATAATCATCCGGTGCGTCTCAGCTGAATATTACTTTGAGTTGGAGAAGACAAATAAAACTTACCTCTAAGATAATTTTTCTATGTGGAAAAAAGTTTATAATTCAGAAAAAAATTTAATATTATGATAATGTCAAAGATTTATTGTAAAATATTCGACCTAAATAACGGGAACATTGTATTTGTAAACCCAATCTGTTCTGTATGTTTCAATATCAATCGGAGTCGGTCATGGTAATAACACGATTCAATCGATTTTTCATTGAACCAGTCGAACAAAAAGAAAAATGGAAATTTCACTGAACAACTCAATTGCGTCTTGAACACAAAAAACATTAACAATTCTGATTCTGTATTTTTTAATAGAGATCAGAAATGGAAACAGTCCTTCACTGTTTCTCGGTTTACTTACATAAAACATTGAATGTTATAAATATTTATAATTTAATAGTTTCCATCTACGCATTTCAATCGCCTTTTTCATCATATCAAATGTATCATGTATCATTTCAAGTTTGTATGCCTTGTACAAAAGTACAAAGGCTATAATGAGCTGTGCAGAAGGAAGCATTTCAGATCCTATAGTTTATATGCATTTATACTTGATCAAGCTCAAGGGGTTAATAAATAGGCTTAAGCCTTGAACATTCCATGTTCGACCTTTTTTTGGTAATTTTACTAAATTGAAAATAGTTTTTTCTTTGTTTCGTACCCCTTATGTTCGGCCACGCAAAGGTATTTCTAGATTTTTGTATTAGACAGCTTAATAGTTAAATTTTAAATAGATCGGCAGAAATATAACGTGTTGCCTTGAACTCATATTTTTCGATCTTGTCAGCGGATTTACTATAATCGAGAAAGCATTTGTCGAATTATTTCGCATTTTAATTTTATTCGATCGATTCCTACCTTTGAAAAATTTTTTTTTTTTAGATTTTTTTGTATTGCATTATTATTATAGCTTGGACATTTCCCTTTTATCCCCTTCAAACCATTTTCAAATATTCGAAATAGATTAACAGATATGGCCTTAATAGTGGAGCAACGTTCTTGCTAACGGGAGAATTTTACAAGTTGCTGAAAACTTTAAGCGCTTTTTTCTCGAAACCACGATTTTCAACTTGGTAGCCATGATTGCTACAGTTCTATTAAACCGATTTTGATCAGCCATGTTACAACCGACGCAGAATTGATTTAATACTGGCCCATACCTCAAACCAGAGAAAAAACATATTTTTACTATTCTTTTACACTAAACTACAAAAAAAAAGCAGTACATTTTTCAAAAAATATTAAAAATTATGATTGAGGTACAGGCCTGAATTACATCAATTCTTTTTTTTGTTTTCATTTCCAAAAAACTGAAGTCCCCGAATCATGGCACCACCTGTACACCTTTTTTTTGAGACTTTAATAGGCAGGCCGATCACTTTTTGAACAGCCGTCGAATTCCAAACATTATTTTTTTATTTTCTAGTTTAATTAATTAATTACATAAAACAAAAAACCACATTGAAAAAGCTCTTATGGTTTTCAATCTAGAATTTAGAATTTAGGTAGAAGACCCCCTAAGGGAAACACTTTAATTTTATTTAATCGACTTTAAACTCGGTTTGTGAGCTAAGAATGCTAAATAATTAGAAATATATTTTTTTCCAATTTAGGAAAATCAACCCTCAAGGCCAAAAAATGGGGGTGGTTTAAGCTAAAACGTTATTTTTGAGCCGATCTGTACGTAGAATGTAATACACCTTCCGCCAAACCTACGAAAACGAGTAGGAAAATAATAACTTAAGGCAAACTAGGGGATGAATGTGTATTAATAGAGATTTTTATAGCAGGAAGAGATTCTTCTGAGCTGATTACTTGGTAGAGTTTATTGAAATCAGCACAGAGAACACGAATCGGTTCATGCAAGGCATAGTTAAATAGTAAAACAATGTTTCAGAGATAAGCGAATAAAGTTTTAGGTCGGCCTTAAAGGAACACTGAAATTAATTTGGCCAATCATCTTTGATGAGTTGTTTTCATTATTTATTATTATATTTGTAAAAAGGAGCCCTATCATCAAATTAGGTTTGTATGCTATATAAATGAAGAAATATCTTTCAATTTTGGAAAAAATACACCTTCCAGGTCGGAAAATTAATTTTTGATGCGATCTATGTGAGAATCGGTTACAAAGCTCTATAAGCAAAATAAATGGAAATTTCGGGAAATTCAAGAACAACCCGTATTTTTAACACGTTGTTGCGTTAGAGATAAATTACGTGATGGGCCAGAATGTGTCCAATATAAAAATTTGTATTTCAGCTATTTCCAAGCTGCCCGAAAATTTTCTTGATTCGCGTAGGACGGGACGGGATCAGACAAAGTAGCTAGGAAGGGGCTCTGAGGGTTCAGCCCCTACCTTACTTCAAATTATCTAGGCATGCTAATTTTTTTTCCCTCATATAATCGGTAAGGTTGTAGGCTTCCAAATGTTTATACCCGTTACTCGTAGAGTAAAAAGGGTATACTAAGTTCGTGCAAATGTATGTAACAGGCAGAAGGAAGCATTTCCGACCCCATAAAGTATATATATTCTTGATCAGCATCAATAGCCGAGTCGATATAGACATGTCCGTCTGTCCGTCCGTCCGTCCGTCTGTCCGTCTGTCTGTATGAACACCTAGATCTCAGAGACTATAAGAGCTAGAGCTACCAAATTTTCAGTGTAGATTTGTATTGTCTGCACGCAGATCAAGTTTGTTTCAAATTTTTGCCACGCCCCCGCAATTTGAAAAAAACTTCATATCTCCCACAATTTTGAAAATAGACTGTTCAAACCTTCTAGACATATATCTTAATCATTGAACAGTTGAACGAATCAGATGAACGATAGAAGAGTTGCCGCCCCCGCAATTTGAAAAATACCTCATATCTCCCACAATTTTTAAAATAGATTATTTGAACCTTGTAGACATATATTTTAATAATTATTACCTATCGATCAGCCATACATCATTTCCTGATCAGATGGATGATAGAAAAGTTGCCGCCCCCGCAATTTGAAAAAAACCTCATATCTTTCACAATTTTGAAAATAGACTGTTCAAACCTTCTAGACATATATCTTAATCCTCATTACATATCGATCCGCCATACATCAATTCCTGATCAGATGTACGGTAGTAAAGTTGCCACCCACGCAATTTGGAAAATACCTAATATCTCCCAGAATTTTGAAGATAGATTATTCGAACCCTCTAGACATATATTTTAATCATCACTACCTATCGATCCGCCATACATCGTTTCCTGATCAGATTTCCTGATCAAAAGTTCACGCCCCCGCAATTTAAAAAATACCTCATTTCTCCCACAATTTTGAAAATAGATTGTTTGAACCCTCTTGACATATATTTTAATAATTATTACCTATCGATCAGCCATACATCATTTCTTATCAGATGAGCTATAGTAGAGTTGCCTCCCCCGCAAATTGGAAAAAAACTCATATCTCCCACAATTTGGACATGTTGATATCCTGAGTAACGGGTATATCGAATTCGAGCAGGGCCGAATTTAACTTACGCTCTCGTTATTTTTCTACTTCAATCAAATTTTATAAATTTGTAGATTTCACTGTCAAAAAATAATATCAGCCACCTAGAATTAAAAAAAAATCTATCTACGGGCCTGGACGGGATAGAATTTAGTATGTAAAATGGGAACCAATTTTCTTTCACCCGTCGATCTATAACACATGATAATGCATTTACCATGCGAATACTTTTACTTTCCGAACATTTTCCCCCAAATGTTTTCTTTTGAACTTTTAAAGACAAGAGGCGTTACTTTAATTTTATCAGATCACCCAGTGATTTTCAAAAGTTAACATTTTTGTTTTAAATGACTTGCATTGATTTAAAAGTGGACTGATAAAGGATTTAAAGTGGACTAAGGTCCTATTGGACAAATTAGTTGAAATGAGCATTTGCAAGTGTATTAAAACTTGAACACAGTCAAAGCTTGCAATACTTTAATTTGGTTGCTATAAAATATCATTATGAGCTGATTTAATATATCTCAGTAATAATTTGAAACTCTTATTTCAAAGTTCAAACACATCAAGGAATTAAGTCACAAGAATCAAGTCTCAATATAAATGTTAATATTTTAGAAGACAATTATGGAACAATGGAAATAAGTATGTTGTTTGTTTTGATTAAAAAAGCGCATTAGGCTATTTTTAAACAAATCAATAGGATATAAAGTAATAAACAAATGACGAAGCATTGTTCTACTAATTGATTGCATAAACTGGGTAGTGTAAAGTACTCTTGAAACCCAGAGATTTGTTGTTTTGTCAAGTTGTAAGTGATATATACTCAATTTAAAATTTCGCAAATTAAAGAACTAAGGGATAAGCTTTGCTGAAAAGGGTATGCGTCGAGTGCACTTGTCGACTGCTTTTGTTTCTGTTTGTTGCGTTGTGTAATTTTTAACAACAACTTTTTTTCGAGTGTCTCACTCGCTTGTTCTCTTGCTCTCGGTGTGGTTTTTGGTTCTGGTAGGCAGTCGGGCGTAATTATGAAGAGTGAGCACTGCATTCACATTCACATCCAGGCATCATCCAGCATGCAACACGCGTCCGCCTCATGTGGCAGCCACAGAATTTATTATGCCCAGTCGCCACTCGAAACGCTGCTCGACAATCTCTGTGAGTCGAGCGAGTTGCAGTTTGCTCTGGGCCAAGTTCGCTTTTTGTCTAAATCTAAATCTAACAACAACAACAACAACTGGAAACTGGCCCACTTGACTGAAATTGCCGAGGCTGGTGAATCGCCATTGACGACGCATTTTAATGCGCCCTTTTTTCAAATTCAAGTGGCTGCCGAGGCTTGACCTACACACACACACACACATAGCCAGGCGCGAGATGTTGACAGATACTTGTACAATTTTCAGAAAATTGTTTGCTATATTCGCTTGTTGATGTTGAAGTTTATCTGTGTAATCAAGTTTGTTTTTTGTTGCCCGACCTTGCCCAAATGCTAACTCAAATGTTTTGCGTTTGCTTGCCAAACAAATAGATTCAAGTTCAAAGCGTGAGGGTATGGAGTCAGAGAAATAGACTCACCGAGAGAGAGAGAGAGTTGTGCTTTCCCAGTTAGTCAGTCAGTCAGTTCTGCTCTAAAAATTAATACAAATTATTAACGGCTTATTTATGTGAGTGAAATTGTAGCCCTTTTCTTCGCTTGGCTCCCATTTCTAACTGCCGCCGCTCTGCCATCCGCATCCACTTCCAGCATTAACCTTAATGTGCCGCTTCTCCCATGTTTGCTGCAACCAACCAGAGCAACATTAATTTAACTTGTTATACGATTATGTGTGTGTGTGTGTATATGTGCATGTGCTTTTAACCCAATTAGCTTTGGAGTTCAGTGGCATAAGCTCCATCAAACCAAAACTAAATTAAAACCTTACAAAAAAAAAAAAAAACCATTTACTTAACAAAATGAACTTATTGTTTTGTAGTGCTAACGGCCATTAACTCTAATTAGGGCTAACCGTTAATAGATTATATATATTGGGCATAATTCTGACAGTTTGGGGGCTTACCAGTTGACAGATATGAGTGGGTAAGGAAATTTTAACCTACAAATTAGCTAAGCTAATGTTGAACATTTATTTATGAATCGAACTTTGCTGCTTAAAATACTGATACACATGGTAAATTCTAACTTCCATATAAAATCTTATAAGAAGAAGCGATTAATTCTAAGAATATGAAAATCATAAGACCACACATCTCTGACTCACTAAAGAATACTTAGTCAAAATAATGCTTTTATCTTAATTATGGCCACGTAAATTGGCATGCTAATTTGATGTTTCCATGTTTTTGAAAAGCAGCAACGTTTATGTCTACGATAATCTTCAATAATGTAGAGTGGGAACCACTCAAACAGCTAATCTTCTCTCAGTTAAACAATATTAATGCAATTTTTTGAGAGTCAACCAAATTAAGCCATATTATGAGATTAAAAATTAAAATTGAATGATTTTTTAAATCAAAAACAAACTTGATCTGCGCACTACACCTACTTACATTCCAAAGCACATGGCTCCATCTCCTATAGTTTCTAAGATCGGCGCGTTTATACAGCAGGAGAGACAGATGGATATGACTTTATCGACTCGTCTGTTGATGCTGATCAAGAATATATTTACTTTATAGGGTCGCAAATATTTCCTTCTTTTAGGCTATAAAAACCTATACAGTTCCCGTTCCGATTTTGATCAAATTATGCGGAATTGGAATTTGGTAAATGTTCCCGTTTTCAGCAACCGATTGTCTTATTCGGAGAATAATTTCAAAAATTCATTTATCTCTGTCCGGCCGTTTCGATGGCTTAATATATTAACCGAGTTCCCTAATCGTTTCTTGATAATAAAAACCTCTACCAATTCCGATCAATCGGATTCGGAAACGAGAACGGACCTGATATTTAATTGTTTCACACACAAAGTTTGCATATATGTATAAAGATATTTTGACCAGTTGGAAATGGAATATTTTTTATCACTGTTTGAGTTCTAACTTTACTTTCTCTTACGTTTTTGGCTGTACGTTGATTGCAACTAAAACAAGCTGTCATTATATGTTAATAAAATTCATTTTTAGTCTCTGATGTTGCTTATTTAAGCCTTCCAAAAAAGCAGATTGCCATCATAGTTTCTAAAGCAATAAAATTTAAAATCGATTCGAGTCCTTCAAACAAATTTTCAAAGTTTAACAAAGAACAAAAATTAATGTATCTCAGACTGCAACAAAGAAAGGCACAACAATAACACTAGTTTACAGCTAAAAATACCCATTGAAGACATTATTTTTTATGATGAATTTTGGTATGCTGAACTCTAAAATGAAATTCACAAATTTTTTTTAGATCGAATTTTTTTAGTTTTTTTGTAGGTACCCTAAAATTTGTAGCCTTATCTAGAGTTAGAAACTTTAGATGAAGTCAAGCGAGGTATTAGTTGAAAGGGTATGCAATTTCTAATAATCAAGTTGAAGATCATTTTCTAATCAGTTAAGGGGATATACGCAGTTGCAGGGCCCAAAAAATAGTTTTTTAAATAATTTTTGTTTTAGAAAAGGATTTTATTGTTCAGTTGGAAGTAATAATTATTCAGATAATATTTTATTTAAAGTTTCTAATGACACTTAAATCATCTTAAAATATTAAATTCTGGAATTCAGAAAAAAAGTTTAAAAAAATATAAATAATTTTCGTAAATCTTAATTAATTGATCAATCCCGGTCGAATATATCTCAGACGGTTGTGTGAAAGTTTCAGAACGATCGGTTCATCCGCTTTTGAGATAATGTGATCACCGACTTTGAAATCACAGTTTAGAGAAAATCGTGTTATAAGTTTAAAAAGAAGTTCACACATAGTTACAATTTTGTTTCTAAACTTACACTGCTATTCCAGGGCCATAGGATGATTCCCTCTGCAGCATCAGCAGCTTCTACTAGGTCGAATTAAAGTCGACGACGAACTTCTTCCTTCGCAGAATGATTTTCGGAGCTATTTTCCATATCAACTTTTTTTGTGTTAAGCCATCCACATATATTTCCAATCATTTTTCATTGATGAGATCATCATAAATTTGGCATACAGCTTTAGCAACATCAGTTTGTAAAGTCAGAGTGTTATGTGTAGAAGAAGATAATGTGTCTGTAGCCCTAAAGTTTTCCACAAATATGGGTATATCTTCGAAAATATTTACCGGATTTGTTTGAAATTTTCAGAGAATATACTTTAATATATGTTAATTCCGAAAAGGCAAACAAAAATTTTGAAATTTTTGAAAATGCTTACTGCGTACAACCTCTTAAGTAGTTTGATTGCAAAAATATAAAAAAAAAAATAACAAAAAACGAGTTAGTTAGAGTTCAAGTAGAAGCCAGAGCAGAAAAAAATAAAGAGCAAAGCCAAAGACGAAGAAAAAGTCGAAATATTTTCAAATAAACACATAAAACTCTGAAGAGAAGAAATTCGCCGGTATTTATTATCTCCAACTTATAGTGTTGCACGCTTACATTAAAAAATTTCAGAGAATTGCTAATCAGAATTATTTTTTCTATGAATGGGATTGTGAAATTGAAATGGAAAAAGTATTTTTATTGTGACTAGGTTATAAAATTATGAAAATGAAATGACGTGCAACTTTCCTCTGTATTTACCGTGCCATTGCATTTTCAAACGAACTAAATAATACCCAGAAATACGATATCAGATGCAGTTCCCTTGTTTGAGGTTGTGTTAAATTAGTACAGTGTTTTGTTGCGGAAGAAAAAAATATGAATGAATATATTAAAAATATGAAAAAAATATATATAAATTAATCAATAACGTCAAAGTGCAAAAATAAATTCTGTGCTTGCAATTTTATTTTTAAAACCGAACTCCATCAATTAGAAAACAGGGTTCCGTTTGGGTTAGTATTTTCGTGATTATTTCTAATAGTGTTTGATTCCGGGTTCAGTTCAGGCATCACAAGAACCTGTACTGAACTGGTTCAGTTCCGTAACGGTTTGCAGCCCTGGTTTAAATTGAGATCCTTTTCCCAAGCATTATAGAATTTTTAATAGGTACTTTCAAAGACCTATCAGTACCTAGATTGGACATTTCATACAAACAAATTTGTATTTGCAACAAATCCCTTCAGCAATTATCTTTAAGTATACAAGCCGACGCAGAAAGATGTCAGAACTTAAGGTTACATAGCATCACACATTCTTAAAGCAGAATCCGCATGTTAATCTTTTACTTCGCTGTCCCCCGGCTTCTTGAAAATCCAAGACGAGACGAAAATTTGTATTTTAAATTCTTTGGTACTATCTACTCATTTCCATCTAAACAACTTTTATTTAATTTAATTTGATGTTGATAAACGAACTGTTATTAAACTATGAAGCTTAATGTGGTGTGCCACTTTCTTGATTTACTTAAATTCTTGCATTAGCACTTGTTTATTTGATTTGTGAGCTTAGTCAATTATTTTCATTCTCTATTTTATTTGGAATTTAAGCATAAACAATTGCCAAACAAATTAACTGAGAAGTTGAAACCGTTTGCTGTCAGCAGAAGGGAGAGTCCATAAAATCTAAAGAGGAAACTGGGTAATTGAGGTCTTAATTTTCACAATTTATTGATCTCTTGCCTGGGAATTGTAAGGTCTTTAAAATCACAAAATTTTGTCATTTGTTTGTTTATAGCAACGAATATTAAGCAATTGTTCAATAGCTATAGAACAAATTGTTGATTTACGTTGATTGAATTAAAGCAATTACCGACATTAATGATATTTTTTGAGTGCACTTTTCAAAGACCGCCCTCCCCCTCAATTAGTTGCATGGTTGTGATGTTGATTAAAGTGCAGCACGTGTGTCATACAGTTGCCTATTAATGTCAAGTTCGAAATGTGAATTAGCTGCACACACACACACACACACACACACACAAACATTAAACAAATGCAAATTGTTTTTTGCATAGGCAGGCGAATAAAATTTTAATAGTTCGAAATGTTGGGGCAATTGCAAAATATAAGCGAGGGCGGCCGCAGTAGCAGCAACAACAATAAAATGTGGCAATAATAATAAGGCAACTGCAGAATATGAGCATATTACAATGTACATGGCAGTCAGTGACCCAGAATATATAATGCAAAAGTAGTTTTCCTACACGAGGGGGAATATAATCATATCTCCAGTCTTGTGTGTGTGTGTGTGAGTTGTATTAATTGAAGTAGTTTTGTAGTGTGCGTGCATCTTTAACCTCTGAGGCGCAAAGTTCATGTGCGAGTGCAAAATAATTGAACAGTGACTGCGACTTGCCTCTATAGGTATGAGCTATTTCTGCTGCCGCCTCTGCTGTTATTCAATTATACACAAACAACACAAAACGACATTAATTGAATTTTTGTTTCAGCAACAAAATGTCAAGCTTGATAAGCATCATTTCATTTCCAAAAACTTTCATTCACACCAAAAAACTATTTTTAGTTTTTGGTCAACAGCAGCGAGTTATTTATTGATGGACATATGTCAGCATGGATTCCGTTGCGTTATATATATGCACTACAAATTAACAGTGTATTGTCAATTTTTTTTCTCTCTTGATTTCAGGTGATCTGCTGTCACATCCCACCTTTAAGCCCTTATGCAGTGCCCAGCATGAGCATTTCATTGAAAGCGATGGCAAAGAATCTAGTCTCATTATTGAACTGAAACCCGGTGCCTATGGAGCCCAGCATTCATCCTGTTCCCGTATACTGAGTGCTCCTCCCAATTATGGTTTCATTGTGCGTCTCATATTGCCCAAGCTGCGACATAGCCAGCCTGATAGCTCCACAACGAATATCATGTCAGCTGCCAGCACAACGAGACCCAAACAGTCATCATCAGCTCTGACGGAAATGTCGTCGCTGATTGAGCGACTCAATGGTACAACGACAGCAGCAACATTATCATCAGCTACGCTGGTGGGACGCACCTGTCCATTAAATATTGTAAGTAAACTATTAAATCTAAAACTTCTTCGGCGTGTAATTAGTGTGAGCTTGCCATTTTCTGCACCTTTGGTATTTGGATTATTTGACTTAGACTACGCATGCGCGCAGCCATCACATTAAAGTGTGAGAACTTTTAGTTCTTTGTGTCTGTGTGTGGGGGGGTCTAAAATGTCGTTGACATTGAATCTTTGAAAAATTTGAGCTTTAAAGGTCGTTTAAAAATGGTTCGATAAGTGCTGATTGTAGCTGACATCATTTGGTAGAAATTTATTTTGAAGATCATTTTAGAGATGCCCAATACCTAAGGCCTAGGCCTGGGCTGGACAAATATAACTCAGAAATCTAAAAACAGGAAACTTAAACTACGAATTATTATTTGGAAATCCAAAAAAAAAGGAAAATAAAATTCGTATATAAAAAACTGGGAGATCCAAAATTAGGAATCCAAAAATTAAAAAAAAACGAGAAGGCAAAGCTAACTTCGACTGTGCCGAAGTTTTAATACACTTGAAAAACTTTACTCCAACTGATTTAACCGGTAAAATATATATAGGATATAGATATCAGATATTTAAAATTTTTAAATCATTGATAATAAAAGTTTTATACCATAAAAAAAAACTTTTCTTAGTAAAACACATTTTTCGACCGATCGGTCCTATGGCAGCTATATGCTATAGTCATTTTGATTTTGATGAAATCTTCCAGAATTGTGTTGACGCTTATAAAACTAACATATACCAAGATTGATGACGCTACGATGGAAAATAAAAATGTTTTTCCCACTAGAACTAGTTTTTTGACCGACCGTTTATATGGCAGCTATATGCTATATTCATCCGATTTTGATAAATTTTTCCACAAATACGTAAAATCATCTAAAACTAATATATACCAAGATTGGTGACGCTACAATGGAAAATAAAAAGTTTTTCTCACTAAGACTTATTTTCCCGATCGTTCCTATCGCTATAGATATAGTCATCCGATCTGGCCGGTTCCGACATATTAGTTGCGGCAGTAAAAAAAGACTCGTGCAAAATTTCAGCTCGATAACTTTAAAAATGAGGGACTAGTTTGGAGCGAACAACAGACAACGACAGACAGACGACAACAGACAGACAACGACAGACGACGACAGACGACGACGGACGACGACGGACAGACGGAATTCAACTCAGCTCGTCGTCCTGATCAAGAATATATATAGTTTATGGGGTCGGAAATGAATATTTCTATACGGCAAAATTAATATACACTTTTCAAGTGTATAAAAACAAGATAAAAGTTGGTCGAGCCTGACTGTAATATACTCTGTACCTGTTTGTATATAACTGATAACTTTAAATTGTGGGGTCACACAAACTGTACAAGTGCTGCACATCACGATTACGGGCAGTGCTGCCTAGCGTAATTATTTGATTTGCTTATAACTCGAACATCGTTCATCTGATCTGGAAACGGTGTATGGTGGATCGATAAGTAATGATGAATAGAATATATGTTTCGAAGGTTTGAACATCCTAACTCCAAAATTGTGGGATATTTGAGGTGTTTTACAAATTCGTTCATCTGATCGGAAAATGATGTATGGGGGCTCGATAAGAATTGATGAGTAGAATATAT
Organism: Lordiphosa mommai; assembly: GCA_018904225.1. NCBI lineage: Eukaryota > Metazoa > Arthropoda > Insecta > Diptera > Drosophilidae > Lordiphosa > Lordiphosa mommai. The sequence continues at coordinate 134,422 of JAEIFT010000074.1, forward strand.
GTCTAGAAGGTTCGAACAACCTAACTCCAAAATTGTGGAAGATATAAAGTTTTTTTCAATTTACGGGGGAGGCAGGGGGCGTGCCAAAAATCAAAACTAAACTTGATCTGTCTGCTAGTATAAGAATTATATGTTCCATACACTTCAAACCTTTATCTCTTACCATCTCTGAGATCTGGTCGTTCATACGGACAGACGGACAAACTAACAGACATGTTTATATCGACTCGGCTGTTGATGCTGATCAAGAATATGTATACTTTATAGAGATTTTGTATATTAAATATTTTTCATTTCGACTTTTCCTGCTTTTTACTTTTTCCAACTACATTTCGACTCTCAATAACGAATCAGTTAAATACACAACATTTTGATGCCGTTTTTGTGTGCAATGCTTTACGTTCACTTCTAATCGGTAAAGTTATAAATGATTCCAACAATACACTTCAAAATACTTAATTAAGTTTTAACATTAATATTTTGTGCCACAATATCAAAATATTCTGTAGTTCCTTTCTAAAGCTATTGAGAAGAACGATTAACCTATTGTCAGACCGATTTTCTTTTGATTGTTTTTTTTTATAAGGGTCTCTCACACATTAATCTGTATTATTTATAGGTCCTGTTCTTTTTGTTCCATCATTAAAAGTGTTGCCTAGTGATCGCACATAATATATTTGGCGTCTTCGTTTTTTTTTATCAAGGACATATAAAACCTCGTGAACTCGTTTTTTGCTTGGATATTTTTCCATTTTTTTCAGATTGTAAAGAGTTTACTTCTTATAGATGACAGAACAGAATAAATAATTTTTATATACAAAGCATTCTTAGTTTTAGTTCTCATTCAGTTATTGAATTTGAGATTCCTATTTTTTGAACTCTGATTTTGTTTTGTTTTAATTTTCCTATTTTTATTATTCTTAAATATGTTGTTTTTTTTTTTACATTCATAATTATTTTTCCAATTTTTGGGGTTCAAAACTTTAAAGTTACTAATTAGTGTTGGGTAATGGTTGAGTCTTTCACGAAAAATGTTCACTTGTTCCTTTTTTTAAATGAGTCAACTTACTCCGATTGCTCCGTTGCTCCGGAACAAGAGTCACTGAACAAAAAAGAACCATTGAAGAGGAACATGTTCACTTGTTTCGTTTAATGAACAACTCTTTTTTGTTTAAATTTAACACCAGAATAACAATAAGAAATTTTAGGGCCAATAAAGAGCAATAAGTTAAGCCATCTGTCAAAACAAAAATCCGTTTTACTTTTAATTTTTTTTTCACTTTAAAAGTGTTTGAAGGTCCCGTTCGAAATAATGGAAATGCCCATATACTTTTAGTATTGGAAATAAATATTTCTATGCATTGCAAACTTTTGTATAAAAAGAAAAATTGAAAAATTACATGAGCTTTTACAGTTATACGATTTATACTGTAGGCTTGGGTAAATGGAAATAGTGGAGTTATAGAAAAGTAAATATATTTTTCACACAACTAAAATCGTATGTGAAAACTGTTTGGTAAATGTGAATAATTTGAAAATGATTTGGTTTAAATTTTCTCACTGCCAAATTCTTATTGTAATTGTAATTGGTGTTTTTTTTTATTCTCTCAATTACATATTGAGTTTATACGCTATGTAAGTGTGTGTTCATCTTGACATTGTTTTTATGATGTGAGTATTTATTTTTTATTTGTAATTTTTTTTTTCCTTTTTGTGGTTTACAACGAGACATTTTGACATTTGAAATTGTCTCCAATTACATGGCACAAAGTGAGTGTAATTTATTGAAGCGTAATTCGTTAGCTTTTTTTGCAATGACAGTGCTCTTCACCTTAGGCGAGCACCACAAAATTTTCCATTGGACTTGACATTGAACTAGCCGAAATGTTTCACTTTCCGCCAAAAAAGCCAAATTCCACATGTCGGCACATGGACGGATGAATGGATATGGATGGTTAGGCACAAGCAGAGTTCTCGGCGAAGCCCCCCATTTGCATAAGCGCGCGCGCCGACTGAAACCACTTTTGGCGTTGGCTCTTCTGGGGCTTTTGGTTTTTAGTATTTGAAACACGTTTGTCTCATTTGGCCAGGAAAACGAAACCGCAACACAACGCAACACTTTCAGTTGCGGCGGGCAATGCGTTGACTGGCGGCGGTACTGACAGTCAGCCATAAAAACTATGCTGACAACTATGATGATGGGGGAGGGGTAAGGGTAAGGTATTTGCATGCCAGTTGAGTTATAAGCAGCCTCTTTGTTCTCTTTCGAAACGGTTTGAGGTGGGGCGAATCCTAATTACAGCATTTGTTCCTAAAGGGTTTTGACTAGAGAAAATGACATAAAATAAACTGCTGATCTGGCTTATTGTTTACACGTAGTAACTGGTTTAAATTGTAACTGTTGTTGTTGATATGGTGGTTGTTATCCGCCGTAGACACACCTTTATTAAAATTGTTGTTTATTACGCTCTGAGTTATTGAACCTTAAGTTGCTTTATAGTATATACTTACTTATATATCTATCATTCGGATAGCTGTCTGTTAAATGGATATTCATTCTCTTTGTACGCTTTTCAATACCCTAGAGAGTAGGGTATATTAGCTTAAAATGCATATAAGATAGTATTATCCAAGGCAAAAAGGAAATTAATTCTTATAAATTTGTTGGAAGTCGAATTACTATTTAATATATAAAGCAGTTATTTTTTTCGGAATTTCGCTTCTTAGGCGATCTAATAGGATTAAAAAATTCTAATATATATTTAGGCATACCACTAACATATTTTAACCTTCTGAAAATTGCGATTCCTTTTTTATATTCAAAAGAAGTAATCAAACCTAACTTTTTCCCAACTATGGACCTTTCAAGTAACTTGACAGTCCCTCAATGCATGTATCTTAAACTTCTTAGAGAACTGTATTACATTTAAATTTTCATGTATTTTAAGTTTGAAGTCAATAATTAAGATGAGTAAAATATCATAGAAGAATTCGTTAAAAAAAATTTTTATCTAAATTTTTAATTTTATTTTCAATAAATTTAATGTTCACAAACTGAAGCCTTGGAGTTCGCAGAAAGCACTGAATAATAGCAGTTTGCAAGTAAAAAAAAAAGACATGACCAGCTTTAAAAATTTTTTTTCTCTATTTTGAGCCCTGGTAATCGAACTACACCATTAGATTTTTGAGTTATTACGATGTTTTTTATTTTAATTTTTCAACAAGTTAAATTTCTTTTGAAAATTGTAAATAATATATATCTGATTTAAGTTAAATCTTAATAAACGGATTTTAATGTCATCTAATTTACTACATTCACAGATTTTCGATATTATTCCGATTTCCAAAGATATGGTTCAATAACTAAAAATAAGTTACCACGTTGTTTTTTATAAAATCAATTACAAAAAATAATTTAAAATTTCCAAAAATTAGAAAAAACACAGCAAAATAATTTTTTTAATGTTTTCTCATTTTTTCTCCAACAATTAATTTGCTTCTAATTAAATATTATCTAATTATATGTAATTTCGGTAATAAATATTATGTACAAAAAATTTGCGATTTTGTAAAGCTTTTGATCTACTACTTCTGAATGCGCCATGTTGTTGAAAATCTGTTAATGTTTCAAATTGGAGTACATTAAAGTCTATTTATTTAGATTTCACAAGAAAAGAAATATTTTTTTGGAATTTTGAAAAATATGAACTTTCTCAGAAACTATAAAAAAAATTTGTAAAATCATCTGATAACACAGAAAACAAATGGGCTCATTTAGCAAATAATTTTGATTTGCGATTACTGATTTACGATTGCTGACAAGTCTCTGCTGAATGACATTGATTACAGGGTTTAAGGGAGTCTTCAACCTATGATATTTTTTTTTCGATTTTTTTGTTTTGCATTATTATTATAGCTTGAAGATTCCCCTTTCATCCCCTTCAAACCATTTTTAAATATTTGCTATAGTTTAGCAGATATAGCCATTTTAGTGGAGCAATGTTCTTGCTAAAGTGAGAATATTTTACGTTGCCCAAAACTTTAAACGCGATTTTGTCGAAACCACATTTTTTGACCTGGTAGCCATGATCGCGCCAGTTCTACTGAACCGATTTTGATCAGCCAAGTTGCAATCGATGCAGAATTGATGTAATTTTGGCCCGTACCTCAATCATGAGGAAAAACATTTTTTTACTATTTTTTTTTACACTAAATTAAAAAAAAAAATTTGAAATTCGAAATTTTTTTTTAAATGGTCCCAAATTTTTCAAAAAAAATATTTAAAATTATGATTGAGGTACGGGCCAGAATTACATCAATTCTGATCATAACCTCATTTGCCGTTTTCAATTCCGATAACCTGGAGTCCCGGAATCATGGCTACCACCTCTACACCTTTTTTGAGACCTTAATTGGCAGGCCGATAACTTTTTGAACAGCCCTCAATTTCCAACATTTTTTTTTTTACTTTTTTCTTTAATCAATTAATAACACAAACCAAAAACCAAATTGAAAATTCTCTTATAGTTTTTTCTCCAGAATTTTTTTAAAAAACACTCATAAAACCATGTTCAAAGGTAGAAGACCCCCTTAAAATATTGAAATCTTAAATGATTTAAATAACAAAATGATTTAAATATTTCAGGATTTAAATCAAATTTTTTATTGATTTCAAACGTTTAATTTAAATCAAATGAATAAATCTTAAATGATTCGAATCAATGATTGAAATCCTTAGGGCTTTAAATCAAATAAACTAATTTAAATATGTACAATCTTCAATGATTATATTAAGATTTAAATCTAAATAATATAATGCGCAATTGAATCAATCAAGATGCAAATAAATCATTAAGATTTAAGTCTTTTACAGCTCTGATCGAGGATAGCTTGAATTTAATGCCTGATACAACAATCGGTAATCGCTTTAACCAATCATGCTTTATGTTCGATTCCTTTTCAGGAATTGTGATTGTCAAATTGACCAATCGCAATCGGTAATCGCTGCATTCAGCAGGTAAAATTGGCAATCATAGAACACAAATCGCAAATCAAAATTATCTGCTCAATGACCCCAATGATGCAGTTATATATATATTTTTGTTTTTGATCTTAATTTTTGAAAAATGCTTAAATAAGCTTGATATATTTTTATTTGTTCAAGGTTGTGACACACACACTGTTGCAGCTCTCCAAACTAATTCTACCCTTCATTTGAAATAAAGATATAAGGGTATAAAAAATTCGTTTCAACTACTGCCAATTCAACCTTCTTTTTGTATTTTTTCAGTGTAAATATTTAATTTGGCATTATATGTTTATTTTGCATTCAATGTATTCACAGTTTGATCGTTAATCGTTGTCTGTTTAATTTAAAAATTTTTATCACGTCTTTTGTTTTGTGGGCGTGGCCCAGAGCCAAAGATTTCAGCACATTTAAGGTATTTGAATAGCGAAAGCAAATATTAGAACAACTTTAGAAAGATATTTTAGCATATGTTTAATGGTTACTCTCAATTTTCTTCTTACAGTTTAGCTCATTGGATCCACATACGGCCCAGTGGCGTGTAGATCCCTGTCAACTCGAGGATACAGCTTCGGAAATGGAGGATCCAGTACGTTTATTTCATGGTCGAGTGCGTATAGTGTGGGAGCATGGACAGCATGCGCTGAAATCGAAGCTAATGATCACAGTGCTGGGCAAGGGAGAGCAGTGCAAGGATGTGCACAAGCATCAGTGCCTGAGAATTGGGTGAGTTTAATTTGATTTATTGAACTTCAATCACAACAATTAGTAAAAAATGTTTTGTGCTAGCGATGAGCCCATTCTGTGCATCTCCAAGGAACTGGCCTGCGATGGGATTCGTCATTGTCCCTATAGCAATGAGTATGACAGCGATGAGGACTACGAGCTGTGCTTCAAACAACGTCGTTCGGGTGCCGGCACCTTGCCCACAGCTCTAGAGTCGGATCTTTTTGAGCAATTTGCTTTGGAAGTGTTTCGCAATCTGTTTGCCAATGATGCTCCAACGGCACCTGAAGAGGAGGGGCCACGCAATGGCAGCGATATAACGAACGCTTCAGGCAATGCCACTACAACAACAACAACTTTACGTAAAGTATACACCAAAGATATGAAAAAACCTGGAGGCGAGGGCTCACCCAATTCCATTGGCGAGAACAATCCGGAGCAGGGCAGGCCAGACAACACCACGGCCGAGACAGGAACAGAAATGGGTGGCAGCGGAGGCGTAGGCAGCGGCTTTACACGTCGCAACTCCACACGTTCGGGCCTGCACTCGGATCTGTCCAAATATGGGCCCTGGGGCTATCTAATGCTCGGCATGCTGCTCTGCGGCGGAGCTCTGCTCATCTGCGGCCTCTGGGGTATGTTCAATTGCACACTACTGTAGTCCAAGTAAGACATAGACATTTATATTGATGTGCGTTTTTATTGTTCTCCGTTTGTCCTCCCGCATACACTCACGCTCCTCGGTATCTTTGGCTTTGTCCATGTCTATGTCTAACTTTTCCGCACCGCCCATTAATCGCTTACAGTTGTCTGTTGTCGCTTGAGCTCTCACATTGAATCCATACGTTCACTTGCAGCCTCCGCATCCCAGCATGCGGTCAACAATGAGCGCGAGGCGGCGCTGGCCGCTGCCAATGGAGCCGGTGCGGGTGGTGGCCTGGATCAGATTAATGCAACTTCGCCGCCCAACTACGAAGAGCTGGATCCACCGCCAGCCTATTCGGTTTTGTTTCCCAATCAAAAGGCTGCCAGCAGTAATACCCTGAACTTGGATGGCACAGCGGCCAGCACAACAACAGCAGCAGCAGCAGCAGCAGCTGCAGCGGCGGCAGCAGCAGCAGTGGCAGTGGCAACATTAGCCGAAAATGGCCCCACTCCTGAAGAGCCAACCCATACCAATCAATCTAGCTCGTAAGCCTGACAATAAGGTTGCCCCACCAAGCACCTGGCGTTGTGTAGTATTTAAGGTTCCCCCCAATTTTATTGACTGACTCTGATGCAATTAGTTTAATCAACAAACCAATTTAGTGATTAGCTTTAAGTATGTAAACTTGATGTTAAATGTTAACCGTCCTGGTGAGACTGTCCCAGATAGTCTAACTGACTCCTTTAATGATTCCCAAGCCCCTAATTGCAAACAAAAAGAAGGCAAAAACAAAATAAAAAAAAAAACTATAATTGTAAAAACCACAACAACAATAACAACGATGATGAGTCGCTTAATAATTTTTTATATATTTGTTAATTTAAAATTTAATGTGATATAAACTTAAAACTTAATAAAACAACAAACAAACATGTCGAACAATAACAACAAAGTTAACAGCTGGAAATTAAGTGCTGTCTGCTTTTAGGGGGCACAGCGAATAAATAACTCCAAACCAAACCAACGCAGAGTCACAGTGGCTGAAAATCGTCAATTGACAAAACTGAATAGAACTGGGCAACTGCAATTACCCGCACTTTGCCACAACTTGAGCTTAAGGAAGTCTACTGATAAACAACTCCTTTGAGTTTGGTAAAAAAAAAGGTATTTGAGTTACTTACAATCCTATTTAGTCATTGGTTGCAAGCATCAACTTTTCTTTTAATAAAAATGCTCTAGGTAATATCAGCCAGGTGTTAATTGTTTAAAAAATTATATTATCTGCTTTCGAATCCTTCCAAATGTCAATTCATTCATTCAGTGAAATAGACGCACAAAACCGTTTAAGTCTTGTGTAATTGCAATTTTCAATTATTTTTTAACAAATTAATCGACTAAAAATTTACGCAGAAAAAGTTTACAGCCTATAGAAAGGATTTGTTAATTGAAATATTGCCAAATAGAATAGAATGTCAGAACTCTAAATCAAAAGTGTGCAAAATTTAATGAAGTAGAAAACCAAAAAAAAATCTATCTAAATTAAGTAAATGATTTTTTCTCAATAAGAATTGGCAAAATTTAATATAAATATAAAAAAAATTTAAAATTAGATATATTAAAAAAAATTATAAAGTCGGCATTGAAATCTTAAAGTTATAAGCAAAAGAATGGGCCATTCAGCAAATAATTTCGCTGCTGAATGACATTGATGGCAATCTATAAGGGATTCTGTGGCTTTAGTACTTTTATTCAAAAATACATTCACTCTATTAAGATTTGTCCACGCTGAAAACTTCAATATAAATGCAACCAGCAAAGGTGGGCTGACACATCAATTGGCAATCGCTCTCACCAATCATGCTTTTTGTTCGATTCCTTTTCAGCAATCTTTCCAATCGCAATCGGCAATCACTGCAGATAAAATCGGCAATCATAAAACACAAATCGGAAATCGTAATTATCTGCTGAATGGCCCCAATGTGTGCATTTTCTTTTCGATACTGCCCTAAACGTTTGTTTTGACCCCATTTAATATTCTACGATTTTTTATAAATGAAGAACTTGTGTTCGATTCGAAAATGGTGTACAGCCCGCAAGAATGCAATTGGTATTGTAGAGAATTTTCATTGTAATTAAATAAAAATTGAACCAGACTACTGTATTGCTTTAAGTATTGCATACTTTTAGACAAGAAAATTTAACGGAAATTATGTCAATTCTAACACTTGTATTCAAAATGTTATATCGTTGATAAACAAAATTGAAGAACTGTTTTGAATAATTTATTTTAAAGCTAAGGAGTAGGAGTTCACTATATAATCAAGAAAAGTCAAAACAAACATATAGGTTGCCCACAAAACAAACAATAAAAGGCCAATTTACCCACCTTTGGCTTAAATTATTAACAATCGTGACGTGATGGAGCATTTTGTTGAACAAATTCGTGATTAACACACGAAAACAGGGCTGCAAACCGAAACAATTTTTTCGGAGGTCCAGCTTAGCAAAATATTCCTATGGTTAGGGTTCAGAAATATGAGGTTCAAGTTTTTTGTGTAAAGGTTTTGGTTCGAACCCTAGGATTTTACCAAATTTGAATAGAAAAGCAATGAATTTGTTAAAAAAATATTTTTAAAAAGTTTTCTGCGACAATAAATTCATGGTCTTTGGCCCAATCACATCATTCCTAATGTTCTCACTTCAATCCATTCTTTGATCACATACAGTAAAATATAAGTAACACCTTAGACGCGTAATGACAAGAGACGATGCAGCGCGTTGTGATGCGATTCAATTCGAGTTTAGTACAAAAGTCCTGGGCTCGATTCCCAGACAAAGTTGACAATAAATGTTTTTCTATTTTTTTCTTTGTATTTCAGAAAGCTTAATTGAACTGCCGGATGTTGTGTGTAAAGTGTGAGATTTGTCACGTGGACTTTTAATGGATTCGGGTTGGGGGGAAAGCAAACAAGAATATCCAGCACTTGTGGGGAGAAGATTTTAACGTATCCATTCTCAATCCAACGAAATGTGGCCTACCCCGAATCCTCCAAGACCCACCAACCCTTGGATTGTAGTTCCTTAATGTAGTTCCCAGATGATGTTTTTTTTTTAATCTCAAACATGCTTTAATTAAGTTCCAATATTGGGATTAGTTCAATCTTTATGAGATTAATTAAAGAGAGATCAAATCAATCTTTTTTTAGCGCGGCTTAAGAATATTCTAGCTTGCCCTGTTTTCATTACCGTTTCGGATTGATTTAAGCCCGTTTGGATTGATTTTTCTGTGTTAAAGGTTATATCTCATTTATATTCATATACAATTTTTAAGAATGTCTTTGAGTATTTGTTGTTCTATTATTCTTCTTATAAAATAAATATTAGGATGGTAAAAGCCAGATCAATTAAGACTGGTAGCTTTTGTTGAACCGAATCGAAACTTTTTCCGATCCGGAACAGGTTCAGGTTTAACCATTTTTCACCAAGAGGTTTGGTTCACGGTAAAAGAAGAGTCGGAATTCCGAGTTCCAACCAGTTTGCAGCCCTGCACGAAAATCATTTAGACTCCCCACCACATCTTCTACAAACTAAAAAAGTTATATTTTGATTTGTTTTTTATTTTGATCAATCATTTTAATCACTACAAATTAAGAAACAAAGTTTTTGGAAAATACTTACCTACCCATTGCGCCCAAATTTTGCCCCATCATTCCACTGTGCAGCCTAAAGCAACATTTACGTATGCAACAAAAAGTGCTGCCTGCTTTTGGGCTTCGCCGAATAAATAAAATCAAACTGGCAATAGTTTTTGTTTTTTTTTACATCGAATTTAACATCATTTTTATTTCAGGTAAATTAATGGGAGGTCGCAGCTGAACGAGGGATCAGAGGGACGACGGGGGTTTTTACATTTAAATTGCATGTAGTGCTAAATGAGTTGGGTTTCTGTTGTTGTTTAGTTTTCGTTTCGTAAATGTATGTGTGTATTTTCTGGTTTGCTTGATATATGTATAAGTTGCACTGATATTCTGTTTACTTCTCTAGTTTTACTGCATATGTTTGAAATGTTTATTTTCGACTACTATCGTTCTAGGTGTGTGTGTCTCTCTGTATGTGTGTGTGTGTGCACTGGTTTCTTAATCCACTAGAAGCAATAACTTTCACTATTCGCTCAATCGTAATAGTAATCGTATATAATCGTACTATCATATCTATAACAGAATTACACACTAAAAAACATGAAGCATCGATTTGCACATCTGTCTCTGACAAAAAAGGGTTGAGAGAACTCGCTATGGAACTACCATAATATGAATATATGTATGTGTACTTGTATTTCTATGTGTGTGTGTATATATACTTAATTGCCAATTTCAGCATTTGAGGAGCCAACCGACATCCTGTGTTTGAATTTTGTTTTTTGTTTTTTTTTTTGGTTTACTTGGTTTAGCATTAATTACATACTCATAAGATTTGGGCGTTTTCTTGTTCATCGATTTCATTCATTTTACATATTTCCACTTAATTGTTAAATGACCATTAGATTTATCTATTTACTTGCTAATTGCTAAACTCGAAGATTGTTGTTGTTGTTTTTATTAAATGGGTGCAGTTATAGGTGTTTTGTGCTCATTTGCTGGTCTAGAAAAACGCTTAAGTCTACACATAGGCCATAGGGTAGGTAGTACACTTAGCAAAAAGGTTGTCTCTGATCAAATATTTGGTTGTAGTGTTGTTGTTGTGGTTTTTTTGTTGTCTTTCAAAAGTCATTAAAAATAAATTCAAATTCAAAAACTGCTAAAACTCGTTTGGTTTTTGCCTTTTGCTTACAAACTACAAATACTCGTTAGTTTTATGTCGAGAGATACATACATTCATTTACTTACTTACTTATGTATATATAAATATATATATATATATATATATATGTAAAATTGGACGCCAAAAAACAATTAACAAAAGTGAGGCAAGCCTTAAAATGTAACTTTTGCTTTTGGAGAAAAATTCAAATTGTAATTCTCAAGTGCGCTCAAAAGATGTACGCAAATAAATTCTAGGTGTGTCTTACAGTGTCTGTGTGTGTGTGTATCTGGAATTCTTCTCTCAATAAATAAGGCCAGTGGATACGCATACATCATACAAGTACAATAATATTTATCATATATTTATATATACAAATCTAGTTTTTGTTTGTTGTAAAAAGCATTTCCGTTTTTTTTGTTTTTTGGTTTTTGGGGGATTCGCCTTACACTTACCCTTAATATATAAATAGCATATAAACCTTTCTAGTAGCCGCAACAAATAGGAGCAAAGCCTCTCACACTGATTACACTATCATTTACCGTTCGCTTAGGTTGTTTCAAAGTTGTTTGGTATAAAAAATAGAAAAAATTTCATGGCAATCTAGAGAAGTTTTCATTATCTCATCTTAAGTTTTCGATGCCAAAAAAGTTCATTTAGGTAAATGTTTTTGTCAGTAGTCATAAAATCGGCTTAAAAGCTACAGAATTAGGGTATACAATATGTTCATATATATGAAACACGATATGAACTGCTTACCTACATACTGGTAAGTACATTATACATACATACATGTACTTGTACATTTATCATACATATAATTCATTCTATATTGAGAGAGTACGCTGCTGCTGCTGATTGCTTCAAAGTTTGCTCGAAAAATTAGTGTCATGCTGCGATTTCAAGCGAATTAAAAGCTGATTTTGTGTCTGTGTATGTCTGTGTGATCAGTGTTGGGAAGTACGCCAGGTACATTCAAAAGGGAAAGAAGAAAGAAATATGTAAATTCTTGGCGAATTACCTTGGCCCTCATAGATATTTATTTAAAAAGTAAATCTTTAGAAAGGCTTAAATATAGAAGTTTACAAAAAAAACTTGGATAGAGCATTAGGACAAAAACTGAAGGATGCAGATTTTTAAGTAATAGCTAAAACTAGAGGTTTTAAGGAAATCACTCACCTACTCTCACATGCACTCACTATTTTGTAGTTAAGAACCTTAGTAAGAAGCAAAACCTTAGTCCGCTATCCGTTCCTTGTGTTTTACGACAATAAATCTATACCACAGCCCAACTGTATCTTTGGTGCCGGCCTATTTAAATTTGATTCAAGTTTAAGAGAATTTATAATCCCGAAATGAACTTGAAATGAGCATTTTGTTCTCAGATTTGGAAATTCCGAGCTTCGTCTGATTTTGAGTTTTTTCCTAATTCAAAAAAATGCCAATAATTTGGCATAAACTCAAATTTTTCATAAATAGCTCAAAATTAATAAAATTTTAAAATAAGAGAAAACTGTTTTCAAATAATTTTAAGGTCATCGGAGAAGTACTTTTTTTAACAAGCTTAATCGACAAATTATTCACAAAAGTGTATAGACTATTGCATGAATAATCTTTTCATTCCGTTCTATACCCTTCTTCGAAAAATTAGAGGCAAACACACTTGTTTTGGACGATGAAGAAGTTTAAGGATATTTGTATGAATTGTGCATTAAAAATCATTTTATATGATATTTTATATTAATGTTTAATATTTCTCAAAATTTTTCCGAAAAATACTTTTAATACTTAAATTTGACTTTAAGTACTTTTAGTGAATTGCTCACATCTTCGGTATGTATTTATTTTAAGATTTGTATTTTTATTAATTGTTAACACTTCTGGAAATTGCCATATGGGCTTTTCCGCAAAAAAGACTACCATGACCAAAACAAGTTTCATACAAAAAGAGTTTCTCAATTCGCAGAGTTTTGCTATTTGTAATCCGAGTCAAAACCCACTTCCGTTTTAAGTAACGTCATGTCAGGGCATATTTTTACTTATATCTTTGAATCCTCTGGATAGATTTTTGTAATTTTTTTTTCTAAATAAAGTGCTATTGAATTACTACCTAAATATAAAAAAATTTTATAACTTGTCTTTTTCTTTTTTTTTATATTTTATCGTACGAATGTCACGTCACGTCAGCAAAGAAATACCCATATACCCATCTTTGGAAGGAAATAATAATACTTTTACGAAGTTATCAGATGCTAATATTACTAGCTTACAGCCAAAATTACCCATTGAAGTCGAAATATTTTCTTCTTTTGTATTGTGGGACACTGAACTCGAAAACTAACCCATTGTACGCCGCTGCTCGACTAGTCGAACAAAAAAAATTACCTATATTAAAAAATTTGTAAAACCAATGGTTTAAGTAGCTAATATAGTAAATTTCTTAGGCGAGAGTCATTAAATATTGTAGGGAAAGGTCAAAAATCGTCGGCAATAAAACAAAACATGGGAAAAGTAGCAATGGGAGACTGTATGACAACTGCGAAAGTGACTGTTGGACTAGACGATGGAATTTTTTGGACAACGGATTCATGTTTACTGGATCCAAATTACCCTAGAGAAGTAACTTTAACCTCTAGAAAAAAAAACTTTATCCAGCGCGGCGTTAAATAGATTAAGTTAAACATTTTTCTCTTAAGCTGCATTTTCACTTGTCTGAGAAAATCAAATGTGTCAAATTTAAGCGTAGAATCCTATTGAAACTCTCATAAGAGAAACTTCCTGAGGAATTTTTTAGCCATCTCATATGAGAACTCAGACAGGTGAAAATACAGCTTTATATTGTTAAGTTAGAAAAGTTATTTAAAGTCAAACAAATTACGAATTCAATCGAGAAAAACATTATTTTCCAAATTGTAAAATTCGAGAAAAAGTGGAAAATACAACAAAAATATTTTGTTTCTTTTGTCTTACTTTCGAATCGAAATTCGAAGAATGAGCTATGAAAATTTTTTAAGTTTTTCAATTAAAACTGATTTTCTAAAGTTCTTATATTTGTTTCTTTCTTTTGTTGTAATACAAGATGAGTGAGATATCGATGAAAGAACTTAAAAATTTCTTCCAATGTGTGACGGCGATTAATGTACTAAAAGCCAAGTCAAACATAAAATCTTTCAATAAAACTATTTTGCGGGGAAGGAACATAGGTGAGGAAATCTTAAATCTCATCACCTTTGCGTTATAAACAAAACGATGACGTTCCAGTGTTGATCTAACAATGTTAACCAATTTGCTGAAAGCTTCGCTTTTTTTTGTTTTCATTTAAAGAAAACTGCCGCTGAGAATTATCAAATAAACTTGAAAGCATATGAAAGTGGTTCTCAACAGGAATCAATCAGGCTGTTTTGATTTTGTGGTGATTTTAAAGAAGATCTTTTTAAAATATTGTGGCCTGTGAGTGAGTCTAGGCACCTTGTTTGGTGGTTGCTTCTAGTCTAGGCTTGCTCTTAAATTGTTCAATTTAATGCATGACATTTTAAAGGGAATTTTGAAAATTGATAATATAAACATATTGGTTTACCTCCCAACACCTGTATATTTGGTGAAGTGTGAGTGTAAGTGTGTGTCTGTGGGGGGATTTGTTCATACTCATATTCTACGTTTCCTGCTAAATAAATTCTTCACCTTCTACATATCGATTGTGGTGCTGTTTTCCAATGGTATGGCTGTTGGTTGATGTTGTTCTGTTGTGTTCCTGGAGTGTCAGTTTCTGCGACTAAGTTAGAATGGATGAAACGACGACGACGACGACGGGTTGGAAGAGGGAAGAGCATAGATGCCACTACCACAACAGATGAGCCTGGATGGAGTGTGTTGGGTTGGCTCAGTTTGTGCGTTTGGTTTGGAGTTTGTTTCTTTTTCTTTAACTAACAATAGTTACCATTACCATACCACGGAAAGGTCCAGCACCATCAGTGCGGAAGCATCAGAGGTCGTGCCGTGCTGCTCAGTCTCAGGTGCGACTTGTCGCCGCCAAATGCCTCGTCGTACGACAGCAACGGCGATATCTTGAGGCCAGTCTTTTCGGGTATAATCTTGAAGTGCGGCTGATCGGCACTGACCATCAGTGGACGCTTCATGGACGAGTGCATATACTCGTGCGGGTGATGGGCAGTGGCCCCTAAGGGTCGTCGGGTGCTGGGCACATTCATCTTTTTGCATGGCTCCGGCTTGCTCTCGTAGTTCATTTGACAATTCTCGGGTGAATATTTGTTGGGCTTGTAGATGGAGAAGATGTTGTTGATCAAACTGAGCGCCGAATGGCCACCGGCCGAGGGATGATGAATGCCGGCTGTGGGTTGATGGGTCAGCACATTGCCCACAGTGGGGTGACTGTGCTCCGGGTAGAAGTTGTTGTACTGATACGAGGGCAGTGTGTCGGCTGCGGGATAGACCTTATGCCCATAGCCGTGCCCATAGGCGGCAGCCGGTCGATGGTGCAGGGAGGAGGAGCCAGCATTATCAAAAAAAGGCAAATTGGAGGACTCACTGGAGTCCAATTGGGGCGGTGAGGGCATGCCCTCCAACAGGGACTTCTTGATCATCAGACGCTCATGCTCGCGATCATGCAAATCGATGGGCTGTCCATTGTTATAGCAGCGCACATTGACATTCTTTACCTTAAGATTGCTGTGCATGTTGCGGCGCATGTCCATGTTGATGGGGCTGGGCGGCTTGTCCAGCTGCTCCCAGTACTTTTCCAGATCGATATTAAAGTCCTCCAAATCGATTTCGGTTGTATCGGAGCAGGTGTCCTCATCGAACAGACTGGGTGGCTGCATTTCCAGCAGGGATTTGCTGCGCGTGGGCCGATGGTACTGGTTGGTGTACTGCCTTGGAGCCGGAGCAGCTGCGGCCAGATAGCGTTCATCCTCGTCCAGGAACTTGTCCTGCAGCAGTAAACGCTCGCGTTCTGCACGTATAAAGTGCTCCAGATCGGTGTCATAGCGGCAGTGCATATGCTCCTCCTCCTCGGCGGCCGGATGATGACCGGGGCAGTGCAGACGCGTTCTGGGTCGCATCACCAGATGCTGCGACTGGCGATGGCAGCAATAGTCATCCGCGGCACAGCAACAGATGACCGTGGGCGCAGGCGCAGGCGCTGGAACCGGTGTCCGGTGTCCCCGTCCGCGCTCATCGAACAGCCAGTCCGCCGCATTCAGATTCCTGTTGCTGCCGCCAGCCAGTTGCTGCTGCGAGGGAGCGCGACCCCGCGACCTGGATCCCGGATAAATATCGTCCAGCAGGCATCTGGCACTGGTGCACTGATCCCGGGCACAGCATCTGTGCGCCAGGGTGCGCTCATCCAGGCTGTTGCTATACAGCATATTCATGCTGCGTCTGTAGGCCTCACGCTTTTCGCGTCGCGTATTCGAGGCCGGCGGCAACTCATAGTCTATGATGTCGAAAGGCATGGTCTTGGTGCTGGCACTAAACGAATACGACTTGGGCACACCCGAGCGATTCTTTAGTATAGAGGTGGTGGCGGGGCCGCTGGCACTGGCCATGCCGCCACCCGCCTCAAAGACGTTGCCCTCGAAGCACCAACTCTGTGACTTGGGATACTGGAATTCCTTGCAGCTCTTCGAACGCTGCAGTCCGTATCCCGGCGAGCCTTCACCCTCGCCACGACGCTCCTCCGTATACTTCTCATCCTGCTCGTTAATATCACGCAGTGGACGATAGGGGCCATACTTGAGACAATCGGGCACATAATCCTCATCCAAATCATCCGAACGGTTCGAGTAAATGTTGTCCGTATACCAGGTGGAATCCAATTGCTTGGGCCTGGGCTTGGCCTGCAGCAGCTTGTCCCGTTTCGACTGGCGGTAGCTCTCGAAGCAAATGTTCTTCATTTTCTCCAGCTTCTGTTCACGTATACGCTCCCAGTTCTCCCAGTTTTTGTCATTCTTGTTACGACGACCCGAAAGTATGAGTATATCCTTGTCCTTATCCCAGTCAGCGCTATCATAATCAATATTCAAACGCTTCGTCTCGGCATCCATTTCTCTGGGTATTTGGTGGGTGGCATGTGTGCGGGGTAGGGGTGCGGGTGCAATGCTACTACTAGCTAAATTGTTATTATCGGTAACTACAATTCTAATCCTACGCTTGGTCTTGTCCGTCGTACGCGACGACGTTTGCATTGATGATTTATGCCGCCTATCACGCTCCTCGGCAGGCGGCTCGTCCTCTTCTGGCTGTCACACCTCCTGCAGATATTTGATCGGACAGTAGCCCTGACGATTATCGGCGGAGCGTACCATTACCATGCCATTGACCTCATCACCAGTCTACGGAGAGTGTGAAGAACAATCAAGGCTTATATTATTTGATTTCGGGTAAACCTACCTGTATGACAATTTGATCTCTCAGCAGGGTCATGTTTTCGCCACGTTCGCCATCCGATACTTGAAGATTGTGTGTCACCTGCAGAGGCTTCTCATTAGCATTCAGACGCACACAATATTTGGATGGAAAGAAACCAACGCGTCCCAGTACCTTGCCCTTCCACCAGTCCGGATCAGCTGTGTCAATGACTGTCACCTAAATGAGATGATCGGAGTCAAAAAATGTAAATATGTGAAGGATTCAATTTTTTTTCTTAATAAAAAATTACACCTTGTAATTCTGTAGGAAGCTGACATTTTGACAAAAGATTCTTAAGATGTTGAACTTATATATATTCGGCGTTTATTCAGCAAAAAATTCATATTTTTATCCTTCAAATTAAGCAAACTGTAGTTTCCTTAAGAATAATCAATTTGAACGAGAAAATTAATAGTCAGCTATGGCAGCGTTATAGGTAATGTTAAGGCTAATATTAAATATTTTCTTTAGATATTCATGCTCATTTTAATAGCATACTTTTAAGGGCAAATATTATGATTATTACCTATTCACTATTTCCTTTTTCAAAAGTGTTCAAATCGAACATTTTGGTTGCCATTCGTTTATAAACTCATCAATCCTCAATATTACATACCAGAAATGTTAATAAAATGCAACCATAAGCTGTTAAAGTCAACAAATGTTAACAAACGGCAGCAGGGTGTTAAATGAGAATATTTCTGCTACACCCAGAGAAATCTAGCACGATTCGGCAAGACTGAAATCTGCTTCAATTTAGTTTTTTTTCGTCTTGAATTTTCAAGAAGAAATCTGCTTGAAATCGAGAAAACTTTGTGTGTTTGGTGGCAAGGGAGGTGAGACAAAAAAATAGAGCTTGAAAATTCATGCTTGATTTCAGTATTTTCTTCTTGAATCCAAGAAAATTCTGTCTTGCCGAACTTCTGACACGAAATCTGCTTGATATCAAGCACGATCTGCTCGATTTTTTCTCTGAGTGTACGATTTAGAATTATTAAAAAGTATTAAAAACGCCCATTTTGTTAAAATATTTTGATGGAATATCATTAGTGTGGCTTGTACCTTATGCTTGTACCTTTGGTCTGTAGAAAATAATCGTGTTGCCGTTGTAATCGCAGTTATTCGTGAGGCATCTCACATATAAAAATAGCTTAGCAAAGGCCTACAAAAAAATGGTTGGCATTTGTTAGGTCTGCGATATTTTGTAGCTTATAGAGTCATCATTTATTTCTTATTTCTATAAAGGTGAGGAAAAAATTACTTGAAAATTTTTCAAAAAATTTAATACGTATACGTAATATTAATTTCGTGCGCACATTTTGGCACATTGCTTGCGATCTAAGTATTTTATCTATTACTTCTAAAGTAATGTAGTGATCTTTAGCACTTGATGATTTCTTTACAATCAGGGAAAAAAAATTTTGCTTTAGCAACGAAATAGTGGTTGCTTGAAGTATCGTTTTTATGTTTCGGAAAAGGGAAGTCGAATTAACATTTTCATTATTTTCAACCATTTTTGCAGTAACATACGAATTTTTTTAATGCAAAAGAATCGAGGACGGAGATTAATCAACCATTGTAAAATAGTCTCTGTAAGCTAAATAGAGTGGCTTGTTTTTCCAAAGTATAAAATTACTTTTTTTCCACCCTATTGCTCATAAAAAGATATGTTAAAAATGTTAGTTTCAAGTTTAGTTTTTATTTTTTTTAAGTTTTTCTATAACGCTCACTTAATTCAACAAATTTAAAAACGCGATTTTTGGATTAAAAATTCAGAAATATTCGCCTTATCATATTTTATTTTATGTTAAATTTTCATTAAGGGTGTCTTTTATCGTTGAAATTTTTTTTTTTTTTTTGTTTTGCATTATTATTATAGCTTGGACATTACCCTTTCATCCCCTTCGAACCATTTTTTAAAATTCGAAATAATTTAGCAGATATAGCCTTTTTAGTGGTGCCATGTTTTTGTTAAAGTGAGTATTTTTTACGTTAGTCAAAACGTTAACCACGTCGACGCAGAATTCATGTAATTTTGGCCCGTTCCCCAAGCAAAAGAAAAATCATTTTTTTTACTATTTTTGTACACTAAACTACAAAACTAAACTTGAAAAATTCATTTTTATTTAAATGGCCGCCAATTCAAAAAAAAATTATTAAAAAATATTATTGAGGTACGAGCCAGAATAACCTCAATTGCGATCATAACCTTAGTTACCCTTTTTATTTCCGATAACCTGGAGAACCATGGCCATCATTCCATCTCTACACTTTTTTTTTTGAGACTCCTCGAACTCCAATATATACATTTTTTTTTTTATATATTGGATATATATAATTAATTAATTACACAAAACAAAAACCCAATTGAAAAATCTATTACGGTTTTCTTTCCAGAATTAAAAAAAAAACACTCAAAAAACCATGGGCAAAGGTAGAAGACCCCTTAAATACCCTTACAGTTTTTTAAAGACGCTAACATTGATAACGAATAAGTCATTTAAGCATAATATTTTTTTGTATTCCCGTTTAAGTACACATCATAATCTTAAGAATAAAGGGGTATGACCTTAAGTTTTCTATTCAAAAAAAGATCGCTCTAATGTGCATTTTTAAATATGCCAACCGTGTTAGCGATGTGTCGTGTTAAAAATACTCGAAACGCATCCTTATCCACTCCTTTCTGATATTATGATCTTCGAAAGATCGACTGATTTGCAGTTTTGTACTTCTCGTATAAATTTCACTATATAAACACAATTGTGTGTTAAAGTCGGCTTTTCCTACATTCAAGTATATTCTTGGGTTCTTAGAATGGAAGTTTCAGCACTAAAAGTTGTGGAATGGGCTCCAAAACGTGCCGTTACCTGGTCTGGGAGTCATACTCGCTTGACCTTGATAATAAAGAAAAGAAAAGAATTACGAGTCTTAAAGACAATAAGCAACTGAATCGGAGCTCAATCAAGGAATAAAAAGTTCCTGGAAGACAATTTCACTTGAATGCCTAAAGAAATTATATAAATCTGGCTGTTACAGCCCCAAAGGGCCAAGCCAAGCTTCTCTCAATCTCTTGGCTTAAAACTATTATTATTCTTTTAATTAATCGGGGCAGCTCCCAAAAGTCGATTGTGTTATTGGGCTAATTACTTCTTATTTCCATATATCTTTATTCGATTGTCTTGATGGCAAAATTAATTAACCAAAATCTCTAGTCGTTTCTTCAAAATAAAAACTTTTATCAATTCCGATTGATCGAATTCGGAAGTGAGAACAGACCTGAATATCCAACAGTACGAGGTCATAGTTAATCGTAGTGTTAGAAAATAAGTTAGAATCTTATTTAATTAAAAGAAATAACAAACATTTATTTGATCATGTTTTGTATTTATTTTTCTATATTATTCGAGAATTTCATATGCTAATAATATAACCGAAAAAATATTCCTAGTTTTCACAATAAATTCGCTAAAGTACTAAATAAATAAATTTGATTCATTGAGTTATTAGCCGAACTATTCTTCGAACTTTCATTGACATAAAATGCATCTCAAAGTTTTTGTTAGATTGTCTAATATTAAGCTACAAAACCCTCAATTGTTGGGCAGTTTATGTAGCGGAGGTATCAATTACTTTTCCAAGTACCGCCTTTAACTTTCTTTCTCGTTTTCTCCCAAATGTTTTTCAAATTGTTTACTGCATTTGAAATTAAAATCGTTGGCATATTTTGCTGTGAGTTTGTAACAAAATAAATAACTATTTCAGTGAATTTTGTAGTAGAAAGTTGCTTCTTGCTGCGCAGTCTTTGCCAAGCTAACAAGGACACTCGCTAAACAAAACAAAAAGCTAATATGTAAATATTGAACACTTTGCCCGGGGCAAATCCGGAGCACAATCAGAATACAAAAATTGTATACAAAAATTCAACAACTATTATGGCTAATGCTATTTGCCTTACTTGTGTGTGTGTGTGTGTGTAAAAAAACGCTGCGCATATTACAAATAAACAATGTTGTTGTGTTTTAATATTGAATAAAGTATTTGATTTAGTCCAGGCAATTTCCCTTGCATATTTGAATGTGTGTGTGTGTGTGCTAAGCGCTTCGTTTAGCGGATTAAACAAAGGCATTTTATTTATTTATTTATTTATATGCTCACCTTATAGCCCGCCTTCAGGTCCAGCTCATCGGCATGTCGTGCCTTAAAGTTGTACAGTATGACATACAAATTCGTGGGCAGCAGGCGATGGGATTTCTTGGAAAAAAAACAAAAAACAAATGCAAACAGATTAGAAATGGACATTGTGACTCTCGTGTTTGGAGCAAGCCAGAAAAAAACCGAAAGAAAAAACATGAAAACTCTAATTGGGAGGCGGCAACTGAATAGTTTGGGGGGGAATACCTGGGGATGTCTTACTGGTGATAGGCAAGGCGATGTACTGGCCGATGATTGTGACTTCTCCATTTCATCGGGTAAATCGACACTGCCACCACGCATGCCGCGTGTGGCATACAGCAGCTTGCGGCCCGGATGTGAGGGACTTGAGGGTGCTGTAATGGATACGGTAAGCCTGGTTAATAGCTGGAACCAGCTTAGTGGTGTTAACTTAATGCCAGAGATAAGGGAAAACAATAAGTATATATATTTATATAGAGAGAAAGAGCGAAGAAGTGAGAGCAGGAAAGTGGGCGGTGCTTCATAAACATAAATTGGGCTTAAAGGTTTTTTTTTCTTTTATTATGACGAAGCCATTAATGTAGACAAATTACCAAAAATTAACCCTTTAAATGATTTTATTTTGCAACTTTCTAACTAAAACTACGATATGAACGCAAAATTACTTAAGGCAGCTGCGCTCTAAAGAAACAAACGACTATTTGTACATGTTAAGCATTTTTCAAACGAATGAAGCAAAAAAAAAAGCAAAACTAAGCTTAGAAATGTTTTGAATTTCAGTTATTGTGTGAGTCTGGGCCTAGTTTTTGCGCGCAGCGAGATAGTGAGAGAGAGAGAGAGAGACAGACAGAGAGCGGTAGCTTACATACGTCGGTGTTTTTCGGAAACGGTTTTTAACGGGAACGGATCAGGTTCTTATCACGGGGTCTACTTACAGTGCAGACGGCTGTTGTTCGATGGCGGAGTACTGTGCTCCAGATGACCTCCCGACCCGCCATGATAGTAACCAGCGGCAGTTGAAGTGGATGCAGCACCCGTTACCGGCAGCTGCTGGCGACGCCTGAATTGACCATGCAACTCCGATGATTCGGGTGAGTCCAGACTCAGGGATTTCATGCGTAGGTTCAACTTTTGACGGCGCGGTGAGTGCGGTGCTGTTTCAGTTGTTGTTGTTGTTGTTAATGACAATTTGTGTTGGGGATTTTGGTTTATTTTTTGTTGTAGTTGTTGTTGTTGTGATGGATAATAGAGCGCGCGACATACACAACATGAGATTTTGATAAAGCAATAAAAAAAATGTGGAAAAAAATTGGTTTTGAATTTAATTTCGTTTGTTCAGCATTTGATATTCAGCTATGCATCTACAGCTCTAAAAACAAAAACAAAAAATCTTGTATAATTTCGTTTTTTTTTTTTATGAAAAATAAAAATCTCTAACATTTAGTGACCTTTTTTGTATAAGGACAGAGATATATAGAAAGATATATGTTATGTATATATTTTGCAACAGATCAACATTCAACACGCTTAGAAAGAGACAGCGAGTGTATGTGTTTGTGTGTCTGTGTGTGTGTGTGTGTGTGTGAGTTCCCGTGAGTAACAATTAAGTAAATTTTTGCAATGTGCACGAAAAAGAACTGTGATATTAGAAAAGGCGGCTGCTCTGGCACTCTAATCCTTCACTTACATAGAAAAAAAGGTCCAGAATATCGTTTCACATGTTTATTAATGTTTATCGTGTTTTTATGCTTTATTAATTATATATATATATATATATTTACAACAATCATACAAACATACAGCAAAGTGCAATAATCAACTTAATACTTGACTCGTACAATACATTTAATGTAGCGCTCTCTCTACTCGTTCACTCACTCATCATGCTACCATAATATAAGTAATAATAATAATAATAACAATAATCATAATCATAATCGTAATCGTTAAGTGTAATTAAAATAAACATTTAATTAATTGAGTATTTTATAATAATTACTGTGCTTCAACATTTATTGATATATCTACGAACTAAAAAACTTTTGCTCTAAGTTTATAAATAAGGCTTTATGTGTTTGTGGGTAGGAAAATTAGGATAATTGTACAAGAGAGTGATTCAATAAAGTCTGCAAAATTCAGTGAAAACAAAACTGGAACTTAGCAGTATGTCAGCTCTACAGGTAAAGCATTAGATTTTACAACATTTTAAATATAAGACAATTTTCATGAATCCCATTTTTTATAAAATTATTTCTGTGGTAAACCAATAAGCATAACTAATATTGCTTCTATCACACGGTCGACTATAAATATTTTGCTATTCACATCAGAGAAAACTCGACAGTTTTTGTTGTCTCGGAATACAATCACATTTGTGTCATTTGCATTTGGGCACCATCTTAAAAATCAGTTTGTTTGCACTAAATAACACCTTAAGCGCCTCAATTTTAAGTGCAAGACAATGACTCGACTTCATCTTTGAAAAAAACCATAAATAGATCTCAAAGTAAGCGTTGAAATGCCGTCCTAAACCTAACCCCACAGTGCCGGCTAGGTTCGGTTTATTTGGGAACAAACCTTAACTCGAACAGCACTCCCTAATGTTGAAAAAAGCTTCGGTTCAAACAATCACTAAGTCCATTTTTTTACAACTCAACTCAAATCGGTGTATTTTAAATAAAAGGTACGTTTTATTACATTATTCGAGATGTAAATAAAGCCCAAGTCAAACTGCGTAATGGCAAAACAAACTTTGATTATTTATGTATATGAAAGATGAGGCTGCCTTTCAAATTCATATTAGCATTAGTGAAAATAAAGATTTAATTTTCCCCTCAAGAAAAACATGTGCCATCGATTTAAGAAGCTAACCAAATCCGTAGATTTGATATCGAAAATCTTTACAGCAGGTTCGAACCATCGAACCTAGCCACAGACTAGGGATATAATTTTTGCCTGCGACGCTAACGTTCGATGGTTTGAGAAAGAGAGAACTGAGTCGAACTGAGGATGCAGAAAACTGTTGCTTAGGTTTTCTGTACATATTAGTATCCAACATCAAACATATACCGTTCAACGCTTTCTTTAGAGAGAAGACCTAGTTTGTCAGTTTGGAGATTGGCAGGCTCTGAGCCAGGTATTTTTTTTTTGGGAAATTTATTCCTAAAGAAGCCACAAATGACTAGTATGACCATTAGAGGGTTCTTTTTAATGCCAAAATGGAAAATCACAGAGTTAAATTTAATTTGGAGTTTTAGGGGGCGAGTCAAGGACATTTAGTTTTAAATCAAATTACTCATACGCCTCGTAAGCAACACAAATAATTTCAACAATCAAAATATTACTACATTGTTCTGTTTGTCAATTTTAAAAATCTGTCATAATATTTCAATTTTGTTTAGAGAATTTGTTCAAATATGAATTAAAGCTGCAACACAATTACTGAAACTATAGTCCATTAGGTAGAGGGGCATGTCAGACCTTGACATTCGCATATGGAAGAACATAGTTCCAATCCCATGTTTTTTTTGTATCTTCCCCTATTTTTGCCAACCTATAGTTATAGTTCAACTCAGAGTTACCATTTGAAAGTGTAAAAACAATGAAATTAGTACTGCGTAGAAAATCAGGGTAACCTTTGAAAGTTTAAAAACATTTTTTTTGGGAATCAATGCCAACTGCAAAAAAAATGCATACATGAAAGGCAAACCTACGTATGAGTGATAATAAAAACTTTAGAGCCTTGTCGCGCTTAACTTTTTGAACTTATTTTTTTTTACCACGTTAAGTACACTTCGTAATCTTACGAATAAAGGGGCGGCAGTATGACTTAAAATTTTCCATACAAAAAAGAACTCTCTAATGATCATAATAAAAATTGTTTTGTGGTTAACCGACATGCTTTATAGAACCTTCCATGATATCATCATAATGTACCATTTTACCAGCTTTGCAATAAATACTCCCAAATAATTATAAGATTTTTTTAACAAAGATATAACATTTTGAAAACATGTGTTCAAATTGACTAAGTGTTCTATTAACCATGAAAATTGACTACCATACTACTTTAAACATTGCATACTTTTAGGCACCGAAATTAAATCAGCCATTTTGTCCATTCCAATGGCCGCTTTCACATGTTCATGTGTTTCAAACTTTGGTGGATATTAAGACAATGTATGTTTCGACCGTTAAGGCCGCTTTTTAAATATCTTTGCTTGTGTCTACAACTACCCGCGTATTACTAAACATATTAAGGCATACTTTCTACCTGGGTTAATTAATTTCCTAAGCCTTATTAGAATGTGGAAAGTCAGCAGGAAACTTTTGAATCATACGCTGGTTGTTCTAAACACAAGCAAAGATATTTCAAAAACGGCCAAAAAGTAAATTAAATGTACTAATTATAGAGCATTCTGTCTAATTATAGAGCATTCTGTCTTAATCCAAATTCTTATAGGAACTGTGAAGAGGCTACTTAATTCATCATAGATTGTTATTTATTTACAAGCAGATGTAAATTTTAATAAATTCTGTGTTGAATCAAGTAGCCATTTAAATTAAAAGTTTTATTAGTTCCTATTCAAATTTGGAATAGGAATCTATTTGTCCTCCCATAAATTAAAAAATAGGTAACTTGTCAGCATAAACAAACTAAGATTTATCATGATGACAAGACTTTAATTTGTTTTATTAACAGATGCTTAAAGTTCTTTCTGCCTGTAAATAACAAAAGATTCGAAGAGTGTGGAAAGCACATAAAACTATAAAACTTTAAGAATAATAAAGACTCGTCCTAATTTTGTTTAAAATTTGAATTTCATAAAACCACTTCCACTTTAATGAACTTCACAGACTTTACCGAACTGACCCTCTGGTAGCTCAGCTTAGTGCTTGGCATAAAAATTAAATTAAACGGACTTAGGAAATAAATAAATTATAAAATTTAAGTTTTTAAGTGTCGCTAGTGCCGGGGCTATTTCAGCTTAAACGCACTCGTCGTTTGGTTTTGGACTCATCGTGGCTGCCGCTGCTGCTGGTCTCTGGATACTTTAATATGGTACGCGGCAGCATTAGGGGTTCGCCGAAGGGACGGGCCGTCATTTCGGACTGTGTTGTTGTTGTTGCTGTTGTGACAAATATTAGGGGAATTAAGTGTTGTTTATATCGATCAAATTTCGAAATTCCCTGGCTGACATGAAGGCTTTATCTCATGCAGACAGACTGAAGAAAAAAAACAGAGCCGGGGCCAGTTAAATAAAGCGAATTAAAACTAATTAAGTTAAATGAAGACAAAAGCAAAAGAAAATATTAAACATTAAGATGGCAGCATTCATGCATAAAACAGGACCCGGCCAGAGCCCAACCAGAGCTGCCCGGCTCTGGTAAAAGTAATAGAGCAGAAAAATAATCCTAGAGAAATAAGTACAGAGCCTCGAACTTCTGCCGCAAGGAAGTCGGCAACATGCAGAGCGAAGCACACACACAGAGAGAAAGGGAGAGAGAGAAGGACCAAATTGTGTGCCATAACAATTTTTAGCATAATTATGTTCGGCTTGGGAGCGAGTAAGAAGTAGTCCTGCAACCCAAAGACAAAAAAAACTTTAAGCTGTGTCTCTGCTGCTGCTGCTGCTCCTGCTGCTGTTTGCTTGCTTCTTAAATGCAAAAAGGCAAGGCTGGGCATCAAAAATGCAGCCAACATTAAGCATAAATGAACTCAGTCCGACAAGAGAAAATAAAAAAGAGACTTTTCCTAGTCTGGCAACATTTGTTTGCAAGTTACCACACCAACCCCCAGCCCCACCCCCACCCACTTGGCAGTTGTGGCTGCATTTTTAACACAAAAGTTGACAATGGCACGTAATTTACACGGCAGCAGCCAGTGGCAGTTGCAGTTAGCAGCAAGTTTTCTTTTGGCGCCTGTTTTTTCCCCCCCAAAAAAGGAACTCGGCCGTGCCAAGGAAATGAGCCATTTGACTTGAGTGTAAACTGGGTTAAGACTAATTGGCAGTTATTCGAAATTAAAGTTGGTTAGGTGCATTAGTAGGAAGTGAGAAAAAATACACAGATACATACATACACACATACACATCAATCGATCACACACATTTTCCATCAACAACAATTATATCTTAGAAAATGCTAAAACATCGAATTGGAATTGGAATAAAATGCAGTACTATTCCAAAAATAACTGGTGATTGTTGTAGTAGTTGTTGTTGTAGTAGTTGTTGTTGTTGTAGATGATGCAGTTGTTGCGGTGTGGTAATTGTCGAACGAATAGTTGCCGTACAAATCACCCGCAGAATGCGTTGTACGTTGAGTTCGGCAATTGGATATAGAGGAGGGGGCTTGGGAAGGAGGGAGCAGTGTGTGTTGTGACAGCTGGGTGGGTTTAATAGGATGGGATTGCTGTTGTTGTTGTTGCAATTGTTGCAGTAGTTGTTGATATTGTTGCACATGTTGTTGGTGGTAAGTCACGTAATTACTTTCTGGCAATGAGATTGATCGATGCTGTGATGAGCGCTGCTGACGCAAGCGTCCAAACCCCGAAAGTGGTCGAAAGCCCGCAAATAGACGCCGCCGCAGTCCCGGATCACTCTGCAAAAAGCTGGTGCTGCTGCTGCTGCCCGACTGCGGTTGCTGCTGCTGTTGCTGCTGATGCGAGGGCGAGGCTGAGGCTGAGGTTGCAGCTGCTGCTGCCTGTTGAGCGCTAGCCGTGTAGTAGTTTATGCCAAAGCCACCGCTGATATAGGCCGAGCTGCTCATGCCCGAGACGGGGGCGGGTGCATAGCGTTGATCTTTGATTTTGGTTTGTGTTGGGTTTTATTTTTGGTAAATTGTTTGGTTTTTTATTTTTTTTTAGCAAGCGAAACGAAAATTGGCAGAAAAGATATGGACACGAAAAAACAAACATATTTATGTGTGTATTAATTTCGAATTATTTTTGAGCACATACAATAAATATATATATAATCCTAGTCAGGTGATTTGTCGTTGTTGTTGTTGTTATTATGGACTTACAATTAATTAAGGCTAAGACCAAGACAAACCATAAAACATCGCCCAGGCCAATACATGAAGTTGAAGCAAAAGGCAAGCCCAATCAATCAGTAAGCTCTGCATTTACACTTCCTCCTAATTGGTATATATGTATATGAAACTTGTGTACGTGTATGTATCTATGTCTGGGGACCACAACACACTTCTCGTCACGGGGATAGAAACGAAACACAATTGATTTTATTGAAAATGAACCCAATTAATTTATGCACTTAATTTGTAGTAGGTTGCTTCAAGGCTAAAGTAACGCATGTTGATACGTAACTTTTTTGAAATCAAATTAAAAATAGAATTTAATTAATTTTTGATGAAGACAACATGAGCTAAGGAAAATATAATTCAAAGTCCGTTCACAACAAAAAACAAAGGTAGGAAAAAGGAGGCCTAACAATTGTTCTTTGTAAGTGGGCAGGTACTCATATTTTTAGGTGTGACCAAGTTCGATTGGTTACTTCTACAAAAATTTTGCGCACATGAACACACTTTGCATTTTTTGGAAAAACTTGACAATTCGAAACTGATCCATTAGAAAAACGAAGGATGATTAATTCTGAGTGGTTCACAACCATTGGCTTGTCAAAAGCATTTTGAAAATTTAAAAAAAAAACCAACCCCCGAAGACAAATCAACCTTTACAGGAACAATGGCAGTGTTCAGCAGAAGAACTTGCTCCCTGATCAATGATATATTTCTTGGTAATTCAGGTAGCCTACTTTTTCTGCTGTATTTATTATGATATTTAGATGGAGCTTTACCAAATGTTAATTCAACAAAACCCCCTTAAAAGTATGCTAAATGATATGAGTAGTTTTATTAAACTGATCAGTGATCAAGTATCTCTGCTGAACGGGCCCAATGCTAGCTTTTCAACTCCAATCACTTATGGGAGTTTTTTATAGCACTTTAAATATCGAACTTGTGGGCCATTACACTACGGATTGGGTAGTGTGTTACCATACAACAAGAATACGTTTTCGGGATCATTGTTTTTCGACGCTAGAACCTCGTTGTATTAGTACCAACTCCTGGGTGAGAACAACAATAGTAAGTGTGACAGTACAACAAAAAGTTGTGAGTAAAATTGTGAATGTGAAACTTTTAAGTGAAAACCCAAATGGACCTTATTCGTTTCTGCAACACAGTGGAGCAAGCACATTCTTTCCCAAAAAGCAATTAAATGCTTTCATGGCGTTAAATTTTATAAATTATTTTTGATTTAGGCTTTCAAACTTTTTTCCAGCTACTGTTAAATATTTTGATTTAGTTCCACAAATACTCATAAAAAGGAACCAGTTCTAAAAACATTACATTTTGTCGAACTAACAATAAAACTTTGTGTTCGATTCTTTTTCTGCAATTGTAATTCGAAAGTTTAACAGTCGCAATTGGCAATCACTGTATTCAGCAGGTTTATTTGGCAATCAAATGTTTGCATAGTAGGTCGTTGATTATATATAATAATTTTTCTCACAAAATGATTATACTATGCTGGAATCACTCGAGCAGGTCTCTTGTATGCATGTATGTATGTATTGTATAAGTAAGACAAATAAATATTGTGTGCCACCTTGTCTAACAATCCAAAACATCGTTAATGGTTTCCTTGTCTTACAATGTGTGTGTCATGCTCTACCTGATTACTTAAATATAAATTAAAATGGATTGACATAATGAAAAAAAAGATATAGTACCATTTGAAAAGAAAATTTTTGTTCTTATAAATGAACTAGATTTGTCCCATTTTTCGTACTCTTATGGGCTCCTATTTCTCATCTTCTACAATAGAACAGATAAACATAACAGATAAACATACATTTTACTCTGTTATTTGTTAGTTTACTTGATAGATAGTGCAATGTAGGAGATAGGAAATCGGCCTTTAATTTTTTTCTTATTTGTATTTTGTATTTAATTTTGTATTCTTATATTGGTTTCATTAAATTTTTTTCTTAGTTTTAGTAATTGTTTTTAAAATATTTGTAATTCGCATGAGCTACTATTCTTAAAAAGTCGTAAAGCCATTGCAGATTTTTCCAAAAGTTAACAATTTTTATTGGCCATAAAAAGTACTATGAACCTTGTAGAATATGGTAGAGAAAATGTTATAAAAATATTTTTTTTCCCCGAAAGTTGGAACTTTTACCAAACCCCCTCAGAACGACGTCCTGCGTCGTATGGCTGGGGATATACTTATATATTGAGTTTCAAACTTTTCTGAGACACTAATAGATGTAGTTAAAACATATTTGTGTTCTATTAAAAGCATTTTAGAGGATGCGAAACGCATCCAGTAAGCTGAGTTGTCTCTGACCGAAGCGGTAAAAAGGGCGCGCTCGAGCAATTCAGCTTCTAGTAAGAACTTTGACCAACTTGAAATTGCAGCACTATGTTTCTGGGATTGCAGAAAAATAGTTTTTGTCATGCCTTTGAAGTGTATGGGCATGTCAACTTATTCGAAATACGGCGATCTAAATCGGCACACAGCAGAACTCCAACAATTTTCAAGATTTTTATCCCAAATTTTAAACACAGCTTTGAAATGCCATTACATAGTCAAGGCACTCAATTACTGATTAGTTTTAAAAAAATATTTATACTACATAATATATTTTTAGGTGTCGTATATAATTTAATTTGTCCGATCAACCAAAACAGCGAAATAAATTGATAAAAAACCTCTTTTTAAAATCTTTTAGAAGAAACTTTTGCTTTGCTATTCCGAAAATTTTTTTAAAATTAAAAATGTGAAGTATGAAAAAGATCGATCCATATGTAAACAATTATTTTCTCAGTTGCCAGTGGCAAGTGTTCAAATTGCCTACCCCAGGCTTAAAGGATCTAACAACCACTTAGTAAATAATATAAAATGAGTAGCATGTAAATAAAAAAATAGCAAATGGCAGGAAGTGAAACTTTCTCCTTAATAAACTCTTGGTGTGAATTGCTCGTTTTATTTACTGTCCCTATTCAAGTGACGAGTAGTGTTTGCGGCGCTAATTATGTGCGCACTTGTCAAGATTTGGGGCAGAGACTTCACTCGAATGCCCCGGAAATGTGGCTGAAAAGTGAGCGCCATTTAATGTGATTGCTGCTGTGAGGGGAAAGGGAAGTGGGCGGGGGTGGGGGGGGGCGGCCACCAAGGGACAATATGTGTGGAAATGCAACGCGCTTTAATTGAAAATCATTCTTGCCTGGCTGCGCTTTGAGTGGCATAATAATAGATATAGGCTGGGCTACAATTTGTTGTTGTTATTCAGACACTCACACACTTCACACACACACACGCACACACGTTCAACTTAATTTGCCTTAATTAAAGTTTGCAATTAAATATAAATTAAAGTGTTAATACAAATGCATAACGTTCAATTAAATACCAAAGACTAAGATGCTTAATTTATATATATACTTTGTATACTTTGTATATACATATATGTATTTATGTTTGTGGCTGGCTAAGCTACAGAGTTTGGTCAGCTGCTAGTCAAAGCATTTTCAATTCAAGTCTAAATAAAGATTATTTATACACAATGCATAGAGAGAGAGCGAGAGTGTGTATGTGTGTGTGTTTTAGTTTGTGTTGTCAGCTGGCCAGAAATCTAAGTTAGCAAAAACTGCAAGCCGAAGCATTGGTCAATGTTACAATTTGTTTTGAGGGCAATGAGGGGAAATATATATTGAAAATGCAAAGTGAACTAAGTTACAAAAGAAATATGCGCTACTTGTGGTGCATTTATCAGAGACAGAGAGCGGGAGAGAGAGAGCTGAACTACTTGAGGCTACAATTGTGTGTGTGATTGGGTGAAAAACTGTTACATTTTGTTTTTGCTTTTTGATGTTAGCAAAATGAAGAGATGAGGGAGAAGGTAAACCAAAACTACAAAAAAAAAAAAAAAAAACAAAGACTCAATTATATGGAAATGTGAACTGAGGAGATAGAGGGAAAGAGAGAGAGAGAGTTATTTAAACAGAGAGAGAGATAGTGAGAAAGTAACAACAAAACTACTTGGTTTTCTGGCAATTATATGTTTATGGCGGACCTGAGCTACTAGAGATATCTTGTGTGGGCACGGGCAGACCGCCACGTTGCTGCTGCAGTTCCTGTTGTTGCAATTGTACGCCCAGTATGGGCATGGCCACCGGCGGTGGACGCACCCCACGTCCAGCTCGCACAGCCGCCGCCTGCGCCACCGATGCCAGACTGCGTTGCTGAAGCTGATGCTGCTGTAACGTCTGCTGCTGCTGCTGCTGCTGTAACTGCTGCTGTGACTGCTGCTGCTGTGGTGGCTGTAGTAACGGTAGCTGCTGCTGCTGCGGCAGCTCCTGCAAGGCCAACTCGGGCACTTGTACAATGGGTATATCAATGGGCGGTGCCCTTTCCGTGAGCACGGGTATGGTAAGCGTGGCCGCCACATTGCTGCCCTCCGGGACGGATTTATCGGCCACTGCTGGAATATGCCCGGATTTAAGTTCGCCGGCTTGTTTCAGCACGCGATAAATTTGATCGATTTCGGTAATTTCTTTTTAAGTGCCGTAGAGGAGAGTTGACAAGTTGTTGTTGTTTTTGTTGTTGTTGTTGGTGGTGGATTTTTGATTTTCAATTTCGTTTCAGTTTTTGATGAGGTGCATGGTTGAAGTGCATTAGTACAAATTGCCAGTGATTCGATAATTTGTTATGATTTTTTTTTTGGATAGGTATCAGGTGGGTTCAAAAGGTGAAATGTTACTTAATAATTACAACTAGCCTCAACTGAGCTGGCTTACTGCTAGAGTTAAGGTGAACCGTTTCGTATATACCCATCAAAAATGGTCCAAAAAATGGGTGAAAACAAACTCTAGTGATCTGCTGAATGTCAATGGGGAAAATAAGTACTAAACAGCATGCTCTCTACCAACTAAATTGAAGCTGTTCCCACTTCGATGGACCGAAGATGTTAATTCCCTTTTTTATTATTTATTTTTGGTTTGTTTTGTGTATTATTGTTCATTCGCCTTTGGCTAATTAGGTGATTCAAAGCGCAACAATCAATCAAAAAATATTAAAAAGAAAAATTAAACATAAAAATTCAAGCGCATGGCAATCAAGTATCTGGCTTATATACTTAGATATATATATATATATGTAGATATGTATATACGTATATGTATATAGTTTAAGGGGGATACCTAGTTGCGCAATTCGATTGATGAATGGCGTCTTTTGACGAAATTTCGCATTCGGCACATTTAACAGATTTTGATCATCGCCTGCAGTTTGGGTAGTTTGGGGGCTAACGGACTCCTGTGGCGATGCTTTTTGGTTTTGTTTAAGTGGGGAAGGGGGGAAGAGGATTTTCATATTGATTTATCAGTAATTTTATGTGTAACTAAACCACAAATTCTTCTTTACAAATAAATACAACGAAACGAAACGAAACGAAACGTAGGAAATTGTCAAAGTTTCACAAATGCCACAATCACTGCACTTGTCCCCGGAGTGCCATAAATCCAATGTGAAATCAAATGATACGAGCAGTCGTTGCCACCTCCTCCACCTCCCCAACCTCCTCAAATCGATATGTGTTACATCCAAATTCTTGCTGATGTGGTCGTTGGAGAGAGAGAGAGAGAGAAATGCAATTGCTTGGAAATTTTCAGGTGTTGAATGAAAAAAATACCAAAACAACTTTGGTCCATATGGAAAACGCCATGCAAATTGGTTTGGTCGGGGGAGGGGAGGTGAGGAAACTCTTATTTAAGTTTGCTTTCCATGTACCTAAGTAGGTACTAAAAAACTATAGCGCCTCAGGGGCATACATATGTGTATAGTCATTAGTTGTTTTTTAGTTAGTTAGTTAGTAAGTTAGCAGCCCTGGCTCACGTTTCTTTTGTGTGTGTGTTTTTTTTGGTAAGAAGTACTCTATGGGAATGGCAAATGAGGCTGGCGCATGGGGCAAAATACTCACTTTCTTCCTCGATATCAACACGATTCTCCAGCTCCGAAGTGCTCTTCTGGCGGCGCAGCAACTTCTGTTTTGGCTGGCAACGCGGCAAATTGGGGGCACAGTCGCCATGGGCATTTAGCTTGCAAATGCGACAGCGCAAACCCTGACGTGTGTGGCCTACAAATAAAAGATGGGGAGGGCAAAAGAAATGTTGCAAAAATGTTATCAAAATTTATCAACGAGCGAATTGTCTCATACACTTCTTTTGTCACTTGGTTCGATAAAATGATAAATGATTCTAGCTTCCCCCGTCGAGAGCATAAGCGCATTCTGAGAATTTATAATTTATCGTTTATGAGTTTATCAGTGCTTGAGAATTTCATTAATAACAAATACAAAATATTTTTCAAATACGGAAAGTTTACAAAATACTAAAAAAAAGTAAATAAAATACTTTAATAAATTCCAAAAATATTAAAAATAGCAGGAACTACAAAAATACAAAGAAACACATGGAATTCTACAAAAAAAAAATGGAAGAAAATTAACTTCTGTCTACCGAAGTTATTATACCCTTGTAGATTTGTAAATAATTTATCCACATTGCAGAGACGCTATCTTCTATGCATTAGGAACATCTGGAAGAAATTATAATACCTCCCTCAAGGATATAAAAAGGACGAGCTAAAGAAATGAGCAAACAAAATTAAAGTAGTAAATCAAAGCTACCGTCTGCAAATAACTCTGTGATAGTTTTTTTTTTAAATACAAAAGATATGACCAACTTGAATTTCTTCCTAATTCGGGCCCTAGAAATCAAACTGCATCATTACTTTTTTCAGTTATCATAATGGTTTCATACAATATTTTGTTTTTATGTTTTTGAGAGAGTAAATTTTGTTTTTCAAAGTCCAAAAACTTTATATCTTATTCTCATAAAATCTAAATAAATAGATTTAAATGTCCTCTAATTTCAAACATTCACAGATTTTTCGATATCATTGCGCATTTAGAAGAAATTGATCAAAAGCTTAAAAAAGTCACAAATTGTTTTTATATATATTTACTAGCATATAACCCGGCGCACCATAAGTATAGCCGCCAAAATGATAAAAAAAACCGTTTGGCAATGATCCCACCCCCGCCCTCCATTTTCCGACCTTCAGAAATGAGAAAATTATTTTCCACATATTTGGCCCATTGAGCGTACAAACCCTGAAACCACCCCCGGCACCCATTATCCGACCTTGAAAGTGGGTATGCGCAATGCTAAAAACTTGATCCTATTTCAAACCAAATTTAAAACATATCGGCTAATAACCCACCCTCGCACACATATTCCGACCTTTGCAGTGAAATTTCCGAAATAAAAAAACATGTGTTTCCTTTAATTCTGACCCTAGACGAATTTTAATCTGACAAAACGAATTTTATTCAGATGGGCTCACAAATTGCTATTGTCACTGAATCCAAACACGCCCACCATTATCCTAGCTCGGGGGCGGAAATTCCACCACCGAGAAATCAAATGTCTAATTATTTTCTATAATGTGTTTACAAACCCATTTTAAAGCCAATCGGATTAAAAATAGGTTTTACCATATTGAATTTTCCAGGCATTTTCCCACTCTTGGGGCGAATTTTTCAACATCGGAAAATCTCATGTCCAATTATTTTGTACACTATCGCTACAAACCGAGTTTGAAGTCAATCGGATGAAAAACTGTGTTTTCCATATTAAATTTTCCGGCCATTTTCCTTGTGGATAGATTTTCCACAATCGAAAAATCACATGTCTAATTATTTTGCTTACTATGCTTGCAAAGCGAATTTGAAGTAAATCAGATGAAAAATAGATTTTTCCATATAGAATTTTCCAAGAATTT
Source organism: Lordiphosa mommai (assembly GCA_018904225.1). Classification (NCBI taxonomy): domain Eukaryota; kingdom Metazoa; phylum Arthropoda; class Insecta; order Diptera; family Drosophilidae; genus Lordiphosa; species Lordiphosa mommai. Next base: position 171,094 of record JAEIFT010000074.1, read on the forward strand.
CCCGACTTTTTGAGCAGATTTTCCATTATTTGAAAATCTCATGTCCAATTATTTTGCATAGTATCCTTACAAACCGAGTTCGAAGCCAATCGGATGAAAAATAGTTTTTTCCATAGAGAATTTTCCGGGAATTTCCCGACTTTTCGGGCGGATTTTTCAAAATCAGAAAATCTTATGTCTAATTATTTTGCATATTGTCCTTGGAAACCGAGTTTGAAGTCAATCGGATCAAAAATAGTTTTTCATATAGAATTTTTCGGGTATTTTCTTTGCGGATTTTCCATTATTTGAAAATTTCATGTCCAATTATTTAGCATACTATCCTAACAAACCGAGTTTGAAGCCAATCGGATGAAAAATAGTTTTTTCCATATGGAATTTTCCGGAAGTTTCCTGACTTTTCGGGCGGATTTTTCATCATCGGAAAATCTCAAGTCTAATTATTCTGCTTACCATCCTCACAAACCGAGTTTGAAGTCAATCGGATGAAAAATAGTTTTTTCCATGAAGAATTTTCCGGCCATTTTCCTTGTGGCGGATTTTCCGAAATCTGAGAAACAGGTGTCCAATTATTTCGCGCACTTTACTTACAAACCAAATTTCAAGTCAATCGGATGAAAAACAAAATTTTCCCCATAGTAGCTTTTCCAGGAGTTTTCCACCCCTTAGGGGTGGAATTTTCCAAAACCCCGCCTTAGTGCCCACTTTCAACTCATATGGAAACTTCTGTACAAATTTCAGCTTTCTATCTCTTACCGTTCAGGCTCGGTGTTGATTGCCAATCAGTGAATCAGTCAGTCAGTCAGGACAAACTCTTTTATATGCTTACCAAAATTACAATTAATAAAAAAATATTTAATTAATAAAATAACTTATTGTTGAGGAAAAAGGAGTAGACATTAGAAAATTATTTTACTGTGCTTTTTCTTAATATTTAAAAATTTAAAATAATTTTATGTAAAAAAATCTAAGTTTTTAATCTTTTTAATCATTTCTTCATTAATATCGAAAATCTGTAAATATAGATATCAACTATTCAGCCATATCTTCGAAACAAGTCAGTGCAGATAAATGAATCAACATTTTTGATCAACAAGGCTGCACCTCACAAAGTTGGTCATTTTGTGGCCCTGTGTTATTTGCGAGTGGAACCTTAGGTTAGTAAGTAACCCAAGAGTTTAATGTTTCCTAACCAAGTAACAGAAAGTGTACAAATGTGAACATGCCCACCTCTTAGTATCTGTGAGCAGACATCACAGGCCGTTATCTTTTTGTACGTGTATTCCTGCAGATGATGGCTGCCATCCAAGTTGGGACGCAGCGGCTCTGATGTGGTACTGGAGGCACCATTACGCCTGTGAAGAGTTTAAACATATTAAATATTAGTCACATAATCTTAATGGAGTTTTATATTTAATGGAAATGAAAACATCTAACTTAAACCAACTTATGTTGCACTCGTTCTTTTCCCCTTTTCTGTGTTTTAGCCAGTCAACTTAATTAATAATTTTTACAACAATTGCTAAACATCATAAACATATGTACAATAAAACTAAATTGTAATTTTTCATCTACGTTTATTTGTTTAAATAAATTGTTCAACTGCACATGAAGGCGGCTGTTTTGGTTGTTTTATGTTTTATTTCATATAAATATGTGCAATGACAACGGCAAACAATGGAAAATGTTAAATGGACAATGGACAATGGATAAAAGCGAACATTAATCAAATTCGCTTGTTTTGTGTGTGTTTTGAAAGTCGAAAAATGTTTCCACATATTTATGTATGCAATATGTAAGCGAACAAAAGGGGCGGTGAATGCTTTATACATAATAATAATGATAATAATAATGTTTGTTTAACCATTTTTTTTGTCGGCCTCTAACTCGAGCAGTGGTGCACGTGGGGGAGGGTTTTTTGGACAGTTTTCTATATTTAGTATATTTGTATATAAAAAATCAAAAAACATATCTTAAAATACCGAAAATATCAAACAGGGAAACCATCAATGAAAAGACATTAAATTTTATAAGTAATTTAATAAGCAGATTATTGTTTACCCCGTTGACAGCCATCTAAAAAATTCAGGGAATTCATTATTCTTCCATGGGATTTTAAAATAAATTTGCTTTATTGGATGAAATTTGACTTACACATTTAGAAATGGGTTGAATCACGTATGCTTTTGTTATTTGCAATCAATTTTAAGTGTTTGTCTTGGATTAAAATCTTTTTATAGTTCCCTTACTTTAGAGTATAAATTGATTTGTCCTTCCATAAATTTAAATAAATTTAAACTTAAATGTCAAAATTTTGTGCAATAAGATTTCTATATAGTGCGGTCCTTCGAAGAACAATTTTCTTTAGAATTTTAAAGGTTAAGGCATTATGACAGTCTGCTTCCATTTCTTATGAAAGATGCATGAGATTTAAGCACACCAAATTTTATAACTAGATATCGGATTATAGGTTTTTATACTCTGTACCGTAGGTACTAATTATACTCTGTACCGTAGGTCCTAGAGTATATTGGGTTTGTGCAACTGTATGTAACAGCCAGAAGGAAGCATCTCCGACCCTTTAAAGTATATATATTCTTGATCAGCATCAACTGCCCAGTCGATATAGCCATGTCCGTCTGTTCGTCTGTCTGTACGTATGAACGAAGAAATCTCAGAGATGACTCCCCCGAAATTTCATATCTTCCACAATTTTGGAGTTAGGTTGTTTGAACCTTCTATATATATGCTACTCATCAATACTTATCGAGCCCCCATACATCGTTTTCCGATCAAATGAACGATAGTAGAGTTGCCACCCCCACAATTTGAAAAACACTTCAAATATCCCACAACTTTGGAGTTAGGTTGTTTGAACCTTCTAGACATATATTTTACTCCTAAATACTTATCGAGCCCCCATACTTCGTTTTTCGATCAGATGAACAATAGTAGAGTTGCCACCCCCGCAATTTGAAAAACACCTCAAATATCTTGCAATTTTGGAGTTAGGTTGTTCGAACCTTCTAGACATATATTCTACTCATCATTACCTATCGAGCGCCCATACATCGTTTTCCAATCAGATGAACAATAGTAGAGTTGCCACCCCCGCAATTTGAAAAACACCTCAAATATCCCGCAATTTTGGAGTTAGGTTGTTCGAACCTTCTAGACATATATTCTACTCACCATTACCTATCGAACGCCTTTACATCGTTTTCCAATCAAATGAACAATAGTAGAGTTGCCACCCCCACAATTTGAAAAACACCTCAAATATCCCACAATTTTTAAGTTAGGTTGTTTGAACCTTCTAAACATATATTCTATACATCAATACTTATCGAGCCCCCATACATCGTTTTCCAATCAGATGAACGATAGTAGAGTTGCCACCCCCATAATTTGAAAAACACTTCAAATATCCCACAATTTTGGAGTTAGATTGTTTGAACCTTCAAATGAACGATATTAGAGTTACCACCACCGCAATTTGAAAAAACCTCATATCTTCCACAATTTTGGAGTTAGGTTGTTCAAACCTTTTAGACAAATATTCTACTCATAATTTCTTATCGAGCCCCATACATCGTTTTCCGATCAGATGAACGATAGTAGAGTTGCCATCCCCACAATTTGATAAAATCTCATATCTCCCACAATTTTAATAATAGATTGTTCGAATTTTCTGGGCATATATTTAAATCATCATTACTTATCGATCCACCCTACACAGTTTTCAGATTAGATGAACGATATTCGAGTTATAAGCAATTCAAATAATTACGGTAGGCAGCACTGGCCGCAATCGTGATGGGCACCACATGCACAGTTTTTGTGACCCCACTTTTAAAAGTTATCAGATATATACAAACAGGTACAGAGTATATTACAGTCGGGCTTGACCGACTTTCTTACTGGTTTTCAGATTGAACTTAATCCTCTTCCCCCTTAGACGAAATTTTCGCCAACGCCACTGACTTTGGCCCACAGCAGCGTGTTGTGCGTGACTTAATTGCATTTTATGTAATTGGCCCATTTGTCACACTTGGTAAAATAAAACCGCTGATCTTTTTCGATTATGCATATTCCTTCAATGTCATAATATTTATGCAAAATATTATGATATTTATTCGATTTAAACCATATTATATTATATTTATACAGAGAGTGAAAGAGAAAGCAAGGAATTCATATTCAATTTGGTAAGTATTTCTGGTTGTTTCATTTTACGTTTGTTTTATTTACCAGAAATGCAGACAGACCGACACACTGACAGGCCGCCAGACGAACGGATACCAGAGTACATACCAGACAATGGAGCAATTGTTCGCTATGGGCGGTCGCACAGGCTCAGGACTCGGCGCTGATTGTTTGTAAGTGGCTTATATTGTGCACACAGCCCAGTCGGACGGACGGACAGACGGCGAGGCAAACAAACAATTCAGTTCAGCACGTTGGCTTATAAAGTTGTTACAAATGCGTAAGATATACAAAATGGAACTGGTGTTTGGTTATTATGGTTGTGATTTTCCCCTTGTTTTTTCCCCCAATAATGGGGGATATATAGTAAGTAATTGTTGTTTACTGACCAACAGACACACACAAGAATGAAAAAGAAAAAGTGCAACATCTTATTTACTACAAATGATATTAACCGATTGCTTTTCGTATCAAAAAAAAATAACACAAATATCTTCCTGTCTTAGCCTAGCATTTTAATTCTTCGTTGGTCTACAAATAATTATTCTAAGTTTATACATAAATACTTAGTTGGATTCTATTTTATAATTTAGCTAAATATTTATTACATTCATTTATAAATATACATGGGAAGTTTTTTATACTTGAGGTAGCTAAGCAAAATGCAAAATTAAAGAATAAAGCATAAATTATTACAAATAATCCACACATTATGGATTCATTATTTATTTTGTTCACAACTTAAAACTTGCATAAAAACCAACAACCAACAAAAAAAAAACAAAAGATGGCAAACTGGACCACACAGACCACCACTAAGCTGCAAAATGAGTTCACAGTTCGGTTTGAGGGGGCGTATTAGTAATTTCGTAATTTTGAGCGCAATGCGAAAACTTTTGCAATATAACAAAAAACTTTAACCACGATTTTCTTGTCACGTTTGTAATTGTTTATATTAAATATTTCTGCTGTTCATTGGACTCGCAAAATGTAACCAAACTTTTCAATGAGCGGGTTGCTTTTGAAGTTTGGGCGTTATCAAAGTTTCAATTTCATTGCAAATGGCAAACAATCAGTTTTACAAGCAAAGGGATTGTTCTGAAGAAGAGTAATTTAATTTAATTTGCCTGGAAAGCTATCAAGAATTATTTGTGAAACATATGAGGGGCTAATATCTTTGGAAATTGGAATCATACAAAGTAACTCAAAAATCTCACATAACAAATATTGCAATCACACATATCGGAATTGTTGATCATGATAAATGCCCTTTAAAGTATGCTATGCCCATGAATAGGCGTTATTAAGGAACATTTTTCTTTCATATTTGTCTTTACACTCATATATTTTGTAGAACTATAAACTTTCTGACAATATGAACAAATGCACACTGTAAACGATGTATGACTCTTCCATAACCGGCTTGTTCAAATAGATAATAATTAATGCAAATAATGTTTGCATACTTTTATGGGCATTTATCATGATAAGTTTTGTGTGTATAAACGAGTTATGTGCTACACAAATATTCAAATAACTTTCAATAAATATGGTCAGACATGGGGAAATCCTGTCAAATTTGCGGAAGAAGCTAGTTATATTGTATAATAAACACTGAAGCTGGCTAAAATATATAGATGACATTTCTAGCTCACTCGGGGATGGCATTACAATCGAAGGAACCCATATTCAATTCCGCATGTACGCGGATGATTTGGTTTTGTTGAAAGAGTCTCCCAAGAAGTTTTAAGCAATGCTGGATAAATTGTACATTTACTGCCAGCTATGGGGAAGTCAAGTCTATACGGAAAAACTATGTATAGTTCTATCTGTAAGTAGAGGTGAATCGGCACAGAAGAAACTGAGTAGAAAAGGTATTTAACCTTAACATTCAAACGTTAACTGGTTATATGGCTTTTGATATCCATCTTAAGCAAAAGCTAATAGACAAAAGTTGCTGGTTTATGGTATCTCAGTCTCATCAAAGGCATTTTGCATCCCATTAAAGCATCCTCTGACTCGCTTATACCAGATTCATTTCTCCACAGAACACAAATTGTGATTTAAAGTGCCAATCCAGCCTAATAAAAGTTGCCCGAGTTTTTTTATCCTTAGGACAGTTTTCTCATGTCCTGTTTTCCAAGGGGGTTTCTCATGTAGATGGAGTTTGAACTTAGGTAGGGCTGGAAAGGCACTAATTTTAGGTTGGCAGCACTGGTACACTCAGCTGTTATTGAGCGCCAATTGAAATCAAAGATGTAGAACGAGGAAAATAGAAACAGAAGCAAGCACTTTAAGGTGGAAGAAGAGCTGGTTCTGGTAGGTTGAATTGAATAAGAAAGTGTTGGAGAACAAATAGTCAGACAACGTGACCTGAAAACAGAGGGAGGAGACATGGATCTAGTTGGTTGAGAAATTCAAGGAATGAAATCAGCTCCGCGACAGGTTTTTCTTAATGAATCGTTAGTCCATCTCAGAACTGGCAAAGAAGATATCACTCAAATTTAAATGTCAAGCAGTATCAGCAGACACATTTGATCACTGATCAGCTTAATAAAACTGCTCTTATTGTTTAGTATACTTTTAGGGGATCTTGTTAAACTTTGTAAATTTGGAAAAACTACATTTAAATATCATAGTAAACACACAAGGCAAAGTAGGCTAAGTAAGTTACCAATAAATATATCATTGATCATGCAGCAAGTTTCTCTGCTGAACACGGCCAATGATTTGGTCAATAAACTACTGCCAAATTGCCTGGCGAGTAGCAGCAACTTTATCTGTGTGTCCCAATTGAATCTGAAAAAGCTGCGAGGTTGGGCTTAGCTGCAATCTCATTCACCTTAACTCCCTGCCAAACAATCCATTGCAGTCAGCAGCAGCAACTATCATTGCAGTGAACTTGCCTTTTGCCCTTGTACTTGCCTTTTGCTACTGTATAAAAAAGGCCCTTGCAATATTTTTCATTTGTTGATTACTTATTACAAATGCAATAATTTAAATTAACAAATATTTTTGCGGCAGTTGATTTTGAACATTGTTCGGTGTGACCATGCAAATTAATGTACATGGTTTTTAAATCCATAAGGTTACAGTAGATTGCTACAAAATCCATCTAGGTGCTTTTTCGTGTGCAAAAAGCAAAAACAGGAACATAAGAAAACGGCCCTAAGGGACCAAAATCCAGGAGCATTTTGCGACAATTTTTGTTGCCAACTTTTAGGCAGCGTTAAAATCATACTCGGGTCGTTGCAGACACGAACAAAGATATTTTTATTGAACAATAAGCACCTGGATTTGAAAAAAATTAAAATGAGAAAACGGCGCTTAGTCTTTATAGCTAGATGGGAAATGATGGATTTTCAATATCGATCAAATAGCCAATAGCACAGATGCTCGGGAGGATACGCTGCCTTTCATCGCTATATGTCCAATACTGAAGGAAATTATACGTTTTTACAGACAGTAAGGAATGCTTAATCTGAACCGGGTAATCAATATTCAAAATGGAGAAAGCTTGAAGAAGTTGTTTCACTTTTTGGTAGACGCCTCTAATTATGGGAAAAATATTTTGTCAGAAGACTTTTCATTTCCTTATAAAGATACATTTATTTACATATAACTTGTCAATAATAGTAACTTTATCTGAAACTTAAGCGTAAACAGCTGGCGGCTAGAAGCCAAAGCTATGATTACTTTGTTTTTTTTTATTCAAAATTGGAAGCCCTTAACGGTCACATCTCCGAACGATATGGATCTTTAATCTTTGGTATCACTTCACAGTAAAATCATATCAATATATTTAATTTAAAAATTGCGCAATTTCAAAATTTACTTCCCAAACACTTTGCAGAAACTTTAGAGGTTACCCTGTGAATCTATTTCTGCCTTCGAGTTGGCCATAATTCTCTGCAACTTGAAGAGCTTTAGCTCTCTCTTTCTCTATCTCTATCTTGGTCCCCTTATCTGCTTTGGTACTCTCCCCCTCACTAAGCCTGAGAAGATTTTCGATTTATCATCATTGGCCGAGCAAGCTGTCGGCATGGCATTAAGTATTGCCAGAACCAGAAACCAGCAAATGCGTCTACAACAAAAAGTGCAGTCCAATGCAATGTGTCTGTCTCGCTTGCCGTTTTGTCCGGCTGGCTGGGTTTGAAAATTTATAGTTTGCAATTTTTCGCATATTTTTCAATGCTTCAATGGGCGCCAAGTGGAATTTACGGGTACGTATAGAAGCCGAGTTGAGCCTGCAGCTGCAGCAAAGTTTGACCAAACATATGGAGGCACGGCTATCGACCTGGGCCGCTCGCTCGCTCTTTTTGGATCAGCTCCAGAAATAGCTGGATGTAACACTTTGTCTCTGCCATTCTTTTGTTTTAATTGCTCTACAAACAACGTGATTGATGGTCTGGGTTAAAGGACACAGGTGCAATTTACTGCTTGCACCATAAATATAATAAAAAACAAAAAATATAAATTGAAAATGAAATGCAATTAAATATATAGCAAAAAAAAATAAACAAAAACGTGGCCCTAAATTGGCAGGTGGGGCAGGTGGCTAATTCTACATTTGCGTGCAACATTTACAGCAATTGGCCAAGCAAAAGTTATATGTTTAGATGTTTACTTTATATTTTTTGTTATTTTTATAATTTTTATTTTGTTTTTTTTTTTTTTTGGTTTGATTACCTCAAAGTCAAAACGGTTGATACTGCGTGGTACATTTGATTTTGTCGGGGAGGTTGGCTGATATAATATATATATATATATATCGAATATAGTTTATCAAATTGAAATATGTTTGGCAAATGAAGTTGTTGTATATAGAGAGAAAGTGTAGAGAACATTAGTAGGCTGACTTAAAACTTAAATCGTAACTTAAATCACTGAATAGGGCTTAGCAAATTAAATAACTTGGAATGGAAGTTGGTATGGAATGCGGTTGAATTGCATAAACTGTGTAAATATTAGGAGAATTTTGCTGTTGCCCATCCTTGGAATATTTTGCGCGTTTTCCACAAGCTTTTAGTCATATTAAAGTGCGGGTTTTATGCGCTGCTGCTGCTGCTGCTGCTGCTGGTGCTGGTGCCGCCTTCGCCTCTTTCGTCCCGCATTATTGCATTTGTATCTCTGAATCTTTCTTTTTTTTTTTGTGGGAGTGGGGCATACTTTGCTGTGGTTTTGTGCTAAACTTAATGGGTTTTCCTCTATGCATGTAACAGGGGGTTAGTGGTAACTCACCTATCTGCTTGTTGTGCTGAACCAGAACCAGCCGGCTTTAGGCTCTTAAATGCTTTCAGCCACTTTGTTTTCATCGATGGCGCTGTAGCAGCGGAGAATTTACGTTCGTTGCGCGGCGAGGTTGGCTCAACTTTGCTAACGAATAACTCCTTCTGCAATTAAAAAGATAGAGATAGAAAGAGAAACTTAAGTTTGGCTCTCAAATGCAATTTGCATTTAAACGTCTCACGTTGCAGTTTAATTACAGCCATTAACACTCTCTCACATACACTCACACACACACAGACACACAGAGAATTTGGGGCAAAACTTTGTGCTATTTGCCAGCGATTTCAGTTTCAGGCATCAGCAAACACACACACTTTCTCACACCCCTTCATAATAGAGCCATGATTACATGCACACTATTTAGGCACAAATGTTAAATATTTAACTGATATTTCGATATACCAAATCTCGATGTGCGTATAAGCTATTTTAATTAATAATCAACACTTTGCCAAATACCACAAAATGTAATTATGCTACACACACACACACACTCGTATTCTAGTCTTTTGTAACAATAATTAAAACCACGTGTGACATTTGGTCTCCATTTAGTAAGCCGGTTTAGTGTCCATGTTATCTGTGTTGTTGTCAGGCATAATGCATAATCATTTAAGCTCAAAATGCATCAACTTGATTAGTTTGTTTAAGAGGGCATATTAGCCCGAAATTACATTGGTCAAAACTAATTCCAGAATCATCAAGCTTCATCAACAAGCATTGTTGTGGCGCCCACACACACAGATAGATGATGTTTCAATTCGAATATTTGTGGTCCTTTTGAGATAATGGAACAGTAATATCTTTAGAATTGTTTGCACTTTGGGCAACGCCACATTAAATAGTGTGCAGGATCTGGCTTAGGAAAATAAACAATTCATTATCGTAAATATGTGAAAACATGTTTTTATAAAGCAAAATCAGGGATTCCGGTATTTGTTCGGATACTTTCCGAAATGAGTGTTTCGGTTTAAGGGTTTTATTTTGGATTTCGAACTTTCATTTCATACAAAAATACTATAATAGGATTGAAAAAATTAACTGAAGTTAAATATAAAATTTAAATTTTAAAAATTATTTTTTAACGTTTTTCATCGTTTTTCATTTGTATTTAAATTTTAAAAATTACTTTCAAACGTTTTTCATTGCATTCTTATGATTTGATCGCAAAAACGTATTAACTTTCAGTGCACTTCATTAATTAATATTGTACGTACAATTGTGATTGGGTTCTTAAAAAAATATCGCCTAATACGGAGTTTTTTAAAAAATGCTGATATTTAGATATTCCTATTTTTGACGAATAATCTTTTCTAAATGCTTCAGTCTGCGCTTTTAATTTTAACCCTGAGACAAAAAATCAACTTAAACAACCTTTATAGTAAGCTGAAAAATATTTTTTTGTTTTGGAACTTAAGCGCTCTAAAACAATTACTAAACTAATATATGCCAAAGCTCCGACAATTATAGTACAACGTTCATGTTGTTTTGCGTTTTGTATAAATGGAATACATACTTTAAGAATACGTTCTTATATGTCTCCAAATATGGCCAAAACCTACTTTTCAAACCTTCATGAGTGCTTCAAATCTAGGTGCGTTTTGAGAAAATTTATGTTGCCTACTTTAAGGCGGCGAGTACGTTCGACTTAAAGCTAGGTACTCAGACACGAATAACATTCTCGCTGCTAGAATTGTTTCATAATTCGAAGAGCGGTGACCAAACCACAGCGAAAAGGCTGTAACAATCACTGAATCCGAAATGGTCACTCTGGTCTTGTCAGCTGTTCTTTGTTTACAAAATAAGCGGGCAACAGAGATTGTAAAATAAATGTTTATAAAATTGAAAATGGATGGCTCTATGTAAAATGCAGAGGTCATGGGAATTGCCATGGTTGTTTTCTTGTGTGTATTTCGCGTATCTCTGTAAGAGGATGCAATAACCTCAGAGCGGCAAATTGTTGGCAAAATCCCTTTAAATAGGTATCATCTTGACCACTTTGGGCACCGCAACTTGTTCATCCTCCGCAAAGTTCTTTAAATTGTTTTTGTTTTGCCTTTTGGTCTTCTTTGAATACATTTTTTCAAATTGTGTGCTCGATTCTAAGAGGTACCTCTTCGAATTATCAAACATGTTTCATAATTCGAAGACCCCCCTACGAGAATGTATCAGCTGTTTTTGAAAAACGATCTGGCAGCCCCATGCACATTATACGAGCGCATTCTAGACGTCTGAGTACGGCCTCTTAGAATGCTTTGAGAAAATTCGAAGAGCACATTCGAAGAGCCATGTAATTAGATAGGCAGCGAGAATGTTATTCGTGTCTGAGTACCTAGCTTAAGGGGGTCTTCTACCTTTGAAAATTTTGTTTTTCAATTTTTTTTTTTTTTTTTGCCTTATTATTATAACTTGGACATTCCCCTTTCATTCCCTTTAAACCATTTTCAAATATTTAAAATAGTTTAGCAGTTATAACCATTTTAGTGAAGCAATGTTCTTGCTAACGTGAGTATTTTCAACGTTGCTCAAAACTTTAACCGCGTTTTTCTCGAAACCACGTTTTGTGACCTGGTAGCCATGATTGGGCCAGTTCTACTAAACCGATTTTGATCAGCCATGTTGCAATCGACGCAGAATTGATATAATTCTGGCCCGTACCTCAATCATAAGGAAAAACATTTTTTTACTATTTGTTTTACACTAAACTCCAAAAAAAAAACTTGAAAAATCTAAATTTTTTTTTTAAATGGCCGCCAATTTTTCCAAAAATTATTAAAAATTTTGATTGAGGTACGGGCCAGAATTACATCAATTCTGATCATAACCTCATTTACCGTTTTCATTTCCGATAACCTGGAGTCCCGGAATCATGGCTACCACCTCTACACCTTTTTTTTTTAGACCTAAATTGGCAGGCCGATAACTTTTTGAACAGCCCTCGAATTCCCAACTTTTTTTTTGTATTTTTTAATTTAATTAATAAATAACACAAATCAAAAAAACAAATAGAAAAAGCTCTTGTAGCATTCTTTACAGATTTTTTTTAAAAACACTCATAAAACGCTGTTCAAAGGTAGAATACCCCCTTAAACCTTAAACCGGCCTTTAAGTAACCAATCATTTTTTAAAATAATCACCTAGATTTGAAAACCATGAACCTAAGAAATGGGCCCTAAGAAGAACCTATAGCGTTATAACATGACTGGGTATTCCAGTGCTCGAATTACAAAAAAGGTATTAAAACATTCGCCCCTAAATTGAGAGAAGTTCGGCATGACCACTTTGGGTGGGACTGCCACCAGATTTTTATTGTTTTTTTTTTTAGAGCCAAAAGGAGACCTCAAACACTCCGTCTGAATTATCTTAGGAAGATATTTGCAGTCCTTTTCAAAAATCGTAGGCGTAAAGATCAGTCCGCTCGGAGTTCTTGCGAATTAAGCATTTTTGCGAGTAAGCATTCTGAGAATTCGAATTCACTCTTTTATGGAGTCCCAAAGGAAGTTTCTTTTAACTTTTTAGAGATATATGATAGGTGTAAAGACAGCTTAAGGGTTTAAAAAAGTGAAAGTGTATTGGTGTATTGGCTCTGATCTACTGGATTGAACGCTAACCAGCGATTGATTGTCTTTGCTGATTTTTTAAACTATCATGTGTTCGGCTTGTGTCTGAGTGAATTACCGCATGTGTTCGTAAGTCAGGCGGTATGGGGGACAAACTGTGCTCTGAAGTATTTTTAAATTACTCATACGCAGTGTTGCAAATTTTCATATTTTTGTTTTAATTTCAAATTCGATTCAAAATTTCGACTCAACAGGACAACCAATAAACATTCGCCTGGGATTCCATATTTCTATTATAATCTGTCATAAAGGTACAAAGAGTATATTGAGTTAGAGTTGAGTATGAGTAAGAGGTTTGAAGTGTATAGTGTAAGTGTAAACTTCTTATTTTGGTCTTGCCTCCACCGCAATTTGGAAAAAAAAATTAAAAATTGTAAAGCGAATAAAGTTTACGACAGATTTTGTTTTTACATATTTCTGATCTGGTGAGTATGAGTAATTATTTCAAAACTTCAAGTACTTTCATTTAAAATACAAATTTAAAATTAAAATACAATTGTTAATTATACAACAAAATTAACTTTGGGAATGCTGAGTGCTACTTTTTCACAATTTGGTGTTTTGAGGTCCCCTTTAATGCAATTTCATGACGTTGTAAAATAATTAATAAAACTCCTTTACCTTACAATAGCTAGAAGTATATAAAGGCGTTACCTTCATTGGGCCCTTACATGATATTTTGCGAAAAATTTATGATTTGAAAGAAGCCAAATATTTGCATATACATATTTTAGTGCATATAATGTTCAGGCATTAAAAACAGCTAAAGCTTCTTGCTTGCAAGAACCGATTAGAGAACTCGGAAAAAAGAAAAAAGTTTTACCACTACCTGAACTATATTTGAAAATAAAACAGGAAATAATCTAGCGTTTTATGGCTATAACGGGTTATTATTGACTTAACCTCATAATTTACTATATAGAAAATTGGAATATTTATAAAATAGAACAAGCATATATTGAAATAAAATAATTGATGTGCTTTGGAATCCATAGAAGTGAGACCTCGCCCAAAGGCAGTTTTGGGGATTCGTTTAAAAATTTGTTTGTCAAGGTTTTTTATGCATTTTCTGTTTTGTATGTTTCAAGAGCTTTCAAGACGCCTCTGCGGTTCTAATCTTAGCGATTTTCATAACTGTGCAGGCACCGCTTTTTGCCACGATTCAATAAGCACATGAGAAACGAAAAGTGATTTCGACTTTTGACAGACGAACAGACAGACTGAAGCGTGACTTTATGATGTAGCCAACAAAATCATTGCACTCTGTGCAATTGCAACATTTATAATGCAGCAGGGCGCGTTCGTTTTCATTTTGTGTTGGGTTTTTCGTTTTTCGATTTTCGTTTTATTTTTTGTGATATGCTTGCATTTTCGACATGTTATTTTTAGCGAGCGCTCTGACAGCCTGACAGAAGTCAGGGCGAGGCCGCAGCAGGATTTGGGGAAAGGGGTGTACGGTTTGACAGCCAGGATATTAAGGTTGCCATGTGTCCATATGGTGCACACACACACACACACACACACAGAGATATGAGTATCAAAATCAATGCATTGTCGGACCAAAGGCACAAAAGGGGGGCCAACAAAAAAAAAATATATTAAAAATTAAATTCATTTCACTCATATTTAATTAAAGCCGGATAGCAGCACATTTATATATATATATAGTCTACGCCCTCCTAATGGACATGTGCCTGTCATGTTGTCTTTGTCATTGTCGTCGCCGTCGTCATCATCTTGGGCTTTTTGCTCTCTTGAAGGCGTGTCCTGTGCCATAAATTTATGCATGCAGTGCATAAAATTCAAATTAAAGGAGCTGCAGCGCATCCTGCCAGCGACAAGTACACGTTTTGACACTTTACAACAGGGCAGTCTGAAGTCCTGCTCCGGGGCCCCGCAGCTCTCTGCTTTATCACACAGATGTGGGTAGGTCCTGCAATCAAGAGCAGCTGCTGCTGCACAATGAAATCAAATGTTTGACCCAGTCAAAAGGCTTAAAGTTCCACTTTAGTTCCACTCTTCGCTCTAATTGATTTCAGTTGGCTTTTCAAGCTACTTTTGACTTGGGGCAACAAAAAAAAATGGAAAACTTTTGTGCTGCTATCTGCTGGTTGTTATACTCCTGGGGCCAAGAAAATCCAAAACGAAATTTATGACTGTCACAATTTTTAATTATGTTGCTAGATTCAAACCACAAAGGTATCGTAAATTGTGCGGCCAGTGAAAAGAAAGAAATGAAAAGGAAAAAAAAACAAAAATGTACTCATTAAGCCGCACCACAACAAAGAAGCGGGGCAAAAAAATAGGATAACAAAGGTCAGTTTGGCTGATTTTAAGCTTCATCTGCCGCCCGATAACAGTTTGCCGCTTCTCTAATAACAATTTCAATTGCCAGTTGAAAGTGCTGTGCATATTTGATGGCCACTTGGAACAAGTCCTGTATGTGGGTTTTTAACCCATATATGAGCCAGCCTGGCTTGGCGGAGTATGTAGTGAGGGGGGAGCTTCAACTAATTGCCGCCCTGGCTAAGGCTGTGTAAGAGCTGTGCAAACATGCCTAAGACAATTTAGCAAACATGTAAAAGAGATAATGGAGGGGGTGGGATGGAAAAGAGATGGACAAACAAACATTTCCGTAAATTACACGCATTTGTCAAAACGAAACAATGCACAAAGTGTTTATTTGTTTTAGTGAGTGCTTTTCGAGCGCAGAATGCAACATAAAACTGGGTTGGGTGTGCCTGAAAGTGTTGCAACTTCTAATGGCTTTTGCTGTCTACTATGTGATCATTGTGGCGCGAAATCTAGAGCAGCGATTATGCAACAGCACCACATCGCCAGCTATCGATCCATATGCGTGCTATATACAGTCTCTTTCAATTTTCATTAACTAGCTGCAGCTCGTTGTCATTGTTGACTGTAACTGGGAAGCCAAACCTGTCACAAAGGTAAACCACAAGTCGTACTCTCTTTTGCCATATTTTAACCTCCCCACACAGCACTTAATAAATATGTAAAAGGCTGGCAGCAAGCTGACTGAAAAAATGTAAAATTTATTGCCTACAATGAAAATTGCAGAATGCTGTTTGCTTTGCCGCTCGAGTTTACCTTTTTTTTGCAGCCGCCGCAGCTGATAAGTGCGCTTAATCGGCTCATGCTTAACGCCTGCCAAGCAGGACCTCTGCGTCCTTAACTAAAGCCATTTGCATGGCTTGTTGCGGCTTTTATTTATTATTATTTGTATATATATAAATTTTTTTTTTGGGGGGCGTGTATTTTATGGTCTCATGTCAAATGAAGCCGCTTTTTATTGGCCCGTTTGAGGGAAAGGTTGAGCCTGCACTGAGCAACAAATGCAAAAAAATTTATATTTTTAACATACTAAAATGCAAAAGTCTGCTCAGATAACCGACTGCATAAATACCTATACGCAACAGAAATACTTTAGTTATTGTACACTTTTAAGTCTTTGGAATTCTCAAGTGAATGAAAACGATAGCACATAACGTCTTCTCGAAGTTTGCTGATGAGAGGACTGAGAACTCCTTGAAACAGCAGCTATACAAACAATCTGCTACTTATCTGCTTGAGTGGAGTTATTTTCCAGTTTAAAGTAGCGGTGAGGGTTCTAGCTGATTTCCTTGTACTTCCTGTTCTCAGCACACGAAACCCGGCTAGAATCATTACCATCCATGGCATACTTTTAGGTACCAAAATTATATGATTCTGAACACCTGTATTCAAAATTATAAATCTTTTACCTCGTTTATACACACAAAATTAATCATGATACATGCCCTTCAAAGTATGCTATATCCATGAATAGGAATAATTACGGAAAATATTTCTTTTATATTTATCTTGCATATAACTGCTCCGACAATATGAAAAAATTCACTACCACTAACAAAAAAAAGTTGTATATTTTTTAGGGCATTTATCATGATCAATTTTGTACGTATAAAAGTAGTGTATATTAAAAAATCGTTGTGTTTGGTATGCAAAATGTATTTCATGTCTATCTCTAAATGATGATTTCAGTAAAAATTTGGTTAAATTCAAAATGTTTGAAATTTTCAAAAATTTCACTAGCTATTGGCGTCAGCTGTAATGGGAAATGTTGCCTGCAAAAGGCTTCTCACAAACTTTGCCGTTCGGTTTCGGCGTTAAACTGTAGGACCCTTTCTCTTGAGCGATATTCAAAGACACACGGCCTTAGAAATTGGGAGAAGTTTTTTCTTTTTTTTCTTTATGCAATGATTTAATTAAAAATGTAATTTTTTGTGATGTAAATGTTAAATTGTGCCTTTTTATACAAAAAGTTCTCAATTTACGATATATAAAATATTTAAATAAGTATCAATTGATATTTTCTCTCTATTCACTTTGTCATTATAAGTAAATAGAGAGAAAATACGCACGCCGTTAAAATTTCTGAATTTTTTTTAACCTACACTTAGACAAAAACGACTGGCAGAATTACAATTTCGAGTATATTTTGTTCTTAAAATAGGAATGAAACATTCTAAAGTCCCAAATAGACAGTTTATTTTATTTAAATGAAAACCAACATTTTTGAATCAAGAATTTTTTGTACTTACATTAAGCCGAAAAATTCTAGAAAACGCATTCTTAATTTAAGTAAAAATTTCTTAGATTAAGTACGAAATAATCTTAAAATGCAAATCCATTTCAACACGAATCTGTCCTTAAAATTCCCAATTGGTGGTATTACTTTACTTATGAAGAGATCGTCGATTTCTGGCCTACAATTATACCTTCTGTGACTTTAATTAGCTCAAGCACTGACTAGGGAAATAATGACTGAACGATTACGCTGATTTTTTGGTTGCGACGCTGACGCTTGATTGTTTGAGAGAGAAAAACGCTGACGTTCGATGGATTGAAGAGAGAGAGAATTGCGTCGAACTGAGGTTGCGAACAGCTGTGGCTTAGATTTTCAGTACAAATTAGAAGGCCACATTATACAAGTATCGTTCATATCAAGGCAATAAGATCTTTTCAGCCATATTTGATTCGATACAGAGATATCGTTTCAAGCACAAATTGAAGACAGCTTAAAAATGTAATTGGCACTTATTTTGGTTTTAAGAATTTAGAATTTATTAAACTTCAAGGAAAAATATTTTGTTTTAATTTTTTAAGTATGCTAATTCTTCTTTTTCGAGTTCATCGGGATTGACTTAAGGCTTTTACGAGCTAAAAGTATGATCGAAATGTACTTAATATGTACATCTCAAAACGGTCTAAAATCAATTATTTTGGGATTGAAAACAATTTTACTTGATATAAGAACTTTTATAAATTTTTAAAATACTTTGATATTATTTGAGGATCGCAAATTCTTGTTTTAAGAGTTATTCGGGATTTACTTAAGGTTTTTACGATCTAAAAAAAGAGCCAAAATTTAACATTTAAATATATAAAAAGATTTTTATTTTTCTAGGAAAAAGTTGTCTCTTGTTGCTCGGTGTGTTCATTAAGCTGAAATTCCCCTTTGGTGAGGCAGCATGAAATTGGTGCCTGATTCTTCCTGTAATGACACTTCCCATCCCCTGGTCAGCATGCGATATGCGAGCACCCAGCTCGCATCTTGTATGTCCTTTCAAATTTAGTTGTTGTTTTTTTTGTAATTTGCATTTTTGCTCCTTACTTTTTATTTTTATGATACAACAAAACAGCGTTGGGGCTTGCCCCCAAGTTTCTACTTGTGTTTTATGGATTTTCTTTTGCTGCCTGACATTCAACGTGACTGCCATCAATTTTCAGAGGCATTGCCGCTTCATTTTGCATACAAACAGGTGAATGGGCATATGCATGTGTGTGTGTGTGTGTGTGTGTGCGTGTGAATAAGGAGGATGTCCTTGGTCCCCTTAACTCGATTTTGAATTGGTTTAAAAGGCAACATGTGCGACGACTGCTGATCACACCTCAAATGGCATTGCATTTTGTGCTCGGTTTTTCCGCTTTTCCTTTTTATGTATTTTTATTATTATTGCAAGTGTAAATGTGAAAAAGCTGTGCGTGCGTGTGTGAGTGTGGGCATTTATTGTCCTATTTCTTTTGACGGACGGACTTACTCGTGACTTCCTCAGCTGCTGCTTTTGCTGCTGTTGCTGCAGTGCAAATTGATTTTCAATAGCTGAGTGGTTTTTGATTCAATAAAATGACATACTCAGTTGACTCTCAACGAAGTAGAAGCCCCAGTTACGTGCTCGACATGGTCACGGTGTGAGTGTGTGTGTGTGACTGTGTCTCTCTGCACATATGAAATGGCCTTGCCAGGCTGAACACATTTAATTCATTTAAATATCATTAAATTTGCTAGAAATTTGAATTTAATTTGAGTTAGTGGCAAAAAAGGATCAGACCATAAATTGGCAATCAATTTAACCTTTTACTGCTCCAATGCCCGGGTGATAAATGTTCAAGTGGAGACTGACAGCTTAAAAGCGATTTATCAAAGGTCCCAATGAAGTGATTGCCTAACTAAGCTTGCAGTTTATTTTGGCCTAATCGAATTTCTAGCTGCTTATCAATCAATATTTTTTAGGGGCGGCAGAAAAAAAGCCAAAAAGTGACAACTGAAGCTAGCTGACATACCTAAAGAATGTTGGGTATGTAAATAGGCTGATATCTGCTTAATTACTTAGTGGGTCGTCTGGCAGAATTATATGCATAATTTAAAGTGCATATGTCCCAAAGGAACATCCACCCGCCCGGACTTGTCTCCCAGCTGATTAAACCGAGCACACAGACTAGAGTGCTTTCGCCCTGCTCCTGGGCAAACAGATTCACACGCAAACTTTTATTGCACTGACAAAATGCTTGGCTGCTTGGCTGCTGTGGCTTTTTCTTCTTTCTCCCTTTTGCACCAAAATAAAATATGTGCATGTGAGGGAAATGGAGCGGAAAATATAAGCACTATGCGGGGACATGGATCTGCCATCCCGCTACTCCCCGCTTCAGCCACAAACAGGAAATCAAAATATTTCCGAAACTCAAATTGAAAATTGTCAATTTATTCTGTTCAGGTGGCAGATTTGTTGCCTGCGCCACAGCAAACGCTTTAGCTGCCGTTTGCTAATAAAAAAAAAATCAATTAACTTGGCCCCAGCCTTCGTGCCCGCACATGAGTCGCGTTACTCAACTCTCAAGGCTTTTTAGGCCCAACTTCATGGATGAAAATCGATGGGCTGGTTGGTAACCATTATAGGTGGGGGGGTGGTCGCTAGGGGCAGGCGTGATAATTGATGTCAAATGCTCGTCGCATTTGTAACATGTACGTGTGTGTGTGCAGTCGTTAATCATATTGGCCCAGGTGAGAGTAGAGACTTATACGACTGCCAATTGACTACGTAACTTAATAAGCACAAATTCTGACACAAATAGAAACATACACGCGCCACCCACTGTACTATGGGATCAAGGCATTTAAATTGGTTTGACTTTTGTAAAGTTACAAATAATTTTCGTTTTAGGTTTTCTAAGCAATGTAATTTGGAACATATGGGCATTTCCGCAGAAAAGTCTACCATGACCGAAGAATTTAAACTTCATTAAAAGGTGTTTCTTACTTGATTTAGGATAGGTAAATATGTAAATTTATTTTAATTAATGAATTTAAAGCTTTCCTTAGTACAGATAGCGATATATCGGGCTAGAAAGTAAAAATTTACGTTTTGGCCAGTTTTTCAGTGCATTTTCTCTATTCGATTTACAGCTCTAAAAGTCATTGAGCAACTCCACTCTTTTCGCAAATCTTAAGCTACAATTAAAATTGATTTTTTTGATGCTTTGAATAATTTAAGAAAAATTATCTTCACTAAGAAATTGCCAAATGAAATTTAAGTAACGTCACGTCAGATATAAAAAAGCTTCTTAAAAAGAACGAGAAATGATTTTAATATTTGGTAAATTGAAAAATAAACTTATATTATTCTTAAAACTACTGAAAAAAGTTTTATACAAAAAGAGTTTCTCAATTCGCAGAGTTTTGCAATTTTGTAATCCGAGTCAAAACCCACTTCCGTTTTAAGTAACGTCACGTCAGGGCATATTTTTACTTATATTTTTTGTATTCTATGGGTCGATTCGTGTAATTATTTCTAAATAAAGTGCTTTTCAATTACTACCTAAATATAAAAAAAAATTTTAAAAACTTATCTCTTTCATTTTTTTTTTATATTTTATATTTACCCATATGCCATATATTTGTAAACCTGCAAATGTGTTGAATAATTCCAATCGATATCAAATTTGAATAAGATAAAAAAATATTAAAAAACAATTTGTTTCGTCCTAACGAGGATTTGAAGAAACATGACACATTTTTAACGTTGTAATCCGCCATAAAGTCGGGCAGTTTGAATTTGTCCGAAAAAACATGTCAACAAATTAGACAAAGTAAGTATATCATTTAAAAGCAATAAAAATATTAATCATCATAATGAAGATGGACGGTTCCTACATAATTTCCCAGTACTGGGGCCATTTGAAGAAAGATCCCCTATATTTCTCAAAGAGAAATTTCGAAGGAGGTTCGTTGATGGTTTGGGGTTGCTTTCTGTGAGTCTAGATGCATTTCCAATCATTCACATGAACTCTAGTGAAATTAAAAATGAATCTTTTGCCATATTTGCGCAAGCGAAGACGCAAAAGATGCATTTTTCAGCTAGAAATCGCATCAATGCTCGATGAGCCGTAAAACGCGCGCATGGCTTTAAGCCAACAATGTCAATGTTTTGGAGTGGCTCGCATATTTTTCAGACATGAATCTGGAGTATGAAAATATATGCCATGAACAAAACATATCAAGATGATTCAAAGCTAAAATTGGCAATAACTGAGGCATGGGATAGTTTGCCGCATCGAATATTTTAATTTATAAAAGTTAAGAGAGGTCATAATGATTACTAAAATAAATTTAAAAAAATGATTTTCTTTACATTTGTCTAACGTTTGTACGACGTTCGTGTAGTGCGGCTATAGTTATGCACCAAGCCTTAAACGAAAATGTAATTTTTCATTGTTAGTGTTGTTGTTTTGATTCTCGGTTATCTAATTCTTATTTCTCTATTTATTTCGAATCGCCAATTGTTAGTACTCCCACTCTAATTACGCGTTTACTGAAAAAGTTGGGTGCGGCTATAGTTATGCACCAGAGTTTACTTGTTAATAGTGAATATTATTTGCTTCAACACAATTTCACCTGGTTTTATTAAAATCGAATAATATATCGAATAAAATATCTTCTGGCTTGGTCAGACAAATTTTTACAAAAAGTGGCGTCCTTTTTAAGGGAAAATTTTATTTTTGTAAAAAAAAAAAACTTAAAAACCATTGATTAAAATAAAAAAGCTGTAAGGGTGTTTAAGCATCTACAGAGTAGTAGATTTTTATTGAATTTGAAATCAAGACAACAATTGAAATCTACTAAAGATTTCATTTTAAAAATGTTGTATCGTATGAGTAATTTTATTGCTTAACTTTATTAAACTTTATTATAAAAAGTTGATATGAAAAGGCAGTCATTTTCACATTTTTTATATCAATTTCAATCCGATATGACGAAGATTATCTTGATATGATAAAAAAATCAATATGATCTTTACTAAAAAGAAAAAAATCCAGAACATTGCCTTGTCTGGGGATCGAACACGACACCTTGCACTTAACACGAATGAAATGACTTCTCAACGCAGTCAGGCAACGCACACACTTAAGGGGAAACGTCTAAGAGACTATTTATATTTAGTTTGAAAAAATTGATATTTTTAAAAGATCATTTTAACCAGCAAAGATTAAATTGATCTTGAGCTTTTTTATTCTCTGTGAACAAAAAGATTTTGTGGAAAAAATGAAAAATCACAGAGGCCGCCCCTTAAAGTATTCTTTTTGTTATACAGTTAATAAACATTTAAATTTAATTTTCAGTTTTAGGGGGCGCGACCAGGACATTTAGTATTAACAAAAAATACTCATACGCCTCGTAAGCAACACAAATAATTTCAACAATCAATACATTACTATTGTACATGGTTCTGTTTGTCAATTTTTGAAATTTGTCAAAATATTTCCATTTTGTTTAAAGAATTTTTTCAAATATGAAGTTTGAAATCATTTTTTTGGAAATCAATGCCAGCTAAAAAAATATA
Organism: Lordiphosa mommai; assembly: GCA_018904225.1. Lineage (NCBI taxonomy): Eukaryota > Metazoa > Arthropoda > Insecta > Diptera > Drosophilidae > Lordiphosa > Lordiphosa mommai. Next base: position 194,387 of record JAEIFT010000074.1, read on the forward strand.
TATAAATTAAAGGCAACACTACGTATGAGTGATAACAAAATCTTTAGAGCCTTGTCGCGCCCTTTAAGACATAATTTTTTTAACTTATTTTTTTTACCACGCTAAATACACACCCTAATTTCACGAATTAAGGGTCGGCAGTATGACCTTAAGTTTTCCATACAAAAAAAGCACGCTCTACTGTTCATAACAGGAGATCTAAGATCTATTTATTTTCTATTTTTTCCATTTAGGACTAGAATAACTCGAACTAAGGCATAATTCTACTTGCTGCCAGTAAAGGCTTCTGATTTCTCTTAAGCTCTTGCAGCTAATCATATTGAAATTAAATTTTTTTAAGTTTACTTAATTTGCTGAGAGTACAGCAGGCTTGAAGCAAAAATTAAAAAAAAATAAATTAAATTAAAAAATTTGTCGGTTAGCCATGTCGCAAAAAATGGCTTGGTCATAAATCTAACATTGTAAATTCAAAACATTTTCTAATTCAAAATCAACAACTGCTCAGAGATATCGCTTTCCAGTTATTATATATTTGTATTAATGTAGGCGTAACACATCAATCTGATCAGTTCCAATAACTCATTTCCGTTCTCAAATTGGCCAAGTCTCGACCTAAATAAATGAAGGTAGCCTAAACGTATTTCTTGAAACTTACACTTAAAAATAGCACCCTACCTTTTTGGCAAACTGAGCTCAAACAATTCCAATCTCCTCGAATTACGTTGATGAAAATATAATAAAAGTCCAAAGAAGCCTTTATCCTTTGGACATTTTGGTTGCCTCTAGACCCATAGTCCACAATGTTATGTGCATAATTAGTGGAATGCAGAAAGTCAAAAAAAAAAAAAAGGAAACCGGATCATAGCTCAAACAGCTCGTTGATTGAGCGGCATAGATTAACAAAATTCGTAGAGCCTGCAGGCGGATAAACAACAGGCGGAGGAACAGCAGCAGCAGCAATCACAGTTGTTGCGGCATATTTGTGCGCCAAAGCACAAAATACACTTGAGGTGAACAATTTAATTCGTTTGGTAAACAGCTCAAGGAGCAGAAGGAGCTGGCACCGGAACCTAAACCTGTCTAAATAAATAGAGAAGAGGAGGCTCTGTTGGACATGACTAGGTAGTAAGTAGCAGAGACCACTTCCTGTCATGGCATAAACCATGCTTTCCTCTTTTTCCCCACTACAAGTCAAAGTGCGGCCGACACACACACACACACAGACAGACAGACAGACATACACACTTTCACAAGTTGTCGCACCTAGGTTAGTCCTGCGTCCGGTGTCTGACTGGGGGTGTCACTTTGGCCCAACATGAAACTTTTAATGCTGCTTCTTCTCGGCTGGCGGGCCGCGACCATAAAAGTATTCATTTGTCATTGTCAAATGCTGTGCAGCAGCTAGCTAGCTAGCTAGTTGCAGGAACAGGAGACACATTTTGGTTGCCTGCCAAATCGCTTTAACAAAAAGCTCTTAAAGCGTTCAAAATGGAAACTGCTGACTCGGCTCTCCTTTATGCTCATTAATATGCAATACTATCAGCCAAGTGCCACTTCCCTTTCCGCATTCACCCACATTCACCCACATTCCACCTGGCATTGCAACATGGTTTTCAATTATTTAAATTTTCATTAAAATTCTAGCAACAAAAATGTAAGAAACATGTAGCCCCAACATCCAATTTCAATCTGCTGCTCCGCCAATTTCGTGGCCTACTCGGAAATTTTCGAAAAGTGTTAAAATCAGCACAAAGCGCAGGAAGAAATAAAAACAGCGAAAGAAATGAAAGAGAGCAAACGGAAACTGCTGAAAATGCAAAGCTCTGCGGAATTTATTAAAAGGCGCAGGCGAAAGAAAATTGCAAAATTGCTTTTGATAAGAAAAAAGGAAAATTTATGCCAGCTGCTAAATGCTGAGTTGCCAATATATTTCTCAAATTGCATAAAGCGTTTTGATGGGCTCTCCTCTACCTGAAAAGTTTGCACATTCCACATTGCGTATACGTGATAACTTATATATGTGAGTTAAGCTGCAAAGTCTTGGGCAACCCGGCAGGCATAATCTTAGTGCCAAGTGCCAATAAGTCAGTTATAAATTTGATATAAAATTAAGCAGCCGCCAGAGCCATAGTAAAGACTAGCCAGGACTGGGAACTGGGTGCGGATGCCTGACTACAAATTGCTTGCTGGCATCGTTCACATATTGTGCTTGGCTTTTGGCCCCCATAGTTACGGACCAAGCCCTATGCAGCCTGCAGGAGACTGCAGCTTGTTAGTGTAACGAAGGCGAAGGAGTTGCACACACACACACACGTGCCCGGGATGCGGGAGTGTGTGTCTGTCTGTGGGCACTGCAAATAAGTCCTTGTCAGGCTTGTGTAATGCTCATATTTTGGGCATCGTTACGACTTTGCCACAAGCAGCTCACAAATATTTGCAGCACAGAATAAGGCCAGCGTGTGTGTGTGTATGTGTTTGTTGGCTCTAGCTTAATAATAGTACAATTTATTGATTAAACTTTGCAAAAACTAAAGGTAAATCATGACTGTCCACTAGTTTGTTATCTTTACTCTTTCGCCTTTGTGAGCCCCAAAACAGTTGACAAATAGTTTTTTTTTTTTTTTTTGGGTATGTTGAATACATCGTTATATTTACTCATTCTATTAGACTCTGTTGTTGTCTATCGATTTAAAAGTTCAAAGAGTACAGAGGAAATGACGAGCAAATGCTTAGAAAGTTTTTTTTATATTTGTTACTTACAACTTTCGGGGCAAAAGTTGTGCAACTTGTATGTCATAGACTTTGTCTTGTGATGATTTGCATTGATTTCAATTAGAATTGAGCGATGGAGAGAGAGTGCAGGAGCAACTTTAAGTCCACTTCACGCAGCAACCAACTGGGAAAACTTATTGGTTACTTAAAGTTATTTTAATGGCGGTCTGTGGCGACTTCACCAAGCCACTGGCGTCAGCTATTACAAGCTTCTCAAACTTTTGCCTTTGGTCCTGATTTCATGTGCCATAATTAAAGATAACACACAAGCCAAAAAAGTGAGATAAGCTTGGCATAGGCCTTTTTTGCTATTTTACTTTTATGTTTGAATTTACAAGGGTTTATTAAAAGATTCGGTTTAGTGGTTCGTATTTGTGGCCAATGAGTCAGGTTTCTGTGATACCTTATATACTCAGACTATAATGCTTTTCTATAAAAAAAATCAGATGTATAAAATTAACTTTTTTTTCTAAGAGACAAGAATGTCAAGAAATGCCAAAAAAAGACACTTTCGGCATTTTCAGGTTCAATTTATAGCTGAAACATTTAAGAAATAAGATCTCTGAAACCAAATTCGGAATCAGCGTGAATCAATAGTACTTAAGCCTCAGTATTTAGAATATATCAATTTTCCAACCTTGTCAAAAATTTGTATGCCTAACCAAGTTGTAAATTTTCATTCTAATTTTCTTATCCAAGCATCCGATTTTCTTATCCAACCTATGCTTTATTGAGAGCTCTCTTCTATGACAGTATGCCATGAAAAAATATTAACATTTTTAGATTTTTTGCTTTTAAGATATAATGCAAACTTTAAAAAAATGTGCACGTCAAAATAATTGCGCCAATGACTGTAGAGCTTAAAAAAGGATATTGAATCCCATCGAATAGCAAACACAAAAAGTTTTTGTAATAATTTTTCTGACTTTCCACAATCTGAAATCATATTGTTAATATTTTGTTATGTATATATTTACAAGCATTTTACGACCGATATAGTTTAAAAATTAGTAAAAAAAAAAAAAACATTATTTATTTTTATACACTAAAGACCATAGAATTAATCTCTCTTGCCCTAGCACATACACTTCCCTCCAATAGAATAGGACACCCCTTATGTCTGTTTTTTATTGACCACAGTTTCCAAACCAAGCAGGCTAGAGACTTCATTTTTTTTTTGTAATTAAAGATCATTTAACTGTTGCAATATATCCAGAAGAATAGCTTCGCGTCAAAGTTTTAAGTATTCACAAAAAAATATTTAACAAAAAGCGTACTAATTCGGGTTCTCAAGAAAAATCCATTTAAGGGAACTCTGAACACAAATAATGCCTAAGTCCAAGGTAATTGAAGTAATTTTTGATTTAAAAAAAGTTTTTGAAAGTGTGTTGAGCCACCATTCTGCTCCAAAACTTCACACATCCGATTTGGAAGGGATTCATTCAAATTGCCCAAATAATTTTAGAAAATCGAGTTCTAAACTAATAGTATGGCTTAGATTAGTTCAGGTATAACTGAATATTGTTGTCCTGATCCCCAGACATTGTCGATGATGTTCAAATGCGGTGAGTAAATCGGTCAGCTAATAGCTTCACATTTTGGCTCTTTATATACTTTCTAACCACCCGGGGCTTAACGCATTGGCGCATTATCAGGCTTGTGAATCCTCGGCAGAGGTATGAAAAGCTTAGGAAAGTTTGTAAACGCCTTTTTTAATATACCACTGCAGTGGTCGTTGTCTTACCATTGTTATTCCCAAAAAATTTTATTTTCCGGTGTTTTAATACGAATTGCTCACCCACACCATCAGAACTCCAATTTTTATATGTAATCGGTCCAAATAATGAGTTTCTGTTCGGAGATCATGGAATTAATAGCTATAGCCATCAAGACCAACGAAATTAATCTTTAATTCGTCAGAATTTATTCGTCGAAGTGCAGGTCATATGTGCTAGACAAAAACTGAGGCGTTGTGGCTTTTTATGCCGGGTTAAGAGGTGGCTTCTTCTTGATTTTTTATCTTTTTATATGCTTAGCACTTTATAGCACTGCTTTTTCCATGTTCAGACTCAATTATTTAAAATACGGTTATAACATGTCGGCTTCTCTTGATTTTTTCAAGTAATTTTGATCAAAGATGATTGAAGGCTTTATTTTGTTCTTTTTCCGCCTCGTTTAAGGCTTTTCCTCAAGCCAGTTTACTTTTTTTTCAATTAAGTAATATTTAACTTTGTTTTTCTTAGCCGGCATGAGGATAAACGTTTTTCTTCTTAACTATAAGAGATCGATCAAAGAAAAATATGCGTTCACGTGCCAAGGAAAACGTTCAATGTTTTATTCAAGTGGCGCAAAATTAGGACCCGAAATTTTTTCGGTTTCTGTTTTAATTATTTTTAACCACCTTTCACACCTTAAAAAATTCTGCAAAAATTAGACAAATTCTATCTTCGAATAACAATTAACCAAGTTTAATATAAAACTGGTACCCCATTTAAAAGTCAAAAATAATTTGAGTTAAAAGTTTCGCGAAACTTTGTAAGTCGCTGATTGCATTTTAAAAATTCAGAAAAATTAGTCTGGAGGAGTGTTGGCATGCCAGCTATTGCCATAAAAATTTGGGAATTTTTAGAATAACTAACCATTCTATAAATTCCCAAATTTTTATGTCAATAGCTGGCATGCCAAGACTCCCCCAAAAAACGCTTGTGTTGATTGATAAATTACTTTCTGTTGGTATACTTTGAAACTGCATTCTTGATATATGGATAAGATTGGGGGCTGTAGTAAACCCGGCTATGCCCCTTGACCAAGTTTTTTATGCGTAAGTTTTGTTAAAACTTTTAAGTCTGTGCAAAAATAAAAAAATAATGAGCATTTAAGTATATTTGAAAAAATCGAAAATCTCGATAACTAGCCGATGGATTTTTTTTAATTCAAAATATTTTAGAGATAGTTGGGTTTATACATAGGGGAAAAATGCTTTCGAGCAGTGTAATTATAGAACAAAAATAACCTTTTCCGTTTTGCCTTATTGGAGCCCGCCCTTTACTGTTGATGTTTTCTTAGTAAAGGCAAGTGTGTGTGAAAAAACAACAACAACAACATTGCACAATGTTCACTCAAGATATCCATGTTTGCCCTAAAATGAAGTGGTCCAATCTTAAATTTCTTACCCAAAGGGAAAGAAGCAAAACACGTACTGGTAATACAACAAAACGCCAAAATGTTAAATGAACTTCAAGTACATTTAGAATGTAATTATACCCGTTACTCGTAGAGTAAAAAGGGTATACTAAGTTCGTGCAAATGTATGTAACAGGCAGAAGGAAGCATTTCCGACCCCATAAATTATATATATTCTTGATCAGCATCAATAGCCGAGTCGATATAGACCTGTCCGTCTGTCCGTCTGTCTGTATGAACACTTAGATCTTAGAGACTATAAGAGCTAGAGCTACCATTTTTTCAGTGTAGACTTGTATTGTCTGCACGCAGATCAAGTTTGTTTCAAATTTTTGCCACGCCCCCTCCCGCCCCCGCAATATGAAAAAAACCTCATATCTCCCACAATTTTAAAAATAGAGCGTTCGGACCTTCTAGACATATATTCTAATCATCATTACCTATTGATCCGCCATACATCATTTTCCGATCAGACGAACGATAGTAGAGTTGCCGCCCCCGCAATTTGAAAAATACGTCAAATCTTCCACAATTTTGAAAATGGATTGTTTGAACCTTCCAGATATATATTTTAATCATCATTACCTATCGATCCGCAATACATCATTTTCCGATCAGATGAGTTATAGTAGAGTTGCCTCCCCCGCAATTTGTAAAAAAACTCATATCTCCCACAATTTTGAAGATAGATTGTTCGAACCTTTCAGACATATATTTAAATCATCATTACCTATCGATCCGCAATACATCATTTCTTGATCAGATGAACGATAGAAAAGTTCCCGCCCCCGCAATTTGAAAAATACCTCAAATCTCCCACAATTTTGAAAATGGATTGTTCGAACCTTCCAGACATATATATCAATCATCATTACCTATCGATCCGCCATACTTCATTTCCCGATCAGATGAGCTATAGTAGAGTTGCCACCCCCGCAATTTGTAAAAAAACTCATATCTTCCACAATTTGTGATCTAATAAAATATTCTTAAAAAAAACCTTACCCTGAGTAACGGGTATATCGAAGTCGAGCAGGGCCGACTTCAACTTACGCTCTCGTTTTTTTTTGTTTACCACCCAAGACCTGTAGGTCTGCATAGTTTCCTAGCCATTAAGTTGGCTACTTTTAGTTGTTTCTACTGACTGCTTTCACTTTACCTCACCGCCCTGAGGTAAGTGGTAAACGATGCCACGTGATGCGCATAGACAAGCGAATTTGCATTCATCGCACGCGAAATGGGAAAAGCGCGACATCCAATTCAGTGACACCATCAATTTGCAATAAATCAATGCGCTTTAAGCGGCGACTGGCACTCGGATTGATGTGGCAAGTAGTTTGTTGTAGTATGCACATTTAATCTTTGCATCTGCATGTTGCCAGTTGCTGTCGTTGTGACAACTTGATTGCAAATCGCACTTAAATAGTTCCACAAAAACTTCTTTCAATTAAACCCGCGTTACACAGGCAACTTTACAGTTGCCATGGAAAATACAATAAATACTAAGAGAGAGAGAGAGAGTACGAATATGTGCGAGTAAGTGGAAGTGGTACAAGGCCAAAAGTTTTTCTTCTGCAGCATTGGCACAAAGCGCAGAATGTGGCGTTTTCTTTTATACATTTGCAGCTTTTTAGCTTGGGTGTGTGGGCGCAGAAATCGCCTTGGGAATATGGACTTCAATGGAAACGAGAAAGGAAATAGGTTTTCTTAAAGGCAAAGGCAATTCATGGGCATGCCAAATGCTTTAATTAAAATTGAGAATCTGCGAATTTTCATATGTTTATCCCTTTACCTTTTATGCTAACAGTTTACCAGCAGCGTGGGAGGGGAAAGGGGCGGGGAAGTGTTAACCAAAATATTTTCAAAGAAAATATTGTGCTTTCTGACTATCCCTGATCCGGTTGCTGCCGCTGCTGCTGCTGTTTGGGGCGGTGCGAATTTATAAACGACTCGTGCGGCAAATGCATTGGCCTGGAATTTTAATTGGATGATTTTTGGTTCAGGCCACGTATTACCAATTTTCATTGAAATTGAATGCCACAAACTATGCTTAATACATGTGTTTGAGAGGATTTTAAGCAGCTTTCATGCGCAATTTTGCTTCTCAAACTCAAACAACAAACCAAGTCCAAGTCCAAGCACGAACGGCCGTAAAAACAACTTTAGCAGGCCATTACGTATGTGTGTGTGTGCGTGTGTGTATAATGATGTGGCGGTCTGCCCCCTGAAGCGTGAAATGTATGACAAAAAGAGCAAAAACAGAGCTAAAAATACACACAACACAATGAAAATCCAGCAAAATCAACACCAAAACAACTGAAGCAAGCTGGCTGGCTGGCTGGCTTGCTTGCTGTCTTGAGCAGAAATCCAATAACAAATTAAATGCACGAGACAATTGGTCCTTTTATTGCGACGACAGCGCAGACGACGACGACGACGACTTTTATGCGAAAGTGCAAAATGATTTACGATTATGTTGATAAAATGGCTTAAATAGTATTTTCGTTGCTTGACGCTCGAGTGCACTTGGCTCAGCCCACACACAGTTTCAATTGTGCCGTATGATTTGTTTGCGCTTAAGCGACGAAGACAGCCACAAGGAGCAGCATTTTCGTAGCATACTTTTCAGCGCCAGCACGCAATCTCATCTGCGTATGCGTCGCTGCGTATGTGTGGGTGATGGCTTGAAATATTCATGGCCCTGTCTTCTTCTCTGTGGCCCGGGCCTTTACTTAACTTATCTTGGCTTTAAAAACTTTTCCCCCTTTTGCATAACAAATGTCGCCTTCAACTTCATAACCGAGCTCAACCAAAATTGGTTTCATTTAAATAATTAATATTCCATGACGCAGCAATCTGATTTCCCCAAACTCACATTGCTGACATTCATTTGTGTGTGTTCAATTATGGAAATGTTGATGATGATGATGATGAAGATGCACATCTGCCAGCTGCATCTCTTGCTCTTATTGATTTCACATATGCACATAAGTGACAAGTGTATATAAAATATGAAAGCATAATTGAATCAAACCACAAATGTGTCACAAAAAGACTTTCATTTCCTGCCGTGACAGCAGCTCAGCTGACCACTGCCTGGTGCTCAGGTGGTGTTTGAAGTGTGACTTCATTACACGGTTTATGCATAAACATCGCATAAAACAGCCAATTCCAATTACACACAATTGATTTTCTATGTCCTGGCAAAGTAAATTGCCCGTAAAATTATTGCAAATACTTTAACATGAAGCAAACACATAAATCACAGCTGCGCCACCGGCATGTTGAAGGAATTTGGCTAATTTTCGTTTATTTGTGATTATTTCTGTATTTATGCGGTATTTTTATGATTTACTTAACAAATGTAAATAGGTTAAAAAATATATAGAAAAGTTATAGCAGATTTATTCTACAAAATATATAACATTTTTTCTGTATTCACGAATCGAGGTACTAAAAGTTTTGTTTGCTCATAACTATACACATATTAAATAAACAGAATTTGTTTTTTTTTTTGCAACCTTTCTCACTTTTTAAAGAGACTTTTTTCTCAACTTGACCTTGAGCCGATTACATCTGAATTTTATTATAAAAGCAAAATTAAAATAATATTTGTAAAATTTCACATCAGCTTTGAATTTAAATCAACCTTTAATTGAGTTGACAGCTCTTCAACTTGCTTAAGACAAAGTTGTCCCAGATTTTGATCTTTCGCAAAAAGGGTGGACCATTCCTTAGGCAATCTAGAAAAACTAGCCCATAACTTCAGCTCCATTTGAAACAAGGGACCTATAAAATGTGAAACTAAAGCCCTCAGGGCGCAACGCCACATACCCAATTTTTCCAGTCCACGTCAGGTTTGAGTTTAATGGCCACACACAATTAAACATTTGTTGCTTGTGAAAAAAAAAATTGGGAGCTAAAATTCTGAAAAATTCACCAAAGATCACTACTACTATAAGCAATCAATAAATGAAAAATAAATGATAAATAAATATAAAAATATAATAAAAATCAATAATAATACTATGATGGTTTTTTTTTTCAAAAAATAAAAAATACATGACCAACTTGAACGGTTTTCCCCTAATTCGGGCCTTAGGAATTTTTATTACCAAAATGACCTTATATTAGGAATTATTTAATTAGTAATCAAGTGATTGTTCGAGAAAAAAAGGGAAACAAAACAAAAAAATAATTTAATTGTGATTTTACTAAATATTTGAAAATTTTAAATAAATTGTTATAAAAAATGTTGCAATTATTTTATTTTTTGGACCATAGCTTTGGAAAGCGCAATAATATTGTAAATCTGTAAATTTAGTAAATTAGAGTACATTTAAATCAATTTATTCAGATTTTACAAGAATCAGATATAATTTTTTTAGAATTTATAAAAAATTTTAACTTGATTAAAAACTTAAAAAAAAGTAAGAAATTCGGTCAAGCCCGACTGTAATATACTCTGTACCTGTTTGTATATAACTAATAACTTTAAAGTGTGGGGTCATACAAACTGTGCAAGTGCTGCCCATCACGATAACGGGCAGTGCTGCCCAGCGTAATTATTTTATATGTTTATAACTCGAATATCGTTCATTTGATCTGGAAATGGTGTATGGTGGATCGATAAGTAATGATGAGTAGAATATATGTTTAGAAGGTTCGAACAACCTAACTCGAAAATTGTGGGATATTTGAGATGTTTTTCAAATTGCGGGGGTGGCAACTCTAATATCGTTGATCTGATCGGAAAACGATGTATGGGGGCTTGATAAAAATGATGAGTAGAATATATGTCTAGATGGTTCGAACAACCTAACTCCAAAATTGTGGAAGATATGCGGTTTTTTTAAATTTGCGGGGGAGGCAGGGGGCGTGGCAAAAATCAAAACTTAACTTGATCTGCCTGCAAGTATGAGAAATATATGTTCCATACACCTCAAACCTCTATCTCTTACCATCTCTGAGATCTCTTCGTTCATACGGACAGACGGACAGACAGACAGACAAACGGACAGACGGACATGGCTATATCGACTCAGCTGTTGATGCTGATCAAGAATATATGTACTTTATAGGGTCGGAGATGCCTCCTTCTGGCTGTTACATACATTTGCACAAACCCAATATACTCTATGTACCTTCGGTACAGAGTATAGAAATGTTGTATAAAGCCATCGTTATAGCTCATAAAACTAATAATGTAGTTCAATTCCCAGGGCCCAAAATAGGAGAAAACCGTTAAAATTGGTCATGTCACTTGCACAGTTTAATTGTCATAATTTTTTTAAGTGATTCATTAGATAATTGGGATCGAATTTTCGTATCAGGCAATTTACACAAAACACAAGGCAACAAAATTAAACTTTGTTCAGTTTATTGATTTGTTTGGGAAAATTTTTCACTGAGAATTAATTTATTTTTCCGTCAAACGGTAAAAATAAGTACCCACTACTTTTCAACAAAGATTTGAAAAAAATAGTTCATCCCAAAAAAAAAACTTCAAACTTCTTAGAAATATATATAATAAATATATGTATCAGGGACCGAAAATAATCGTTATTAAAAAAAAAAGGAAAAAATAAATAAATATGAAGCATTCACTTCTGTCGATTGTGAAGCCAATATTTTCGGTTCAAATTCTCAGATAGGCAATGATTTGATATTTTCATTTTTTATTAAAAAAATCATTCGCTATTAATTAATAATACATATTAATAATACATATTAATTAATTAATAAATATTATGGATTTATTGCAAGTGTGAGCATAAAATGTGTTTAGGTTACTCAAAAGGCATAATATGTCATTAAAATATCTCATTAAATATGAACATTTAAGTCTCAATCCCCTAAATTGAACTTCAAATTGCTCCAATAAGTAGGCAATGAAATTGTGCTTAAGTCAACCACAAAATTTTGACCAATGAAAATGATATTTTGCCTAATTGCAATTTAATTTATGACAAGCTTATGGAGCATCTACATCTTTAGGTGTACTTGGACATTCAGATGAATTATGCATATGTGGTCGTGTGTCTGTATTTCTCTGCCCATTTGACTGACTGACTGACTCTAATTGGATTTCGATTTTCTACTTGTGTCACGCACTCAACACACACACACACACACACACAAGTTGTTGTTGCTGGCGATTAACTTAATTAATGTCACACTAATGACAGCTCAATGCGATTATGTTGACAACTGCACGAAACTGAACTAAATGAAATTGAGAAATTAACAATAAACTGGCACAAGGCAAATAAATTGGAAAATTTAAATGAATTGCAAATGAGCGAGGCGCACAAACACAGACATAATCCGCCTGACTTTTAAAGCCGCTAATTAGTTCGTTATGAATTGAGGAATTGGCTTTGCCAGCCAAGCCAAATTCAGAATTTCCAGTTTAGATCGCAACACTTGATCCACATGATGCCGCAACGGCAGGCCTTGTCAATGGCCCAATTGAGAATGCAAATCTGCCTAGGGGTTGAGCTGGCGGGCTTGACTGGCTGCCTGGCTTGCTCAATCAACAGCAGCCGAAGGCTCGTCATTGGCAGCTGCACTAACAGCTTATAATCGCAACTTAACATGCTAACGGCAGCAGCAGCAGCGGCAGAAGCATCAGTGCAAACATCCTCCATATGCCGGATATCGCACAATCTCAAAAAATGCAACCAGCCTGACAGAATAACAGGCAGTCAGACCTCAGCCTGTTTGCTTTCACCTCGTTGCTTCCGAGCAGGCTATATGCACTAAATGACTCACCCACATAGAAGGGGGCCAGATCGGGTAGCGTAGCGTGTCGAGTGCGTTGCACTGAATTTTACAGCTTTTGTTTTGTGGCTCAACCTACTCAGCTTGTGTTTTATATGCGTTTATCTCTCAGGCAGCCGTCTTTTCGCTTGTGTGAGTGTGTGTGTGTGTGTGTATGCGCTTATTGCCAGCGAGAGGTCCTTGTGCCTGAGCAACGTTTACAAACATGCAGTTGAGTGGCTCTGAGTGGCATTGTTCTTGAAATTTTGAACATGTGTTGTCACTGTGCAGAGTTGTGCGTGCAGGTGAATGAATGGCATTTTTAGTTAAGCAACCCAATCCCCGGGTTAATAACTGGCATTTATTTGCCTCTCACCTTTTGCCTTGGCCCTTTCTTGTCACATTTCAATTCCAATATCGCTGGCACTTTACAAACTGAACACAAGCAAAAGAACAGAAGTCAATGTCAATAAAAAAGTATAAGGCTAAGGGTGAGGGGGGGCGCGTGGTCTCCCCTTAAAAAGTGCAAGTGCAAAAGGCGAATGCGAAAAAATATTTACCCTGCCAGAAATTGACAACTGTTTGCTTAGTTGAGAGTGTTTGCCTGTTGGCTGCCAGTATACCCCACAATGCCATAGCTGGAAGCGGAAATTTGACACTCTCATTCTCACTTTTACTGGCTGGCGGATGGCTCCCTGCGGGCTGCTGCTGCAGCCAGGGCCATTTGCTAGAATGTTGCGCGTAATATCAGCTTACATTTTAATGGGCACTGGCCCACAGTCAATTATGTAGTTTCGTTAGCCATCCGCACAAAACAGAAATATGCAATTACATGGTGGAGGAGGAGCAGGAAGAACGAACAACAGCAACGAGTGGCATTCCCGGCAAACTATTTGATTACCAATTGCTTTCGGTTCGTTTTGTTTCGCTTTGTTTTTTTTGTTGTGAATCAAGTATATATTTGTTGTCTTCATGGGTTTTAATTACAACATCCATTTTGAAAGAAAACGCTAATGTTTAAGTCTAATGTTGTTCGTTGTTGTTGTTGTTATTGCTCAGCTACAGCAAAAGAGAATCACAAGAAAAGGAACTAAAGCAGAAGTGCTTGTCTTTGTTTCTGCAGAAAATGCAATTCTCTATTTAATTAAAAAAAATTCAACTAGAGCTTAGGTTACCTTAAGATAAAAAAAAGTTTTACTACTTGAAGTTACTGCAATCCTTAAAGCAAGGCTGCAAACTGCAAAACACTAATTCAATGGTCAAATTTTGATGTAAAGTTATTGTGAATAAATAAATTAACATATTTGCCATGCGACTTTGGGAAAGAAGTGCCTCATTCAAACCTCATTCAAATTGAATGGCATTAATTACGTTTGTTGGAGGATGTTAGCTTACCCGAAAGTTGTAACCCACATATTCAAAATTAAAAAGAACGAGAAAATCCATTTAGCCCAGTTTTTCCAGCAAGTTTTTTACCATTTAACTCAGGTTAAGGGGGTTATCTTTAGAAACTGTTTAAAAAAATCGAATTTTTAACATATTTATAAAATATGGCTAAATCGATTCTACGATATTAATCTTGGTTCAAAAGTTATAGCCGTTAGAAGTTAAGGCTCTTACGGTCAACCAAAATGGATACATTTCTGGCTTCAACAAGCTTCAACAATGGATTTGAGGCGGTTATCAAGAATTAAGAATTAAAATTGCGAAAATTTCTAAACAAAAATTAATTCCTGCGAAAAGTTATATTTCTTTTCTTCATACGGGAATTTATTGTATAAAAGCAGGTTTAGAGGTGTTTTTTGTTTTTATTTTTTTCAATTATTTGGAAGTATGATTTTATTTTTTTTGCAGGCTTTTATTTGCTTAAAAAGTTAAAACATATTCACGCTCTCAAAAGGCACAGTATCCAATTATTGAATTATAATTAACCTTGACCTTGAGCCTGGCAACAATTACTTTGATAAAATCTATATACATTTTAGACTTCTAGATTTTTACCCGGGGCACGGGTTTTAATTACATATATTTTCCAGAATTTCTGTGCATAGTCAAAGATTTTTGGTCAACAGCAGAACTTTAGGCTTGTCGAACTTCTAGTCCTTATCGTAAAATAACTGATCCAAGTGCAATTTAAGGGCCTCATTAGAAAGGAATGTTTAACTATTTAAAGAATTTAAAAGAGATCGGAAAAAAAAAATAGAAGGCTAACATTGGCTACGCCGATTTTTTAAATACCCTTGCAGTTTTCGAAAGGCGCTACCATTAATAACAAAAAAGTTTTTCTCACTAGAATTTGTTTTTAGACCGATCGTTCCTATGGCAGCTATATGCTATACTCATCCGATTTCGATAAATTTTTCTAGAATTGTGTGGAAGTATATAAAACTAATATATACTACGATTGGTGATGCTACGATGGAAAACTAAAAAGTTTTTCCCACTAGAACTAGTTTTTGGACCGACCGTTTATATGGCAGCTATATGCTATAGTCATCTGATGTTGATAAAATTTTCCAGAACTGTGTGGAATCATATAAAATTAATATATACCACGATTGGTGACGCTACGATAGAAAACAAAAAAGTTTTTCCCACTAGAACAAGTTTTTGGACCGACCGTTTATATGGCAGCTATATGCTATAGTCATCCGATTTTAATAAATTTTTCCAGAATTATGTGGAAGCATATAAAACTAATATATACCACGATTGGTGACGCTACGATGGAAAACAAAAAAGTTTTTCTCATTAGAACGGGCTTTTGGACCGATCGATCCTATGGCAGCTATATGATATAGTCATCCGATCCGGCCGATTCCGACAAATGTGCAGCGTATTTGTATTTAAAGACTTTTTGCAAAGTTTGGTCAAGATAGCTTTAAAACTGAGGGAGGAGATAGCATAGAAACAGACGGACGGCCAGACGGAAATGAACTCAGCTCGTCATGCTGATCAAGAATATATATACTTTATGTGGTCGGAAATGCTTCCTTCGCTGCGTTACAATCATCGTGACAATTTTAATATACCCACTGCAAGGGTATAATAATCTGAATGTGCAAGGTCGAGGCTATATGTTGGCTATATGATCGCTTTGCAATTCATCTCCAATCATTTTTGACGAGTGAAGAAAATCGAGAAAATCGTTTTAATGATGGTAAAGCACTCTCTTAAAATTGACAAATCCGTGATGCTTCTCTTTGATTTTTAGTATACAAAAATTGTCTCTGGAAGACTTCTTTTTGGAGATGAGAAACTGTTTCCTCCTATGGTAGAAAAAGCGAGACTTCAAGATGAATTACAATCAAGTCAGATTGTTAAGCGATGCATAGTTTATTTACGGATTAGATAAGAAAAAACCAATTCAACATACCGCCTATATCTATATAACCATTGTAAGTTAGTTAGTTATTAATCAAATATAACAGAAACAAAATTTCGTGAAGACTGCATGACTTATTTTCACGATGTATAACTTTAACACGCACGAATCAGGGATGCGCACGCCCGAAAGTCTGTGTGATCTCACGATCACGTAGTGACACGACGGGACACAACGTGACACGTTTAAATTCACGTCACCCGCGCACCTCTAGTAAAAATACAACAAAAATTAAATTGATATTGTTTTGCGATGAACTAGAAACTTTTAGGCAACTGTTCCCAAGATGAGAGTTTTTGTTCACAATGTAATTATCAATATTATTTTCTTTTAATGTTATTTATGCAAAGTTCGATTAAAAATAATTGTATATCCTATATGAACCTATAGAAACTGCAAGGGTTTATAATCTGGCATGGCAAATGGGTTAAGTAGGTAAACTCATAGTTTTCCCTTAAAAATTAAATGCAACAATAAGCATTTTGTACCAGTTCAGTTTCAGTGGAAGAGGAAAAAATGCAAATTGAAATCATTCATATTTTTTTCTTACATGCAAAGCACAATGCTGCATTGTTGATCACCTTTCACAATGACTTCAGTTCCCTTATATTTTCATTGATTTCTCTGCTTCACACACACACACACACATATATACACAGAGTCACGCACATATTTCATGGCAGCTTTTTGGCATATTTCAAATGTTACAAATGAGCTGCACACTCCTTGATGGCAATGTGCAAGCACAGGACACATTTGCAGTTCTCCTTCGTCCTGTAATAATAATTTATGCAAAGCACTAACGACAGCAGTAATAAAAATTCATGAGGCTGGGGAGCCTACCAAAAAAAAGAGAAGAAGAAAAAATTGCGATAGAATGCGTGTGTGTGTTTAGTTGAATATGGAAATTTTTTTTACAAAATGCTAAGATGTCAAGATAATTGCAGTTGAGCGTGCATGGGCTTGCTTACGCGGCGTATGCGTGATTTCCAGCAATATGCCGCAAAGTATGCTATGCTTATTGACCACAACAATGAGCCGCTCCCCCTGCTTGCAAATAGTTTTAACATAAAATGTAAAGTGGCCAAAGTTCAAAGTTCCGACCACAAAAATGGCAGTCAAGAAGTGCGAGAGAGTGAGTGAGTGAGAATGAAAAGTTGAAAATTCACTCGACAGTCCCGCACACCAGTTTTTGTGGGGCGAAGCGATGCATGAGAGGCCGCTCAAAAACATACAGAAAACACAGTGATAATTAAACTTTCGACAATGGGCCACTACAACCAGAACCCAGGACCCGGCCGGCTTTAGTTTCTTTTACTATTTTACAGCCACTCGTAACACTTGATGTGGGCAGCCAGCCAGCCAGCCCTAGACAACATGTAGAGATGCTCGTAGTTCAACAAAACTAACCCAAAAAAAAAAAAAAAAATGTAAACTTTGTAACAACATCCTTATGCGATAACAAGCAACAGCGGCGGCTGCAACAATGGCAGGCAGGCAAAACTTATTTGCATAAATAAAAATTGAAAGAGCGGAAAAAAAAAACAACTGAACAGAACTAAGTGTAAGGCAAAATAAAAGACAAGTGGCAAGCAAATACGTAAAAGTTTCGCCTTTGAAGGCAAAATGCAAACAGAGAAACAGAGAGTAGCAGCAGTACCAGCAGTGGGTGGATATAGATTATGCGCCTTGTAAGCGGCGTTATTATTATATTTGTATACCCTTAACGAGGGTATTTTTATTTAGTTCAAGAGTTTGTAACATATAGAAGAAAGCGACCGCATAAAGTATTGTATAATGAAGAAGAAGTAATTGTCGACCCTATAAAGTACATTCAAAAATAGGTATAGGAGTTTCATTTACCGTTTTCAAAGTGTTTAAGGAATTTTATGAAAAATTAAGAAAGTTAAGCGAAACAAGTAAGAAAGTCTGTCAAGCCAGACTGTAATTTACTCTGTACCTGTTTGTATATAACTACTAACTTTAAAGTGTGGGGTCACACAAACTGTGCAATTGCTGCCCATCATAGTTCCGGGCAGTGCTGCCCAGCGTAATTATTTGATTTGCTTATAATTCGAATATCGTTCATCTGATCTGGAAACGGTGTGAGGTGGATCGATAAGTAATGATGATTAAAATATATGCCTAAAAGGTTCAAACAATCTGTCTTTAAAATTGTGCAAGATATTCGATTTTTTTCAAATTGTGGGGGTGGCAACTCTACCATCGTTCATCTGATCGGAAAACAATGTATGCGGGCTCGATTAGTAATGATGAGTAGAGTAAATGTCTAGAAGGTTCGAACAACCTAACTCCGAAATTGCGGGATATTTGAGGTGTTTTTCAAATTGCGGGGGTGGCAACTCTACTATCGTTCGTCTTATCGGAAAACGATGTATAAGGGCTCAATAAGTAATGATGAGTAGAATATATGTCTAGAAGCTCCAAACAATCTAACTCCAAAATTGTGGGATATTTGAGGCGTTTTTTAAATTGTGGGTGTGGCAACTCTACCATCGTTCATCTGATCGGAAAACAATGTATGTAAACAATAATGATTAGTAGAATATATGTCTAAAAGGTTTGAACAACCTAACTCCAAAATTGTGGAAGATATTAAGATTTTTTAAAACGTGCGTGGGAGGCAGGGGGCGTGGCAAAAATCATATCTAAATTTGATCTGCCTGCAAGTATAAGAAATATATGTTCCATACACCTTAAACCTCTAACTCTTACCATCTCTGAGATCTCAGCGTTCATACGGACAGACGGACATGTCTATATTGACTCGGCTGTTGATGCTGATCAAGAATATATATACTTTATAGGGTCGGAGATGCTTCCTTCTGCTTGTTCCTTCTGCTTGTTGCCTTTATTTGCACTAACGGCTACGAAACGGTTTGGAATCGATTCAACCAAATCCCGGCACTATTAAAAAGGAATCTTGCTCCAGGACTCCTAAATGACTTCACATAGTTATCCGGTGCTGATTGACTTAACAGTAGTAACTGCCTTTTAACATACGCCCAAAAAGGTTTTTTCGATGGAAGTGAGGTCTGGTGACTGCGCAGGCCACTCCAAAACACTCGCAGAATTTTTACAGAACCATTTCGTTGCATTTCTTCGGGTTTGCTTGGAGTCATTGTCTCGTTGGAAGACCCATACTGCAAAGGGTACAATCATATAGCAAAAATAAGGACGTATAAATGTTGATCCTTCATAGTAAAAAAAAAAGCCCCATTCCATTATATTATAGCCTCCATGTCTAATGATTTTTGCAGTGTATTTTGGATTGTTTTCTGAGTTAAGCGGACTCCTGACATAACAACTTTACGTTCATCTTTCCATAAAATAGCCAACATTTTTGGGATAGCCAATTTAGATGTTGATTTGCGAACTTTATGCGTTTAGTAATATGTCTGGCTTTTAACAGAGGGTTCTCAAACTCTGTTCTCTGGGTCATGTGTAAGCTTTTTGCACTGACGCAGTTATATTAAGGTAGTTTTCGAGCTCAGTTGCAGCCTTACAATGATTCCTCTTGTCCTCGCGGATCAATTTTTTGTGACAAACTTGGCCAGGAATCTTTTCTTAACAATTGTTTCAGTCTTTTCTTTGTAGTTTAAACTAATTATTGCGTTCCGAATCATTTTTTTTGAATACCCAACCAATAGACCAACATCTCTAAAGGATTTTCCAATTAATATAATTTTTTTTATGATAAGTGAAATCTCATAAGTTAACAATTTACCACATAAGAGAAGATATAAGCAAATCAAAGCAAATTAGCTAAACTGGGCAGCACTTAACACAGTTTGTGTGTCGCCACATTTAGAACCTATCAGTTATTAACAAAACCTTGGCAGGCTTAGAGTATATAACATTCGGGCTTGACCTTCCTTTTTACTTGTTTATTTTGTTTTTTTTGTTTGCCAAGTTGCCAACTCTACTTATTGAATTTGCCGGGAGGCAAATGAAATTATATATTTTTATTTTGCGGCTTAACTTTGCCTGCCACAATATTTTTTTGCAAAAAAAAAAAAAAAAGGAAAGTCAACAACCAAACAGCCAGTGTGGCAAAATATGTTTAAAACCGACACCAAAACACACGCTCATTAAATATGTAACAAATGAAATGTCAACGTGGAAATTAATTAACTCGATGGCTGAATGGGCGGATAGATGGAGCTGCTCTGCTCTTCGCTCTCTATGTGGCAATTTCATGCTCATATTTCAATCAAAACTGCGACAGCTGCAAGCCAACAGCATAAGCTGGAACATAATTTTGGCAACGGTCCATCAACTGGGTGGTTGGTTGGCTGGTTGGTTGGTTGGCAGCCACGGCTCATCAATATTTACAAGCGGCGAGCCTCGAATGCGCCCAGAGTAAGAGGGCTGGAAAGTTAATTGCTAAATGACAAAATTAATGCTGAAACTGAAACAAAAAAACAAAAAAACGACAATTGACAGAAGGCAAACCGAGCAGCTTAACCTCAAGATTAATGTACGGCAATTAAACGTTTAAGTGTTGATTAATGTGACTTTCTGTTTTGAGGCAGTAGCCTGTCAATTTAGCTGAGAAAAGAAAAGTTCAACATTTTTTTGTTGCGGCCCAATTCGGTTGGACAGAAGTAACGATTGCGCATAGCCATAAATTCGTTGAGAGGGTACTGCAACAACTCAAACTCAAAGACATTCGCATTTATCATCTTTACGGGTTAACTGCCAAAAAGGCTTCAAAGGAGCAGGAGCTGGGAGCAGCGCAAACAAAGGGGAATTGCTCCATGCTCCACCAAATCCACAAAGTCAAACAATGTTGTCTGGTTTAGTAGTTTTATCATTGGCGCTGCTGCTGCTCCTGCTGCCGCTCTTTATTTTTGTTTTACCACATTTCCATTTTTTTTTGTTATCTTGAAAAAGGTGCGCACAAAACATGAAGCATAAACTATGAATGTCAGATAAGACGACGGCCTTGGATTTGCAGGAAATGGGATAAGTGAATGAAAGCATTTTAAAGCAATTACTTTGGCAAAAAGTGGTCGGGCATTTCTCACATAATTTTCAGGGCATTAGCAAGTTTTTACAAATTTTACTAAATCAGCATTAAACAAGTTGTGGAAAGTCGGTCAAGCTCGGTTTCACTGTCGACTTTTGTATACCCTTGCAGTTCATATAAGCTTCTGCATTTTTGTTTACTTAAGAGCTATGTGATATGCTCAAATTATCTATAAATTTGTTAAAGTTATAGTTTTTTTTTTCAATCGCGGGGAGCTGGGGTGCGTGACATATTAAAATCTATAGATAATGCTGAATACTACACTCAGAAAAAAAATCAAGAATTCCGTACTAAGACAGGGGAAATTCAAGTACAAACGATCTCATAAGCTGACTTAGTTTTTCCAAATGACTAATTTCGAAATCTGAGAAGAAAATTCTCATTTCAGGTTCGATTTTTCATTACCAAGTTCTTTTAACTTGACATCAAATGTTTTCTATGACATTATTATTTTAACTCTTATATTCTAAAATGGAAGACTGATTTCTTGCTTGATTCAAGAAAAAAAATAATAAAGATGTATATAAATTTTAAGAACAAAACGGTCTAAATTCAAGCATGAACATAGTTAAATATAGGGCCGTTTTCTCATCTTCATGTTTTTGAAAACTAGGTGCTTTATGAGAAAATCTATGTTGCCCACTTTTAGGCCGATGGTAAAAGCACATTAGGGTCGTAGTAGACACAAATATAGACAGTTAAAAACGGCGTAAGAGTGTGCAACAAAATTTTTTCCAAAAACACCTGAATTGAAAAACAGGACATTAGAAAACGGCCATTTGAATGACGTTTTTTTCTGGGTGTACTTATTATTAAAAGGTTCAAACAATCTTTCTGCATAATTTTGAAATAAATTCGGTTTTAAATTTTAAATGGAGTGGCAAAAATTTCAAATAAACTTTACACTAAGAGAAAAGTAGACCGAATAAGTTGAGTACAAATGTTCTTGGAAAAAAATTGATTCGTTTTTGAATTTTTAAGACTTTTTCAAGAACAAAAAAATCGAGAATTTTTCGTTCTCGTGAAAATATTGCTTATGAGTAAATTCAGCTCTTAGTTTAAGAATGGAAACTTCTTGGATTTAAGTACGTTCAGCTCTAAATTATAATGAGATATTTTTAAATTTAAGAGTTTTCGGCTGTTAATTCAAAATAGGGAAATTGTTGAATTTGTGTATTCTCGGCGCTTAATTCAAAAATGGGAGACTCTTGAACTTCAGAATGTACAGCCCTTAGTTCAAGAATGGGAGATTCTTGGTTTTAAAAGTGTTTCGCTATTGATTCAGGAATACGAGAATTTTGGTTTTGAGTCTGTCAAGCTATTGATTCAAGAATTTTTTACTTGAAACAAGAATTTTTCATATAGTTGAAGAATGGAAAATTCTTCGGATTAAGTAAGTTGTGCTCTAAATTCAAGAAAGAAATATTCTTGGATTAAAGCATTTTCTGCTCTTTATCCAAGAATAGGAAATTCCATGATTTGAGTATGTTCAGCTTTTAGTTTAAGAATGGGAGATTTCTGGTTTTAAGTATGTTCTGCTATTGATTCAAGAATAAGAGAATCTTGGTTTTAAGTCTGTCAAGCTATTGATTTCGAGAATTTTCAACTTGAAATAAGAATTTTTCATCAAATAGTTCAAATATTCAAAATTCTTCAATTTAGGTACATTTAGCTCAAAATTCAATAATAAGATATCACATTAGCTCTTTTTCCAAGAATGGGAAATTTTTGGATTTGAGTATGTTTGGCTCCTAGTTCAAGAATTGCAGATTCTTGGTTTTAAGAATGTTTCGCTTTTGATTCAAGAATGAGAGAATAGATTTTCTACTTGAAATAAGAACTTTTCATACTTGGATTTAGCATAAAAATTCTTGTTCTAAGAAATTCGTATTTAAAAATTCATTCTTGGATCAAGAATTTTCACTCTTGGATCCAGAATTTTCACTCTTACCCTACTATTGTGCTCTATGAGTGTATCTATTTGCAAGTATAGGATTATCTTCGTTATATATATAATTTGAATAAATGAGAAAAACATTCATAACTCCGTTACTATTAAGGTTCCCATTTGCAGCTTTATACAGTATATTCCCCGATACTAGACGAATTTTTGAGAAAAAATGAGGAAAAAGAAAGATACCTTTTTGCGGCCAAGAAAATTGGTAGGCCAAGAAAATTGACATAATTTTAAAGTGTGAGTAATTTAGAAGATTGGGATCTGATGCAATTTTACAGATTTTTTAAATATTTTTTTAATCAATGGTTTAACGTATCAAGCAATTATAAATAATAAAAATTTGTTTTAATCTTTTATTTTTAAAAATATTTTGACCGCGAGTTAATCATTTTCGGGAAAACCCTGAAAATACGAAAATATATAATTTCCAACTAAGACGGGATTTACATGATGAAGCAAACTTCATGAAGTTTTCTTAGTAGGCGAGAGATTGAAATGTATTTCTATACAATTCGTTTAATAGATCAAAAAGAATTCCCCTTAATTTCTCGCCTGCTAAGAATTCTTAATGAATTTAGCTTCATGGTGTAAATCCCGACTAGGATTGGAAAAAAAATTATTTGAACCCAAAAAAAATGCGAGTGAGAATTCCATATTCGACGGACCCATCTGGCAACGCCATAACTTTTGACAGAGATGTCAGATCGCTTAATGACATACCGCGTTTGAAGCGTCAGTCCAAGCAGATTTTTACCATGGAACAATACACGCCACGCGAGCGCTCTGAAATAGTTGAAATTTGCATTCAACAGAACAAGTCAATTGTGAAAACTCAACGTGCTTTTAAAAAATTAAAAAATGTGAAAAGTGCGCCTTCTAAGAACACCATTAAGCGTTTATACGAAAAATTTTCGACTGGTGAGGCTCTTTCTAATCCGAAGAGGCCAAATAAAAGTCGACCAAGGCGATCGGCCGAGAATATCGCTGCCGTACGAGCCAGTGTTGAGAGGTCCCCAAGAACATCCCAAAAACGCCGTTCTCAGCAGTTGGGCATGGCTCGGTCCACTTTACAACGGATTATTCGCGTTGATTTGCATTTGTTCCCGTACAAAATTCAATTGACGCAAAGATTGTTGCCTGCGGACAAGCCTCGTCGATTGGAATGGGCCCAAAGAGTCATCGAAATGGCCGAAGATGACGAGCAATTTTGGAACAAAATTATCATGTCCGATGAAGCCCATTTCACATTGAATGGGACCGTAAATAAGCAAAATTGCCGTATTTACGCCACTGAAAATCCTCAGGAGATTCAAGAAGTGCCTCTTCATGACGAAAAAGTCACAGTTTGGTGCGGCGTTAGTGCGAAAACGGTCATTGGGCCGTTTTTCTTCCAAAATGAAAATGGCCATGCTGTTACCATCAACCAGGAGCGTTATCGCGACATGATGACCAATTTTGTGATGCCAATTATTCGTCGAAAGCGTATGAGGCAGTTCTGGTTTTAACAAGACGGCGCTCCACCGCACACAAGTCGCATAACAATCGATTTTCTGAAGAAATTGTTTCCGGGCCGTTTGATGTCGAAAAGTGGTGATTTGGACTGGCCACCGCGTTCGCCCGATTTGACGCCGCCTGACTTCTTCTTGTGGGGATATTTGAAGTCAAAGGTTTACGTTAACAAGCCAAGGACCGTAGAAGAGCTCAAGGACAACATTCGTGAAGAAATAGCCGCTATTCCGGCCGAAATGTTGGCGAAAACGATGGAAAATGCTGCAAAAAGGGCACAACACGCCATCAACGCCAGAGGCGGCCATTTGAGAGATATCATATTCAAAAATTGATGTAAACAAATCTACTTGGAACAAATTAAATGATTAAGATTGCCAACCGCCAAATTTTTTTTTTTTCTTTGATTTTTTTAAAAAAAAAACATGGGTCCGTCGAATATGGGCAACCCTGTACTTTATAGGGTCGGCGATGTCTTTGGCTTTGTACCTTCGGTACAGAGTATAAAACATGATAAAGTTCTGTTCTTTCCGAACCATTACTTTAAAAATCACAAACTCCGAACATCGTATTTGGTTTACCTGTTCGTTATTCATCTTAGTTCACATAAAAACCAATGTGGTTTGAATGGGTGACTTTATGTGGCCACGGGACTTGAAAGGGTAAATATACCTTGAATAATTCGCGATTATGCAAATATTCTATGGAAAAAGTACAGTTGATTTGAATTCAGCGCTCAAAAATGCATAATTAACGATTAATTTTTGCTTTAGTCCAAGACCTCGTATACGTTTGTTAGTATTGAAGTAAAAATCAAACGACATTATTTTCTTTTGAAAAAATTATTTATTTATTTTTTGAACCTTATAATTTATAATTTTTATAACTTATAAATGAATCAAGGTCCCTGAGCTAACTTAATGAAACTTTGATTTTCTGATTCAAGTCATACATTTTTTCATTTCATTAAAAAAAAGTTTTAAACGTGCCACGACCTCTAATTTATATCGATCAAACTGAAATTTTGGGGTGTCTACTTTTGAAGTATTCAAGCGCAATTTTGGTATTTGTGGCCACCCACTTGGATTCTTAGCCACAAGGCCAAACCATACCAAATAAAAGCGTTGAGAAATAAAACGCCTTTTTTGCCGAAAATAATATCTTTATTTCAAACTTATTAAACTACTCTCTCACCAAAGGTAACTAGGCATACTGAGATTATATTTTAGCCAAATGGAACTCACAGTTATTAGCAACAAAGTTTGCATAAGATATGGCCAATTTACTTAGAACATGCCTGCTTATAATAAATTTTGCATGTAAGCTCAAAAGTATGCTACGAAAGAGAGGCTGGCATTTTCAGTTTGATTGAAACCAGCTGGATACTAAAACAATAAAACATTCCCGGTAGAAAGTTAGACAATCCAGTTGAGCTCCGGCCAGGTCAAGTCAACTTTTTGTATATTTCTTCTTCTGTTTTTTTTTTTTTTGTTTTACAAGTTTGTGAAGCAATAAAATATTCAAGACACAAGCATATCAAGTTACTTTTTGTTGTGTCCTTGCACTCACTGTTTGCTCTGTTTGCTACCAATTTCCCAAATTCCCCATCAGCTTTCGGCGCATGCTGACAGCAGGAATATTTTTTGCTAGAAAGACAA
Organism: Lordiphosa mommai; assembly: GCA_018904225.1. Taxonomy (NCBI): domain Eukaryota; kingdom Metazoa; phylum Arthropoda; class Insecta; order Diptera; family Drosophilidae; genus Lordiphosa; species Lordiphosa mommai. Next base: position 220,663 of record JAEIFT010000074.1, read on the forward strand.
TGCGAGGCAAAACAAATGACTAGAAGAGATTACAGCCGCATTTCTGCTGATTTTCAAATGAAATTTTAATGAATGCAGAGAAGCAGTCGCTACTTCCGCGTCAACCTCAGATTTCATTTAAATATTTATAAACAAAAAACGGTGCATTCAGTGAATTAGTTGAAGCAAACATCCGTTTGATAAAAACGCCAAATGCTGATGAATAGGCACAGCTGATTAATTGATAGCGCAGAAATTATTTTGCAAATGAATTCCCATTGTTGTGGCAGGTAAAATGAGAATGGAATGGGCAATTAAAAAAAAAAAAGCTGAAACTTTGCTGAAGCAAACAGCTGGCTGCTGATCCCCCCAGTAGCTGCCAGGGTTGCGTTGATGTCTTTAATTAAATTCGCCTTTTGCGGCAAATCCTTTTATGCCTGCCATTTTCTCTGGCTTCCTTTGGCATTTGACTCTTTGTCTGTGTGTGTGTGTGTTTGTGAATGCAACACATTTCAGCTGGCCTCCTGTTCTGCGTGGCATAATGAATGGCAGACTTGGCTTGCTTTTCCTCCCCCTCCCCTCACGCACAGCATCTTGTGATTTATTATTAAACACGAATATGAATTCCTGGTTTTGTCCTCTGGCTAGGCCAACAACAGAACAATATAAAAAGAAACCTGTGGCATATTTTTATGCCAACATTTTTATGATTAATTAAAATTTATGCTCAAGCAAATTAGACCTTCTTATGAATATGGCGGCTGGGCATTAATTTTTGTAGGCGTTGTCCCAATTAAGTTGTGGCCAACGGGCTGTGTGATTAAGATGAAGTGTAGTAAACAAAAAAAAAAAAAACTAATTGAAGAAACAAACTACGCGGAAAACTATCTGTGTGTGGGGTAGACCAGGGGGGTCGAAGGGGAAAGAAGAAACGCATTTCATATTTATTAAAGCAATAAAATAAAGTAGAATCTGCACAGACCCAGAGCCCAGATAACGTGTCAGGCCACAACCACAGAGAAATATCGCTCTGTCACCCACCCACGCACACATAATCATTGCACACACACACACTCGCACATACACGGCACACGTACATAAATTCAAGAGTTTGCGGGTAACGTGCAAATTGTTGTTTTCCCCACTTTTGGCCTACGCCTACGCTACAACTTGATGTTGGTTGTGGTCCCTTTGCATGGATTTGGGGCCGAATAAGTAACAAGGGCTGGGCAATAAATTTAAAATTAACCCTTTTGGAGCAGCGCTTTTGACCCTCAGCACCCAGACCCGAACTCATTATCCCGATCTCGTTTAAGTTTCATTTCATTTAACGCAATTAATTGAATGCATTTAAATAAAAATCATTTGCAGCATATTGAATTAAGATGTCAGTTGTAAGTTGTCAGTGCAACAAACACGCCAAACAACAATAAATAAACTGCGAAACACGATTTCGCCCTAGGCCAAACGGAAGTCGAACGAAAATAAAAACAGGAAACAGCAAGTGGCCCCCTCTTCAAGACAATTCCGAAAAATGCTCTTAAAAGAAAATCAGTAAAGGAATTTCGCTTATGGGCAACTGATTGTGTCGAATGGCCATAGAATGGGAAATGGGAATGCGAACTTGAGCAAGTGGCTGCATCGTTACACACTTAGAAAATTGAATTGTTTTAGATTTTTACCCGGGCCGTAAATCAAATTGGATTTTCTTGTGCACTTAATTTTCGTATAGGAAATCGACACAAACACAAAAAAAGCTGAAAATGACTTTTGTTTTGTTCGGGGTGGGGGGAGGGCTTGGGTTTAAAAGAGAGAGAGAAAGATTAAGCGAAATGGTTAAGTATAAGGACGGGGGGCAAAAATCGAATAAAGCTTACAAACACATTCACATTTTGGGTAAAACGATTTTGTAGCATTTTCTCGCGTTGCTGGTGTCAATTTAATTTGCGTAATTTTCAAAAGTGTCATTACTGGCCACCCGTTTAAGCTAAGGACTCTATAGAGGAACACTGGAAGAAAAACAGCTGCCTCAAAAAATTAATAATTTTTTTATACCCTCAACTTACTTAGAACGTTTTGTTGTATGGCTACACTTGGGGTCGTTTTCTCATCTCCATGTTTTTGAAAACTAGCTGTTTTTTAAGAGAAATTTGTGTTGCCTGCCTTTAGGCCGCTTGTAGACACAAACATAGACAATTAAAAGCGGCCTAAAAGTAGGCAACGCAATCTTTTCCAAAAACCACCTGGATTTGAAAAACTGGAACATGTGAAAACGGCCCTTAATCTCGTTACAGGTAACAAATGGTGGATCTATGACCATAGGCTGATTAAATATAAAGAAAATTTTTATAGACTTTTTAAACTAAAACCTACAGAAGATCCGACAAAAATAGAGTAAGCATCTCCGCACCCATAAACTATATCTCTTCTTGATCAGCATGACGGGCTGAGTCGATATAGCCATGTCCGTCCGTCTGTTTCTACGTGGGTTGCTATTTAAGTTTCTGGCCTAGGTCATTTCTAGCCATTTGAGGACCAATTGGCCTTTTCCCAAAAAAAAGTTTGCACTTTTATCGATAAAATTTCCATACAACTCTTTCATGTGTGACCACGTTTGATATCGATTAACGATTAATCAAAAACTTAACTCGGCATAAAAATGGAATTAACTCGTGAACATTTTCGTGAAATCATTTTTCACAACTTTCGACGTAAATTATCACGACAAAAGTGCAACAATGAACTTAAAGCTTTGTATGGCGATGAAGCACCATCCTATAGTACTGTGAAAAATTGGTTTAATGAATTCAATCGCGGGCGACGCTCGCTCGAAGACGAAGGTCGTGAAGGTCGTCCGAAAACAGTGTGCCAGAAAACATTGATGTCGTGCGTGAACTGATAATGCAAGATCGTCATGTGACATACCGTGAGATAGAGGCAACGTTGGGCATTTCTTCCACCAGCATACATTCGATATTGCTTGAACACCTGGGCGTAAAAAAGGTTTGTTCTCGTTGGAGAAGAGAGATTATCACAATTTGATAATCGCTCAAAAAAAGGCTCGTGTGGATTGGTGCAAAGAAATTTTGAAAAAACATAATCGCGGTGTTTCAAAAGACGTTTATAAGATCGTCAGAGGTGACGAATCATAGATCTATTCTTATGAGCCCGAAACAAAACAGCAATCGACCGTGTGGGTCTTCGAAGTCGAGCCAAATCCAACGAAAGTCGTTCGTGGAAGAAGCACTTCGATGCAAATGGTCGCCTGTTTCTTCGGTAAAACTGGTCATGTGGCGACTGTTCCGCTTGAGCAACGTAGGACGGTCAATTCTGAGTGGTACACCACAATTTGTTTGCCTGAAGTCTTCGGAGAAATTCGAAAAACGAACCAGAGAAGACAGATCATAGTGCACCACGACAAAAACCAATGTATTGAAGGAGTGGGAAAAGTGCTTCGACAATTGGTTTGAGCTCATGCAAAAGTGTATAAATCTTGCTGGAGAATACTTTGAAAATATATAGCTAACATACCACAATCGGCTACTGGTTTGGTCTGCCAAATGGTTACGGAAAGTGGCGCCATCTGTTGGTCAATTTGAAAAAGGTTCTAAGCGATTATACAATTTTTGTAAGAAAATCAGGAAAACCTTTGCTAATATAAAATAAAAAATAAAAAAATAACTACGGTCGCCACTGTATCCTTCTCTGATTTAGACATATTGGTTACTTACTGTTAACTCAGTTGCTCTTTGACTCCTTAAAGATACTTTCAACTCAGTGACTGTTCACTCTGTTGTTATTTTTAATTCAATGACTCTTTACTTAGAGTCTTATTGCTTAGCTATTATTTGCTTCGCTTTTCAATATGGCAACTTTGTGTAAACCAACTTGCTGCAATGTCAGTCCCAACAATTCTCTTATTACATAATTTCATTGAATCTCCATGCCTTAAACCTAGAACCGTTTGGGGGTACAGTTGTACCCCAAGAAACTATAAGCACAAGTCGTAAGAATATTTAAACATTATAAGAGTCAGTTACCTAGTTAATACGCAAGCTTCACTAGGAAATTTAAATGTTCTGAAGAACAAGCTTAGAGCCGTTCTCTCATGCCGTTCTTCATGTTTTTGAAAACTATGTTGCCTACTTTTAGGCAGCGTTTAAAATCACATCCGGGTCGTAATAGACACAAACATAGACAATTTAACGCGGCCTACAAATAGGCAACACAATTTTCCTCCAATAGAACCTGGATATCATCTAGTTTCACAAATTTTATTTACTAAAAACAAAGTATGCAAGAAAATGTGTTAAAATTGGATATGGTCCGCGCACAATTTTATCATTTTCATAAGCCCATTTCAGAAATGTTCCTGAATTCCCATTCTGGCATTAAATTTTATTTGATTAAAGGCGGCTGCCTTGCTAAACAAAAGTCTACTTGTATAATTAACCCAATCAAAGAGTTCTGAGCTTTGTGTCAAAAATGTCATATTTTCAAAATTTACTTACTTTTCGTCCACAAATGTCGAACCCTTTAAGCGGACAACCAATGGAGGGACTAAAGAGCTGTTGCTATTTCTTTGATTTGAAATTAGGATGCCAGCTGGTTGCGTTGTTTGAGGCTTTCGCCAGCATGTTTCAAATCTATCAGAGCTATAGCGAAGTATTCGAGGCGGATGCATTAGTTACCACAGGTAACGACAATATGGTTATAACAGGCATTCCACCAGAGGAGAAGACTGATAGTCGTGCTCATAGTCCGCTATTCGCCACGATCATGGCCACTGTAACCATATTTTGTTCCTTAATGCTGTTAATTGGGGCCAAGCTGGTGAGTTCAATTTAAGCAAAAGATAATGCACAAAGCTTAACAAAATGATCTTTCCCAGGAACGCAAAATATTTCTCTTAATTTGGCTACATGCAACAGTTTTCTGCATTTTGATTTACATTTTTCACACACTCGTTATTGACATGATTCCCGAGTTATTGCTCTCAGATGCCCTGTCAGTGGGTAAGCAACCAATAAGAATTATTTTTAATATTAAATACAGCTTATCTGGTTATGACACTGCAGCACTGGAAATATATTTTGCATTTGTTGTGCTGTCATTCTATTTGCAGCTTCGGGCCAGGCGTCTTGGTAACGCCTCCGAAATCGAGGTACTCTACAATGCCAGCGAAGCCTAGAGCAAAATATGGCGAATTTGTGCAAAATTATTTAATAATCGAATTGCAAAGCATTTACTTAATGTGAAAATGGATAAAATATCATAATATTTATGCATAAGCTTATAAATAATGGTTTATTTATTATGCTAGGTCTAAATTAGTAATATTATTTTGTCATGCAACTCAGACCACAACAACCAATTTTTGAGCTATTTAAAAATAATATTTACACAAAAAAAAATTGCTTTCTAAGCATGCTGTTTCTTGCTTTATTTCTGTGGCATTCAAAACACCATTCAACGCGATAAATATATTATACAAGTTTAGCTTAAGTTAACATTTTTGATTTAAACAATTTCTCTCAAAAATTGATTGTATTGGCAATTTTGAATAAAATAGTATACTTGACCGATATATTTTTGTGTATTGTTATATGCAAGGATTATCATTTTAGAAGTGGAATTATCCCGGTTACCTGCAGTTACGCATTTTGATAGCTTTGGTCTTTGGTTCGACTCATACTACTCTACGGATCACTAGTATGATGGCCAGCGCTCGGAAACAATCAGTCCTGAACAATTTGAATAGGGTACAAAGAAGCGCGGAATTATGTATGAGCGGAAGCTCTTAACACCATATTCCATCTAATTCCACTTGAACTCGCATCAAGGCAACTATTAGCTATTACAATAGACCTCAGACTGCGAGAATCCGATGCCTGGAACGAAAGTACTTCGAATCACTCGAAAATATAAGAGGGGGCGTTTTCTTTCCTAACCTAGACTTGAACATATAGTTTAGCCTTTTTGATCACAATAGTGTATACCAAGCGGAGATGATGGCCATTTAGGAAGCCGCCATCTACCTTAATACATTCACGCTTAAAAAAGAAAACGTTTTTTTATACTCAGACAGTGAAGCCGCTCTCAAGGCACTTAATTCATATTCTAACGATCCGAAAACGCTCACTGAATATCGTTTATCCCTGAACGAGATCGTACGACAGTTACATACTTTAAGGTATGCTATGTCTCTGAATGTAAATAATTTAGTAAAATATTTATTTTTTAGTAGCCTTGACACATTTTATTTTTGTATACCTTTGACTGGTCCGAAAATCTGAGTGAATGCACAATATGGACTACGTAGGATGCTGCCATAACTGACTTTAAATTATCTCGATAAAAAAAATAATTATTGAAAAAAAATTAAGCTTGCATACTTTGAGGAGCAAAAACATGATTTTTTAAAAGCATAAACATAATATAAGATGGAAACTAGTCTGGGGACAAACTGGCCAGATTAGGTACCTACATCGAGCTCATTTCAGAAAAGAGCACAATAGTGATACCTATGGCGTCTTTCAAGCCTCACAATAAAGCTGAAACACTTTGTCTTGCTACAAACCGGTGAAAAAACATTTTCTCCTGTGCGGTAGCAACACACATACAATCTAAAAGGTAGCAACACACTTTAAGGTAAAAGAAGGGCACACATAACGCTTCTGGTAGGGACCCTGACTGTCTTATTGGCAGACATGCTGCTCGCCTTGGCGTCACATTTCAAGACTTCTGTAGAAGCAGCAATTACGACGAAGAGGAGGAAACAGTACAACACCTTCTCTGTTACTGCCCTGCCCTGAGCAGAAACAGACTTCGGATTCTCAGTCAACCTCTTCTGCTCAACCTTTCGGGTACATCTGAGCTAGAGATCTCAGGTCTACTTAGATTTATTCTGTCCACACAATGGTTCAGTGTTGAAGACCCCCCACCCCAAACGCTCTTTCTTATAACCCCACAAAATAGGAGGAATTTAGATAAGACCGCAATTCGCACCTCTAGCAATGGCCTGACGTAACCTATTAACTTTTTAATAATATTTTATTATCCAAGTAGGAAGCCAAGCTTTTCAATAAGTCAATTGGTTTTTTGCAAAGCCAATTGCAATCCTGAAGTCGATAGCAAAGTGTGCTGATGAAAGAGGGAAAGGTCATTAAAGCAGTTATACTTACTGGGTGTTATATGTAGACATCGAATTTTAGGTTTTTACAGATTGAATTTAATCGTAGTAAGCCAGAGTGAATGTTTTGTTAAAGAACCTTTTTCAGATTTAAGCATTGCTTATAAATATTTGTCCAGAGCGGCAAAGCTTGAGAATCTCTTTTATGCTTACTTTCTTTACATCCAACGCCAATAACTGAAAAAGGTGATGGCTGTGTAAAATCGAATAATGTTTTAATTGAATGTTTCAAAGGCGGGGTCGAACCCAAATCGCACGCAGCCACTATACTCAGAAAAAAATTCTAGAATTTGTACATAAATCATGTACTAACATGGAAAGTACAAAAATACTTTAAGTATAAAATTCTTATTTAAAGTACGATGTTCTAATACCGATAATCTTTATTTCAATTTTTTTGGGATTAGCTCGAACTGTTAAGAACCAGTTGTGAATTAGAAGGACACATTCGGTTTAATATAATGTATATTTTATATTGCAGACTATTGTGACTGGGCCTTGTAATCGTACTCAATCTTGAATTTTTCAACGAAAAGTTAGTGATTAAATAAAGTTTGTTCTTTTTTCAATAATATTTACTGTCATTTATGAACTTAAGAATATTTCGTACTTTGTACTTTATTTTAAGCACAAATCGGTTTAAATTCTATTTCGATCGTACTGGAATTCGATTTACCTTGTACCTTGTTGTTTGGTAGTATGAAAAGTTAACTTACAGCCTACAAGAAATTGCTTAAGGAACAAGAATTTCAATAAAATCTTTATCCCCAAACCCATGTTTTAATTTATGTGACATATAAATATTTTCCTTCAAAATTAAGTAAAACTTCGATAAAACATAAAAAAATATTGTGATTAAAATTTTCTTTGAAATATTTCGGTCAAGTAGCGAAAAAACTTGAATAAAAGTGTAACCAAATAACGAATTTTCTTACTCTTGGGTACGATTTTTTGGGCGGTTCTCGCGTGGATGTTGCCGTGGGCGTGCCCGTGCCGCGTTTGTTGGTGCGATTCTTTTTGAGAACGATAACGCGCATGGTGCACAGATATTTTGATGTATGTATGTACGAGTATATTATATGTGTATATAGAGGTGTTAGATATTTAGTTGACGTTTACTTGTTGAATTGGCAAATCCTTGTTTTTGCTTTTGATTTTTTTTTTTTTTTTTTTTTTTTTTTTGAGTAGCGGGTGCCGTTCACAAACGGTTTTCCACACGAATTGAGCAAAATGCAAAGTGCGCCTCTAGCGGTTTGTTACATAGTTTAACACTACTTCTAGTTTAGCAAAAAATTAGTTGGTTATTTACAGTTTATATATATATATATAGTTAGTTAGTTGGTTGGTGGGTGAGAGTGTGAATAGAATTGGCGCTAAAGAATTTGTACACAAGCGTGAAGTCATTTTGTTCGCTTCGAATTGTTTTCTAAGGCTACTTTTTATATGGCAAGCAAACGATTCGAGGAAACTGACAGTGCTACAAAATAGATTGAGATTGATTGATTGATTGAGCGAATTCGGTGGCGCACGGTGCGTATGCGTGCTAAAGTTAGGTACTAATTAAATGTTACAAAACTGACGACTAATTCGTGAAATCACTTTACTTACGGCAGCTTGTGGGTTAAGCTATTGAACTCGAGAGTTATTACAAATTCGCCTCAAGGAAGATACAATGACAATTTGACAGAAGCCTGCCCCCTGACTTGCGCCCTAGAAATGGGGAAATTGTCTGTTCTTTGTTGTGTCTTGTGGTTTTACAAAATGTTTGTTAATGTTTGGTGTTTTGTTAAGCTAAAGCAAATGACAGCGGGCATTGTTGCCATTGCACAAGGCCAGCCAGCAGCCAATCAAACCTCAGGACGCGCGACGACAACAACGACGAGGACGACCACCACAATAACGACGACGACGACGATACTACGGTTAATTTGTCGAACGGATCACTCAGCAGGAGCAGGAGTAACAACAACTACGACGACAGCGAAACCCAATGGAAGCAACGCGCGTATCGAATGGGTCGGAATGCAAGCACGTGACTGACTTGGAGCAAGCGTTGCACGTTGCTTTTATAAACAGCCAGTGCACACAGGCCCCTTACAAATAGTCTGGCAACGCTGCCCGCTCACGCTCTCTCTCTCTCTCTCTCTCGCGCGAACAGCTGATGATTGAAACACGGCTCTGAGGTTGAGGTTAAAGTTATTTGTGTTCCTTCACAACAATAACCCAACAAAAAAATTCAAATTAAATTCTGTCGAACACACGGCGTTTACTTTATCTCTAATGCTTGAACTATTTTTGGTTTATCACTTGATTATGGGGTGGATAGGGACGTTTCTGCTCCGCACTGACCATACACAAGCTAAACTACCGCAGGACTAAAAACGAAGGACGAAGTCAGCCAGAGTTGTTGGTATGTTGAGTTGCTCCTTTAAAAGAGCAGAGAGAGAGAGAAAGTTTTTGTGGGGGGGTCACATGCGCAGTGGGTGAGTCCAAATCTCAGCTGATTGACCTACATACGAAGGCCAGTTCACTTGCACTTGGAAATGTGCAAGTTAATACCAGCCAATGAAACACAAAAAGGAAGTGCGAAGTAGGAAAAACCTAAACAAATTTCCATATTTCACCAAAAAAAATGCTTTAATTTTAACATTTTTGTTTACAAATTGATAAAAGCTTTGCTTTCATCAACAGGTGCCCGTCACTTTTAAAAAGCTTAAATAAGCTTTCACAACTTTGTAGCTTATATTTAACTTGAAGCTTTTAGGGCTTGTGTCCTCGCTAAGCCGCTAAAGCTTTCTCACTCACCTGCGCTCTGATGGCTGCCAAATGTATTTGCTTGGCGCGTAAATCGAATTTCTTCATGGATAAATCCTCCTGCAGCTCGTTAACCTTGTTATACAGTTGTCCCTCAATGCCACGTGTCTGTGTGCGATTCAGTGCATCAATGGAGTCCTGTGGTGTACCAAAAAAAAAAAGAAAAACGGTGAAATATTATACATGACGCATTTAACTTATCTCATGTATCACCTGCAGCTGACGTATTTGCAATTCCAATTCGATGGCCTCACGCTTCAGCGACTCCAAAGCCGAACGCTGCGACAACGTTGAGTGCCGGTCAAAGACCAGCTCGTTGCGCAAAATGGGCGTCATCTCCTGCCAATACAAAATGAAACGTCTTTAGTTCACGCACGCAGATTTAGAAGTTGAATTAAAATAAATTCTAAAATTATTAAAATTAGACAATATAGGATTTTATTCCCTCTTCCTGGATTTTGGCAACAAGAATTGTTCATACGTAAAGTAAGTTCCACGAAATATATTTTTCTAACACTTTTAGAATAAGAATAATAAATGCCAAGCAAAATGTGGTTTTTTAATCAAGATGCTCAGATAACAGAAATTCATCTGGATATCATTGAAAGGTTTAAGATCATTCCTAATGTCTTAAGATGTGGCGAAAATGTTGATGTATGCAAATATGTTAAATATGCCAAGGACTCCTACTGCCCAAAAAATATTGGAACTTTTATCAATGGGAGAGTTGTCAGAAGAAGCCAAAGAAAATCTAATAACAACGACTACATAAGTTATAGATATACATAGGAACACGTACAAAATAACTCGACAGCAAGAAAACACTTATTACTTATATGCTTATAAAAAATCATGATTTTTTGCCCCTCTAAGTATGCAAACTTAATTTTTTTCAATTATTATTTTTTGAACGAGATAATTTAAAGTCAGTTATGGCAGCATCTTACAAAATTCACATTGTGCATTCACTCAGATGGTCGGACCAGTCAAATGTATACAAAATAATATGTGCTAAGGCTACTAAAAAATACATATTTTCCTTAGTTATTTATTTTCACAAACATAGCATACTTTGAAAGGAAAAAATCATGTTTTTTATTTGTGCCCCGTATTTAATCTGTCAGACACATCAGAGACACTCGAATATTCACCAGAAAAATAAAGTCTATTGAACACTAATTAAATGAATACCTATCTTAACAACCGTCTAAACGAAAATTAGCCATTTCCACATTAAAACTAATTTTGTTTGAAAAAAATATTTTTAGATATGAAAATTTTTGTTAATTTTGATTTTATTTTAAGAACTTCATTTTTAATAAATCGTTAAAAAAAATATCGAAATCTTTCCTATTTCATGCAACCTTTCCAGTGTATTAAACTATGAGCTTAGCAGCCGATTCTGAGTCACCATGTTGACCCACAATGATATGCTTTCGCTCATTTTAAAGCTACAGAAATTGTCTATCATCGTCACCTTAAAATTTTTCTATCTCCTTCAGTTCAAAAGTTATGATTTTTGCAACGCTAAATCGGCCAAACCCGCTCAGAAAATGGGTGATTTCGACGTCACAGAATGCTTTCTCAGATAATCCGCATAGACTATAGACTATAGCTATTAATGGTGGCCAGATGTGTCGAAATTTTAAAGAAAACGAGAAGGCAAAGATAACTTCGACTGTGGCGAAGTATTAGTACACTTGCAAAAATTCACTCCAACCGATTTAACCGATAGAATATATATAGAATGGCAGAATAAATGTTCTTTAAATGAAGGAACGTGTTCATCTCTTTAGGCCGTTCTGTAGTGCCTCAGAAAATCAACATGAAGAGTCTTTACAACTGCGCATTTTAAAGTTTCTTGCCACTTGATTATTCCTTCAAATTATCTGGGCAGAGTTCGTGGACAGCAGGAATGCCAACAGTGGCGCACAAAACAGCCGTTCAACGAAAGTAAATGCCCAAAAAATTCAAATATTTGTCGGAAATGTAGTATTTTTATAATTCAATTTCTGGAAACCTTAAAAAGACTGCGAGTCGCATTTTATTCATTGTGGTTTTCCAATATCTTTCTATATATCTATTAGATCAAGTGACCATCGTTTTGGCAGAGCCGCCAGAATTTCGTTCGTACAGTACATATCTTGAAAAGAGATATAAGGGCCGTTTTCTCATCTTCATGGTTTTCAAATCAAGGTGCTTTTTGAGCAAATTTATGTGGCCTACTTCTAGGACGCGTTTAAAATCATACGCGGATTGTGGTAAGCATAAACACTGATATTTTAAGAGAGACCTAAAAGTAGGCAACACACATTTTCATAACAAGCACCTAGATTTGAAAACCATGTAGATTAGAAAAAGCTCTTAGAGATGGTAAGAGCTAGAGGTTTGAAATGTTTGGAACATAAGCTCATTTTCCTTGCGGGCAGATCAAGTTTATTTTTAATATTTGAAACGCCCTCTACTGTCCCTGCAATTTGAAGAAAACCTCTTCCACAATTTAAGATTGTTCGGACATTCTCGAGATTTACTCTGGCACTTACACAGTTTTTGTGGCCCCTCATTTAAATTTGATAAGTTAATATATAAGCATTAGCAGGTACAGTCGGGCTTAACCAACTTTCTTACTTGTTTTTACTTGGATCAATTGTAAGCAAGTAAAAAAGTAAATCTAGAACGTCTACATGAATTCCTGTTTAAAATCTTTTGCAAGATATTTTTGTGTAAAATTGACACAGTTAATAACAATATACGTGGAAGTTATTTTTAAAAGCGAATATCCACTTTGACTTGAATTTGGTATGAAGGTCTAACGATTCTCCTAAGTTGTCCATCACACATTTATGTCTTAACCGTAAGTCGAACCAAATAGTCTACAGCGAGCAACTTTAAGTTGCTCTGAAATCGTCTTAAGATTGATTGTCATACTGTCAATGGTGCTGTCGACTCGTCTTCAACAATAAAGTTCTCCATGATTTTTGGCAACTAGAAACTATTTTAATTTCAGATGAGCTAATTAAATCAATTTGCTTGTTTTCAAATCGAGCTGCTGTATCATTAGCTTTCGTGTTTATAATAATTTTAATAGTACACACAATTTGCAAATCTATTAAGCGAGCAAACTACCAAGGGGCTGCTTAATTTTATGTTCATTTTGTTTGTACTTATTGTACAAATAAAAATATATATATACTCACATTATAGTCGCCCGTTTCATCGCCGAGTTCGCCTTGGGGTGGTGCAAAGGCACGTCTAGGAACTTTTTGGGCCTGTGAGGGTTGCGCCAGCAAACGCACAAAATTCGTGAGATCCTGTTGAGGTGCCACTGCACTGCATTGGTTAGTCAGACTCGCATAGCGTTTGCCTTGGTCCTGGGCCTGTTGTGAGAACATATACGAAATATCAACATCTACTCCCCGCACGCAATTTACGGCAAGTCTCACCGGGTGCCGCCCTAACCATTAGGCAAATTACCCGAGAAAATTGCGACTGTGAGCAATTATTATAATAGTGGACAAATTATATTGCAGGAAACAAAAGCGTCACAAAAAATTAACTCAAATTCAAGCAACCACCTGCTGCACCCCGCACTCGTAGCTGCAATCATAAATCACTTCTCCCTTCTCCCCCACTCACCTTGCTGGCAATTACATCGGCACCCTGCAACAATGACTCGGACACAATGCCGCACAGGTCATTGTGTATCTCTTCCAGTTCCTGCATCAATTGGGGCAAAGTGTCGCAGTGGTAGGCCTCCAGCATGGCATTGGTGGCATGCAACTGCTGCACGTACGCATTGTGTGCGTCAATATATTCGGTAAGCGAATGCTGACTGGGATTCTGGCGATGTGCCAGGTGGCATTGCTTATAGTCCAGGCGACACTGTGGATAGGGATAGGGAGTGGGTAAGCATAATGTGGCCATAAATTGCCTGCTGTTAGCATTAAAGGTCAGGGCTTAAAGCAGCCGCCCCTCATCCTAATTATGAAGCATTGCCACTCACCTTTGACAGCTTCTCTTCAGTCTTGGCGATAATAGTCTCAAAAGACTCCCTGTGTGTAAATATTTTACGGCTTTGAACTTTGCGATGAAAGGATTTATCCAGCATTGGTCGTGACACCTAGCGAAAAACGGCGAGAGAAAAGAAAGAGGGGAAGAAGTGGATTATTTTGTGCCATTCATGCGCAACACACAAATGCAAATCACCACCTAAAATGTAAATTAAATTCATAAACAAAAACACACAACACACAACAAATGTACAAAAACAAAAAAACAAAGCCACCCGCAGAATAAAAAAAAATACATTATACGCACTCCAATTACACATGTCATTTCCCAAGGCCCCATGGCCACAAAAACACACACACACACACATACACACGGGGAAATTAAGCATAATTAGTATACGCATTTTTAATGGAAATTGGGAATTTATTGTGCGACTCCCTTATTTAATCAACCAAAACGCTAAACCATATTGTTTAGTAAGTATTTAAGTCCTTTATGTGAATGTACGAGAAAATATAATAAATAAGATTTAAGTAAGTGAGTAAGTTTTTATTATTATTGGAGATAATAAATAAAATTAAAGTAAGTAAGAAAGAAAGTCTGTTTAATTTGGCTAAATAAAATCAGAACAATTTGTGGTCAAAGATTATCTTCTGTTTACATATATATTTTGACATCAAACCATATCAGAAACTTTTATTTATATGTTTATAAGAGCTTAACTGATTAACCCCAGATCTTTCGTTAGAGCTATTAAACGAGCAATTACAATTCGTAGGTGCTATTTTTGATTCTCTTTCACTCGACATTAAAACTTTGTCTAGTGGCTGCTTTTAAGTTATCCAGTAGAGCTTACTGTCCCAGAGCTACAAAAATTAAAATGTGTGACCAATTGTTTTATTTCGCCTTAACAGGCAGTAAAGTCCTAAACCAAAAGCATCAGAAAAATCTAAATATTCTAAAGATGCATTAACCCATTAAAAAAGTATTAAGTTTGTTTTTAACATATTTTTCATTACAAAAAATTTTAGTAGAAAGAATTTTAATATTAAGTTTCGGGAATCTAAAATAAAGATTCAGTTGCGCTTCGTTTATTCATTTCCCAATAATAACATATTTTTGTGTAAGCTGAACCCGTCTTTTTTTTTGGGGTTTTTCTCCGATTTAGATTCAGGTTCGGACAGTAAAATTAAATCTAGTACGGTTTAAGTTTGGTGCGGACTTTCAAAAAACTCAAAGACTCCGACTCTGGAGCGGTTCTACTCCAAACTAGATATAGATAAATATTAATTTTTATTAAAAGAATTCTTTCTGAACCTAGCAGTAAAGAGAGTATAAAATATACCAAACGATTTTGCTATAATTTTTGTTTTCCGAATTTGCTTAGCTACGAATTGTAAAATATATGTTGAAATAAAAGAAAAAAATAATGTTCCTCGTTACTTTTTAATGTACTCGGACTAGTACCGAACTAAAGTCTTATCTCATCTGAGTATAGACCTATAGGTATGTCATAAATAAAGAGCACCATATATTAATAGCCAGTGCCCATATATTGCACAGGTATAAATTGACAGAAGTAAACAATCGTGATAGTTCCTTTTCAGCAACCTATGTTAGACTTTTTAGAAGTAGAACTTTTGGGTTTGGCCTGGATTCGGTCGACTTTAACGATTCATTATTCTTGTGGAACGTTCGAAAATGGTGTGCTCTATTCGGTAGATTCGGTCGACTTTAACGATTCATTATTATTGTGGAACATTGAAAATGGTGTGCTCTATCTTGCTCTGGGCACTATCCGTTTCCAAACCGAAGATATTGTCAAAACAGACGAAACTGAACTAGTCATGCCGATAAAGAATATATATATATATTACTTGCATAATATTCAGCGCGCTTCGATTCGTCGAAATTAGAATAGCCAACATTTAAAGGTCTGAACTCATATAAATAAGGAAGCTCTTCAAAATCATACAGCTTTTAAAACTGCTTGAAAGGGTTTCTACTAGGTATGCCTGAAATAGTATCGATATAATATCGATATTTTTATCGAAAAACGGTATGTCATTATCGGATATTTTACTTACGCGATACATCGTATATCGAATATTTTTATGTGATTTCTATGCTTATATGTGTGTATTGTCCAAAAATTCTCGTAGACTTTACGTTGAATATTGAATTATAATTAGCCTTGTCCTCGAGCCTGCCAAAAATCATTTGATAAATATAAAAAAAAAGTTCACTAAAAACCATTACATATTTCCCTTGTAAATCATCACAATATCATCAAGGGACTCTCCGGCTCAAGAGGAAAATTTCGAAAGATCGCTCTTTGAGGACCACAATATTGCCTTGCAATCTCAACCGTCACCTGATGGACTTGAAACTAAAGTATTATACTGGATGGAAGAGAAAAACGCATTAACAACGCTTTCCAACTTGGCATTAGCACAACTTATTAAACCAAAAAACCGTGTTCTTCGTTCTCAATAGCAGGGTAAGTCCGTTTTTTCTTATACTGAGAACGGCGGGCTTAAAAGTAAGAACGTTTTTATATTTTGACCCGACGTTCCGCGTTTAAGAACCATCCGGTCTTTTTATTGGAAAAAAAAACATTTTTTTGCTCCCCGCACTCCCCGTCCCAGCCTTTCTTCACTTATAACTCCTCATTCTAAATCAAATGCCACAGTAAGCAACAAGTTTTCTAATGTTGAAAGATTGTTTTTCTTTCTCTGGGATTCGAGAGCCTGGGCTCTCTTTCACGTTTTTGCATGTAACGGGAGTCTTAGACAGTTCCACCACCGGACCAAGTTAACATGTTGTGCCTAAGTTCAGTGTTAAAGATAGTCGCATTTTCGGATTTTCTTAGTTCGTTCGTCGGTTTGGCACGGAGGGTATACTTCTTTTGAGAACGTGGGCTTATTTTAAGAACGGATTAAATAAGAACGGATTGGGTATAAAAGTAAGAAATTTGTGCTGCCTTTTAGAACGCCATTTTTTCTGAGTGTATATTGTCAAATGAGACCTCAATTACCCCAAAAAAGCTTTTTATTCTTAGTAAAAATCGATCGAAATGTCGATAATATCGATTATTTTGTCAACAAAATATCAATATCGAAATACTACCTTTTCTTTATCGAAAAAAATATCGATACAGATATTTTTTAAATATCCGACATCCCAAGTTTCTACTTATGAAGTATTGTTGTCGGTTTTAAGTCAAATACGAATATATTTTTATAATTTTACCGGCCCGTGGTTGGATTTTCCCTATTTTTTCTCCTTGAGGTGGAATTTTTAAAATCCCGCTCTTGTGCCTACTCCTACAAAAGGAAACTACTGTCCAAGTTTTAGCTTGGGGTAGGTCTAAGCTCGGTCTAAGCTACATCAGATAAAAAGTGAAAGCCCAGAAATTATTTGGTATATTAAATTAGTTCCGGATTTCTTAATAAAAGTGTGATTTTTATACACTTGAAAAGTGTATATTAATTTTGCCCAGAAGTTTGTAACGCATAGAAATATTCATTTCCGACCACATAAACTATATATATTTTTGATCAGGACGACGAGCTGAGTTCAATTCCGTCTGTCCGTCCGTCCGTCTGTCCGTCTGTCTGTCTGTCTGTCTGTCTGTCTGTCTGTCTGTCTGTCTGTCTGTCTGTCTGTCTGTTTCTACGCGAACTAGTCTCTCAGTTTTAAAGCTATCAAGCTGAAATTTTGCACAGAGTCTTCTTTTTGCTGCACGCAACTAATATGTCGGAACCGGCCGGATCGGATGACTATATCTTATAGCTGCCATAGGAACGATCGGTCGGAAAATAAGTCTTAGTGAGAAAAACTTTTTTATTTTCTATTGTAGCGTCACCAATCTTGGTATATATTAGTTTTAGATGATTTTACATATTTGTGGAAAAATTTATTAAAATCGGATGAATATAGCATATAGCTGCCATATAAACGGTCTGTCAAAAAACTAGTTCTAGTGGGAAAAACTTTTTTATTTTTCATCGTAGCGTCACCAATCTTGGTATATATTAGTTTTATATGCGTTAACACAATTCTGGAAGATTTTGTCAAAATCGGAGGACTATAGCATATAGCTGCCATAGGACCCATCGGTCGAAAAATGTGCTTTACTAAGAAAAGTTTTGTTTTATGGTATAAAATTTTTGTTATCAATGATTTAAAAATTTAAAATATTTGATAACTATATCCTCTATATATTTTACCGGTTAAGTCAGCTGGAGTAAAGTTTTTCAAGTGTATTAAAACTTCGGCACAGTCGAAGTTAGCTTTGCCTTCTCGTTTTATATCACTTACATGAATTTCTTTAAAGACATCTAACAGACATTTGATAAGCGCCCAACATACAAGTTTTAAAATAAAAATCCAACTATGACTTTTCCAGTCCAACTCCAATCGATTGATAAAATAATAAACCATTTTATTGTAATTAAATAATGTTGCCACGCTATCTTGTGTAAATGTCCAATTATTTTTATAACAAAATCCACTTCAATTAAAACAATTTCGGATAATGAATGTCAAGGCCGAACATGAGTTTACCATTTAGCTGTCAGCATATCAACATGTAGGTAGCTATTTTTGGCCTCCATATATCCACAAAATACACACACACTAATTCGCATTGACTTACCTGACGGGAAAGTACGCTGGCCACTTCGTTGCAGGCCTGTGAATCTGTTTCCGCTTCCTGCAGGAATGTTTCCCAAGCCTGAAAAATGGCCAAGTGGCAGGCGGGTCTGAAATTTCAAAATAAAATAAATATCAGGCAAATCAAACGAAACCAAAAATTGCACTTGACATACCTTTCTTTGCGCAGCTCGGCATTCTTTTTGCGATAATTGGACACTAGAGTTTGTAGGGCAGTTGCATGTTCCTCATACAGTTGGGCAAGTGTTTCGTTAAAATCGGATACTGCAAATGAAAAATAATAGTGTTTAAGGTTAGCAGCTTTCACAGCACCTTTTAGCATGATGCATTAGAGTAAAAAAAGACACACACACAGACGCTTGCTGCCGGCTGAGTGCTTTGGAAAGTGTGTGCACGCAGGGACCTTAACTCAACTGAAATTCCTTCTTAAACAAGCTTAAAATCAGCTTAAATCCTAACCATTTCAGTTGAGCTACAGAGTTCGCAGTTCTTTTACTGCAAAAGTTTAAGTAAGGCATTTCATTTACTTTGTTGTGTGTGTGTGTGTGAAAATGGCTCATAAAATGCAGGCAAAAAGCTACAGCATAAAAAAAACTGCCTGTCAGCGAGGTGATCCATCATATTTACGATTATTTAAATAAACATGAATATGAATTTATATTTTTGCTTTTAACTCTTCACGTTTGACCTTCGGCAGCAACAGGTTCGCCAAGTGTCAGGCAACAAATGCCAAGGATTTTCAATCTGATGCCTTCAAAGGAATATCAACTAGGGAAATTCCAATCGATAAATACTAGTTTTCGCATCTCCATGACAGAACAAAAATGTTATTAAAAAGTTTTATTACTCAACCACAGAGGAGAGTACTATAGTGAGTCCTGACTTTCCATTTACCGTATGCTGTGTAACTTTCAATGACACACCCATTCACACATACATACACACACGCACACCACAAGTCAAAGTTATGTCAAAAAGTTGTCTATTGCAACTGCGTCTGCATTTTGGTAACGACTGTGTAAACAGTAGCTGTCAAATTTTATAGAGAGCTTAGTTTTGGGTAAACATGAATTTAATGGATTTATGAACGTAATCTCAGCTTTTATGACAGGAAATGGCAAAAGGAATTTTTTCGCAAAACTTTAGCCTCTGCAAAATATAAACTTTTATCATAATATTTATCAAGTTACCACAGATCAGCTGCTATTAATTCCACTTTTGTAATATTATAAATATTACTTTGCCTTTGAAATTTATTTATTTGAAACTTAAATATTAAAAAAATATAATTTATAGAATTTATTTATTTTGCATAAATTGTCCCTGCCCTGTCCTTGCACAGAAATTAGTTACCGTATGTAAAGACTTAAGCACAAATCTTCCACTTAATAAATTTGATTTTCTTTAGCCCATCCTACTCAACAAATTACCTGCCAAACTTGAGCCCATTTAGTTTAGCTGGGTCTTTGCGTCATCCAGTTATGTTGCCCTAAAAAAGACATTTCCATATTCAGCATATTCGAAGGTAAGTTATGTTTGCTTAACTAAACGAGAGTAGATCAATAAGTATCCTGATAGATGACAGAAAGTGTTGCTGAGAGGTGTTAATTCTGCAAATTTATATTGCGAATATCTTCATTTAGCATGAACCTTTTTAGTCAGTAGTTTTATAGAATAACGGTATAAGTTTAATTTCCAATTTATCAAAATATTAAATACTCATTTCATCGCTTCTTTATTGTAAGCTATTTTATATTTGACGTGATGTTACTGGCGTGACGTTACTTAAATTTTATTTGGCCATTTTTTAGTGAAGTAAATGTTTCTTAATAGATATTGGGCATATCAATAAGGTGTGAAGCTTAAAGGAAGTATATTCGTATACATAGAATGATCCGATATCTAAGTCAAATATGCGCCATTAGGTTAGACAACTTTCTGCCATTTTGAAGGTAATTTTGTTAAACCTTTCTCATGGAAACCCTGGTCCTTATGATCAAACCACTTATGGTCCTTATGATCAACCCATTTTTAAAGACCTCTTTTGAAGCGAATTTTCCACCAGCAAAATTGTTCGCCATAGACAGGAACAGGTAAACATCACTTGATGCTAAGTCCGGACTTTAAGGTGGATGCAAACCTCCCAACCAACTCTTGATTCTTGATTCGTTCCAAAAATTTTTCTGTATTATTAGTGTAGTGTGGATTCCAAACATCGAGTTTTCTGTTGTATCCGGCCTTATTCAAATGGTTCCAAACTTTTTTTTAACGATTTTCATAATTTTATCAACATTTTTGACCTTATGGTCCTTTACGGAGCCGTGGAATTAGTTATCTTTAAATTCCTTAAAATTACCGGAATGACGAAAAATTGCGCATGTTTAGGCTAACTTGCATTTTGCACTTCCTTTATCGAAAAAAGAACTGTAAAATGGAGCGTATTTTTTTCTTTGCAAGCGTTCATATTTGACACTTGCGCAAACGAAACTGATTCAACCAAAATCAAAACTGTCAAAGAAGCTTTTTTAGTACTAACTGTGATCTTCATAACCACATTTTTTTTCAATCAAATTGTGAAACAAAACTAAGCCAGATACAAAGTACTAAAGACATATATTGAAAAAATAATGGATTAATTTTTACAACACATTATATAAAATCAGTGAAATATTGATTTCAGTAAAAATGAGTGTCATGGTACAAGACAGACGTGCGGACGTACGTAAAAGTCTAACGATTTAGTTTGTCTTGCATCTGACGTGTTTCCTCTTTTGTAAAAGGGAGCTTCCTGCAGGTTGTAAAATAAAATTACCATTACTTGGTGTGGTGAAATGTAACCGGTTACCCCCAGTGCGGTGCTATTACAATCATCACATATTTAGGCAGACATGTCAAATTCCAGGCAGAACAATGTCAAAAAAAAAAAATTAAATGGAGTTGGCTGACCGGAAAGTGAAGGTGCGCGAGCTAGCAGATGCAACAAGGATTAGCCCACACGCGATATTCTACATATGAAAAAGTTATGCTGCCGCAGGGTACCTCGCATGCTGACTCTGCACAAAAAATACCAACGCTAACTAAGGCTAAAATCAACAATTTAGGGCTCCAATGGCTAACCCATTCACCTTTTTCGCCCAATTCGGCTTCCTGGGACTATTATCTCTTCCCAAACCCCAAAAGCCATCTTAATAAATCATTAATAAAAAATTAAGATCGCGCGAGGAGATTATCGACGCTGCGGTAAAGTTTGTTGCAGAACTTTCGGAAACTTACTATTCGGACAGGATCAAAAAGTTTGAAAATCGCTGGAATAAGTGTATAGACATTGACTAAAGTGAATAAAATAAAACCAATTTTTTTTTCATTCCGAAGCTGCTTTCTTTTTCCACCTAGTAAATGCTCAGTTATTTTTTTCTGCGAGCCATTAAACAAACGTACCCTAGACTCGTTTATTTTGAAACAAAATATTTCTAGTAGGATTTTTAAGCTCGTCCTCTTACTTAAATTTGTAACTACTGCGTGGCTTCAACTTCAGTTGAAATGTGCTTTAAAACAGCATTTTTAGTTGTATTTCTTTTGCAATAGTATAAAAATCTACCGACTCGTTTGTAACAAAGCAGCGTATCACATGTTTTATGTATCAAATTGCGTTTGCCACTGTCTCCTCAATCACCAGATAAGATAAAGGCAATAGGCTTTGGAAATCAATAGGCCATAAAACATTGCCATCAAGACAACCAAAAAAAAAAAATAAAACAAAAACAAAATAAACACCGACAGAAAACTTATCAAATAAAAACACACAACACAACGCACATAAATCGACTTTTCTCTGCTGTGTGTGTGTGTGTATTTTCGGGTGTAAAAGCTGAAACTTATCCATGTGCACAACACCTGCAACTACACGTTTAATTTTGGTTGGCCACCTGCTGTGCGTGTGTGCGTCATGTTGGAATGTCACTGACAATCCAAGCTTAGGGATATTTGTGTGTGTATGTTTTATTTGAAATTTTACTCACCTGTTTTAATTAACTTAAAGTTGACATTATTTTGGGATTTGAAAGCCTCATTCAAACTGCTATGACTGTAATCCTTTAGCACTCCATTATAGGAAGCCATGCTGCCCTGTGGGCTAAGGGAACCACCGCGTGGTCCCCTCCACCCAAAGAAACTACGATTTTTTGGACCACTTGAAGATTTTTCCGAAGAATCTGTGAGGGGGTGGGGGGTAGAGAAAAATCACTTATTAATCCATCAGCTTTAATTCTTCAATACGAAAATTAATTAACTCAAAAACCAAGAAAAATACAAATTGCAATTAACGCAAGAAAATGCCAAACAAAACGAAAAACGAAATTGAAATTGAAATGAAAATGAAAATTAACACAAACAAATTAAATTTCATACGGAATGATTTGATTTCGGCCGGAATTTACCGGTGGTGTTTAGAGTCAGTCATAAGGCATGTCAGGAATTATACACAAATCCAAAATCTGTTTTTCTAAGCACTCGCCCCGCCAAACAAACAATCAAACAGATCGCTGCCTTTTGTATTTATGCATAAATAATGAATGGCAAGGCGAAGGCAGGGCAGCCAGGCATTTGCTTTTCGCTTTCCCTTTTTTTTTGGTGTTGTGGCTGTTGTTATAGCTTGGCGTGTTCTATTTCTGCTATGGCAAACGGAAATTTCAAGTGCCTGGACGGACCATTACAAAAGTCAACAGAAAACAAGCTGAAGCTCATTTAAAATTCAATCAATAAATGAAGCGTAATTTCATTGCTTGGACTTGGGGAGACGAGATACGCTAAAAAGGCTCGTGGGCATGTTTAAGTTGTGCCGCTGTCCAAAGTGTTTGATTTTTTGCTGACCACACACACACACACAGCTCAATTACTGTTGGCCGCATGAAATATGCAACAAAAGTTGCCCGCATAAGTATGCTATACAAATGTTCTAGCCCGACAGCTGCTTGGCTTGGCTTGGCTTGCTGCTGCTGCTTTATCCTTTTATCCCTGTGTGCAATTTGAAATGGCATAAGCAAGGCGTGTCAGCTCTCTATCTCCATCTCTCTCTATGAAATCACGTAGCACACGCTGTTGATTTAGCTTGCCGCTGGTCATCAAATTTGCCGCGCTGTGAACTTTTAAATGAATTCCAGTGGGTGGCCGCGCCATCTGCAAGGATGTCGCCGTTTGTCGTTGTTGTTGATTACACTTCACGCGCCGCTAAGCTGACATTCATTTCGGGACGACAGCCACAGCTGGTTCCTACTCGTGCGCTGCCAAGAAATTATGTGCGTGCTCGCCAAAGGCGCACCCCAATTCAGTTGCACAGTGTGCATTTAGAAGCTACCCGAGAGTAGCAACATATGTATGAGTGTAATCCACTTTGCATGCAAACACCTTGCATATGAGAGAGATAAGTTTAAGGAAATGACTGCAGGGCAAATAGGTAGGAGACAGGGGGGCGGGGACAGAGTCAAGCATCTTGAACTTAAAATACATACTCATCTTAGTTTTTAGTATTCAAAAAGTTAACTTTGGCAAGACAAAACGTGTATTGAAAAGCTTTCTCTGGCAAGGCCAAAGCTGGCATATCCTTGTTTAAGCATTTCTTCAAAAAGTTTTCTAATAGT
Source organism: Lordiphosa mommai (assembly GCA_018904225.1). NCBI lineage: Eukaryota > Metazoa > Arthropoda > Insecta > Diptera > Drosophilidae > Lordiphosa > Lordiphosa mommai. The sequence goes on from JAEIFT010000074.1 coordinate 244,972, forward strand.
TTATAAGTGATGCACATCTACTTAATTCTAAGCATTTAATGTTTCTTATTAAAATCTAAGAAAATTTTAGTTCATAAACTAGAAGGCTAAAATCGGCCCCGCCGGTGTTTTAAATACCCTTGCAGATTTTTAAAGACGCTAGCATTGATAACAAAAAAGGTTTTTTCACTAGAACTAGTTTTTAGACCGATCGTTTCTATGGCAGCTATATGCTATAGTCATCCGATTTTGATAAAACTTTCAAGAATTGTGAGCAAGCATATAAAACTAATATATACTTCGATTGATAACGCTACGATAAAAAACCAAAAAGTTTTTCTTACTAGAACTTGTTTTTGGACCGATCGTTCCTATGGCAGCTATATGCTATAGTCAACCGATTTTAATCAATTTTTCCAAAATTATGTGGAAGCATATAAAACTAATATATACCACGACTGATAACGCTTCGAGGGAAAACAAAAAAGTTTTTCTCACTAGAACTAGTTTTTGGACGAATCGTTCCTATGACAGCTATATGATATAGCCACCCGATCTAGCCAATTCCAACACATATGCAGCCTATGTGTATTCTAAGACTTTTTGCAAAGTTTGGTCAAGATAGCTTTAACCAACAACATTGTTGTACCCGTCAATAGAAAGCGTTGAAAATATCACCAATTTTATCTCAATTTTAAATGATTTATCGATATTGCGTCGGAGCTCACAAAGCCCAATCCTTAATTGCCATTGAGTTTTCTTGTTTACCCATTATTCAAAAAATTTGTACAACAAATGAAATGTAATACAAATTTTGATCTTGTGTACGTGTCGTATAAGTAGTTTTGTACCACACATTGTACAAATTTAAATTTTTAATTTTAAAATGAAACATTTGTTAAACCTATGCAAGTGTTTGCTTTCGGTAATAAAAACTATTAAAAAGGAAATTTTTCATGTACAACTTAAATTACATTAATTTATTCTATCCCATATATTGTTTTTTTTTTGCATACACTGCAATTTACCTAGGAATACAAAAAATACACTTTTCTCCCTCTAATTTAATTTTTGAAGGTTCTTTCTCCTGCCACCCAACACACAAGCGTCTTGCGTTGATCGGAGAATGGCATACTTTTTGTAAATATAAGGGGGTCTTCTACCTTTAAAAATTTTGTTTTCGATTTTTTTGTTTTGCCTTATTATTATAGCTTGGACATACCCCATTCATTTCCTTCAAACCTTTAAACCCTTACATTCCCTTTAAACCATTTTCAAATGTTCGAAATAGTTTAGCAGATATATTCATTTTAGAAGAGTAATGTTCTTGCTATTTTCAAAGTTGCTAAAATCTTTAAAGGCGTTTTCTCGAAACCACGTTTTTTGACCTGGTAGCCATGATTGTGCCATTTCTACTAAACCGATTTTGATCAGCCATGTAGCAAACGTCGCAGAATTTGTGTAATTCTGGCCCGTAACTCAATCATGAGGAAAAACATTTTTTTACTATTTTCTTTACACTAAACAACAAAAAAAAACTTCAAAAATCTAATTTTCATTTTTAAATAGCCTCCAATTTTACAAAAAAATTATGAAAAATATGATTGAGGTACGGCCAGAATTACATCAATTCTGATCATAACCTCATTTACCGATTTCGATTCCGATAACCTGGTTTTCTGGTTTTCTCTCCAGAATTTTTATAAAAAACACTCAAAATACCATGTTCAAAGGTTGCATACCCCCTTAAGCAAACAATATCTATAGCAAAATTATCTAGCCCTATCTACTAAAAGCAAAACACATTTTGCTGCTCATAAAGAACTATTCAGCTGGTCAAAATCATGCTTAATTCGCAGTAAGAGGGAACCATTTATATCAGTCGCACTCTGCAAGCGCATGAAGTACTATGTATGTTCATCACACCAGACCTCAAGAAGGTAAAATGCAAAAAAAAAGTTTATATTTGTTGTATATATTGTTTTACCAAGAAATCATATTAAAAGTTTAAATAAGCGCGTTGTGTGATACAAAATCACTCATACGACACGTACACCAGATCAAAATTTGTTTAACAAAATTAGTATTACATTTCATTTGTTGTCAAATTTTTAAATTTTTATTGAATAATGGGTGAAAAAAAAACACTCAATTGCAATTGTGGATTGGGCCATATCGATAAATCAATTAAAATTGAGTTTAAATTGCTGCCATTGCGGCGTCGTTTTTGAAGGTTCTTTCCCCTTCAACCCATCAGCCAAGTGTGACGCGTTGAACGGAGTATGAATTTTATTGGCATCATTTATTGTTTATTCAATTTGCACGATACGCAAGTTTTGTTTTCACAATAGAGAACATGTTTTAAATTACAAGCTGCACAATAATAGAGCGTTATGTTGACGGCATTAAGGCCGAGAAGGGTAAACATAGTAAAAAGAAAAATTAAAAACGAACTGTCTCCAAAGTAACCACAGAAATTACGTATGCGCCATGTATGGCTCAACGAAATTTATTCAACAAAATGTAACGATCATCAACAATTTAAAATTATTTTATTTTCGGAAGTGCCACGGACCAGGAGGGGGGTTTAAACGAGGCCTTTTCATCATTAGAAAAAATATTTATTTATTTTAAAATTAATTATTTCTTCAGGTATCGATAAAATCACAGAAAGTACGAATCTACTATATTTTTTTTTTTGGTATTTACTTGAAATCTTTTGTCGAAGGTGAAAATTGCTTACAAAGAGTGCGCCAAAAGTGTTTGGCAAAAAAAGCTTTGTGAGTTTGTTTTATAGGATTTTTTTTAAAGCTGCTAAGCTTTAACACAGCCTATCGATACATCGAATATTTATATTTTTAATTAAAAAACGATTTATAATTATCAGATATATATCGGATATTGACAACGACTCTCAGGCATCTAGAGGCTGAGAGACCTAGCTTATTCCCTTATTGAATTGGAACGAGCTGCTAAGTCAGCTGGTCTTGAAATAAAGACCAAATCGCTTAGCATTTGCAACGGACACACCTAATCGCTGGTATTAAATGAAAACCCGTTAGAACAAGTCCAACAGATTAGCTATCTCGGGAGAGTAGTTGCAGAGAACGGCGGTACCGAAGCTAATGTGGCTATAAGCCTACAAAAGGCTAAAGCAGCGTATGGAATGCTGTCAGGAGTGTGGAGATGTGCCTCAAGCCCACAGTCGCTAAAAGTTGGAATATTCAAGAAATTTCCGCATTTTCTGGCCGAACAGAATTCGGAACAGTGACCGGTTACGACGAACCAGAATGAATGGCGTCGACACGACAATCCGAAGGATGGAGTGAAGCTGGATTAGGTCTCTGTTCTGTAAATATTGATCGCAAGCAGAATTAAGTTTTTAATACGCGACCAATGACACCTCAATTACCTCAATAGACCAGTTAATTCTTAAGAAAAAAATATATATTTTTAATATCGAAGATATCAATTATGTCGAGTTTTTTCTCATAACATTATCGTGACTTTTATAATATCGAAAAATATCGAAATATATATTATTCAAATATCTGGCATCCCTACTAGGTAGGCCATACTTGAAGTTTATTGGAGTTTGTGTTAACTAAAAAATTTTACTCGGCGTATTGTTGGAAGTATTAGTCCGCATTTACACGATGAAGTTTCCTTCATGAAGTTCTTCATGAAGTTTTTGTTTGTGGAAATGAGGTGAAGAGGGGCAGCCGAAACTGGCAAAGCTTCATGACCTAGTCGGGATTTACACCATGAAACAAACTTCATGAAGTTTTCTTAGTAGGCGAGAAATTAAGGGGAATTCTTTTGGGCCGATTAAACGAATTATATAGAAATACATTTATATCTCTCGCCTACTAAGAAAACTTCATGAAGTTTGCTTCATCATGTAAGTCCCGTCCTACCGTGGCGTGAAGCTTTTTGACAATTCACTTTTGCTTTGTTTCGATTGAACTAATGCAGGGTTAATTTGTGGGTTATTTGCTTATCGATAACACGTGTTCTCAGGCCAATTGAAATCGAACTTTATAAAGCAAACATCTTCATGTAAATGCGCATGAAGTTTTGAAGATGCTTTAAAACGAAATCGGAGAGAGCTTCATAAAGCAAACTTCATCGTGTAATCACGGACTTACAAAATCAGGAAAAAAGTTGTTGGAATATATATAATAAAACGATTTTTAATAACTCTCATTTTCTCACATGTATTTCGATCCTATTTATGAAATTTCAACTGTGTTGTTTAAAGGATTCGTTATTTTATGCAAGTTGCATTATTTTACATCTGCAAATCTATCCACTCCCTAGCCACTCAACAAGGATATGCCAAAATCAAATGCAAAAAGAAAAACATCAACAAATAACAACTGCAGCTGGGAACTTGATTTCTCTGCTGGTTATGCAGTCAGTCAGTCATTCAATCAATCAAACAAATTTTCAAATGTTGTTCTACGATTTTCTTATGACGCTTAGCAGCGGCAGCAGCGTAAACAACTGTAAACAATTTGATTAGCAGGTGATAAAGTAAAATTGTAAGGCACCTGTCACCTTTGGAGGGCGTTCCGCTGGCACTGCCGCCGCCGCCACCACCACCGCCTCCGGCGGGGCCACTCCCCGCCGGCGCATCACACTGATCCGCACTGCGAGAGCGTGCATTCGCCAATCTTTCACGTTCTTCGCGCGTTGAGCGCGCAAATAAACCTCCGCCTCCCACACTTCTCTTGCCCTTGGAATCATAAACGCCGGCATAGTTCTCCAGCGGCGGTGAATAGTCGCGACCATCCGCCGGCGCTGTGTGTGGCGTAAGCGGCTGCAGCTTGATGACCGGTTCGCGGGCCTCAAAGAATGCATCGAAATTGTTGTGTCGCAGGTTCTCGCTACTAAACACCGGATTCTCCACATGCACATGCACATCCTCGCGCAGCCGGTTGCTCTCCCTGGTATCCGAGGAAGTGGAGCGACCCAGACGACCCAAAGGTATGTGCAGCTTGGGTCGCAAGCGCGACTTGCTGGTCGGAGATTTGCTGGCGGCACTGCTCGAGGATCTCTCCGGCGGCAAGTCCATGGGTGACATGGGTCGCCCCCAACCGGGTCCGAAGTGTGCATGTGTGGGATCTGGTGAGGGTGGTTCCAGAAAGATGCTGGGACTGCGTGAACGACTGTCATAGTCTAGGCCGCCAACGGCTCCCTCTTCTTCTTCATAGGTGGCGCTGCTGCGCTGGAATGGTGCTCGTCCCGATCCAGATGCATCATTATGCATGGATGTGCTCAGCTGACGCTGATAGTTCAGCGGTGGTGATTGGATCAGTGGCGCCTGGGGGCGACCACTACGCAGACTGCTGCGCTGGCTGGAGTGGTGGCTGTGATTGGAGTGGGTGAGAGAGGCGCGTGAAGTGCGTCGAGTGGGCGTGGGCGGTAGACTTTGGGACACCTGTGGCAACACCACAGCTGGCTGTTCGAAATTGAAGAAGGTGGTGTGCACGGGTGAGCTGGGCGTGGGTATGGGTACAGCTAACGATTTGGGGGCAACAGCGGCGGCGGTGGCGGCGGCAGACACTGAAATGGAAACCTGGGCGTTGACTTTGACTCCGGCTGATCTGGCTGGATACTCAAGTGGCACAAGCGGTTCGGGCAGGCAGTCGAGACTGGGTCGCGGTTTCACACGTGGCGCAAAGAAACCATAGGTCATCAAGATGAGCTCATCGGCGGGATATATTACGTACATTCCTCACGGTCCCCATGTGACATGGTTGGACAATTGGCTAAGAAGGTCTCTCAGCTCGCAGCAAGGGGGCTAAGGACTAACTACATATACATATACACATATAACTACAATTGGGATTCAGTTTCTGTCTTTTCTAGGGTCAGTTAGCAGTTGTCGATGTCTTTTATATATCTCAATCAAAACTAAAAGGAATCACAAAAAGAAAGAAAAGCTAAGTCCTAACTAGATCTTAAACGTACGTTCTTCAATTTAAGGATATCACAAAAACGAGTTCAATCTTGGGTTGTCATTTGGAGCGCTGCATGGCTGAAGTCACACGGAAGCTGCAAGAGAAAGAGAGAGAGAATCATTAGCAATAATGACTTGTGGTTTAATTAAAAATAAAAGCAAAACAAAAGTTTAACAGCTTCATTAAAACATTTGCCCATTTACTCATGCGTATCCATTTGTGCTCATTAAATTTGTTTAGCACCCGTCAAAAGCTAAGCGAATATATCTCCAACTGGTCAGCAAGTTGTTGGCCAAACTAAAGTTTTTGCAAAAATTTTGCTTAACTTTCAAGCTCCCAACCCCTCGGGCGACCAGGTAACTAGTCCATTGTGCATAATTGAGCATTTAACGTTGGCCAACTCCCAGCCAATGACAGCCATGGCTCAGGTTTGCGTGTTGGCGCCTCTGGCCCCAGCTTATTGTTATTAAGCCATTTTATTAGTCAATTGATGAGCCGTATCAATTAAATTTACATGAATTATTAATGATAACCGTTGGCAAATTGCGTGCAAGGCCATTTTGATTATTTACTCATTAAATGTAAACAGGATATGAGATACATTATTGCGTCATGCTGGATTTTTTAATTGAAATGAATCTATTGCATCATGATAACCCCATTTTGTTCTCAAGGGATACGGAAAACTTAAAGAGAAATAGAAACTCCTTCCCATCCGGTGGAGGAACTTTAGTTAGTTTCAATAAACAAGAATGAATTCCTAGAAGACAATTGTCAGAGATGTTAGCACTGAGAAGAGGATACAACTTTCTGTGTGCGAAATGGACAGTTGGAGGCATATAATAAAGACTCAATCGGAAGCCGCAAGGGTGTAAAATTCCTTGTTTGACTAGCTGGAACATAAAAGTTCATACCACTAAGTAGTTACCCTTTATAAGCTTGTGCATGAACATTATACCCAACACATACTACGTTTATGTACAAGTAAAAAACCATGATTTTTGCCCTTTAAAGTAGGCAATGTTTATGAATAAAATAATTAGGAAAAATATTTATTTCTTAACACTTATTATGTAATGCTGTCAAAACTGATTTAAAATTATCTCGTTCAAAAAAAAAATTGATGAAACTAAAGTTTGCATACTTTGAGGGACAAAAAAGGATGATTTTATAAGCATAAGCCTGGTAACAGTGCATATATGGTAAAGTGTTGGTAAGTCCATTAGTTTAAGTATAGTTATGTGGGGGGGGAAGCTCAAAAGTGGGTCCCAGTCCAGGTTGCGCAGAGCAAACAAAATGGCAAAACAATATTATTTAAATAAAATGATTTAAACTACAGTTTGAAAAGAATTGATGATTCTAAAAACAAAAAAAGTAAGAGCGCTGCTGTTGTGCTCCGTCTTCGAACGGACACTTGATTTTGGGTAATTTTAAACACTAAAATACACATACACCCAGCTGAAGCTTACGACGCCGCTGACGCGACGCTGACCTCATCATTATATGGGTACAGGGTAGAGGAGAGCGCGAGAGCAATTTTTCCTTCATGTAACGCACGGATCAAAAGCAAATAAAATTGTTGATTCGTGGAATTGTTGTCTTCCTCACATTTGAGTGTGCCCGTACCAGTTGATCAGATAAATGGAGTGGCAGTGAGCTTTCTGGAGTGGTAGTGAGCTTTTGCCAAAAGCGCAAGACTGAGAGAAGTAACGTATAAATGTGTGTGTTTAACCGAATTGTTTCCTGGCAAACAAACAAACAATCAATTAAAATGAGCGACGGAAAATAATAGTTATTTTCATAAAACTCTTACAGAAATAAAACAATAATACACCAAAACGTGCGTTTCCGAAATCGATATCCCCAATAATTTTTTTTGCTGACTTTTATTGTAATAGTCAAAAATTAGAGATATTTTTTATCGTTATAATAATACTCAGTTAATAATAGATAATAAGAACTTTTATTTAATTACACAGTTAATATCAGTTATTGGAAGACTTGTATAATTAAACTCATGAAATGACAGTTTCTGCAAGAATTTTATAAAAAAAGCTTACATATAACAGTTACTTAAGATTTTTATCTTATTACTCAGAACATATTTATTATGAAGGACTTTTATTTTATTTCTCAGAAAAAATAGTTATCGAAAGACTATTATTATAAAATTCAGTTAATACACCTTTTATTTTTAATAAAAGTCTTTAATTTATTATAGCTTCACCGGTTTGCACTGATCTGAGTTTTATTTACTGAATTCAAATAATAAATGTCTTTAGATAACTTTTTTCGGTGTAATAAAATAAAAGTCTTTAATAAATGTTATTTCTGACTAATTAACCAAAAGTATTTAGGAACTTTTATTTATTGACTTTTCAATAAAAGTCTTTCTACAAATTCTAATCCCAGATCCCCTGATCACTGATCCAGATCACTTATTCCTGATCACAGATCCCAGATCCCTGATCACTGATCCCAGATCCTAGATCCCTAACCCCTGATCCCAGATTCCAAGTCCCAGACCCCTAATCCCAGATCCCTAATCCCTGATCCCAGATCCCTGATTTCTGATCCGAGATCCCAGATCGCTGATCACTGATCCCTGAATCCAGATCCTAGATCCCTAACCCCTGATCCCAGATTCCAAGTCCCAGACCCCTGATCCCAGATCCCTGATCCCAGATCCCTGTCCAGACCCTGATCCCAGATCCCTGATCCCAGATCCCTGATCCCAGATCCCTGATCCCAGATCCCTGATTCCTGATCCCAGATCACTGATTTCAGATCCTAGATCCCAGATCCCTGATCCCTGATCCCAGATCACTAATCCCAGACCTCTGATCACTGACATTTGACTCTAGAAGAAGATTTAATACAATTGCAAAAGCATGTTCCAGCTGATTGAACCAATAGAATATATATAGAATATAGATGTCAGATATTTGTATCTTCAAAATCATCAAGAATCTGATTGTTGCCTTACGAACTTGAGCACGCTTCCATCAAAAACAAATAAGTTTTCCCAGGAAGACACATGTTCCGACAGATCTATACGATATAGTCTCCTGATTCTGAACAAATTTTGCTAGTCTGTTTGAAAGATTTTGATATTTGTTATAGCTGAGTTTAAGAACGCTATCATAGAAATCAAGAATATTTATCTCATCCGATTTTAAACAAATTTTTTGAAAACTGCTTATAAGCATATAATATGCATATTTCTTAATTTTAAGAATGCAATCATAGAAAACAAAAGAGTTTTTCATACTAAGACTTATTTTCGGACCCATATAGTCATCAGCCAATAAGGAAAGTCCTAGACAACCATCTGGTGGGATCAGCTGGGCACTATCCAATATAAGCTGTTCCCACCCAAAGAAACCATTATAAGAGAGAAGTGCATTAATTGGTGCCTTGTATTTAATAACGAATACAGTATGAGAAAAATAAATTTTTTTGAAACATGACATGGCCACAAATTAATAGGCTTATCCAAAACCAATTGGAAACCTTGAACTGGATTGTTATAATATAACACATAAAGTCGAACAAAGTCTCTTCCTGTGAGTCAGGTTTTCATTATTTAATATTTAAAATTAAAACCTAATTTCTAAATAAGTCTAAACTAAATCAAAACTGTATTTTTCTAGGATTAAAAATACCTTTTGGCATTTGTAATCCGATTTTCTCTGTTTCCCATCCGATTCACCTTTCATAGCAAAGTAAATTAAATCCCATGTAAACCAAAAAAAAAACAATGAATTCCTTGGCCTGCGGCCAGTTAACTTTAAAAAAAAATACCTTGTATTAAATTCACATTACAAAATCGGCCGATTAAATTCATAATATTATAAGCCAAACAGACCTTGAGTGAGTAAAGAGAAAAACCCCAAAAAAATAAAAACATCAAAAATTTGCTTCAAATAAATAAATAAATTTCTTGAACACTTTTGAAGGCAAGTTAAATTGAAATCACGCAATTTAATTCAATGCGAATTATTTATTAGCTGCCAGCGACAGGGTCATGAATAATTACACATGCTTAATGACCAGCGAGAAATGCAACTAACGCCCAGTGATGGGGCTGAAAAGTGAGTAAGGATAATGGTGACGACGATGATGGCGATGACGACGCTGTATGCAAATATTTCTTTTCCATTTGCCCGGCAGCCGCTTACGCACACCCACACCCACACACACACACACACTGAGCCAGATAATTGAATTGTTTTGCTGCACTTTACCAGCTCGTTAAATCTGTCAACATTGATCAATCAAGCGGGCGTGGCTGCCAACTCCACCCCCAAAATGGCAACTTAAAGTTCTACAACAACAAAAAAAAAAATGCCATTCACACAATTTGCCAGGCAAACGCCTCTTGGCGACAGCTTCTAACAGAGGCAAAACAAAGTGAAAGCAATTTGCTAAAAATGCAGGCAACTGACACAAAACAATGCCACGAGGCATGAGTTTTTACTGCTGCTGCCATAAAAGTGCAACGTTTACTTCAAGTATATAAAATTAATTAACTACATAAACAATGGGCCAACTTTTTGAAGATGAACTTATGAACTTGTTAGCGCTTATCATTCATGGCGTTTGGCCCGCCCACTGAAAATGAATAGGCAATAATCAGGAAACAAGCAGCAAACAAAATGTTATAAATAAATAAACAAGCAAAGTCCGCCGCCCTACGACTACTATCATGCATTTTGGCAGCCTACATTGGCAAGCAAACGCCCAGCCGACAGCCAAGGAAGCAACTTGACTCAAGTGCATTGTCAAGGCGGGCGGAGGCCGTGTAGGAGCAATGTGAAGGCGTCCGCTCGACGATGCTCACGGCATAGACACATAGTACATAATTACATGGCAGTGCGCCCAAGAAGATGATGATGCTCATAGATGCCGCAATGCTGAGCTGTTTTTTTTTTTTTTTGTTTCATATATATAAATAAGCTTGTACTCGTATATCAACGCTAAGAAAACACAAATTAACTAAATTCTTTGTGCCATTTCCCTTTGTCTAGTAACGGAATGCAATGCTGTGAATAATATTTACTTACCGAATTGTTTCTATTTCATTTTCGTTTGTCTTGACAAATAGCAAAAAGCTGGCATTGGCTGTTTGAATAAATTGCTTAACTTGTTTTGCTAGTGACATATTAAGTTAATTTTGTCATTAAAATTCAATTAAAATTAAAATATAAATTATTATACCCTGGCAGCCCTAGAAACGATCGGTCTTAAAACTAGTTCTAGTGAGAAAAACTTTTTTTTATGTTATCTAGCCTTCTATTTATTTTTTAATTTCAAAAATTTTTTAAACTCTAAGTAAAATATTTATTAAAGTCTAAACCGTCAACCACTTCTTTCTTTCTCTGCTCCGTGCTAGTACTACACTTGACTGCCCTATGTAAATGGCGTTTTACAGTACATTATGCTTGACCCTGGAAGTATGCAATATTTATCATGGTTCGTAGTTCCTTAGAACACATCCCTAAATAGTAGGCAATACATATTAAAGACCATTATTCCCAAGCTAACGGAAACAGGAAATAGCTAATATAAAATGGAAATTAACTATTTTTTTACAAAAATGCAATAATATATTAAACCAACAAATCTGTATTTGAAATTTTATTTATTTTGAGAAGTAAAAAAAAATCTAATTGTTGTTTACCGCTTTAATAGAATCTTAGTACATTTGAGAATAAACATACATACATACATAAATAAACATACAAAGTGACAGTCATATTCTTAATGCTTCCTCAATGTTTTTTTCCGGTTTTTTTAAATCGAAATTCTACTAGATTTTCTTGTTTTTTATGGAATATTTTGACTAAAAAATTTGACAGAGCTTAATTTATTTTTTTCTTCTGTCTTTTGCTCTTACCAATATTTATATAATAGCTATAATGAGTCGGCTGTTGATCAACCTAATGAATATTTGTTCAAAGTTGCTTCCTTCTTGCTGTTACATACATTTACACTAACTCATAATTCCCATTGTAACTTGGTTAAAAAACACTCAGCATAAATGAGTCTCCCTTTTCATTTACTAACCGCAATTCAGAAGGGATATCCAAGGAAGATTTATTACAATGATCATGAAATCACCTTTATATTTTCCACAGATTCAGAGCAACATAATTGAAAAACTTGTGTAAATTTTAAGCTAGTATAAAACTCATTTAATTTATTTGTTAGGGAACTTTTTTCCTGAGTCCTTTCTTGTGTTATCAGTTTGAGGCATTAGATATCAAATTACATAAAACACACGCAGAGACTTACTCTAATTTGAAGACTACATTCGTTGGAGTTATAGGCTGTTTCGAAATTATCATATCTCTCATCAATTTGAGTTTAAATAAATAAGTCAAACTTTGGTGGGAAACTTTACTGATTATAAAAGAACCTTATGGCTCTCATACGCCATCGATTTTAGTCTCCCTTTACTAGTTTCGATGCTTTTACAGTTATAAATATGATGTAAATGGTAAGAACTGTTCTGGAGCGCCTAAAATGTATGAACCCAACATATTATAATCTGTAGAGAATAATTATTTATGTCAAACGGAACGACAAGCCAGTACCAGCCGATTAAAAGCTTTGGGAAAATTAACGAAATATGGTGCTAACTGAAAGATCATTAACAAATGATTTTTCAGATGAATTTTCGTCAGATTTGAGTGCCAAAAAATTTAGATGAGCATCTCGGTTTAGCTTTAAAACAGGCCTGAGAAGCTCAGATGAGTCAGTTACAGATCCATTTGTTCTATAAAATGACATTGCTCTGCTTACAAAAATAAGAAATATGAAAACTGATATGAACACAGAAGCATTAAATTAAAGCTCAAAATGGCCTGCTTAAATCTCAAAAATGTACGGTAAAACCGTATTTAACCTGGCCTACTAGGATTAAACTCTGTCTAAAAATATGCAAGATCCGGTGTATAGTTGTAAGTAGCCAGTTTTAAAGAATTTTTTCGTGATTTGAGTAGGCCATTTTGTCTTTTTTTTCTGCCTCCTCAACACCTATACGCTGGCCTACTTGGATTAAATTCATCTTTAAAATATGCAAAATCCGCTGTCTTGCTATTAGCTATATACAAACTTTGACAGGTACTGAGAATATTATTTTCTTACTAGTTGAATCGTTGATAAATGTTTTTTAGCTATTTTCAGTGACTTTCAAACGTGTGGAGGAGGATATATTTAATTTTACAAGCATTTTAATACGACAATGGGTTGTCGAATGGTCCACATTAATGTCTACGATCAATATTATTATAAATAAGTATGTCCACTGTTCCAAGGCTAGCGAAAGTGCATTATAATTCACAACCGTCTGTCGGTATTGGCCGGGAGAGATCTTTCGCAACTTGGTCTTTCCATCTTAGTCTCTTTCGCTTTCGAATTTAACACCATTTTCTCTGAAGCTTCTTCATTCGTACGATAGACATGTCCTAACCAGAGTAGCCGCTGCAGTTTTATACGCTTGGCTAGTTTAGTGCAAAGGGATTTTTTATTATGTAAGTCTGCGAAGCAAGAATTATAATAATTATGATACTACAACTAGGTTTATGTAGCTTCCCTTCTTGAAGTCGTTACACAAAATATGGCGAATTTAAATGAGAATTGGCGTACACATAAAATCAAATAATGTACATATAAAATTTAAAATAAATAACAAATAATAAAGTACATAATAAAATCTACTTGCATGTATTCAATTAATATAATTTTAAACTATGAAAATGACTTTAGTACTACCAATTCTCAACAATTCGACGAAATAAATAGGCTAAATGATTTTGTTTAATTTTGTGGAGTATATTATTGAGCGGGTAACTGTGTGTGTGTGTTGCACTTTATTATTTAATGCCTCAAAAAAATTTAATTTCACATTTAACTCACAAAAAACTTAGTTCACCCACTAAAACATATATTTAAAATTTAATGAAATACGAATTTAATACGAGTTAAACCAAACCGTGTACCTTAAAGGGAAGGTCTGGTTTAAGTTTCAAAGGAGTCATTAATTTAAATGGGTTTGGTACAAGACACCCAAAAAACTTGAGATTCATTTTTGTCTAACTTGCAGCCTACACTTAAACAAAACGTGAAATGTTGGGAAATTGAAAAACTGAAACGTTCCTAATTGGCCCAATTCCCCATTGTATTTGAATATTAAAATTCAAGAATAATTGATGTGCACAGTCTGCAAATGTCTCCAAATTGGCTTTATTATCCCAGAGCTAATCAAGAATTTGTGCACATTAAACGGGGGCTCAAGCCCACAGCGCAATCAATTTCATATCATTCAACAATTATGTACTCAAACTAAGACCCATCAATATTACAAGCATAACACAATGTGCCATACATTCTCGTAATGGACAATTTTCCATATGCGTGCGTATGTGTGCTTAATTCCTTATAATTCCCCTATTGAAAGCAAGTAGCATAGCTATAAAAAAAAAAGAAATGACAGGTATATAAGGGAGATACTTCCATACATACATACATATAATTTGTGTGTATGTTTATTAAATGAAGTGTGGCAAGCGGGGATGTTCAGACCAATGGAAAGCAAGACAAACAAGCTGTCGAAAAAAGCAAACTCAATTTATGAAAACATTCAGGAGGCAAGGGAAAGGGAAAAAATTGCGTATGCGCTACGTGGGCCCATTTAGAGTTATGACAAGACGTACAGATGGAATTGGTGGGTGGGAGTTTCATCAAATTGATGTGCGTGTTTACTTTTAAAGGTAAAAACACAATTTAGTTAATTAAAAAAACACTCTCATAGTTCACTCACCGTTTAGAGCAGCTGCAGCTGGGCTGTATTGAATCCTTTGACCGAATAAATATTTATAGCTGACATTTTTATATAGTTCAATTTGAATTGATTGCACTCACATATATATATGAGGTCTATGCCGTCACTTTGTTAGTTTGAATTTGATTTGATTTTTTGGTAACTTTTTTTCAATTTCTGGGTTAGTTTCGTTTCGTTGCTCGTTTAAGTCGATTTGTTAGAAAATAACCAAGAGAAACACACACACGCACACACTGTGAAGCCACTATTTGTTGCTGGGACAAACACAAACACACCGCACCACCGCACACAACAGCAACAACAACAGCGCCACGCTAACACGGCGCACCGATCAACGACGAATTTAGACTGAGACTTGAGCAGCTGTGAGCATTGAAATATTTTCACAATTTTTGTTTTTGTTCCTCATTTCTTTCTTCTTGCTGTGCTTTCGGGCAATTCTCATGGTTCTTTTGCTGCTTCTGCTACCGCCGCCGTCGCTGCCGCTTTGCATGTTGCTGACGCTGATGTGGATATGACCATTTCCTCCTCCCCGCGCGAGAGATTTATTGTATATCGCACGTTGACAAAGTTTATCACACTGCAAATTAATATTTGGCGATTTGGTGTTTATGGCCCAAGGCCCATTTAGACCGCATCCGTGACGTTGCTCCAGGTCATGACGTCACCGTCGTTTCGCCGTTGTCACAGCTGTCACGCGCTTACAGTTTTTCCCGCACTATTTTTAGCTGCACGGCCGCTGGTGGCCAAGCAGCGAGCTGCTAATTTTTGCAAGTGTTTTGCTTTACGCTTTTCTTGGATCGCGCATCTGAAAATAGAAAGAAGAGCAGACAACAAAAAAAAAATCAAGAAAAAACATTGAAATGTTTGCTCGTACTCAACGTTTTATGTATTTTTATATTATTTATATATATTTTAGATGAGAATCGATGGCAACTTTGATTACTCATACGCCCCCAGAGCCAAACAACAAACCAAAATAAAATTGCATTAAAATTATAAATGGCATCACGCCGTCAGGTAAGTGCCAGGAAGATGCATTGGGAAACCATAAACTGGCTCAGTTCGACCACGAAAAATTTCTTTAATTATTATTTATGAGCCATGCTAAATGAGCTGCGTGACCGAGTAGGCCAAGTGAAAGCCATACGAGTTGCCTCGGCGAAAAGTCGCGCGAGACAAACGTGCACGGTCGGTGTGAGATGAATGCAAAATTATGGCTTGAAGATAAATTACACAATAAAAGTTAGGAAAAGGTATGTAATTTACAAAGCAGGCAAGCATTTGTTGATAAAAGAGAAGCCCTAATTGAGATTAAATACTTTGTAGGAAATGGATGGAATTTAATTAAAAACAAAGAATAATTTTGGGCCAAAATTTTAAGCCGTTGTTGGATTTTGATCCTCAAATTATGAATTCGGATCATCAAAATTCAAAATGGCTTATTAATTATGGCATGTTCTTAATTTCACTTCTACTAGATTTTTATCAAAAATGAAATTGATTTATTTTCTCTTTCGAAATGACAAAGATTTTCCGTTTTAAAAATTTTGCTTGCTGGTCGTTGGATTGAAAAGCAATTATCAAATTTTTCACTCATACGGATGAAAAATGTTTAAGTAATTTAATTAGGAAGACCTGACTGCTTATAAATTAAAATTCATCAAGTCCCCAGCATGCCTTTTCTTTGATTATTTTAATTAAACAGAAGGTACAGCATTTTGTATCATAAAAAACTAGTGAATAAAAGTAGAGCCGCATGTTTCAAGAAGCGAAGGTGGCCCTATTCAAGGGCTTAGCCAGCCTTCCATAAAGGGGGGGAGGCAAACATTTCTAGAATATTTCTTCAAAAATGTATTATATGGGAATACCCTGTCGTATACGTAATATAACATTCGAAAGCACATTTGGGCACATTGCTTGCGATCAAAGTGATTTATCTTTTTCCGTTATAACTTAAGTGGTGTTCAGCACTTGAAAATTTCTTTCACATCAGTAATAAACATTTTGGTCGGCATGCAAAAAGAATAGAGCTCTCCATAGAGTGGATAGTTTGTTCAAAATGTTTGATTTCATTTTTCATATGTTCGGCCGATGATCTCGCATACAAGCTTTATCTAAGCTTTTCTCGGCAAGACAGTCAGTGGCACCTAATCGCTCGCTTAGAAAACGTCACACGCATATCGCTTTGCATAGGCACAACAAACTTATTTCGTTACAACAAACATTAATAAATAATTGTTAATAATAAAAACATACATAGTGCCAAAACTAAAATATATTGCGGTTTAATTAAGCATTAAGCATTAAAAACCTCACAATCACCATCTAATAATTTGTATAAACAATTTGCGAAAAAGGTAGCATAAAATAATGCCTCCTCTAAACAGTTTTGCCAAAGTTTCTATTTGTATCATGTATTGTTACATCGAGAATTTTTTGTCATTCTGAGTACTAAGCTTTAGGGGTTGCATGGGTTTTAAAATAAAATACACTAATACATACATTCCCTACCCCTTATGTCTGGTTTATATTGACCAATGCTTCCAAACCATGCTAGAGACTTAATTTTTTAAATTAAAGTTCATTTAATTGTTGCAGTATATTAAGAAGGAAGACTTAGCGACAAAGTTTTAACAGAATATTATTAATAAAAAATCGAACTAATTTGAGGTCCTAACATTGCGCCAATTGAATAAGACACATAACGAAAAAGCCATTTTAGGGAATTCTGAACACAAATACTGCTTAAGTCCAAGGTAATGAAAGTAATTGAGATTTAAAAAAAAGTTTTGAAATTGTGTTGAGCCACCTTTCTGCTCCAAAACTTCACACATCCAGGGATTCATTTAAATTGGCCAAATAATTAAAGGAAATTGAGTTCCAAGCTGAAACTATGTCTTGGATTGGTTAAAGTATAGTTTAATATAGTTGTTCTGATTCCTACTCTTGATCTGTTAACCATTTCCACACATTTTCAATGATGTTCTAAAGCGGTGTGTTTGCCGGCCAGCTAAATAGCTTCACATTTTGGCTCTTTCTCTTTATGTTTTAACAGACCGGGCTTTATGTATTGGTTAGGTTTGTGAATCCCCGGAGGTATAAAAAGGTTATGAAAGTATGGAATCGGCTTTTTCAATATACCAATGTAAGACAACGCATTGATTGCAATTCACAAAAATTTTAATTTTCAAATGTTATAATTCGAATTGCTCCCCCATGATAAGTGTTCGGTTCAAATAATAAGTTTCTGTTCGGATGTTATGGAATTAATAGCTAAAGCCATCAGGGCCTTCGAAATTGAATTTTTATTCGTCGAAGTGCAGGTCATATTTGCGAAACAAAAACTGAGGCGTTGTGCTTTTCGAGACGGGTTAAGTGGTGGCTTCTTCATGGTTTTTGAATCTTATGCTTAGCTCTCGAAATGAATTAAATTGATTAAAACCCTAATTTGTTATGACATCTTCAGCATAATCGAATGTAAGAGATTAAAAATAAAAATTTCAAGCAAATTTAAAGCGTAGAACTATACAAATTTTATACTAAAGAAAATTAACTAAAAAAAAATAGTTTTTTCATTTCAAAGTTTGTCACGTTACTTCAGCCCTTTGCAAAGCCAAATGTTTATATTTTATTTTGTATTTTATTTCCTTTAGCGGTCTAGAAACTCGCTTGAAATATACACTGGAACCCCCCAGATTGTATGAACATATCATACAGCTGCCAATGGATCGTGTTTGTCCAGTTCCGCTTTTTTAAAAGACAATGTGCTTATGCAATCCTCAGAATAACAAATCAAGTATTGATTAGGTAATTTTTGAATTGGAACGCACATTCAGATCGTTTGAAAAACATTTTCGATGTCGAAAAAAAATATATCAACTTGTGAATGGAATATTGCGAAATCCAATTCTAGTACATAATTTCATAGCAATTGGAAACTAATGTCTATGTTGTTACTTTGCTTGCCTTCAAGGATTTTTCTCTATATTGCTTGCACTTAAAACAGGCTTCCATTAAATGCAATTGAATAGTTGCAGGCTATCCATAAAACGAAGCCCATGTTCAAGAACAAGGCATTTTCTTTCCATATTAGATGATGAGATATGGGTCTAATAAATCATTAGTATATGAAAATTTAAACTATAGAACATAAGTGCTTCGAAAACATTAGCGATTGGAACGTAAAGAATGCCGTTTTGTTTTTTTAATTATATCATCTGCAAAGGTTATAATATTCTCTGGCTACTTTATTAGATCTAGGGTATATAGATAAAATAACATAGGAAAGTTGACTGTGCCCTGTAGGTGTCCGTTAATTATTTTTAACGTTTGTTTGCTAATATCGATTTTGTCATTAAAGGTGAATAATTTGGTATGAATGATGTTAAGTATGTGGAACGGTAATTTGTATTGGACTAGTTTGAACTTCAGCCCTTTTAACCAAACGCTATTGAATGCTTTTTCTAGGTCTCTTATGCATGCTCCTATTTCCTTTCTATTATTTTGGTGCCATTTTATGTCAGATATAAATATGAGTATTGGGTGAGTAGTAGAATATCTGATTTTAAACCCAAATTTGTTTTGTAAGCTCAGAATTTGAGCTTTGTCTTTCGAGCGTTATTTTGAGTCTATAGAGAAATTTTTGGTAGAACATTTTTCTTTGTGGAGTCATCAAAAGAACTAAGGAATACTTAACCGCCTGCTACCCGACGCTAACATCTTCATGAACAAGAAACAAGAAATTGTGACTTTCTATCAGTTGTGTGATAACAAAAAAATCATTGCACTGTATTCCCTTGTACTCTACCTTCTGAGGGATAAATAATTGCCCTTATTCACTTATGCATTCCCTAATAAATCCCAAGTTCATCTGTCTACACTTTTGTAGAAGAAAGATGACTGCCCATGTTCTGCATGCCCACCCAGGAGACGCACGTTTCCAATTATGACTTGCAAATTTTGCAGCTAACGAAAACTTTGCTAATTTGCAGCCGCCCTTGGCTGTGTGCATGGCTCTCCTTCAGCTTCTTCTAGCTGGTTTCCATTTTTCACGCACAATATTTTAATAATTCAATTAGCCTGGCGCGTCTTTGATATTCTCTGTTTATTTTAATTGCATCAAATTAAACAACAAATGTGTTAACGACATCAGCGATGGCACCTTTCCGTTAGAGCGGTCCTCGTCGTGGTGGATTCGGATTGAAGGGTGAGGGTCGGGTATTGACAATGGGTCCCTGATGATGGCGTGCCTGCGTCAAAGTGCCAGAGAGGGCCAGACCCACTAGTAGCAGCAAAATGGCTCCAAAATTGAGTTGCATCTTTGTTCAAGTGTCGAAAATTGATTGATGATTTGAGTGGCAATGCGGGAAGGCTTTTATACGTGCCGCCAGCTAAGCTGGGTTGAATGAGGAGGGGACTTTTTGTTTGTTTGATAAGCGCTGTCGAACGACAGCGAAATGTCAGCGGGTCGAACAGATGATAACTGATTGGGATTCACAAAAACTGTAGTATAAATATGTAATCTTGCACTGAATATATTTAAATTTGCTAGAAGGTCGTTGTTGTTGTTGTTGTGGTGGTAGGAGAATCCCCCTTTTGATGTTGTTTTTGCATTGCAAATTGCTAGCAGCAGCCATTCAAAAGCATCGTCAACATGCGTCAACAAAACGCCCAAGTGATGCCCTGGTGTCTTCTACCTTCTAAGAAACCCTAAAAGAAAAAGTGAGGAACGGAGCAAGGGGGGGATGCACTTGCTGCTGCACTTGCCCCTTGGCTCTATTAGAGCACTTTGTTAGTTTTCTTACAGCATCCGATGCAAAAGTTACACCATCGGGGCCAGGCGGTTAAGTGGGGGTTTTTCACCCCTTCAAATTGCCTGACTGACATTTTGAGTAATTTTCCTCGCTTTCATTACATTTTATACAAGTACATGTTTGTGGTTACAGTTTTGGGGACTTTATGTCTCATTAAACTATGCAAATTTGCACATGAGAAAATCAATAAGGAAACTTTTCATATCAAACGGAGTGAGAAGTCAATTTCCGTTTAAACAAGACCACGAAAATTAAAAAAAAACAGCACAAAAACACCTAAACAAATGAAAATTGTTTACCGAAGCGTTCCCTTACCGCCATTTCCTTTAATAATAAATCAAATAAATCAAAACAAATGCCAAAACATGAATCGATTTTCATGGCTAGCACATAAAAAACACACAGATTTCATTGGGCCGATTTGTTAAGACAATTTTGTGCAATGCAGATAAACAGTTGAATAAATTATAAACAAAAAGCTCAATTTCAATCATTAAACATTTTTTTGCCATTTATCAATCATTGTTCCCAATGACTAACAGTTACACAAGACTTAGACAAAATGAGGCCACGTATAGTACGTGGGTTGCCTTATAAGTTAGGGGAATTTGGTTTCTAATAGGAAAGCAATGTTTCTTCATCAGTGCTGGAGGAGAACATGTCGGTCAATTTAAACTGCTGAAGAGAGCATCTTCTTCAAACCTGTCACTAGCTGATACTGTATAAGCTGTCGTCATTACCATTGGCTTTTAAGAAAAACAAGCTAGAAAGTCGATCAAGTTTGACTGTAATACTGTCATCTTTTGAATGTGCGGCCGTAAGTGTGTGTTTTGTTTTGTTATAGTACGAATATCTTTCATCTGATCGTTCCCAAACTTCCTGGATCAATAAATTTATTGACTTCTTAGAATATCTAAGGTCTAGGCGGTTTTCGGTTCGGTTCAGCATATTTGAAAGAATACCGGTCGGTTATAGGTTCAGTTTACGAGTTCACAAAAGGGGTTCGATATGGTTTGGTTCGGTTCGGTTCAGAACCGGTTTGCATCCCTGCCAAAAATAGGAAATAAGTTCTGAGTTATAATGTGTTCCGGTTTTATTTCCTGTTTTCTGCACTTAAGTTAGTTCTTTGTGATATAAATATCTGAACAGATCCAGCGGTTAAGTATAAACCCATGGGTACTAGTACCCCTACGAAAAATTTTAGAAATAGAAGAAGACTAAGGACCTATAACTCAACATTTCGTAAGTTTATTTTATCCACACAATGGTCCAGTATAGATGACCCCCTCGATATTAATAGGGTTAGCAGGAAATACATATGGTATCCTTACCTAAGCCAACCTAGGCGTATTTTGGTGTTACTTACAAGTATACTTGTACGAAAATCATTTAATTCTTATATCTAATGTATCTATAGACTGAAAAGACCTTATAGTTGAGCAAGTTACTCAGACGCCAAAATAATTTTTGGAGCGAGAATTGTTATATAAGTCTCAGAGCGGCCTTTGAGAATGTGGGGTAACTTGTATTATACAAAAATGCAGGGTGACCAGGCAACAACACCTCTAGGAACTATTCAACATGTTTCTTTATTCTCGGACACCCTTTGGGGAATAAATTTGCAGTTAAAAAAACAAACAAGTAAGAAAGTCTGTCACTATATATTCTGATTCCTGTCAAAGTTAGTATATAACTTGTCAATTTAAAGTGAGGGCTCAAGCAAACTGTGTAAGTGCTGCCCATCACAACTGCAGCCAGTGCTGCCCAACGTAATTATTTAATTTGCTTATAACTCAACTATTGTTTATCTGATCTGGACACGGTAAATAATGGATCTATATGTAAAAATATATGATAGATATATATGATGATGATATATTATTATTTTAAAAGTATATAGTGTAGAAGGTTTGATTAATCTATCTTTCAAATTGTGGGAGATATGAAGTTTTTTTCAAATTGCTGGGGTGACAACTCTACACTCAGAAAAAAACGGCTGTCAGCGTGCTAGAACGAACGGGATAGAATTTATACCGTTTTGTACTTAAAATTGCAAGTATAATTCGTACTTGGTTGTACTTTAACTAAGTACGAATCAGTCTTAAGTTTTAAATTTACCCAAAATGTTCCTAACATGAAAACAAAATTTTTAAATCAAGTACAAAATACTTAAATCATGAATTTTTTGTACTCAAAGGAACGAGATAGAATTTATACTTCAAATATTGAGTACACTAGTCGGCAAAATTATTTTGGTAAGTACTAAGCCATGTAAAAAATCAAAATACTTGTATACAAGCGCTTGTTTACAAGCATTTAGCGTTTTAAAGGAACACATGATAATTAATATTTTTTCTTAATCATTATAGTTATACAATTTCAAAACAACTCTATTAAGGTTCTGCACGAATACAAAAAACAAAAAAAAAAACTCCAAAAAATTTTTGTTTTATAAACCGTATTTTGATATTGATTCTTAATAGTTTTCGCAGCAGCTTTTTCGGCAGCCGACACAATACTCGTAGCGTCATATAATAATGAATGCATACATACAAAATTACGGTTGGCAGCGCCGCATCCGCGAGGGGCAGGACTTTATACAGTTAATGTGGCGCCACATTTAAAAGTAATCACTTATATACAAACTTGACAAGTACAGAGTATATTTCAGTTGGGCGTGACCGACTTTATTACTTGTTTCAAATTAGAAATATGAATAAAGGGTGGAACAAATTCTGAAAAAAGATCCAGTTAAAATTGTATGAGTTAAGTCTAGGATATTATAGCTAGTTACTGATGACTAAGGAAAGGACAACTTCAACACCTATTATTAAATTTGTGTACAGTCTCCTTAGCCTGGTTTTTCATTTTTGTATAATCAGAAGATTCAGGGAGTTGCGCCCTCCCTAATGAGGACTATGTATGGTTTTGACAAATTTAAATAATCTTGGCTTGGCCTTTTGGGGCTGTAAAGCCATATATATGGCGAGGTACAAGATTTTTAAGACATTTTATATCGTCAAGACGTAAGTTTTAAAAATGACGGATTACGGATGGCTAACTTAAATTATCTTTCAAGAATGCAGGCTCATCAAACGCTCAAATTGAAATATGAGACAGAGCATTTAATTTGTTGCTTTTGTTTAATCATACCGTCTAATCTTTAAAATGTTGAGGGTTTGATTATGCATTCGCACAGAATAACAGTTAAATTGTCCCGACTTTAAAGTAGTTGTTGATTGAAATATCTCTGTGGTAACCCATGTAATTTGATTTTTAAAAAGTGCAAAAAAACTTAACATTTTTGCCATTTTTCTTGGCCTGGCATTTTCTAGAGCTGTGGCTGACATTTTGAAATATTTGCTGCAAATTGTTGTGTGGAGACTCCAAATGAACAAACACACAGCCGAAGGCTAACGACCGTAATAACGACCCAACGACTTGAACGGGCCCCCCGGAAAAGGCTGACTTGCCTATGAAAAGTTCAAATTTGAGCACAGAATGAGCACCGATAAGAGCTGAAATGGCAGCAATTCAAAATTGAAACATCAAATGTTGTCTGAGTGATGAAGTGAAGGTTACCTAGGAAACACGAACTCTTCAGTGTAAATCCTTATTTATTTTGTCAATCACCAAAATATTTGGTGACACACAACAGAGCTGTTTTTTTTTTCTTCGACTTCTCTAGCACCACTCGTACATTTTGACTCTCAGGTGGCACAAAACTAATTTATAACTTTTTTTTCAAGTTTCAGTTTCAGTGCCTTTTCCCTTTAGGCATATATGTATATGTGTATTTAAAGTCCTTAGCACAATAAAAATGCCAGCCAAATGTGTAATAATACAATGAAACAAAACAGGAAATGGGCATAAATATGCATTTTTCCTTCAAGTCAAAGTGAGATGGAAAGAAAGTTCATTAGGTATGTATATGGGAGAGTCTAGAGACTGAGGGCACTAAACGCCAGGCACTCGCCCCGAAAATGACTGCCATAAATGTGCCAGCAGAGAATGGAAATGAGGCAGGAGCTCCCCTGAACCCCTGAATATTATTCAGACAAGATGGAAGCACTTAAGAATGCGTTGTACGTTGTCAGCGTCGTCCTCCACTGTATTCTGATATCTGCGCTCATCTGTCTGTGCCGTCCCGGACGGACAGGTGATAATGAACATACTTAGAGGGGCGGCGACTGCCTGAAGTTGGGGGCAGCGTCTACTTACACACACACACACACATGTTGCTATTTAAGCAGTTAATGGCGTGTTTAAAGCTAAATGCCACAAAGCCGCGTCGAAGCTACTCGTACTTACTTGTTTATTAACTATGCAATTTATTTTATGAGCATTTCTTTTTCCCCCACACGCTCCCATTGGCATTGGCAACCACAACAAGACCAACCGCAAAATGCAAAAGACAAAAGGTTAATTATGTTGCCCGTATATTGTATTTCTGTGTATTTTGTTTATGTTTTCCTTGTTATTCATAGCATATTCTGTGAAGGGTAAGGTGAAAGGTATATTCGGCTTGGGAAGAGTACAGATGGACCAGCTAACAAATTCTACAAAAATATGGTGTAGATTTAAAAAAAGATTGTTGTCCATGTTCAGGGATCTATAAGATCTCCAAAGGGTTAACACTAGTGCTGTTACTCCCTCAGAACCGGTTCAGAGTTCAGTAATGAACCTTAATAATAAATGGCAATCTAAACATAATATTACTTAAAACATTATCTTGATCCTAAGGAACATATAACAAGTATTAAGAATAATCCTTTAAGCAAGTACGAGCGCTTTAGTCGAGTTCTCCGTCTACGAAATTTCCTGTACCATTTCTTTTATGTGTTTAAACACGCTGCAGCCGCTACGCCGCAGTCGCGACACTGCAAACGCACCTTCAAGTTTGTTTATAACAAAGTAATTTTGATCAAAATTGATTAATTTGGTTAAATACATGGGCTGCCTGTTAGCTAACTTTAAGTGTGACCGGATGCGATTTAACACTTCGACTAAAATGTTTACAAATTTTTGACAATATCCTTATCATCATTAGTCAGCCTGATGATCATTTCAAAACTCTTAAAGATAATTCATAAGCAACACTCGCTCTTGGAACTGTCTCGCCTAGTACAGGTCACATTTACACCTGATCTGAAATACAGATATGGTATTCCCTTCAACTTGCGTATCAGTTAATCTGTAGAGAAATTTCATTTCCAACAACAAAATTTACTAGATTCAGGTCACGAGGTTATGTGGGTAAACATAATGTTTTGTGTTGGTAAACTGTTTACAAAGTGCTACCCATTGGATGCCAGAATTTTATATTGTCTGACTAATATTTGTTTATGCTTCAAGAAGCATAGTACTCAAATCACCATTTTACAAAACTAGAGCGTAATTTGAATATGATTTTGAGAAAAATCGGCTTTTACAAAACGTCTGGCGACTCATCGACATAATAAGCTGTTACTGTCAAGATAAGAAAGGATCTATTTAAATGCGCTTTTTTCTGTCCATTTTAATTTCAATCACAATTATGTCAATATTCCAACATAAATCAATGTTAGTATAAACTTTTTAAATGCTAACATCAAAGCTTTTTGTTTTGCGCATAAACATTAACATTAGTTTAAACATTAAATTTAAACATTAAAATTAAATTTGCTGACTAAGCTTACAGTGACCCCTAATATAAGAAAAAAATAAAAATTTCCCATCTTTCTAAAAATTTTACAGATTATAGATAGCTTAGACTTTTCGAAATATTTGCCACATTTTTATTGTGATTGGTAAATAATCAAGAGACCAAGTGCTTTTGGGCTGACAGCGGCTAACTTGATCTTTTAAGGACGAGAGTATGAAAACCTGGCTAGCAGCGACTAAAGCCTAAAAACGAACATGGAACCCTGTATGTCGGATCGCTTCAGACTTCGGAAACTTTTCCTATCACCTCTTTCAAAACTTACTCCATCATTTCCAAAATAAATATGCAATTAAAATTGAATATAAACTTTATCAACACAAACTGGGAATTGTATGGCCCATAGAGCTAATAAAACGAATTTTAAATATCTACATACATATATATACACAGAAAAAAAAAGGATATTTTTTGATGATCCATTGGTTATTTTTCATATCCATTTGGACTGGATATGTTCATATCCATTTTTATCATCCATTTGAGTTTGAATAATGTTAAATTGATCTTAGTTATTCATTCAATGGAGCTGAAAAATATCAAAAGGATGTGTAAATTTGAAAAGGATATGCATTTCAATATCCAAAAAAGGATATGTCCATATCTATTCCAAATGGATCTTTTTTTGTGTAGCTGCCCAAAAATAACGTTTGACCTTGAAAAACCGAGTTTCAAGTAAATGAAAAACAATTATTCCCATTTCACATATTCCTGTCATTTTTCGAGTAGACGAATTTTCCAGAATCCGGAAGCATACTTTACTGAAAATAATATTTATACCAAAATAATTCTCCATGCATTCTCACTCCACTTTCACTTTGAGATGGGATTTTCTACCACCCCCCTTTTGTAATATATGGGAACTAATATCCAATTTTCTATCACTTACGGCTAAGGCAATGAATTAATGAGTAAGGAAAAGTTATTTTTTATAAAGAGATCCGGGCTGTAAGAGAATGATTCATTTTTAATATTAATTCACAATGAATTTAAGAAATTTAAATTATTCAAATTTTCGAAATACCTGAATTGAAGTTATTTTGTTTTAAATCATATAGAACATAAGGAATAGAATTGATTTTGTAGTGATTAAAATAAATTAGAAAATTTTGTATATACACTCATTTTGTAATTCATTTTTTACATTTTTGGACCAATTTTACGATTCTACGCTTGTGTTGGTTTGAACCGAATCATCTTTGACATTTTTGCAGCAGATAATCATCCTTTGTTTCTTGTAAAATTCTAAATGTAATTTTTACTCTATGGTCGAATCACTATTTCTAGACAAAATTAATTAAGAAGGTTTTCTACCTTTGAGTTTAATGAGTGTTTTTTTTTTAATTCTGGAGAGAAAACTATAAGAGCTTTTTCAGTTAGGTTTTTTGTTTTATATAATTTATTAACTAAATAAAAAAGTAATCAAAAAATGTTGGATTTCCAGGGCTGTTCAAAAAGTTATCGGCCTGCCAATTAAGGTCTCAAAAAAACAGGTGTATGGTAACCATGATTCCGGGACTCCAGGTTATCGAAAATAAAAACGGTAAATGAGGTTATGATCAGAATTGATGTAATTCTGGCCCGTACCTCCATCAAATTTTTAAATATTTTTTTGAAAAATTGGCGGCCATTTAAACAAAAAATTTCGATTTAGTAAAAAAAAATGTTTTTCCTCTTGATTGAGGTACGGGCCAGAATTGCATCAATTATGCGTCGATTGCAACATGGCTGATCAAAATCAATTAAGTAGAACTGTCGGAATCATGGCTACCAGGTCAAAAAAAGTGGTTTAGAGAAAAACGCGGTTAAAGTTTTGAGCAACGTATAAAATACTCACTTGAGCAAAAACATTGCTCCACTGATGGGGATATATCTGCTAAACGATTTTGAATTTTTTAAAATGGTTTGAAGGGGATGAAATGGTAATTCCAAGATCTAATAATAAGGCAACAAAAAAAAATTGAAAAAAAAATATTTTTTAAAGGTAGACCCCCTTAAATAATTTAAATGAAAAATGTAAATAAATAATTCTTTAAATCAAATGAACTAATTTAAAATATTTACAAAATATTTAGATGCAAATAAAGTACTAAGACTTAAGTCATTTACAGCTCTGGTCGAGGGTAGCTTGAATTTAATGCCTTCTTAAAAAATATGACTGAAAATATTCCGCTTAAATTTTTTAAGAATTTGTTTTAAAGTCCAGCTCGAGGTACTCAAAAACTCCTATCCGAATTGGTGCTGATAAAAGTATGGAATAAAATGCCTTACTTAGTACAGGGCATCATATAAGTGAAACATTTTCTTTTCCTTTTTTTTTTAATGTAACCGCAGGGAATATTTCGTTACTGTGTTGTTGTTGTTGTACTACGGACTGTGACTGTGAAAACGTAATTGTTGTTTGTATGGCAAATGAGCCTGCCGGTAATTTCCTACGCTGGCAGCCCACCTAACAGTTAATCAACACACATACACACACACACACTCACACAAGAGAAAGCAGATCAGTGAGCCCTGGGCCACCTTTTTGATAGTCATCTCGGTTTTGCTCTAAAAAAAAAATTAGTTTTCCTTTATTGAGCTGACACACAGAACGAGAACGTGCTGCCATTTTCGGGTCTTGGCTGAGAGCAGGCATACAAATTGCCCAAATACAAAGTACAAAGGTGAAAGCCACGGCAGGTAAGTGTAGTCCGTTGGCCGGGCAGAGCACACACACACACACATTGTGTGCGTTGCGTATACGCAGTGTCTGACAGGGCATCGTAAATCTAATTAAATTTCACACAGCTGTCCAAACACAACGAAACGGACACTTGTTGGCTTACTTACAGTTGATGTTGTGGCTGTTGCCCAAGTCAAATATCAAAATTTTCTGAGCTGCTGATGGACATCGATAGGCCCATCCGGCAAAAAACAAAAAAGAGATAGTGAAAATAATATGAAAATGTCAGGCAATGCTTAAATGCTTAACAAGTCTTTGTTTTGTGTGGGTTTTCCTTTCATTTTTTTTTTGTATATTTTGTTCACCGAAAGGTGGGTGCGCGCTTGTCATTATTATTACTTAGCATGCCAGAACAGAACGAAACGTAGACCAGGCAGCAATTTATGCAAAAACGTGCTCAAGTGCCCACGGTCGCGTGAGTGCCGAGCCCCTGGCTCATTATCACCATCACCGTATGGTTTTTTTTTTTTTTTTTTTGGGTAAGGAAATGTTTTGAAATCAAATTCAGGTCAGCTAAAGAAAACAGAAAACGAAAACAGAACTTCAAAGTCACTTAAAGGCAAAAGGAGATGAAATAAATGTTAAGGTCAACATGTCTCGAATAGTCACTTTTGTAATTGGATGCTGTCGTCTGTGCCCTTACTTATATACCTTTATGGCTCGCGGGAACTAACAAAAAAAAACCAAAACAAAATGTATTTGTATGTGCGCCTGTTGTTCTCCCTGTTGTTTTGCTTTCCATAAAGTCTTCGTTTTGGATTTCAGTCTCTCACAATTCAAGCGCATTGTTGTGTTTATTTTGCAGTTATTGCTTTTGTTTCGCCTTCAACCATTGCCACCCGCGCGCCTCTCACCATTTTATGCACATTTAATCTTATGACAGCAAAAATGTTGTAAAATTGTTTATGGCACTTTGTGACATGGTCAGTTTTTCAGTTGATGCTTTTGTTGAGAAAAAACAACAACTTTTATTTGCACATGTGAGTGAAAAGTATGTACAAGAGTATTAACATGGATGATCACGTGACCATCCCACAAAGGGAAGTCCAACACACATATATCTTAAGGAATTTTGTTTCTACATGCGAATAATTGGATTAAATTTCTAAGAGTTGCAATTTTCATTAATTTATATGAGCCAAGGTTTAACTTATTTTCTAACAAAAATTTTATCTATGCCTAAAGCAATGATAGTTAAGTGATTTCCCATGCTGACCAACAGATGGCAACTCTTTTGTGACCAATTGGGTGTCGAAGCCAGAAGCGGGTTGTTGCATAGGAGCTATACGATTTAAATAAAAAAATGTAATTTAAAAATGTTGGTTTGAAATAAAATGGCGGAATAACGAGTACCACTTGTTCGTCGGACCCATCTGGCAGCACTATTACATTTGACAGCGCTGCCAGATCGACTAATTACAGAGCACGTTTGAAGCGTCAGTCCAAGTAGATTCTTACAAGGAAACAGTACACGCCACGCGAACGCTATCAGATTGTTGAAATTTACATTCAGCAAAATAAGTCACTTGTGAAAACGCAACGTGCATTTAAAAGAATAAACAAAGTGAGTCCTGCGCTTTTTAAAAACACTATTAACCGTTTGTATGAAATATTTACAAAAATTTCACAGATTTTAGAAATAGAGCATATATCTGTAAAATTGTAGGATATATCCAACATTTTCTATTGCGATGGCGGAAGGGGCCTTTGCAAAAATTTTAAACAAACTTGATCTGAGTGCAGGCAATACGAGTTTACTCTGAAAAAATTATATCTCTAGCTCTTATAGTCTCTAAGATCTAGTTCTTCATACAGACGGACGGACGATCAAGAATATATATAGTTTATGGGGTCGGTAATGCTTCCTTTTGCTTATTACATACATTTGCACGAAATTAGTATACCCTTTTTACTCTCCGAGTAACGGATATAAAAAGCTTATAAGCATCGTGTGTCCGTCGCGACTGCGGTGTCGCGTCTGCAGCGGCTTCAACGTGTGTGTGTGAATTTGGAGGTGTTTATATTCATATAACAACTAGAGGTAGAAAACTATCGATAATCGGCACCATCGATAGTCAACGATAGTTTCTTGAAAACCATCGATAGTTCACGATAGTTTTCGATAGTCTGTTAATTTAAACGACGACGATTTATTAAAAAACGAACTTTCAAAATTGATTCCGTCACTTTTGGTTTCAACTTTGGCATTAATACCCCAGGCATAATAGCAGCCCACCTCCCGCCCAACCGACCTTGGGGCTCAGTCACAAACGTGTGACACGAAATCGCGTAGGAAAACACTAAATTAAGGCAAACTACGGGCCAAATACGTTAAAAAAGAGTTTTTAATATCAGGAAGGGATTTTTCTAAGCTAATTACTCAGTAGTAGTAACTACTAATTAGTAGTACAACGTTTTAGAAATAAGGGGATAAAGCTCCAAGTCGGTTTAAAAGGAATACTAAGATTAATTTGACTAATCAACTTGAATGTGTTTTGATTTGAAAAATTACGTTTTTAAGTGGAAATTATTTTTTTCGAGCTACCTATTTACTGATGTGTAAAGCTTGCAAAAAAACTATCTAAAACTATCGATAGTGCAGGGTAGTTCTCGATAGTTAGTATGCAACCCAGGGAATAATACCGGAACCGTTAACCGAAATAAACAGTTTAAAGCCAGGTACCGGTATCGAAACCGGAACTGAAATAACAATTTTTTGATAACCGAAAGCTGTTAAAGGAACCGAAAAACCCGGAACCCTACCGAAACGCTAATACCGGTACTTTTTCAGATTCTTATTATTTATTTTATTGATTTATGATAATTTAAATATATATAAGCAATAGCAATATATACACTCAGAAAAAAGTCTTACATTTTATTAATTCGCCCTTAAAGAATAACCAGAATCAAATTATATTTTTCAGATAGAAAAAAAATTTATAAAAAGCGGAAAATCTTTTCTTTTGTAAACATAAACCCTATAATCATTTGTAGAGGATTTTTAAGTCTTAAAATAGAGAGAATAGAGAATTTTTTAATTCTAGGTTGTCTTTTTCTGAAGCGTAGACATTAGCGTTTAGTGAAATCAAAAAGGCTAAATTCTGTATATTTAAAAAAAAAATTTGATGTGACATATTTTAAAATACAATTTTTTAGTTCTATTAAATCCTTTAACTTTTTGGATATAAGAAAATAATTAAAAAAATTTGAATTTAAACAAAATTACCGTATCGGTATAAAGAAATAGGTAATCTGACTTATTTTATATGCAGATACCCGAAATTCTGGACTTCTCTACACAATTTATATGCAGTCAGGTCGTCCTAATCAACAGTAACAATTTCAGTTCGATCAGAACATTGCTAATTTAGTAAATTAGGGGACATTAATTATATAGATTTCTCGATAATTGGATACATTTTTTTTCTGAATTTACAGAAAATTGTTAATTAGGTAATAAAACTTTAAAAAAAAATTGTATACGAAGCCATCGGGATAATACTTAAAAGTAATGATAAAGTTCGATTTGTAAGGAGAAGCCAATGAAGTTGGTAATATCTTTTTCGACTTGCACTGTGTTATAGGATAGCCCGTGATGGTGAGAGTTAAGGTCTGATAATAGCAGACATTGGGTAATTATAAGAAATGCAAAGTTCAAAGTTTAAAAGGTTTTGTTGAAGGTACTGTCTGACTTGACCAAAGTAACGCTGCGGAGTTCGGATTCGAAAGGGTTGGCAGTCTTCAAGGAAAAACTTGCCAAAAGACAAATTAGAGATATGAGTGTCCGCCTTTAAAGGGCTCTACCAATGTTACCTAATCCTAGCTAATTCATTTAAAAAGTCATATTTAGAGCATTTGATAAATTACAAACCAATTCCTTCCTTTTACCAATTCCAATTAAATGGGATTATACCCAAATAGCATTTGCTGAATTAGCTTAATAACCAAATTAAATATTTAATATTTGCTTGATAAAACTTACCGGCAACAATTTGTGTTATTTGACAACCTGTTGGTTGTATAGCTTAATACTGCTGCACTTCTGCGGCTGTTTACTCTGCTCTGCTTTTATTTAGGTCCCATCTACCGCTTCTCAGAAACACACACAAACGCACACGCGGTTTTTTTTTTGTGAAAACATTTGGCAAACGATTTGCTTTTCATGTCAAATCTCTGTCCAGTTCAATTTCATTTATATTTTAATCGAAATATATTTTACCAAGCTGCCGTCCGCCCATATAGATCTTTCTAAATGTATATTTGTATTTATATATTTAAATATGTCTGTTGTATATGTACTTATATGCCAGCTGTGGTATGTGTTTTGCTTTGTTATCGTATAAATTTTGAAAATTATTATTAGTTATTTGTTGCTTGGTTTTTGTAGTTGGTCGCGCTTTCGTCTGCAGACAGTTTCAGTTTTTTTTTAAATTAGCGATTCGGCGAAATTACGTTAATTTATGACCAGTTAGCTCTAGATTTATACGCAGATTTAAATGGCTTTCTATATAGAGTAAGTGCTATCGAAAAATAGTGTTTATCTTCTGGGGATTTGGTCAGTAGTAGTAGTAGTTAATATAGTTGAGATAGAGTTACTTTTGAAACCGTGCCTACACACACACACTCACACTACAAACACAAAGGGAAAACGGGTTCAAACTGCTTGATTGCATTAATTATTCAGTGCAAACGTCGTAGTCCTGCGCGCATGCCAAAGTACATTTATGTAAATGTGCGGAGTGGCCCAAAACTTTTGCAGAGTTGCGAGTTACACAAACGTAATGTTGCCCGCGATAAATAAAATCTAAAGCATACTTCTCAGGTGTGCTGCGCTTTGATTTGCATCTACACACACGCATCACTGGCACTAACACTAACACTCACACATAAACACACACGTACTACTATACACGTTCACGCACACAGAGTTAGGTACTTGTTGGTTTCAGCGGCAAAAAAAAACTTTTGCCTTCAGGCTACACTTGTTACTTGTTTAGAGACTCTGCCGTGGCGCCCTTGCGGCCAACATCACGTCCAGCTAGCGACTGCGACCAAAAACCAAACTGAACGTTGCGTATACGCAATGTCTTCGTTCATTGTCGTTCGGAGTAACTTTGCTGCGCCTGCGCCAATAAAACAAACTTACTCTCTCTCTCTCTCTCTCTCACTCTGTGCTCTTTTTAAGAGAGTCCAATATAGCCAAACAGAATCAAGCAAGTGGTTTGTCATGGGCCATTGGCCTTAAACAAACCAAAATAAAACAAAAAAAAATATATGGAAACTTTCATACGAGAAGAAGAACATAAGAAAATGATGAGCTGTCGAAATTAATTGCATTACATATGTACATATTATTGCTGCCATAATCGATTAACCGTTGGTAATTACACTTGCCTTTCGCCCCCTCCACCCGCATCCCTTAGGTTCTGACTTGGCCAATTTGTTTGTTCAGGTGTGGAATTGGATCAAAAGTTAATGCCTGGTGCTGGTCATGTGTGAGCATTTAATTATATAGCCATGGCAACTTGGCTACTTGGGGGGTTGCCCACAACAACAACACCAACGACAACACCAACAAAGGAGCAGCAAGACAAAAGGACAAATAATGCGACTCCCCTCGTAGCAATCTGTTGCACTTGCCCTGTTGCAGTTTACCCGAACATAATTAAATATAAATTTAAACCAACTTAACAGCTAAGGAAAAAAGAGTTAAAACGACTTAACTATACTCTTGAAAGTTGAAATATTTATTGGTGTTTAGTATTTTATGTGTAAATATTCTCATATGGATATTTGCTGCTTTACACACGTAACATTGTTGCCTATCACGCAAATAATCACGCGAAGCCAGACCCAAACTGAACCCTTTTTTCTTATTTATGGGGTTCGGTTCTAAAGGTAAAATTGTAAGCATAGAATCTATTTTTGCACTCTGATGTTAAAAAATAATTCATTATTATAAACTGATTTTAATTGGATCGAGTTCTGTTATGTTTCTTCCTCAACTTTCTCTCCTATTTGATAATTATGTTCAAAAATTCATATATTTTCGGAGACTTTTTTTCAAACACGCAACAAAAGACTGGACAAAATTAACACAACCTTAACGAGGAAATAAAAATTGCAACTTTCACCGTATTTCTGGGTATTATTTTGTTCCTATGAAGATGCAATGGCACGGTAAATATAAAGCTAAAAGAAGTCGCACGTCTTTTAAATTTCTTAATTATTTTAACCTAGGCACCATTAATACCATATAATTTTTCCTCTCACAATATGCCAGTTGTAGCCTTGCTGGGGCGGTGCCATTCTTAGAAAAAAAATTCTGTCCAGCAATTCTCTGAAATTCTTAGCAATTTCGTATTGCTATTATAAGTTAGAGATGAGACATATCGGCGTATCAGTGATTAAGTCCTCATCTTTTATTTATAGGTCAATAACAGCCGTATTTTCTTCAGGTTTTATGGCCTCAAAGAAAACACATCAGTTGCAGGAATCTCACTACAGTGAGGTATTTCGTCTTCAAATTTAAGTAAATTATACAGAATCAACATCTCTCTTAAGTAGGGGGTCATTCTTTTTCAAAACGAACATACTAAAAATTTTTGATTTAAATAAAAAAAAAAAAGGAAATTAGACCTCGAGATACAGATACCGATCTCTGAGTATACCACGGTTTTGCAGAAAAAAAATGTTGTTGATTTTAAAAACAATTACAAAAATTGGGAAAAATCAAAAATACGGAAAAAACGGGTATTTTTAACAATTGATATCTCAGGCTCTGTTATTGGACAAATCTTGGGTTTATTGCAGTGTGGGGCAAACAATACAATCAGATTTTAGCTATGTTTGTGTGCGTGGTAACCGATACGAAATTGAAAGCAGCGCAGCGAGCTTATAGTGTCGATGTGTGGCGTCGCTGCATCAGCTACCTTTTCCGATGCACACGCTATAAAAATGAATTAAACACACGCTATATATATAAAAATTATTAATAAAAAATATATTTTTTACTTTTCCCTTTTTTTTTTTTTGTATTGTCCCTGCCACCTTTCTTTTTTTGTTTCTTTTTTTTTTTTCTTATTAATATTACAAAATTATTGCTAAAATTTATGTATAATTTTTTCAAAGTATTAACCACAATGATAAAGGTTCTAAAAATATTCAAATTATTGCCCCAACAATGCAGTATATTATGTTGTTTTCCTAAAGATGGAGACTTTTATAGTTTAAAAGATATAGATTTTTAAGTTTTAAACAAATAAAAATATGTCTCAAAAGAAAGCTTCGTCACGCAGTCAGTTTCAAAGCAATTTCAACGAAACTTGGCCGGAGTGTGTTATATTTAAGTATCTTCATAAAAAGTCAACATCGGCCAAATCGGACACCTACATATATCATATAACTGGCATAGGAATGATTGGTTTAATTGCATTTGGTTGAGGGGTAGGGTGACCATAAATTTTACCAAAATGTGAAATAATGGCAAAAATTTCTACCCACAATATGGTTGATAAAATCGACAAAAAAATTTTGCAAAACCGTGTTATACTCAGAGATCGGCATCTCGAGGTCTAATTTTCGATTTTTTTTTTATTAATATCAAAAATCAAAAACTTTAGGTCTGTTCGATTTGAAATAGAATGACTAATAGAATGACTGTACATAAAAATGGGCATTTCCACTATATCGAACTTGACCTTCGAACACTTTGGAAGTAAAAGAAAATCAAAATAAAATGTATTTTTGCTTTGGCAGAAGGCTTAACTTATAGCTCTTATTTGGCCCTTTAATTGGAGCTAAGATTAAATTTTGGGCAATTTTTACTTTTCAAGATAGTTGCATTCGCACGGGACAACAACAAAAGTGATTTTCGTGACCAACAATTGACAAGCCGTTTTCAGCGAACCCTGAGGCAATATTGCAATCTGTTAAATTTTAGAATGTTGTATACTGATATCACTTTAAAATGGTTTTGATTGTACACAAAGAAAAAAAAACTTCTTATAAAATTCAATTTAAGCACTTTCGCACGGGACATGTCGCACGGGACATATTATTCCATAATGATAATTATGTTATTTCAGTTACTCTTTAGACGAAATTATGTATAAATAAGGGTAGTAAAAATGTTTTTAAGTCAACAGGAGATTTCAATGTATTTATTTCCACTAAATAATTGGAAAAAAATATTGGATCCTACTTCAACTTTTCTCTCTACCGTTTGCAGCTCTCTTGATTTTTTCCGCCGCCGTTTTTGATCATTCTGATATAATTAATTAAAAGATATTATTTAAAAAAATCATTTATGTGAGAAAAATTTTTAAGCTTCGCACTTACGATGTCGCACGGTACCAACTTTATATAAGTACCAAGATCACAAATCTTCTCATTTTTCAGCATGTTTACTTTATTTGATTTGTATTAAAAATCTCTTTTTGTACTAAATCTTGGATAAGCTTTCTGCATGTATTGTACTTTCGACGCACAGATAACAAATGTTGTTTTCCAGCCCTGAACTAAATACATAAAAAATTTTAAACAAATTTCAATTGAAATTCAAATTATCTCATAACTAAAGAAGGGAAATTTTATTTGAGAGAGACGCCACACTTTTTGATGACAGGGGACCATTATCAAACTATAAAATTTCTCGCAGTTCGAAAATATCAATATGTAATTTTTTAATAATATTAAAGAACACAACTTTGCCTTGTCTGGGGTTCGAACTCAAGACCTCACATTTTACACGAATGGAATTATGTCTCAACGGAGTCAGCCAACTCACACGCTTATGGGCAAACGTCTAAGAGACTATTTATATTTTTTCTAGGCAGCAGCATTTTGTTTTGGCAAATTTCGATGTTCGACACAGTCCATCTTTTTTATAATCTATTTGATATTAAAGTTATATCATTATTACATTTTGAGTATCAATGTGCAACTTTTAAATATTAATTCAAGAAAATTAAATTATTTTGGATCGGAAAAATATGTTTTTGAACCCAAATGATAGGAAAAAAGTATATTTCTTTAAAGATCATTTTAACCATCAAAGATTAAATTGATCCTGATATTTTTCTTTCTGGGTATCATTTATGTAATTGAGAACTAGACAATTTCCAGCGCTTCTGCTAGTATTCTTTCTCTCGTTATGATATGCTTCGATATATTTGAACATATTGTTACAATAAATGCAAATCAAATTTGATTTACTAATGCTAAACAATATGATATATATGTACTTATATTTATAGTCCCTTAAGTATGTTTACGCATTCAACAGCCATTAAATCAAAGCATTCTGAAATGTACGTCCCCACCCCCGCGTCCTGTTCAGGCTCAATATTTATTCATACGGTTATTTTTTTCAATGGTCACTTGGCTTTGTCCATTGAATGGCCGAAGGATGCTATTCGTTAAGGGTATAACAAATAAAAGAAAATGCTTAAGCAGCTTTCAAATTACGTGGAAAGTGAAACAGAAAATCGATGCAATCGAAGACGAGGGGGAAACCGGAAAGAAGCAGGGACATCCGCTTAACCGCAGTAGCTGGAGATGAAGCAGCGATTATCTTGGTTGGTAAGTGAGAAAACTTTTTAATTAAAATTCACACGCAATATGTTGTTGCGCATACGCAGCGTGGTACGTCCGTCTACTGACAGTCTTTGCTCATTAGCGTTCAAATTGTGCGCGTATCATGTAATTTAGATTAGATTGAAATTGAAAATGTAAAAGCGGTTTGGCGGCTTGGCGGCTTGGCGGCTTGAGGGGGATTCGTAAGGTTGTCAAGGAGCTTCGTCGGTATCTGACCAAACAAATTACCAGCTCAACCCAAGCATTAAAGGTTGCCAACTTTCTGTTGAACTTGAGGGGAAGGCCCGACCAACTCATAAATATTAATGAAGCTGAAAAAATACAAAAAAAAAAACCCTCAACTTGTTAAGCACATTCATCAAAGTACCAAACTTGTTGCCCTTCACTTGGTGTTTAATTATTGACCAGTTGTGATTGAAAACTTTTAGCCGTAACGGAACGATAACTTTTCATCAAAGTGCACTTTCATCGAGGTTATTAAGTTAGCATCAAATTGCATAAAGTTCCCTCGCTTGGCAAAACTTTTATGTCACATAATTGCAAGTCAATGATGTTACCATGTGGTTTCCGGTGGCTGCCTTGTAGGCATCCCATTAGCATTAATTGGCCAAATTGCAGCCGCTTGTTAGCTTCAAATTGCACTTACATGGCCAGTCCCTTGGCTGCTTAATGTAGCCACCAATTAGAATGAGATACTTAAAATTGTCCATTAATTTGTAGAGCATATCGATTGTCATGCTTTCCTAATTACTGACAAAAGGAAAAGTCGCACTCAGTTGACGTGTCAAGCTACAATAAAATCGATTCATGATCTGGCCAAGTCAAGCATCACCAAGAGGCGAGGAAATGTGAATGACAATTTCAATTTAACAAATTTGCATGCTAATGTTATGCGACAAGCTTTTCCATTTTCATGTGACCGCCTTTTCCATTTTAGTTGTCAGCACAAACAATTGAGCTGAACAGTGCATGTGTGTGTGTCTGTGTGTGTGCGTGTGTGTGTGTTTGCGTTTGTTATTTGACAAATGTGTTTCGGCTTTGTGCGTGTCTGCGTTTAGTTTTTGTGCCGTTGGCAGTGAAATTTTCGATTAACTAACAGATAAGCCACATGTTACATGTTACATTTATCTTTTGTTAAAATTTCATTAAAGTTTGAACACAAAACAATAATTATGTCTGGCTTTTAGTATGGCCAATTAGGGTTTTATGTGTAAAATTAGATTTAATTCTGATGTGTTTGCAATAGTTAGAAGCTAAGGAAAAAATATAACAATTAACTGACATTTTGAAGACCTCTGCGTTCGGGTATATAAACGATTGATGAATTCGGAAATATACCTAAGATAAATTCCAAGTCATACTTAATTAACTCTTCTATTATTCTGATTAAATATTAACTCATTTTTTACAAGTTTCCATTTTCCGAAAGGTATAAAAAATTTAAATTTGAATACGTCAATCATTTTCTGAAATTGGGAACATTTACCAATTCCGATTCTGCATAATATAATCGAAATCGGGAACGGGAACAGTCCTGAATATTATATTGGTACCAAAAAATAACTAGTTTTTAGACCGATCGTTTCTATAACAGCTATATCCTATAGTCATCCGATTTTGATAAAGTTTTTCAGTATTCCGTAAAACCATATAAACTAATTAAATACCAAGATTGGTGATGTTACGATGGAAAACAAAAAAGTTTGTCTTAATAGAACTAGCTTTTGAACCGATCATTCCTATGTCAGCTATATGATATAGTCATCCGATCCGGCCGATTCCGACAAATGTGCAGCCTTTATATATTTAAAGACTTTTTGCAAAGTTCAGTCAAGATAGCCTTAAAACTGAAGGAGGAGATAGCATAGAAACAGACGGACGGACGGACGGACATGGCTATATCGACTCAGCTCGTCGTGCTGTTCAAGAATATATACATTTTATGGGGTCGGAAATGCTTCCTTCTATAAATAGGTTGAATGACCATGGACCAAGATAACTCCCTGCGGATCCCCAATAAAAACGAAAACGATTTCTGACACTGCTGACTTAAATCGCACTTGTTCGAATCGATAAACTAGGTATAGTCTGAAACTTCAAATTTTTATAGACAATTATTGTTACAATTTTTCGTTAGTAGACAAAAGTTGCGGGTTTGTGGCATCTCAGTCTCATCAAGGGCATTTGGTCTCTTACTTGCTGATACCAACGACAATTCTCCATAGAAGACAAATTGAGTCTAAAGTTTTTCTTAAAAATTGGAAGTATTATTCCAGCCAAAATAAAGCTGGATGAAAAACTTACTAAGTGCCATTTTCTCATGTTCATGTTTTTAAAATCAAGGTGGCTATTAAGATCATGTATATTGCTTAAACGCGGCCTTAAAGTTGTAAACAAACATTTTCTTAATATCATCCTGAATTTAGAAAAAACATGAAGATGAGAAAACGCCACTAAGCGACATTTTTATTCAACGAGGCAAAGGTGTGGAATGCAACAAGAAAATGTAAGACAATTTTGCTATCTCCGGCCCAGTTAAAAGAATTCTTAAAATTCTACCAATTAAATAAATTTAAGTACATATGTATATACCAGTGATTCGCGTAAATAAGAACTTTAAATAAAGAAATGTCTTTTATTCTTTTAAGTTCATTTATTAAAATTTTAAATTGATCCCAGAATTGAAAAATTTTGAAGGAATAAATTGCTTAGGCCATTCAAACAGCGCGATGTTAGCCTTCAGGAGCGTTAAATGACAAAGATCCAAGAAAATAATAATGAGGTTAAGTAATTTCTTGTAATCATTTCGTGGTTGCTATAACAACAGTTTTAATGAGAACTTAGGAAGAACTGATTTGAAGTCATTTCTCTTAACTTTAAGTTTTAATTTGGTTTAAAATTTCAATATTATGTCCACTTGAAGGCCCCAGAGTTACGTCAACTACGACTTAAAGTACAATTTCTAAAATATGACGACGACAGGCCAGCCATAATAATTTTGTTACAAGCAAGCCATCGGTCTTTTGCCTTTGGCCTCAACTAGTGGTTTTTTTAACCAAAGCAAAATTAAGAGTTAGAGCGCATATCTTTGTTTCATTTTTAACTCAATCTTTTCTTGGGGGTAATAAATAAAAAAAGGTTTGAACCCTGTGAGTGGATTAAAATAGGTGGGAAGGTTTGGGGTTACTTGGGGGGCTTCGTTTCTGTTTTCTTTGTTTTTTTGTAAGAGATAAATATTCTTCAAAGAATTCAGAATTAGTTCCTTTACTTGTTGATATTATCAAGTGAATATGTCTGTATGCCTTACAAGATTTCACAAAATCCCAGATCTGCCGAAACATTATAGGATTCCAATTTCAATTTTTCTAACTTTTAAAGGCCTATACTCAGATGAGATAAAATTGTAATTTTTCACAATTCTTTATATAAATAGAAATACTTTCAAGCAGCTTTGAAAGTTGAATACTATTGAATAGCTTTCTTATTTATATGAAGTATTGTGAAAAACTACATTTTTATCTCATCTGAGTTCAGGCCTTAAATAAAAAAAATTTTTAAGGCTTCTTTAATTGATTGATTTGTCATTTGATTTGATATTAAGTTTGTCTGTCCTACTAACCAAACGTTTGTTTGCAAATTAAAAATTTTTAAAATTCGGTAGCGACTACAAACATTTTTTTTTTATTTACAAAAAATATACATATTTACTATCTTACGTAGGATAATAAAATAAGAAGGTGTCCCGTTAAAATTTTGAAAAAAAATTGTTGACCAAGCCTAGTGCCAATAATAGGACCGAATCTTATACGGAACGTCCGGTCTTAATAAAA
This sequence comes from Lordiphosa mommai, assembly GCA_018904225.1. Classification (NCBI taxonomy): domain Eukaryota; kingdom Metazoa; phylum Arthropoda; class Insecta; order Diptera; family Drosophilidae; genus Lordiphosa; species Lordiphosa mommai. Next base: position 287,437 of record JAEIFT010000074.1, read on the forward strand.
TCGTTCTTACCTTTTGCCCGCCGTTCTCAGTATAAGAAAAACGGACTTACCCTACAATTGAGAACTAAAAACTTTTCGATACATTTAGAACGAATTTTTTCTGAGTGTACGTATAGTTTTTGTCATTTACCTTGTACCTTACCTAGTTAAAAATAATGAGTACCTTTCCAATCACTGTGTATAACTTAAATAGTCACGAATCACACACGTATCACGGATGCATACGCACAAAAGTCTGTGTTTTGTCACGATCACGTTTAAGTTCACGAAATGCGCTCAGCTCTAAAGTTTTAAGTGACCCAAGAACCAAATTATTTGTACTCAAAGTAACAATTTTCTATATTTCTTAGAACAAAATACATAAAATACACCAGATTTAAACTGTCTTGCTCAGATCGCCACGTTTATAAAACTAATATTCGGTTTAAGAATGAATTACCAAATCAAATTAAAAGAACTCTGAAAGCTCTCTTAAAAAATAAATATTTATCAATATATTTAAAATATTTGTTTAAGTGATGTTCTCTAGCTTTTTATATTGCAATGATGTCACTTTCGAATCAACATACCAACAGCACTTACCAATATACAAAAAAAAAGTGGCCTTCGTACTTCGTATTAAACCATTTTTTTTGCAATTTTTTATTGAAAGAAGTTCCGAGTCATTAGTTAGCAAACGCCAGCCAGCATAGTTGGCGCATGGGTTAAGCATCTGCAGCATTTTTTATTTTTGCGTGATAAATATTGCATGCATCTGTCAAAATTGCACATGATAAATTATGATGCGTTTTAACGAAGCATGCAAGAGATTTGACACCTCATCGATTATGGCGCTTTACAAGACTTATTACTTTTGGTTACGGGAGCGAAAATTACCGGGAAAATATATAACAAAGAGCTAAAGTAATTTTTTTCTATGGGTTGCTTTAATAAAGTTTCCTTTTGCCAACTAATGTTAAATTCTATACAACTGATTTCAAACCAAGCGCAAACTACATTTAATTGCAGCACATGGAGGAACATGACTTTCACACATCTGCCACTACCACAAATGTACCAGATGAATCTCTCACATTGTAATGTCGAAGGGTTTTTGGGGGGTACTGTTGTGTCCTTATGCTTATTCTTATACTTCTTAATGCACGTACCGTCTGCATCGTTATAACTACAAAAGTATTTGCAGCTGGCAAAAAGTTAATCCTTGAGAAACTACGCAGCGCTCGAATGGCGAGAATAATGTGCTAAAAATCCCGCTTAATGAACTGAAAATAGAATTAGAAATTGTAGCATGTGGCACACAAAACAGGTTCAAGGTTAAGCTTCAACTTGAAAATTGAATTCGGGGTGAAAATTTCAAAAGCATGCCAACAGCAACAATAACAACAAACTTCTGTAAAAAGGGTAAAGAGTGCCGCAGCATTGTGTAAGTGGGTCAACAACAACGGCCAAGAATGAACCAGGAGCCATACAAATGCGCTAATACCCTCGCTAATAAAACTCTACTCAAGTTTTTCCTTTTTTCTGCTGCTGTCGCTTGGGTTTCAAATAAAAATCACTCAATGTTGGGACAGCAGCACTTACAATGATGAAACAGCAGGAAAGCAACAGCAGTTGCTCCTCCTGATATGGCCCAGGGTTCATTTATTAATAAAAACCTAATTAAAATGATGGCCTCATTCAGGCTCCTGTCAATTTGTATGCTGATTAAATTCGAGTTCCTCAGGCCATAATTACGAGCACATTTATCTGAGGGGGTCAGCAGTTGATCGATTCAACGAATGTGAATTGTAAATTCAAATTCATTTGCATGTCAATTCATAAACTGGTCTGCCCAACCATAGCCAATCCATTTCAATATATATATATACATATGTGTGTGTGTGTGTGTTTGAGTGTGTTGTGTATTTTGCGGTTTTGACAGTTGCTTCTGCGGTTTCACTTGTTTATGCTTAACCCTGACATTTGATGGATACATATTTGTTTATTGGTTGACTCTTCCGGGACCAATTAAGTGAAATATTCAAGACCAATGGCTGCAATCATAATGCTTACTTGACAATTGTTCTGTGCTGCATTGCGCTTAAAGGTCCTTCATATGTTTGGGTCACGTAATTCGTTTTGTTCAACATTTCGATACCATTCACGTTTCAACTAAATTGAATATGCTTATTTATTTACGCGACTCTTTTAATATGCAGGACAGCTCGAGTCATGGAATTGAATAGCAGACGGGTAATATTACTGGCCCAGCGGTAGACCAGTTACACACACACACACATGCATAGATACGGACAGCACGTTTGAATGAACATAGTTGGGTATGAATGTTTAGTTTGACAATTAACAAATGACTAGGCAAAACAAAAATGTGTTAGCATAGTAGAATGAACATATTTGTGTAACATTCAAAGGTGATTCCTGAAAATTTTGTATATTTTAATTTATTGCGTAATGAAAATGTGCGATTTTGTATAAACTGTTTATTCAAGTTTTAAGCAGGGCTGCAAACTCAAATAATTTTTTTTTAAAGTCCAAAATTGACCAATTTTAGGTTCAAGATTTAAGTGCTATGGTTTTGGTTTGGACCTAGGTTCAGCCCAAGTTTTATACAATTTGATAGAAAAGCTTTATTTAAATACCATATCTACGAGTAATTGCTTGTCTATTCTACTTCTTTAATTAGAAAAGATAAATTTAAAGATGCTTAAAGCCCGTTTATCTGAGACTTGTATCGATGGCTTTAAGCTGTTTCCGTTGATGATACAATCCCTGAGTTCCGTTTTCTCATGTTCCTGTTTTTCAAATGCAGGTGCTTTTGTGGATAAAATTGAGTTGCCTACTTTTAGGCCGTTTTTAAATGTCTATGTTTGTGTCTTCTACGACCCGGATGCGATTTTAAACGCTGCCTAAAAATCCTGGTGCTTTTTAAGAAAAATTATGTTGCCTAATTTTAGGCCGCTTTTCAAATACCTTTGCTCATGTCTAAATAAACCCGTGTATGATTTTAAACGCGTCCTGAACATAGACTATATAAATTGTCTCAAAAAACACCTGGATTTGAAAAACAGGAACATGAGAAAACGGCCCTAAGACTTTTTTCTTTAAATGTTTCTATCAAAAACTCTTTGGAGAGTGTCAATAACGCGGAGATAACTTTCTAACTGACCCAAATTTTGGCCATTACCGCAGATTTTACAAGACTTAAAACTTAAGCTATAATTTGTTCATATATTATCAAAAAGATATATATTTAGGCCTATTTAACCATTTCACCAAAATTTGGGCAAATTATTTGCGAGTGGAACACTAGCATAACTTTTGTTAAGCAGTCCCAACATTTTACTAATACTTTTAAATTACAGACATTTATTAACACTGAAAAAACAAAAATCATTCTAAAGCCATTATTGAAAATCTTTTTTTTCGAGAAAAATTATATTCCCAAAAAACATGTTTTATCATCTTTCTCTATGAATTTATAACCAATAGTCTTATTAAAAACAATTAAGCTTTCGTAATATTCTAACTAAATAAAAATCTTCTTCTCAAAATCAAATATTGTCAAACTAAATCTAAAATTATTTTTATTTTGGAAGATTTCTCCAAAAATAAAGTCTATTTTGAGAGCAAAATAAACAAAAAATACACCACCTGGCTCTCATATGACTGGGTTCTGTTATATGCAGGGATTAATCCCGAAATGAATATCGGTTACGGTACCTGTTTCGGTACGTACTGAAATGAGAATTTCGGTTAAAGGATCTATTTCGGTTTTCAGGTAATTTCGGTTATCAGTTCCGATACGGTACCCAGATTTTTATTTCGGTATACCGGTATGTACCGGTACAAGTATAATTTTTTTTAATATTCAAAAATTAAAATTGTTTCACGATATCAAAAAAAAAACAATGGATGTAATAGAATTAAAAAACTGTATTCTAAAAATATGCCACATGAAAAGGCGATCTTAAAAATATACCGACCAACCAATTTCGCTAAACGCTTCTGTCCGCGCTTCCAGTGGTATCCCAACACTCAGAAACAGACAAACTCGCCGATTTCTTATCTTGCACATAGAATTATCTGTCACTTAATCTTACGTAAGTTTATATTTCTTAGGGCAGATTTCACATCTTCAAGAAAGCCAATATGTGTCAGATTAAATTTAATTTCTGATGTTCGTTAGTTTCTGTGACACACTCTGTTTTCTAATAGATGAGAAATTGGAAATAAGCTTATATAAAATCTTCCTATAAAGCAGAAAATTATTTCTTAATTATGGTTCGAAATAATAGGTACTTAAATCTCCTATTAAAAGATATCTTTAGCCATTTGGATACATTTGAACCTATACTATAAGACTAGGGTTCAATATAGCCCATAATACGCTGATAAAATACTTAAAAGGGTGCTTCAGCTCTAAAACAGCTCTAAACAGGAAACCTTAAATCAGCCTGAGCTTTTCCTTCTTAAAATAGGAAATTATATTTCTAAGTTTGAGAGCGAAATTTGATTTAAATCAAGACACTTCATTTCTTATATGTGTATTACCATATTTCTAACATTTCCATATTTAAGGGAGTATTTTTTCCAAGACTTAGAAATCTTTTAGAGTTTTTTTCTATATCTTATACATATATTTTAATTAAAATAATTTGGACCAGATTTTTCTTCCATAAAATGTAAAATATTTTAATTTTTTCTGAATGTTTATATTCCTGATTTACCGGTTGAAATATATATTTGTAATAATCATAAATCAATAAAATAAATAATAAGAAACCGAAACAGTACCGGTATTTGCATTTCGGTATGGTTACGGTGCTATCGGTTCCTATTATAACGGATAACGGTTTTCGGTTCTCAAAAAATGTTAATATCGGTTCCGGTTTCGATACCGGTACGTGGCTTGAAACGGATTATTTCGGTTAACGGTTACGGTATTATTCCCTGTATCCAAGGGTATACAAATTATTTTTTTATCCAAAAAAAAAATTTATGTTATTTTTATTGTTTTGTGTTTTGATGTGAATGAAACTATTCTAAGTCAAGGAGCTCGCTCTAAAAATGTAATATATGCAGAAACCACCCGGATCAGATGACTATATCATATAGGGGCCATAGAAATGCTGGGTCAAAAAAATCTTAAAAAGAAAATCTTTTTTGATTCTCTTGTATTCTAAATAATTTGTCTAAATTTTAGACCAAATGAATGATATTATCCTTTAAAAAAATGACATTGGGCTCTAATATACTTATTATACGAACATTTTAGATTTGTTTTAGAGGGATGACCCGGATTTTTTTTCGAAATAACAGGATAAAACAAGACTTTTTAAGGGTGATACACCTTCAGCAGAGCTTTGTTAATATTTTATCAAATATTATCTCAAAATTTATATAAAATTATATAAAAAATTTCTTGAGAACATCGTTAAAAAAAAGTTCGTCATGTACGATTATGCACAAATAAAAAGTAATGATTTTTGCCCTTCAAAGAATGTTATATTTCACATTTTTATGAATGCACCCAAAAGCCACTTCTGTATTCTGTCACCTTCCACATTTTACATTAAATATAGTGATACTAAAATGGGCAAACATTTTACAAAAATTTTCAATGTTTTTCCTAATAATAAAGGCTAATAAATACGTACGACGGTCACGTGCGTGGCTGCGGAAATGCCCATATGCATTTTTGTTCACACAAAAAATCACGTTCATTATTATATTTAAAATTTTTAATTAGTTTGCTTACATAAAAAAGCGCTTAACAATACCAATAACGCATCTTTTTCGCGTGCAATATAATGGGCCCATTGAAAACCGTCAGTAATATATTTTTTTTATAAATTTACACGACACCGTCGGTGAAATATGCATAAATTAAAATAGCATATTCTCACCTATCGCTACACACACACACAACTCAAGTTATTTGCTCATGCTTGTTAGCTTTTCATTTGAGTTTCAAATATGCCAAAGTTTGACAAATGTGTGGGCCCGGTGCCTTTCTTTCAGCTGGACCCCCCATATACATATATACATACATATATTTTTATTGACATTTATTTGTTGTTGGTCGCTGCAGTTGCCATAAGTCATTGCACCATTACAAATTCCTTTTGCCATAACAATCGATTTCCATTGTGCGAATAAAAAAAGGGCATAACTCGTGGCAAAACTCGAGCACCGCCTTTTAGGCAGCTTTATTTTCCCCGCTTTTATTTATGTATTTTACATACATTTCATTTCTTTGCATTGTGGATTTATGGGGAAAAAACGATGGAAATGCCTTTGCATGATTATAATAACCAGTATGGATGTGGGTGCGGCTGACGACAAGTGCTCTTTCATGTGCAAAGACCACTTCCATTTCCACTTGTTGCAACACGCGCCTTGCACTGCAGTGTTCCACTTGTGTGTTTTCTTTTTTTTTTTTATTTACTTTTCGCAAATGGCAAACAATTTCCGTTTGATGTACCTTGTCTGCTGCCAAACTAATTGAGCTGGCAAAGCGCTAGCGGAAATGCCTCCCACCATCCCATTTCTTCCACTTCACCAAAAATAACCGCAGCCAAAAAGAAGCCATCAAAAATGTAAATATCTAATACCTACCTAAGACTTGTGCAAGGAGGCGACGGCGAGGGCAAACCCCAAGTTGACTTTGCAGACAGCTCCAGCTTGTCGCTGTCCTAGAAATAGAAGACAGCTATAAGCTACGAGTTGAAGAGGAGCGTCAATGAATTAAATATAACCCATTCTAAAATGTATACGCTACCAGCATTTCGCTTGATTGCTATTGCCCTGGCAGAGCCAGGAGCAGCCAGTAGCCGGTAGCTGCTAGCTGGTTGTCCTTGTCGAATGGAACTTCGATTTACATTTCAATTGCAACCAGAAGGTATAGCGTGACGTAAGCGCTTTTACTGTACCCATATCTTCTATACTGTATAAGTAAGCTTACCAAATATCGACTGGCTGTTGGTGTTGGAAGTTGATGGCGAAGGCGTTAATAATTTACCAAACATGAAATGGCAAAAGTCTTGTTTAATGTGGAAATACTTGTTAACTCTTTTTTTATTTTTGACTTGGTTTTCCTGTTTCAAATTGAGCTCATGCAAATACACATACGTGCACGAATTTGGATTTACTCGAGCATTGATTTGGTTAGTATAAATTTGTCAGTGTAAATTAAGATTGACAACTCAAGCATCTAAATATGCAAAATTTAAATAAATAATATTTGAAATTGGCCATTGGCACGCTTCTTAAACGAACAAGTTTAAATAAACTGCTAGTTAGTTACCAGAAAAGGGAAAATTTATGCCATTTGTTGAATACTTAATATTTGGGCAAAAAATGTTGCCTACTTTTCAGCTGAACTTTTTTTTTTCTTTATTCCTAGACACATAAGGGCATGTTTCTTATTTCGATCGCCAGGAATAGAGTTTGGTTGGCAGTTTTAAAAACCAGTAGCTAGTTACTTTGGCAAAAGACAAATTTTCAGTGTGACCAAATTTCAAATATAGATTGCTGCTAAAAACTTATTCATGTTTCAATAGTCCAGAAAGAACCTCACCTGACTTAATATCTTAATTTCATCTAAAAACTTCAGGGAAAAGCATACTGGCACGCGATATATATGGTGTCTAATAATTTAAACGCAGTATGGTCTTCCTACACAATAGTAAAAATTTTCATTCAATCAGTCTGATGGATTTGATTCTGCAGTTTCGTAAAAATAGACTCAAACAAATAGACTTAAAACTTGAGGGGTATTTATATGCAAAGTCAAAAAGAAACTTACACTTTTAGTCCGATTTTCGCATTTAATCAGAGCAGGATATCACTTTCAACCAAATTTCAAACAAAACCAATTCTCGGTGTCACAGAAATTTATTTCGGTTATTTTCAAGCCTCTCGTGTTTTGGGATAAAAATTACACCCAAAAAGTTTTGAAAAACAAAAAAGGGAAACAATATTATTTTTCTGGATAAGTTGTATCAGCTGAGTAAAATATTGGATTTGTTGTAATTATGTAATTTTCAATGTATTACAAATTCGCAAAATCAACCGAAGTCTGGAATATCAACCAAATCCAGTTTGTTACTCATGCTTTGGGCCGTTTTCTCAACTTCATGTTTTTCAAATCTAGGTGCTTTTTGAGAAAATGTATGTTGTATACTTTAAGGCCGCGTTTAAATGATATGCGGGTCGTTGCATAAATATTTTTAAAGCGGCCTTAAAGTCGGCAACAAACATTTTCTCAAATAACACCTAGGTTTTAAAATCAATAAGAAAACGGCCTGAGACGCAACCCTATTTGTTGCCATTATCATAGACACAAAACTTCTCGAAAGATTTGAAATAAGTAAATGAAATCTCCCGACGCTTTGTGACAGCGACATATTCTTCGAAAGCGCAGACTGGGAAAATATAGACTGAACAATTGCGCTGCTTTTTTGGTTGCGACGCTGACGTTCGATTGTTTAAGAGAGAAAAACGCTGACGTTCGATGGTTTGAGAGAGAAAAACGCTTAGATTTTCAGTACCGTTCATGTCGAACTCGTACCGTATAAAATGTCGTTTACTGGCAGAGAAGAGGGACTGAGCAAACTGGCAGTCTAGGTTAGTTCGTTTATGTCGAGAGTTTTCCACACTAACCAACATACCATACAATTTATGTTGGTCTATATGGATTCGGCTGTTGATCAAGAATATATATATTTTATAGGGTCGGATATGCTTCCTTACTGTGTGAAGGAATTTCCATGTCTCAAAAATACATGCTCAACAAGGTTAGTGGATCTAAGGTGGAATTAAGCGAGAAAAAGTTTAATTATTCATCGTTCCAGTTATAGATTGCATCTAACAGACACTTCGTGCCTTAATCAAGGTACTTATCCTCAATGGGAAAATAAACATGTAGAAGGAAGAGTGATTGGCCGTGTTCAGCAGAAGAACTTGCTCCCTGATCAATAAAATATTTCTTGGTTATTTCCGTAGCCTACTTTTCATCTTGTGTTTAATATGATATTTACATGGTGGTTTTTTAAATGTCAATTTACCAATACACCTTAAAAGTATGCTATATAATTAATGAAGTTTTAAGTAGCTGATCACTGATCAAGTGGCTCTGCCAAACGCGCCCATTAATTCATCAATTCGATAATCATTTGGTAATTGGTAATTTATACCTGGTGGGGGTCAATAAACATCTTTATCAATACATCAGTAACATGATTAACCATTTCTATGTAAAGAAATGTAAAAGCGCAGCAGGCCAACATTTTTTTTAGAAAAATAACCAAAGACAATAATAAAAAAATCGCGAGATTTTGGGTTCGGAAAGAAGGAGGAGGAAGCTTGAAAAGCTGTAGGTCGTGCCATAAGCAGTCAAATGCTAGCCGGATATTTAGGAAAACAGCAAAGTCCTTCTTAAAAGCCTCCAGAATGCGGATGCAATCACTGTGTAGTAGTTTTGGTGCTCCCTGGATACTGCGAAATTCAAAATGGTGATTACTTCACTGACTGCCAAGATTCATCTCATGAATATTTTCTCAAAGGCATTAGGCTGATTTTGACTATAGCTATTACTGCGCAATTACTTCAATTGGTTGGAAAAATGACAAAATCGGGTCAGCATAACTATGAAATCCTTTCTTTGGTAAGGTTTTTACTATACTGTTGTCAACCTCGTCTTAACCAGGCGTCTTGTGTGGGGCTTTCTTGAGGTTTCTTATTTGTTGAGATAGGGACCCAGGGTCAGCCTCAACAAAGGCAGGCATAACTGCAACATTTTCTGGGAAGGCGAAATTTAAAATTCATCCGCATCAGACTGTCACTTGGTGAATGGTGAATGGTAATGCAAGTCCTCTGTTTACACATGGGCCAATGGATTGGAGCTTCTCGTGAAAAAACTTCACTTTAGTAACAAAGAGAGGATACCGTATTGCGTCAGCCGATCTTCGGTAGTCAGCTCTACCTAAGGTATAACATAAGCCCATCCATCTTCTAAGCAGTGCTTCTTGAGCCACGCATTGACCTAAATTATTGGCTTAGAAAAGAACTGTGGGGGCCTGGAAGGACAATCAGGTAGTTGGCGAAACATGGAGTGAGCTGCGTCATCGATATCAGCTGAAGAACCTAATGTTACAAAACAGTCTGTAACTTTAACCAATTGATCTTTGTTATTTGATGCCTAAAATTGACAGCGTAAAGTCAAGCTTTAAAGAAAAGTAAATTAATTTCTATAGATTTCACTAACTTTAATTAGGAAAGATTAAATGTTATAAATTGCATTCCGTTGATACTACAACACTCACAGTTGTTTTTTTTAAGTGCATATGATATGCATATTTTTTAAATGCATCACTAATAAATTTACTTAAAAGAAAGTACATCCAGGACATTTAAAAGCTTTCTGAGAAAACCTGGCAGCCAGCTGGCAGTACAGTAAGCAAGTACCCTTGGTGGTTTGTAATGTGAAAATGATTGAGCTAGCCAACCAATAAGTAGAAATCAATTTCCTAATTTTGGGATAGTAATTATTATTTATGGTCTCTGCCAAGTCAATTGTAACCTTATAAAACTCAGGGACATTGGCTCAACTGTCGGTGGTAAATAATTGCCAGCGCATAGTCCATACATATATAAAGATATACATTTACCGTTCTGGCTATAATTGTCAGGTGCCGGCGCCAAGTTCCGGCAATTTCCGGTTGCGCAAAAAAAAAAAAAAAAAAGTACTTGCCCAAGCGGCCATAAAACACCAAATGCATTGGCTGCTGCTGCTGCTCATGATGATGATTATGATGATGTTGATGAGGTTGTGTGGCTGTTCATAACCAAACACGGTTTTTCCATTAAAAGCTTAAACTATCAATAAGAAAATTATGGCCAAAAAACAAAACTCTAAGCCAAAGCCAAAAGAATATTAAATTACACAAATTTCTGGCCAAGTTCTAAGAGGATAAGTGGAGAAAGTTTTGTTCAAATCCGACCACAACAAGCGGCTATATTTAGTTTGTGCCTGTGCCCTGGATATTTAGATATTTAGAAAGACATTTTATTTGATTAGCCTAATTAGGAGGAAGCCCTTCACCACCTCACTCTTCTCGTCCTGCAAATGTAATTGAGAGACAGACCAAAAGTTTACAGAAAGGCGGTACGTGAAATGTAAACCAAAATCAGTTACAAAACAGGCCCAGTTTCATATGCCCATCTACGTGACATTTTGACATATTGTGTGTGTGTGTGTGCGCTGTGTCCATAGTGGAAACTGTCATGCAAATTGAAAATGTCAAATGCAAACAGTCAAACAAAGACAGCCCACTCCTACTCACACACAGACTGTCCAAGTGGCAGACGCATAGAATCGGTGGGTATGTACGTATGTACGTACGTATTTTGAAGGTCACTTCGGGATTTGGGCAATGGCATTGGCAATGGCAGACAAGTGCACCCAGTTGTGCGGGTGTGCCAAATGTTTTGCCAACTCCAATTGTAAATAATGTTCTACCAAAAAACTTCATGCAATTAAAAGCCAATTTCCCATTTTCATGTTTGCGGTATACTTTCGGGGGGGTTGTGTGACTGAAGGCGATTACATCCAAAAAGACACACAAAACAAAGAGGGTCCATTTTATTGTAGATATGGGTCGCAGCTAAATACTCTATAAATTTAAAGTTTTAGATGAATTTTAGAAAATATTTACCAACAAATATCCATAATAAATAAGATTGCAAAACGGTCCAGAATCAGACCTCGAAGAACCGGAGCGGTTCGCGGTATTTTGGTCCCTCGAATCGGACCATGAGGAAATGTTTGAAATAAGCTTTGATTCTGTTTAAGGGGGTCTTCTACCTTTGAAAATATTTTTTTTCGATTTTTTTGTTTTGCCTTATTATTACAGCTTGAACATTCCCCTTTCATCTCCTTTAAACCATTTTCAATTATTCGAAAGAGTTTAGCAGATATATCCGTTTTTGTAGAGCAATGTTCTTGCCAATGTGAGTATTTTCAACGTTGCTTAAAACTTTAACCGCGTTTTTCTCTAAACCACGTTTTTTGACCTGGTAGCCATGATTGGGCCAGTTCTACTGAACCGATTTTGATGAGCCATGTTGCAATCGACGCAGAATTGATGTAATTCTGGCCCGTATTTCAATCATGAAGATAAAAAATTTTTTACTATATTTTTTCACTAAACAACAAAAAAAAACGTCGAAAATCTAATTTTTTTTTTAAATGTTTGTAAATTTTAGAAAAAAAATTTTTTTTTTATGATCGAGGTACGGGCCAGAATTAGATCAATTCTGATCATAACCTCATTTACCGTTTTCAATTCCGATAACCTGGAGTCCCGGAATCATGGCCACCACCTCTACACCTTTTTTTTTTGAGGCCTTAATTGGCAAAAATATTTTCAAAGGTAGAAGACCCCCTTAAGCCAACAATGAAAAAAAGGCTGAAAGGGCATCACTCTCTCTTTCTCTCTCCCACTCTCTCCACCAAGAGACGCAGAGTAGTCCGAATCTTTAGTTCCGACTCAATCATGAGTAGGTCCTTAAAACCCTAACCATCGTCGTACAGACCTTCTCCCTATCAACGTTGATGAAGCGGAATTTTTGCACTAATGCAAGCAAGACGTATCTATTTCAGGTGTAGCGAAAAAAAAAATGTCGAATCTTGTAGCTTTTTGCTAAATGCGCAAGAGTGACACAGACAACGTTTGCATGAATTGCAAACTAACATAAGTAAGCTACGAAATAAAAGCTTTTGATTAACCGCCGCACCTGTAATAGATACACCTTGAATGCACCATCAAAGGTATTTTCTTCGTTTTCCATGAGTACCCCGGCCGTGGGTAGTACATTTTTACTCTTGTATTGGACCCAAAAAACGACCGTATGCCCATACCATTTGAGTCGTTTTTGGGGTCGAAAACGATATACGGACATTCATTCATATTTATGACTGCCTTGGCAATCTCAATCCCCGAGGAAATATCCTTTATAAAATAACTCAAATCGTTTGGGAATATGGGCGTTTTTGTGGTCGAAATCGATTTGTAGAACAACTGGGAATATGCTGATACAGTTTTTGGAATGTGTGATGCTTCGTAAACTCCTTGTTCCGTCATCTTTCTGCGTCGCCTTCACATAATTTTGCAATGGGTTTCTAACCTTCAGACCGAACCTGCTACGAAATTTTAGGGGTTTGCAGCCTTGATTATAAATTAAGTATTTGTCATACATTTTTTTTTTTATATAATCTCTTTTTTTCCATATTAAAAAATTCTTAAAAACTTTCAGCTAATTGAAAAAATTAATTTAAATCTGAAGTATTAGACCTTAGAGTTCTATAATTAACTACATTTACAGTTTAACAATTAGGGATGCCGGAAATAATTTCGATATATCGAATATCGTTGAAAAAACGATATATCTGTGGGAATGGGGTAGTGAGAATGGATCTTTATACCATTGTTGCTTACCGCGAGTTGGTCACAGTAGCGGCTAGTGAGCGTGCAAGGGGATCGCACGTCGTGGAGAGGAGTTTGTCGTAAGTCGTCGTAGAAAGTTGTCATGTTTTGTGCGTTTGAAGCCAAGAGTCGCAGGCATTTAATTGAAGTTTAAGCCACCAAGTATTAGTTGTAATTCATCAACTATAATTACCTATTATTATCAAATCCCTATTATCCCGTAAATTAACATTTTGTGAAACCCACATATCAATATCGTATATTTTACTAACGCGATATATCGTATATCGAATATTTTTTTGGGATATTTTCGTTTCTTGGATTTAACTGTAAAAATTTCTTTTATGTTTTATTTGTTCCTGATATGTTTACTTTCCAAATTCAGCGTTTTCTTCAATAAGTTTCCACATGCAATGCATTTTAAATGCATTTATCTAAATATTTTGGGGTTGGAAGCTCTGATCTGTAGATTCTGATCGCAGGCAGAACAATAACACCTCAATTACCACAAAACAAAATATTTTAAAAGCGGTTTTTGTTAAAAAAAAATATCGGATACATCGATTATATCGATTATTTTGTTAAGAAAATATCAAAATCGAAAAAAATATAGATATAGATATTTTTCAAATATCCGACAGCTCTATTAACAATATCATCATCGCTTTTAAAAGTTATTAAAATAAACGATTTTTGTACCTGATATTTATTACCAAAATTAAAAAACATAAATTATGGAAAAATAAAGGAATAGATTAAAAATGTTTAACATTAACAAATGATTTCACTTTAATTTTTCCTATCAAGTAATTTGGGTACTAAATATAAAGTAAAACTTGTAAGAAATCTTTTCAGTGTGAGGGCCACACAATCTTTGTAAAAACCCATTACCAAAAACTCATGACCCATTAGGGTCACGCCCGGTGCTGCCCAGTATATTTATTTGATTTGCTTATTACTCAACTATTGAAGAACCGTTATATAATGCTGAATACTATAAAATTGGAAATGAACTTAATCTGTCTGCGTGTATAAGCAGACTACTTTCCACACATGTAGAGCCTCTAGCTCTGAGAATTGTTTGTTCAAGCAGACAGTCGTACTAATCGCCTAAAAATACAGAAGAGATGTTTGCTATGTTCTCCGGTTAACCTGTGTAATTTTTCAGAATATTCACTTCGTGTTGTAAACTTTAGGGGGGTACGCTGCCCCCTACTGCCCGTACCGTATCGGGAATTTTAAAGTGGGCGTTGGGTTCGGGACGGTTCGGTACAGACTAAGTGTCTAAGGGACGCATGAGACATTATAATCTAGTAAGCCTTCATGGTGTATTGTTTTAAATGACAAATCACAAGCTATTTACAATAAAAACAAGACAACATAAGGGCCTACTAGATTGTCATGTCTCATAGGTCGAACAGTGTGAACCCAGCCTGACAAAAATTGTCTACGATTTGCGTTTTTGGGTCGAAACGGAATTAAATTAAAAATTTGGGTTTGGAGTTAGAGTGACGTGACGGGATTCCTGTAGCACCCAAAAATAAATGCTTTCTCAGACAGGTTAAAAATATTTTAAAATTTTTGGGGCATCGCAAGATGAATTAATAATTCCCATGTGATTTCCTACTGAAAATAAATCTTTTAAGGTTTGGGATTCGAGAAATTTGAGAAAATTCGGTATTACCGCGCCTATCTCTAGTTGAAATAGAGACGGAACGGCATCGGACGGGATCGAATATTCTTCCCCAACTCTTTACTTTATTAAAGATCATTTCGGAATAAGTTCTAAGACCTTTCAAACTTTATTTATGCGTCGAAATAATCTTAAGCCAACTTGCTTTAAAAAACTAGAATTTTCATACTTCAAACAAGTACAATATAATTTATTTTAAGGTCGATTAAATTCTTACAAAAAAAGATCGCGACATTCTTCAAACAAAAACTTAAACACAAACGCATTGATTTTAAAATATTTTAAAATTCTCAAAACGGGATTAATTTTCAATTAAATTTGTTCGTGGAATTTCTTGTTCGTGCCCATCTCTAGTTTAATTCAATTTAAAGGTATCAGTGTTTACCTTGATGAAATATTCAGTGTACCTCGCTTTAAAATTTTTGGCCCAACATTCAACTGTTACCATTTTGTTTGCTTAGGACCCTGTCCAAGTGGGGGGTTTAACTTCGGCCGGCCACACTCTTAAAGTAAACATAAAGTTTTTTGTTTGAGTGAAAAAAATAAATTCAAGAACTTGAACAGAGTGCCAGCTGATTGTGACATCTAAACCCCCTCCCCCAGTGTGTCTGTCTGTCTGTTTGACTGTCTGTCTGTTGGTGTGGGTGTAAGGGAGTGCGTTTGGCAGTTGCCAATGCTCCCCAGTCAATGACAGAAGCATAAATCTAATCAAGTGGCTATCGTTTTATTTCCTTTTCAATTCTCCAAATTCAATTGACAGTAGATTTTATTATCTATATATGATTTTGTTGTTGTTCTTGTTGGATCTACAATTATTTAATGCATTGCGCAATTTATGACGGATATTTCCTCGGGGATTGAGATTGCCAAGGCAGTCATAAATATGAATGAATGTCCGTATGTGTGTTTATGTGTTTGTATTAAAAATATTTCATCCTTTTGCACATTTGCCGCATACCTTTAACAAGCGAAATGGTGCCTGGCCCTTTTGTCTTTTTGAGTCAGGAATGTCTTTTGGTATTTCTTTGTTAGCCGACTCTCCCCTTCCTCCCTGTAGAGGTTTATTTAAGCTGCCAGTTTATTATGGGGTGAAAAAACACACACAAAAAATCGTGTCAAGTAAAACATTAAAAGGAAACCCCAAAAAACATGGCACATACATTTTAATTAAGTCGGTTTGCCCATTTTAAATTTACATAGAAAAACTTTGTCTACTCAAGAATTAATGCTAAAGTTTAAACTTTAAGACGCAAAGTTTTGCCAGCTTGAAAGTTGTTTTGTTTCTCCCAAAGTTCTACTTCTACAAAGGATTCAAATAAAAAAGTTGAAAAGAAAAGTGTTTTTGGTTAATTTAAGAGTTTTGCAAAGAGAAAGCTCTCTTAGGCGCCCTCAACAATTTTCGGAGTTAATCCGAAATCATGTAGTTTGTAAATTTGCCCACAAGTGGTTGCCCAGAAAGACGCAGGTGGGCAGAAGGATTAAGAGAGGGCGAGAGAGAGAGAGAAAGGCCAGGATAAACAATGCCATTCAAGGACTGAAAAGCCTTAAAGTATGCCATTAAAATTCATAACTCTTGACCATTAAGAAAAGTCGCTCGAAATTCAAACACAAAACTCATATTCCGACTTATATTAGACATTAAATTCAACATAAATTAGGAATCACAATGGATCCAGAGCTACGGTTCTTAACCCTAAAATATTCAGACGAAATGCTTAATCAAAAATCAAATTGAATGGGGCTTAACTGTATGGAACTTGCTATTGTAGTTTGAATATATTCTCGTCCTTAGCTGGGCCAAATCGACTAGCAGATTTAATCTGCATTTTAGTACAGAAAACTTTTAATGTATTTTAATTTTTTTTTTTGAGATATAAGCCTTATGTTAAAACTAAATGGTTTCACTTCTTTCTGTTAATATAACAAAAACTTATAATAATTGTTTTAATTTAGTGGACATAAGTTGATTAAGTATTATTTGTGTGCTTCCAGTTGTAGGGATTTTAACTTCTGTATAAATTGAGTATAAATGTAAATTTAGAACCAAGTCTTTCCTTTCTGTTTAAATACAGGATAGTATACAAGTAAGTAGCAGGTGGGAACAAAGGTAAATGTACGGATCTGCGAAGTATCGAAAAGTTTCATACAAAAATTGTGGAAAGAAGTTGCATAAGTAATGATTTCTTCACCCTATACATTTTGCCCATACGGAGCTGACAAGTAATTTTGCGCTAACCAGCACCTTTATGGAACCTATGTTAATAGGCTATGGGACTCATTTCAATTTAAGCAGCGTACGAAACACTGTTTCAAACAATGTTACTTCGCACTTCCTCGGTCTTGACACCATCAACAAACAGCTAAAACAAAATTTAAGACGAGAAGGTAAATCTAACTTCGTTTATGTGGAAGTTTTAAACAATATTAAATGCTCGTTTTAAAATGGGTTTTAATTACACTGGGCAACAAGGTCCAGTTTATAGAAGGAGTTTTGATGATTTGAGATGATTTACGTGTGCTTAACACAAATCTATTTAACAAAATTATCCATCACGTCGGGATATTTGGCAATTTGAGCCTATAGTTGGTAAACTTTTACCAACAAATGCCTTTTTTGAGCATTTTAAGGCATGTTTTGTGGACAACCTATACGTTTGTTATTACCCCCTTACATTATCGGAAAGATATTTTCCTTAGCTTTGAAATAAATTGTCCCAAACAATTCTGCGATTTTTTTCAACGAAGATTTATCATTTTAAATACAAGTATTCGAACCGACAAAATGTTTCCCTGCCTACAAGTATACTATGGTTGTCGTTGAGAACTTTCATTATAATTTATTAAAAAAAATACTAGGCGATGCACTTTATTTTGCTTAGCATAGTTTTAGACAGCAAAATTAAGTCAGACATTATGTGAATTCTAGCACATGTATTCAAAATGTTATATCTTCGTTTAAAAAAATCACAAAATTATCTGGGATAGTTTATTTTAAAGCTAAGGAATTGTACTTTAAAATAAAAATGTTCATGCCCACAAATCATGCCCTAAAATGTTCGAAATAGGCACTTTTACTAATTATAGGCTCAAATTACAAAAAATCTAGACGTGATGGAGCATTTTGACAAAAAAGAGATTTGTGTTAAGGACCCGAAAATCTTTTAGAATAACCACCACCCATTAAATTAACTGAAAAAAGTAGAATTTTGTTGCCTTGTGTTATTTATTTAAAATAGAAAAATACAAAAATTTTACTAAAGAATATGAATACAAAAAGTCGTTTAACGTTTAATTATGCAAAATGAATTGTCGGCATTGCATTTGCTTTGTGAGTAGCATAACAAAACAGTTTTCTTGGTCAGCAATACTTGACAATAAGTTGACTATATTTTTCGAGACAATACACAGCTAATCGAATAGTGTGTCCAACGCCTAGGTATTAGAAAATCACCACGAAGTTCTGTTTTTGGTGTAATTTCTGGTCACTTTAGACTTAAGGCAAACCAAAAACGATAACATAATCTGAATGACTTCGATATTCCTGTTACTCACGAAAAAATTTATTTAAATAACTTTTATTAAATCACAAAATTTATATATAATCATAAAATTTTACTATTAATCAAAATGAAAAAAAAATATTAAAAATTTTGTGTAAAACGTGTATTTTTGAAAGAACACCGATTCGGTTCAAAGTTCGGTTCACAGTAAAAGAAAAGTAGGAAATCCGGGTTCGGAACGGTTTGGTTCAAAACCTGTTTGCAGCCCTGGTTGAAATGAGAGCAGGTGGTGCTGGGGTGGAGGTCAGCAATAAAAAATTTTTCCGTTTCATTAACAAGACCGGATAGTTCTTAAACGCGAATTGGTCGTTCTCAAAAAAAAGCGTTCTTAACTTAACGGATTTTTTTCTGAGTGTAAATATGAATGATATAATCATTTTGACATTTTCGAACATATTAATTTCATATTAGTCATATTGGAGTAAAATGAATATAAATAAAATAACGGCCGGACTCAGTTAAAACGTTCTTAACTTAACGCATTTTTTTCTGAGTGTATTTTTAAACATATTAATTCTATATTACTCAGTAGTATCGGAGTATTATTATTATCGGAGTAAAATTAATATAAATTACATAATGACTGTAATTTCTATAAATTTATTTTCTGTGTAGTTTTGAAACAATTTTGTCAAGAATCTAAAAACATTTGGTTTGTTGTGCACATTTAATAATTATACTAAATAAGTATTCGTCGAGCGCCAATTTCCATTGTTAAATTTTTTTCATCTTGTCAAAGAGTCAAAGTTGGATAAGAATTAACGGCAAGACCATATTGTTGACCTTATCCGAATTTTAAGTGATTTGCAATTAAATTTGTAAATATTTTCTAGTTAACTCTTCTCCAACTACAAAATCAAGTTTCAAATATATTTGAGGTAAGCTAAAAGGTAAGATTAATCCTTCTGCAAGAGATGTGTGGTTGACAAAAGTTCAAAACCGCAGACACGCTGGCTCAAACACAGCCTCTCTCACACACACACACACACACCGTCACACACACACACACCGACACCGCAGATGTCTAGAATCAACAACAATGAAAGGCAGTAAAAGCAAAATGAAAGGCTGAGTGAATCCGCTTTTGTTTATCTACTTTAAACTAACATCAGGCACTTTTGCTATCTAATCCTGGCCAACCCGACAGCTACTTAATGTCATCAGCGTGCCACTCGTTGGCATTTTCAACAAGGACGCCAAACGAGGACAAATTTCACAAAAGTGCACAACGATTCGGATTTGAGATGTGGGTGGTTGGAAAGGGGGGAGATGGGTCTAGGAGCAGTTTGCAAATTGAATAATCGTTTGCGCCTCGTCGCATTGAGAAAACGGACCTTTTAAAAGTTCGCTTTGTATTTGCTGATGGCCAAGCAAATGTGACGAATATCGAGCAGCGGTGCCACCGGAGGGGGTGGTTGGTCGGGACACACACACACACACAATTGTTTGGGTTTATTCTAACGCATCAGAAACTTCTGACCGAGTTTGTCTTTCTTATATTTTGTTTTTGGGTCCCAAGCATGCAAAACTTTGCTCCATTTGTTGCTGTTGTTTTGTCAAGTTTGTCATTTGTTGGACATTTATAAGCAAATCCGGGTGCGGGTCTCATCCGACCATCTTGTTAGCATCTCTCAGATATTGAAGCGGGTTTCTTTTTGGGGTATCTATGTCTGTGTGTGTCTGTGTGTGTGCATTTGTTGTTGAACTCTTAACTAAATCAAATTGAATGCCCATCCCTAAACACTTGAATTCAACTGTAAAAGCTTTTCAAAAGTATTTTACAAGTTCATAAATTTCAAGAATATTTAAATTTGCTAAAAGTTTGTTGAAGACATTCAAATTAGTCTATAAGTGACACACAGAAAGCAGAGCATTAGATATTAATGATGAAAACTTATGGCAAAATTAAATAAACACTCAATAAGTTTTAATTCTTTTGAAATGATTTTAATTTCCCACAATAATGTTATGCAGTTTGTGAAATTTTAATACGATTAGATAAATGTGGTGGAACTTTATTTTTGGACCAAATGAGTCTATTGAATATGTCCAACACCTGAGAGTAGTACTACCCAGTGATTGTCTTTACTTTTTTCAGAAAGATTTTAAAACATGCCCCAACTTGGCATATCAATATTTCGATCTTTTTTGAACATGCCTATATCTTAAAAGCCAACTCCCCAAATTGTTTTAAAATGATTTTTACTTTTTAAATTTTAACAACAAATTATTTATAAAAATTACAAATAATTTCATCAGATTAATATTTTTTGATTTATCACAAACTTTTTTTAATGAAATGCAGCGATCGCAAATAACAGTTGACTCTTTTTCGTTTTCCAAAAATAACTCTTATTTACGGACCCCTTGAGCAAAAAGTCAGAGATAAACCGTTCTCATGGTCAGTCTGCGTTGAACCAACAACCAATTTTCTTGTTTCTCCTTTGCTCTGGGTAATACCTGACCGTTCTGCCGCGACCAAAGAATCAAAAAGTCTTTTGCGTTTTAATGCGAGCATTTTTTTAGCACATTCATGAGTTTGGCTCTGCTTAACATCAGCTTCCTCCAGTATGTGTAACTCAGTTCTTTGAGCAATGAAATGAAACGAATCCTCTCTTACGCGCAGATTGCATAAATTACACTCATCACTGCCCGCGTTTCTATGCGACATGTAGTTAAACCTTAGAACTCTTTAACCCTTGCTCTAAATATTGACGAGATTGCGTGTGGTACATGTTGGAGAAATAGGTTTGGCTCTTTAGATCGTAATTAAATTCTTTATAAATCCCTTGAGTTTCGCTGTTTCTAGCCTGATCTGTAAATCGTCTTCGTGCAGTTCTGGCTACCCTTTCCAAACGTATATCGTGAAAACATCTCCAAGTGCTGGGGTCATCAAAATAGTTATCTATCTCAATATCATCAGCCAGACTCTGACAAGTCTGAAAGCACTGCACATTTTTTCTTAACAAATATGTAGCTAAAATTCTTGGGATTCTATCTTGACTTAGACTCATTACTTTTCTCATGTAGTCGAAATACATCTTTAAAGTGATTATCTTATATATATATGAACTATTTTTTTTTGTCTTCCAAAAATTATTTATTGCTATCATTTAGAAGGACTATATACAGATGAGATAACCTTGAAATGGGTTCTCAAGATAATTCAAAAAAGACTAGATATTTTTAAAAAATTATAACTTTTGAACGGTACATCGTATTAAAACGATCCAACGACCAATTTTTTGCATTTTCTTGAAAACTTTTCGAACAAAAAATATGAGACAACTCTAAAAGTTACCTAATGCCGATTTTTTAAGAAAAAAAATACGTGTGTATTGTTTTTCTTGGAAAGGGCCAATCGATATTTAATACGACATTTTTTTTCAGATTCAGAATATATGCGAGTTTAAACTATTTTTACAAGATGTAACTTTGTTGAACCTTCTTGACTACATTAAAGCATTTGACACGGTAACTTACGCTATCTTCTTGACAAAACTGTCTAAGGGCCGATTTCTCATCTCCTACTTAGCACTATCACATAATCTTACAAATGACAGAGTAAAGTTGATGTTTATCTGACACATACAGGTAAAGAAAGGATGGGACAGGGAGTGCGGGGGGGATACAATTTTTCCCGTTCCAATAATAAGACCGGATGGTTCTTAAACGCGAAACGTCCGGTCTCAATAAAAGCGTTCTTACCTTAAGCCCGCCGTTCTCAGTATAAGAAAAAACTAACTTACCCTACTATTGAGAACGAAAAATTCGTTGCGTTGCTCAAAACTTTAACCGCGTTTTTCTCGAAACCACGTTTTTTGACCTGGTAATGGCTACGGAATCATGGGATTCCGCCAGTTCTACGGAACCGATTTTGATCAGCCATGTTGCAATCGATGCAGAATTGATGTAACTCTAGCCCGTACCTCAATCAATAGGAAAAACAATTTTTTAATATTTTTTTACACTAAACGACAAAAAAAAACTTTAAAAATCACTTTTTTTTCAATTTTCACCAATTGTTAAAAAAAATATTAAAAAATATGATTAAGGTACGGGCCAGAATTACATCAATTCCGATTATAACCTCATTTACCGTTTTCACTTCCGATAACCTGGAGTCCCGGAATCATGGCTCCCACCTCTACACCATTTATTTGGAGACCTTAGTTGGCAGGCGGATAATCCAAAATTTTTTTATATTTATTTTATTTAATCAATAAATTACACAAAAGAAAAAACTAAATTGAAAAAGCTCTTTTGGTTTTCTCTCCAGAATTAAAAAAAAAAAAGCACTCATAAAACCCTGTTCAAAGGTAGAAGATCCCCTTAATCAATTTTGCGGAAATTAAATATGAATAGTGGGACTTGATACCGAGTGTTTCTTAGACATAACTTTACAATAAAGTGTCAGTTGCAAAGTGCCTTTTAGATCGTTTTATTGAGTGCTTTATTCAATTTCCTATAAAAGATTTTCTGTTCAAGCTTAAATCAAAATACGTTGTATTTATTCACGTGTGTTTATTGTATGAATCCTGGATACGCCTGCACTGCCCACGCACTATTCAGTTATCGTTTGGACATTGATGCCATTGATTATGCTCTTTCTGTGGCTCCATTTGCAATTTATATCCCCATAATCTGTGTAAACTTTACGCAGGCAACTTAAGCAAACAATTCCAAGACCCATGGCCTTTGCCTCCTCAAAGTTTGCATTTGTCTTACCGCGCACACCCACACACACTCAGTGGCAAATCCCCCCTGAGAGCTCGCCCAGGATGGTGTGTAAACAGGTACGACTTAACTTTTGTTCGGTTGCAGCAGAAAAAGTTTTGCTGAGCAGGAGAGCTGGAGAACGGGAACTGTAACTGAAACTGTAGAAGAAACTTGTTTATGTTGCAATGCAGCTGCCGCCGCCACTCATCACTTGTCACCGGACACTCGACCAGGCAAAACCATAAAATTCAATTTCCCCCCCCCCCCCCTTAAAAGTTTGGCACTGGCCAAACAAACGTGATGTGATCCCAAAGGTACTTACTGGACATATACATATATACATTATAATCGAAGGTCACAGGACCAATGGGTGGGTTTTCAATTTTGAAACGATTCGTTTGAACTTGGCTACCTTTTGTGATTTTTATGTGGCCATCAATTCTGAATGGGTTCCACAACTGCAGCTAAGAAGAAGAAGAGAAAGAAATATTTTTTGGTTTTCCAATTTGTGTAATTTTTTTGTTGTTTTATTTTTTTTTATTGTTGTTTGTTGTTGTGGTTGTTTGTTTGTTTTCTTTATAACTACATCAATAAATTATGTATCGTATAATTCATAATTATACTCTTTGAAAGCCAGAGGGGGAGAGAGAGAGCGACAGAGTGTGTGTGTGTGTGTGTGTGTGTGTGGATATAGTAAGTGTAATTACGGCAGCTGATTTGATTATGTTCTTGTTTGAATTTATATATGTTAGGCTCAAAAGTTAAAGCTATTTTGGACTCGTGCTGGAGTTTTCAAAGAGCATGAATTGTAGTTTATATGTATGTATGTATGTAAGTCGAGCTTCGGCCTGCCGAATATAGGAGACAGAATTTTTGTATTTAATTTTTCTTACTTGATTTTTCTTTGTTTAATTAATAAATATAAGTCGTACATTATCTCATATGTTCAAATATGTTTTTTTTTAGGATTGCATTACGAATAGTTTTCAATTGAAATTGCAGCGGTTTCTATAGGGGAGTGTGTGTGTGTGTGAGTGTGGAAGGGTGTTTGGTTGGTGCAGAGAACCGAATTTAATAAGGCCACTTATCCATATATATTTTGTTTTTATAGTAAATAGTCTGGTTAATGCACACAAGCATAATCCATAATTAAGTCCTTTAATTATATTACTTTCTTAGAACATTCTCACAAAAAGCCTTGCCGCATTTCTGATAAGCCATAATCCATTTGCCAAGCTACGTTGTGTACACGAAAAAGTTTTGATCACACCAAATCTAGACTCTATAAAGATTAAGATTTCATGGAATAAACCCTCGGATCGGTTCATAGAATGGAATCTGGATCAAACCAAACCTAACCCGAACCCTCCGGGCCTCATCGCTGAAAAAGAGTTCGAACTAAAAAAATGAACCTATATCATATTCTTTAACCGTAACCATAAAACCGACCTTGGGGTATATTTGTACCCCAAGAAATTTTCAACGCCTAAGAATAATTAAACATATGAGTCAATGAGTTTCTGCTTTCAAAAGACGGAATTATTCTTTTTACGTCTTTGGGGTACAATTTAGCCCGGTACAAGCAGAATATAGTGTTAAATATCAGCTTATACTACAAAAATTGAGAACAGAACGTCAAATTAAAATGCCACAGCTGCTGTCTACAAAACGAATTTTTGCCATGTTTCGACTTACGAGCGTTAACAACAACAGAACCGCTTTAAGTCGCCTATTTATCCAGGGACTAAAATCGAAAGAAATATCAGTTTCGGTTATAGACATTCGAAATAGACGGTACGTTTACAATTCATTGTAAAAATCGTTTCAGTTACCGGTTAAGGCCTCATACCAGATGAAATAAAAACTTATTTCGGAAAAATCCTTCATATGAATAGAAACACTTTTGAAAAGCTCTGAAAGCTGAATGCTTTCTATATACATATAAAGCATAGTGCCGAAATAAATTTGTATGCCATCTGGAATGAGGCCTTTAAATATATATTTATTTATGTAAAAGAATGCTACATATGTTTTAATCTTAGTACCATGATTGCGTGCAAGGTTTTTGCATTTTTTAATGTATTCCTTATAAATTTTTGCCCAAAGACCTCCTTCCAGATGACATACAAATTTATTTCGGCTCAATACTTCATATGAATAGAAACACTTTTGAAAAGCTCTTAAAGCTGAATGCTTCTGAAAAGCAGTGTTTTTTAAATGAAGTATAGTGCCGAAATAAATTTGTATGCCATTTGGAATGAGACCTTTAATTTCCCTGCTGGTGTCTTTCGTTTTCCGTGACTTTAAATTATCTCATCATGGGCATTTTGAGGATTTATCAAATGGAGACATCCCAGTCTTTGAAAAATTGGAAAGAGGATTTTATCTAATCAGAAGTTCCTTTGGAATTGAAAACGGCCAGCCAACTACCGTACACAATAAAATACAGGCGTGTTTGATATAAACTTTAGAGAATGCCACTTTAACTAAGGAATCATCATTCCGAGCTACAAAGGCTTCTTTTGGCTTTCTTTCAAAATATCTTCATGTGACAAGGGAATTTGGAAATCTTTTAATTTAAAACTGGGATACGATATCTAAGATCTACAGTTAGACATTTGTAGCTGTTTTTGATGTCTTAAAAATTCAAACATTTTTAAAAACTGGAAAAGCGGTACTACGATTCGGGTTCCGAATTGAAAGATCTTTAATTTAAAAGTGCCGGTTTGTGGGTACCACTAAAAACACCAACCGAATAGGCTCTTCTTTCTTTTGATTTCAATGACCTTAAAAGTTCGAAAAATAAAGCCTGTTCAAGTCGGGTTCGGGTAAGAAAGGTTCGGTTCGTGGGTTCCAAACTAGAATCAAACGTTCGGTTCCAGAGTTTAGGTAAATTTTAAATATAAATAGCCTTTAATAAGTGGTAACTCGGAGATCTTTTGCTGGATTTTAACTAGAGGTGCGCGCGTAAGCGATTTTTTCCTCACGTAACGCACGATTCACGAAATAAGAAACTCTTGATGCACGATATAAGCACACAATTTTTGAGCGTTTTGCGTCACGCACGATTCATGCACGATTAAAGAATGGATCACGCACGATCAATCACCCCCGACTTTTTGCTGTTCAGTTCAGTTCTAGGAATTATATTATATTATGACTTATATTCACGACAAAAAACTTTAACACGCACGAATCACGGATGCTCACGCACGAAATACTGTGTATTCCCACGATCACGCGAGCACCTCTAATTTTAACATTAAATTAATTTATTAAAAAAAAAACCAGCATTTCACGAACATTCACTAAAATGTGCACAAATTGAGCTCACAAATAAAACTTAGGACCGTTTTCTGCTGTTCCTCAAAATGAGCAAAGCAAATTCAGTATATCCACATGGATTTTGCAAAGACAGAAACATGAGAAAATGGGCCTTAGCGGGCAAATAAACGAGTATTGATCAAAAAATTTGTTAAAAAACGCGGAATAAAATTCGCTGAAAATGAGCCAAAGGGCTTAAAAACGAATGTTTAACGAACGTTTTACGATACTTTTTCGGGGTATCGTAAAAAAAATTCATTTTCTAGCATAAACTCAAGGAAAAATGGATCGCTTTACGTTCATTGTTTCTAGAAACACTTCATATCTTGTCAATGATCTGTTGTGGCACCGACGCCCGGGCCATTATTTCTTTAAAAATTAAATAAATTAGAAAAATGCAAGCTAAGATCCTGATTTGTTTTAATTTATACCAAAATCTGAAATCTCCCATGCTCACATTTTCACTTTCGCAAAATTTTTGCAATTTGAAACCGGTTTTAGGACCAAATTTTGACTCTAAATCGCAAAATGTTTGCGAAAGTAAATATGGAAGCACGGCTGCTAGTGCCAGATTCCTTTATGTTGCTAGCCAAAACTTCTTCGTGTACACTCCCCACTTCTTATTGCCCATATTTCATTTGAATAGCCTTAACTAAAGTGGCCTTTTTGTATATATTGAGAGAAAATTCATTTTGTGTGTGTGAGTGAGTGTTAATTTATGGTGATTTTTTTGTGTGTGTGTTTCTCTAAGATTACTACCATAATTTGTTGCTAATTATAAAGTTCAACCTTTTGTTGTTTTGTTTTTGTTTTGTTTTTTTTTTTAATCGGCTTACATTTTAGGGTAGTGCATTTGCTTATTCTTCATTCTTCCGAGGGGGTAGGGAGAGAGGGAGGGATAAACTAATTAACTACTATTCATTATTGTTATGTTCAGCTCAAGAATATGCAGGTGTGCCATATACATTTCACAAAAAAATTACATCGCTTGGGGGGGCTGGGGGGTTGTCTCTACACATAATTAACTATATGCTATATATATGATTTCATCGCCTCTTGGCTAAATGTACAATAACAAATCTAGGTATGAGGCGGCTGTTGTGATTCATTGAATTTAATGAAGAAGAAACAGAGGCCATTCTATCTATGTGTATGTATGTATGTAAGCCTATATATGTATGTATGTAAGTGTAGGTAGGTGGTAATACAATTCTTGTTTTTTAATTTCAATTTGAAGATAGCAACGGAAATTGTCTAATCGGTGTAAAACACAGTGGAAATAAATTAAGAATTAACATTAAGGATTACAAATTTCAGATTGGTGATGAGGATCGAACGGGTTGGTGGAGGGGGGAGGGGAATGCAGAGGAGCAGTGCGTCTGCCTTTTAGTGATTGCTAAAGTAAAAGTTATTATTGCGTATGTGACCACGCGTACGCCAACGTATGCAGCTGAGAAGAGCCACGCGCGCCGCTTTTAAGAGCACCTGGCCGTAGGCACAGCAGGCACAAATGCGACGCACACGCTCGGCCAGACGACGACGCCGGCAGCGACGTGTGGGACGCCAACGGGGCAAGTCCTGCCGTCGACGTCTTAGCTGGCGTCACTTGCGACGCTGGAAGACGCGACGCAATGCCTTGCGCCAGTAGAAACGCTGTGATTTGGGCTTTAAAGCTGCTGCTGCTGCTGACGGCTGACCAAAGTCCTCCACCACATCCGTGGGTTCGTAGTGGCGTCGACGTGTGGGCGTGGCCGGTGCTGTACGGGCTGTGGACTCTGATTTAGCTTGTGTGGTTTGTGGTGTGCTTGGCGCAGAACTGGCGGTGGTGGCCCCAAATGGTGGCACCAAATACGGACGTGCCCTTAAAGCCGCCCTGGCTGCCGCCGAAGTGGATGCTATGGATGAAATGGAGGCCAGTGTGGCCACAGATGCCGATGACGCTACTCCAGCTGCTGCTGCTCCCCCTCCTGCTGGCTGACTGGCTTGCAGCCAACAACCAGGCTGCATCGTATCTTATCTAAGCCACGGATGTTCTAGACATGCCGCAGCGGTAGCCCGCTTGGCCGGATCAAACTCCAGCATGGGCTTTAGAAAGGCCGCAAATTCCTCCGCCTCACGTTGCGACCATTCATATTTCTCCACCAGCACATCCATTAATCCCCAGGGCTTTAAGCCCGTTATATTACGCAATTCACCATTCCGGGTGAACGTTTGCTGGGCATAGGTACCACAAAAGACAATGTGCCTGGGTATGGGACCCAATAATTCAATGATATGGGCTATATGATCCTCGTCCCGCGAGTATGTATCACCGGAATGCGGCTCAAACAGATAATCGCCTGTGGCCAGTTCAAAGACCATGCAGGCAGTGCTCCAAATATCAGCCGAAGTGTCATAACCCGCTCCCAGTATGACCTCCAGTGAGCGATATTGTCGTGTTTGAATATCCTCAGTGAAATGGCGATCCACCCAACAGGCATTGCCTAGATCAGCAATTTTAACATACACATTGCACTCCTCCAGGGCCGGATCACGTTTGGGACGATGCTTGGCAGGCGGTGGAGGTGGCGGCGGTGGCAGTATGGGCTCCGAAAATGGACCATCTAAGGAGAGACTTGAGATTTTCGAATTGCTATTCGAGTTTTGCTTTGAATTGGAGTTGTTGTTATTCAGTTGCTGCTCCTGCTTGGGTCGCAGCGGCTTCTTTTTGTCGACAGAGGTGCCATTTGATTGTCCTTTAAGCGTGCTGGTTGAGTTGCTGCTGCTGCCGTTGGTCTGATTGGAGCTGCTAGTGGAGTTCTCCGGCTGCGGGGGTGTCTGGTTAGATTTGTCTGCAAGATAAAGATTTATAAGAAATGGGGCATAGAAATTTTTATGAGAGCTGCACTTACTCTTATTCTTCTTTTTCTTCTTCTTTTTGGCCTTCTCTTGGTTAAGGGCCTCCTCCTTAAGCTTAGGCTCTAGCACAGTAGCTTCCTCCTCTTCTACTGCCTCCGGTTTGACCTCCACTTCCACTTCGTCTTCCCCCTCGGACACACCCGCATCGCCATTTTGCACCGCATTATGTGGCTCCTCGCCCGCCGCATTAGCTGCCGGCAAGCCAGACTGTTCCAAATAGTCTCGCTGTTTCTTAAACAGTTCCATACGCTTCTTGGCCTTCTTCTTCAACTTCTTCTTCTTGTTCTTACTCATCTTTCCGGTTATGGGTGGTTCACGATATTCCTTGGGCGCACGACTCACCAGCGAGGGATACATCTTGGAGTTCATGCAATACAGCTGAGTGGCCTCTGTGGCCAACGAGCGTACATGCGGCTCATCCACACACAGCAGCACATTCTCGGGCTTAATGTCCGTATGTATAATCTTGCAGCAACTATGCAAATAATCCAATCCCTCGAGTATCTGTCGCGTAATGGCCTTAACATTCTCCAGCGGTATGCCACGATAATTGGATTTGCGTATAAGTTTCAATAGATTATCGCCCAGCACCTCGAATACCATGCAAATGTGTGTACCATTCACTCCGGTAATTTTAAAGTCATCCAACATTTGGACGGTCTTTTGGCGACGCGGATTCGAGGGATCCGTTTCTCGCACCGTTCTGAGTATCTTAATCTCATCCTTGGCCGTTTCGGCAAAATGCGGTGCCGATTTCACAATCTTAATGGCCACATAACGTTTCTCCTGCAGATCCCAGCAAAGCCACACGGTTGAAAAATGTCCCCAGCCCAGTTTCCGGATGACATGATAACGGCCTGTCAATAAAAAAGTATATATTAGTATTATAGATGTGAGATTGCAGGGTAAAGTTCAGCACCGCTCAGAAAAATGAAATCACAAATGTTTGCCTTTGAGGGCAATAAATCCATTTTAATCGCCTCAATCGTCACTTGACAACTGAGAGTTGACCACCATCCGAGCTGCTTATTCACTCTGCATAGTGCAAAAATTCATGGGGAAAATTAAATTAAAAGCAGCGCAGCAGCAGCGTTTGCCCATGGGGGGTTGCCTTTTGTGCTTTTGGGTTGTAGTTAAAATATGAAAGAGTAATAAGTAGGGAATGGACAAAGCAAGAAATACCTAGAAGTTGAGGGACACCAGAATACTTTATTAAACAAATATACAAATTTAAAGTATTTGTGTTCGGCTTAAACAGGTCAAAACTAGGCCAAATAAGCTGATAATAAATGCAACAAAATTTACATAATTAGAGAACAAGAGGAATTAGAGGATTCAAACATCCGCACTGGCCCAAAATTAATGATTTAGTTTAAAGAATTGCCATAAGTCGTGAATAATTTGACTTTAAAGCCCAATTTTGACACTTTCGGCTATAATTATATTCCATTGATATGTGCTCTGTCGCATAGATACCACAAGTTCTAAAATTAACGCCAAGTGGGGCCACTAAAAAGTAAAAAGAGCATTAAATAACCATCGAACCAAAAACCGATGAAGCTAAACCGAAGCCAGTTTTGGAATCTGTGCAGATAATTTATTCACCTCACAATGTAGTTAATTTTTTTGGCCTGTGTTATTTATAAACCTAAAAGTTGATTAACGGCGGCTAAGACCTATGGTTTCTTGGTAAAATCTACTTAGAATTGTACATAGATTGCGAATTTATCATACGCCTGCAAATCTACGTATGAAACAAGATCGTAAGTTAAAGTCGACTTCAATATACCCGTTTCTCAGCCAAAGGATCAATTAAAAATGATTTATTAAATCACATAATGTTAATATTAACAACAAATGTTACTGTTAACTTTAATTATTAACATTAACAACATAAAATTGTTTCAATAATTTCCAGATTTTATTAATTTATCCTTTATTTTTGCATTTACAAAGTAAACGAATTAATAATTGGACCAAATGGACTTATCCTACCAGCAGGGTTAAATTGTGATCGGTAATGTTATCTTCATACAGTGTATTTAACATTCCATCAGATATCAAAAGTTCTCCTTACTCTTCCAGTTACACAAGTTTTATTAGGAAATTGGTTTTCCGGGGTAAAGTTTATTATGTTTAATTTTTCTTCTTAACAACTACATTCTGTTGTGTAGGTTGCTAATGGTTCTATTCAGGGTGTCAAACCGGAACCGTATACCGAAAAGAACCGATTGAAACTCAGAACCAGAACCGGAACAGTCATTATTTATTTTTTGAGTACCGGTATTTCGGAACCTTTATTTTTGGAACCGAAATGACCGAAAAGAACCGAAACATTGTACCGGTACAGTTTCGGTTCTGAGTTTTTTTTGTTATTTCATTTTTATTGCTTCAATCAGGGATTTCTTCAGGGTAAAACGCAGGGTAAACGTAAGCAAAAACTTACAAATGTAAAGTTAAGGGACCATCTGGTATATACTGAAATTTTCAATAAAAATAACAATTTCATCTTATTTCGTTGCATCTATTTTGGTTCAATAAATTCCAAATATTATTATACACTTGAAAAGTGTATATTAATTTTGCCCAGAAGTTTGTAACACATAGAAATATTCATTTCCGACCCCATAAACTATATATATTTTTGATCAGGACGACGAGTGTCTGTCTGTTTCTACGCAAACTAGTCCCTCAGTTTTAAAGCTATCGAGCTGAAATTTTGCACAGAGTCTTCTTTTTACTGCACGCAACTAATATGTCGGAACCGGCCGGATCGGATGACTATATCTTATAGCTGCTATAGGAACGATCGGTCGAAAAATAAGTCTTAGTGAGAAAAACTTTTTTATTTTCCATCGTAGCGTCACCAATCGTAGTATATATTAGTTTTATATGTTTCCACACAATTCGGAAAAAATTTATCAAAATCGGATGACTATAGCATATAGCTGCCATATAAACGGTCGGTCAAAAACTACTTCTAGTGAGAAAACTTTTTGTTTTCTATCGTAGCTTCTCCAATCTTGGTATATTTAGTCTTATATGCTTTCACATAATTTTGAAAAATTTATCAAAATCGTGACTATAGCATATAGCTGCCATATAAACGGTCGGTCAAAAACTACTTCTAGTGAGAAAAACTTTTTTGTTTTCTATCGTAGCTTCTCCAATCTTGGTATATATCAGTTTTATATTTTTTTACATAAGTTCGAAAAAATTTATCAAAATCGGATGACTATAGCATATAGCTGCCATAGAACCGATCGGTCGGAAAATGTGTTTTACTAAGAAAAGTTTTTTTTATGGTATCAAATTTTTATTATTAAATATTAAAAAGTTTAAAATATTTGATATCTATATTCTATATATTTTTTATCGGTTAAATCAGTTGGAGTAAACTTTTTCAAGTGTATTTAAACTTCGGCACAGTCGAAGTTAGCTTTGCCTTCTCGTTAATTTATCCTTAATTTTTGCATTTACAAAGGAAATGAATTAATAATTGGCCCAAATGGACTTAACCTAATAGCAGGGTTAAATTGTGATCGGTAACGTTATCTGAAAACAGTGTATTTAACATTTCATCAGATATCATAAGATTTCTTGCTCTTCTATTATTAGGACATTTTTTTCTGAGGTAAAGTTTATTATGTTTAATTTTCCTTCTTAATAACTACTTTTTGTTGTGTAGGTTGCTACCATTTCTATTATATCTTCGGATTAAAGGATTTTTAAATCATAACGGTTCATACCGGTACATACCGGTATACCGAAATAAAAACCAAGGTACCGGTACGGAACCGAATACCGAAATAAACAAGAACCTTAACAGAACCTTTTACCGAAACATTAGTTTCGGTACGTACCAGAACCGGAACCGATTCGGTTTGATTCCCTGTCTCCAATATTAAAAACTACAAAGCGTTCTTCCATATAGGTAAAGGTGCGTCTAACCTATTGACCAGGAGTGAATATTCTCCGCGTGAGATGAGAATATATCGTTATTTCATTTTACATATTTCAACTTTATTAACTCGACAAATCTCAGTTGTGCTGCAGACGTTTATCGTGTGAATATCGCTGTCACATTATTCGAGATAGGTTATAATATTTCTAAATGAATCTAAATTTCATGTAAAGAGCATTATTTTGTGTTTAAAACAACATGTGAAGTTCTTGGCGAAGAAGTATTCCTAATAGAAGAAGTATTCTAAATAGATATAGCTCACTATAGTTTCTTTTCAGAGTAGTTTGACAAGCAATTTTTTAGAGATATTTGATAGGTGTAAAGACAGCTTAAGTGTCGATAAAAACTTAAAATAAGATACTATCTGAATAATTATTACTTGAATCTGTACAATAGAAACCCTTTCTTAAAAAAACGTATTTTTTTGGGCCTTGCCTTGCCCATTTGCCCCCTTAATTAAGTCGGGTCGAGTCGGTTCTGGTAAGCAAATTGTAAGAACCGCTAACACGACTCAGTTTGAACATCCAACTCCGAGTCGTTATAAAACATATGATTTTGACAGACTTAGGGTACTGGGATAGCATGCCTATTCTCGGTCTATATGACCGTAGCTAAATATATGCAAACCGATCTCAAATAGATTACAGTACATGATTCTTGATGGACTTTCTGAAATGGTTTTAAATTCAGACATGTCAAACTTAAAGATATAGAAATAATGAAGAGGCAGAGTCTACAATTGATGGCTTCTTTCACTATAGGTGCCTAAAAGAGTTTCGACTAAAGTGAAGCGGGGTTCCCATGAGAATCACATGGGTAGATTTAATATTATTTCTGACCTGCATTTCCCGCAATTTCAGTAGTTCAGGTTTCATCTGTAGTTTCGACTAAGCGAACTAGTTCTAGTCCCCATTAAAAAAAATGCATAATTCTGCCAAATTCTTTAAAGGTTTGAAACAATTTCATAATATGCATCATTCAGTTTCTATAAATATTAAACATTAATTGATTTGCAGTGCGTCAGACCTTTCATTATTTGTTGGTAATTTCTTTGTCCATCTCTGTCTCTCTCTCTCTTATCATGCATTTCTTATCACCCGCCAAAGGCTGGCGCTGGGATTTTCTTTCATTAGAAAAACAGCAAATCAGGCAAAATAACATGCAAATGATTTGGCTAGCTGGAAAGGCGCAGCTGTTGGCCCAGTTATGTTTGGTCAGCTTCTAGCTGCGTGCCACTTGGTAAGAGTCACCAGTAAGCTGAACAACCCTTGCTCAGTGGGTTGCGTTTTTTTTTATTTGTTTTTTTTTTCTGTTCTTTTGTATCTATGTTAAGGGGCGTTTCGTACACAAAAGCTTACGCACTGTCAAACCCAGGGCAACCTGTTGTTTTTGTTGTTTCTGGAGGGGGTGGGGAGGGGTGCTTGAAATGCCAATATGGCCACCACCTGCCCTCGCTCTGCCACTCGGTGGGTGGTTGGTGTGCGTTTTGGGTTACCCATAAACAAACGAAAATAAAAATTGATCTGAGGTGCAAACAGGTGATATCGCCTAGATTACAAAAAATATTCTTACCCTGAAACAGGTCACCAATGTTGACGGGATGATAGCCACCCTTGCAGTAATCCTCCTTCAGTTCCTGCTCCTCATTCTCGCTGTTCATCTCCGACTCATCCGATTCGTTGGAGGAGCTGCGCGGTGGCTGTTGATTGTGCATCTGGTTTTTGTTTTTCGATGCGGCTGGCGGCTGATAAGGACGATGATTTGGGGCCTCGGGTGTATTGCCCGAACCGGCGCTCGAGGTGGACGCGGTGGCATTACTAAAGGAAGCCTTAACGCTAGTTTCAAGCAATTCGCCTTCTAGCTGGCTATTATTAGCATTTTCTGGTGCTGCTGCTGCTGCCGCTGCTGGCACATTTTCGCTACTCCAATTGGTCGATTGTGATTGAGTCTGTGGCTGTTGTTCCTGCAAGGGATTTGCACCATTTTGTTGTTTGCCTCGTTTCTTGTTGTTCTTATGACGTTTCTTCTTCGCTTGAATGGCCAAAACGCGTCGGTTGACGTCAGCTTTTGAGTTCATCTTGTTGTTGTTGTTACTCGCTTTTAAACTCTTCTTGTTGTTGTTGTTGTTGTAGCTGTAACAGCTGTTGTAAAAGCGAATAACGGGGCGAAAGAAGAGGGAAGAAACAACGTGCACAAATCTCAATAAGGCAATGTACAAGTACGAAGTTTATGTATGTATGTATGCTTGTATGCAAGCACACATGTATGTATGTATGTTCATATATTTGGTTGTATGCGCACGCCTTGCCAAATGGTGGGGGCTTTGTCGTCGTCTACTTGCCTCGGGACTGACTCTGGCTCTGTGCCCTGGCCTCCTCACTTGTACCAAAATTATGACGAGCTGCTGCTGCGGCTGCAAATTCTATACGCAAAATCGAAACGTAATTAATGGCCAAGCGCGTTGATAACTTTAACTTTAAGCTAATAATATTAAACGATTTGTGGCCTTAGTTAATTTTATGACAGAAATTTCGCGTTTTATTTGCTTTTGCTTTAGCTACCAATCGATAGGCCCCATGAAATATCGATAATATGTCAGTTGGTTATTTTGTTATCGCATTCATGTTTTAACACAGACTATAAATATAACTAGATGGCGCACTGGGTTGACATTTTGGTCAAGACATACTTTATATACTTTTGATGGGTGATTAAAAAAAAAAAAGGTGGAAGTATATGAAACTAATATTTACCAAGATTGGAGACGATACGATGAAAAACAAAAAAGTTTTTCTTATTAGAACTAGTTTTTTGACCGACCGTTTCTATGGCAGCTATATGCTATAGTCATCCGATTTTGATAAATTTGTATAGTATTATGGAAAAGCATATAAAACTAATATATACCAAAGTTGGTGACGATACGATGAAAAATAAAAAAGTTTTTCTCACTAGAACTAGTTTTTTGACCGACCGTTTATATGGCAGCTATATGCTATAGTCATCCGATTTTACAATTAAATAAGGTGAAGTATATAAAACCAAGACTAAGCTGGAGACGATATGATGGAAAACAAAAAAGTTTTTCTTACTAGAACTAGTTTTTTGACCGATCGTTCCTATGGCAGCTATGTGATATAGTCATCCGATCCGGCCGGTTCCGATATATTAGTTGCGTGCAGCAAAAATAAGACTCTGTGCAAAATTTCAGCTCGATACCTTTAAAACTGAGGGACTAGTTCGCGTAGAAACAGACAGACAGACGGACGGACAGACGGAATTGAACTCAGCTCGTCGTCCTGATCAAGAATATAGATGGCTTATAGGGTCGGAAATTAATATTTCTATGCGTTACAAACTTATGGGTAAAATTAATATACACTTTGCAAGTATATAAAAAGGCTTTTAAAGCTAAACTAACGATTGAAAAGTATACGCAAATCGAAGACTTTACAAATACGATTTTACGGTTTTGTATTTCTGATGTATTCGTAGAAATACGGCTGGATACTGTGAAAGGTCATCATGTGATATCAAGCGCTAAAAGAGTATGGGTGAGAAGATGTTTTAACTACCCTTGCAGTTTTTTAAACACGCTACCATTGATAACAAAAAGTTTTTCTCACATTAACTAGTTTTAAGATCGATCGTTTCTATGGCAGCTATTTGCTATAGTGTTCCGATCTTGATTAATTTTTCGAGAACTATGTGGAAGCATATAAATCTAATATATACCAAGATTGGTGACGATACGATGAAAAACAACAAAGTTTTTTATACCAGAACTAATTTTTTGACCGACCGTTTCTATGGCAGCTATATGATATAGTCATCCGATTTTAATAAATTTTTCCAGAATTATGTGGATGCATATAAAACTAATGTATACCATGATTGGTGACACTACGATAGAAAACAAAAAGGGTTTTTTCACTAGAACTAGTTTTTGAACCGATCGTCCCTATGGCAGCAATATGATATAGTCATCCGATCCGGCCGATTCCGAAAAATGTGCAGTGTATATGTATTTAAAGACATTTTGCTAAGTTTGGTTAAGATAGCTTTAAAACTGAGGGTGGAGATAGCATAGAAATAGACGGACAGACAGAAATGAACTCAGCTCGTCATGCTGATCAAGAATTTATATACTTTATGTGGTCGTAGATGCTTCCTTCAATGCGTTACAAACATCGTGACAATTTTAATATACCCTCTGCAAGGGTATAAAAATAGATCTTTTTGTTGTCCGATTCTATTTTATTACATTTATCGAAGGTTCGTTGAATTATTACCGCTGAGCTTAGAAAAATGAAAGCAATTAAAAATTAAACACACAAATACAGTTACATTACTTTCACATAATACGCCATCTAGTTATATGTATAGTCTTTGCTTGTGGTTAACACTTTATCTCCGTTTCGCTCACACTTGCTTAACAATGTGGCCTGCTCGCTCTCACTTTTGGACCTGGCCTTAGTACACATTTCATTTTGCATATTTGCGCAGTGTTTAGTTTAATAGGCCGCGGCGATACGTAAAACATTATATATATATGCACTACACACACTTACATGGCTTCCAAGATCTCAGCATGTTTAAACGCTTAACATTTCGATGCGAAACGCTGGCGTAAGCAGCAAACAAAACGTGCAAATTACTTATGGTCTGCTTAGCAGAGCTCTGTTAGCTAAGGTGGTGAAAATGTTAAGAACAACCCTGCCTATTAGCAGCAGCATTAACAGCTGTTCGGGCAGACATTGTTGAGCACTAAACTATATGAATTGTGCAACACTGTGAACCTTTTGGCGCGTACTTCTTATTTTTTTGGAGGGAAGAAAAATCGTGGCCAGTTGTAATTTGATCAGTGCAGTGGCATAACGCAAGAAATAAATAAAGTGAAATTATTTTAGCTATAAGCACTCAAAGTTGCATTTATTTAAATAAACACCCAACACAATGGCTCAGCCCTCGGTAGCTGCATTTTTTAGCAATCGCAAACGAGCCGCCGTAGATGATGCTTCGACCATTAAAAATCGGGTAAGTTCGTGAGGGAGGCGTCCTTGTGGCCATTTTGCTGATGTTTAATCATTGCAGCGTCTGGCGGAACCCACTGAACCCACACCCCCAGATCAAGATGTGGATATTGATACACTTAAGGCGGCGGTCAGTGGCGTACGCACCCGCTCCTCGCGCCAAGTCAAGCTGATAGCCGATGCCGCCGCCACCACCAAGAAGCCACAAATCAAACAGCCCAAACTGGTACAGTTCATACGCAAGGGCACCCTATCGCCCCGTAAACAGGCACTCGGGCACTCCAAATTGCATGACGATGTGGCGGAGCTGCCAGTTCAGCTGATCAATGAACACACACCCAAATCCAACCTGGCCTTTGTGTCCAAGCAGAATGTGGAAAATGTGCAACGAGGCATGCGCACACCCACCAAACAAATCCTCAAGGATGCCTCACCCATTAAGCTGAGTGGTGAGTCCAAGCGTCAGCTGACCTTTGATGAGGTCAAGACCAAGATCTCACGCAGTGCCAAAATGCAGGAGCTCAAGGCTGTGCTGGCACGCAAGGCCGCATTGGAGCAGAAACGCAAGGAGCTGGAGGAGCGCAATCGACGTCTGCGTGAGGCGGGACCATCGCCCTCCAAGGCCTCGAATATGGGGGTGCAACTCAAGGAGTTTGATACCATTGAGC
Source organism: Lordiphosa mommai (assembly GCA_018904225.1). NCBI lineage: Eukaryota > Metazoa > Arthropoda > Insecta > Diptera > Drosophilidae > Lordiphosa > Lordiphosa mommai. The sequence goes on from JAEIFT010000074.1 coordinate 326,783, forward strand.
TGGAGGTGCTCGCAAGGTGAGTGCCAGAGCTACCTACCTACCTTCCACAATAATGAATCGCGTTGGCCTAGAATCAAAGTAAACACACATCGAGTGGAGCTGGCAAAAAAAAACCGGGTAACATCATTCTGTTGCTTTCAACGAGGTCGCGGGTTGCCTAGCTTATTATTCAAGCGTCCAATTGCTGAGACTGCAGTTCTCTCCAAATTGTTGTTGTTGTTGGTCGTGACGTTCATTCGAAACATTTTTACATGTACTTGAATTTATGCTTGCTGCATGTGTTTGTTTGTGTGTGTATGGCTATGTGTGTATGTGTGTGTTTACCCTTCATGCAGACGTTACTATTTTGTCTGACCTGACCTTCGTTCCCTTGCATTTTTTTTCTTTGTTTGGGGGTTGATTTTTCCCAACTGATCCTTTGTCTGGCAAAACGCCGCTGCATGGGAATGTGCACACACACACACACACACACACAAACCCAGGTAGTCGCCTTGCCACATATTTTGTAACGGTTTTTGTCCGGCCACGGGGTGGTTCTTATCGCATACCCTTAGAAGAATCCAAAGCAAATGGGTTTTCCTTTTCGAATAGGAAATTTTGAGCATTAAAATTTCACTTATACAAAACTTGAATTTAATGCTTGGAATAGAACCTCTTCTTTCTTTAGCTCAATTGAATCCATTTTATATCATAGTTTCATTACTTTAAAGATACTTTTGATGAATACTTCATATGAATAGAAACGACCGTTTAACGACTGTTTAACTAAGACCGGATTTACACGATGAAGCAAACTTCATGAAGTTTCTCAAAAAGCTTTTGTTTGTGGGAAAGAGGTGTGGTGGGGTAGCTTGCCCCTCTTTGAACTTTACTTAAACCGAACTGAAAGTTTGGTTCGGAACAGGTTTAGGTTCAACTATATTTTTCACAAGAGGTTCGGTTCACAGTAAAAGAAAAGTGGGAATTCTAGTGTTTTTTTAGGAAAATATCCGCATAAAAAATATCTTTTTTCAATATATTGATCTTGGATCGACCAATGTTTCTGAATCGTGGACGCCAATGGACTACATTTTTTTCAGTAATAGAGTTTTTACATTGGAGCCGCAACGGGATCGCAAGCAAAAATGGCTTCCGGCAGCCTTAAGGCAACAATTAGTCAAAATTCGTCGATACGAAATTCGATAAAGCCCAGCGAAGAACCAATACAAAGCGAAAATATGTGTTGCATATAATTGCGATCTCGATTGAATTGTCATTTTTGTCGCTACTTTTTTCTCTTATAAATTGAGGTTTTGAATATTTTTAGAACTCATCGGGAATTTGTAAATTTGATTCTGTTTTTAAAAAACCATTCAGGTCTGTTCTCGATTCTGAACTCGATCAATCGGAATTGGTAAAAGTTCGAATCATTAAGAATCCATTCGAAATTTCAATAAAATCGATTTGTCATTAAGTTAGGTAAGTTAATATAAATGGAAATTTGAAGTTGAAAGCTAAATAACCCAAACATGGAACATACAAGCCAGGTTCCGGTTTTCATATTTGACAAAATTTGTCGAATTCGAATATGGTACATGTGTTGTTGTGTAAAATTGATTGAGTGAATCATCTTAATGCATTTAAAATTGAGATTGTCGCATTAAAAGTAATTTAAAATTCAATGTTTGATGTCGATTACCCTGATCGTTTATTAGAAAAGTGATTATGTACCACATTCGAATTCACTTTAGTGGAAACCGGAACAGGAGTGATAAACAATTTCGATTTGGCATGATTTGATCGAAATCGGAAACGGGAACAGGCTTAATTGTTATATTCGGGAAATAACTTCAAATTTCTTATTCAGGCCTGCTGTCGTTTCCGAATCCGATCGTTCTGAATTCCAAGAAAGGGTTAGATAATTCGGTTCAAACAAATTGCCTACAAGACAGTTGAATAAAGATAAATGAAAATTGGAAGTTAAGAGTGGAATCACTTAATCAGTTTGTGGAATCGGGAACATTAACCAATTTGATCGAAATCGAAAATTGGAACAGACCTGATTATTATTATTTGTACCAAATTTTCTAATGGAATCTTAGAAATAAGAGCCTTTACCAATTCCGATTATTTGAATTCAGAAACGAGTTTAGACCAGGAACCGTAAATAACGATTATTTTTTATTTTTTCGTCAAAAAAAATCATTCACTTATAATCACTTTATGAGAGTGCGAAATACACCAATCCAATACCAGATGTCATATCTGACCATTTACCCCATAATTTACAAATTTTCGACTTTATTTTTATAACTCTCTGAACGTGATTTTAATTTTGAGTGAACAAATAAAAAGCATCTTATAACTTTTATTTTTAATCAAAAAATAATCGTTATTTTTTCAAATATATTTAAAAATTATTTTATAACTTTTATATTAGATTTTTATTTTTTAACTCAAAAAATTATCGGTTTTTTATAAGCTTAATTTAAAAATCAATAAATAACTCTTATTTGTGTTTTTTATTTTAATGCACAAAAATTAAGAGTTATTTCATAACTCCTAATTATAATTTTTATTTTTTTGATCCATAAATAATCCGGTATATCTTGAGTTTTATTTTAAAATCCATAAATAACTCTTATTTGAGATTTTTACTTATATGCTCAAAAAATTATAGGTATTTCTTAAGTTTTTAAATAATTCTAAAAATTGATCGTTATTTCTTAAATAATTGGAAAAAAATCAAGAAATAATTATTAAGAGATTTATTTGATATAAATTATAATCGTTACGGTCCCTGATTCAGAACTTTATTATTTAAACTAATTAACAGTTTTTAGATAATCATTCATTGGCGAAGAAATTCGAAAAAATTTAAATAAAATTTAAAAAATTTAAAAAAAAATTTAAAATATATTAAATAAAATTTTCTGAAGTTTTAAAGCATCCCAAAAATGGTTTAGTTGAACTAAATTTAAAGTTTTATTTATTTAAATCGTAAAAAACATAAAAATCGTTTAAAATTCAGATTTTTGTTAATGTAAATAAAAATTTAAATTAAATTTAAATAAAAAATTAAAAGTCCGATTTTTGTTAATTTAACTCAACCAGATCTACAATCTACTCCGGTTCCCCGTGTTAATTAATCTATTTTTCGAGCTAGCTGGTTACTTTATAGATAAAACACTGAAAACTTCCGGGTCTATACGCAATCTTTTAACTGTACCAAATACTTTAGTGCTAAACTCACGTTTCTGACTGATATCATCGTTTATACTTTAGTAACCAACATCTTCTTTCTTCTCTTCTCCCTCTCTCCTTTAGCCCATTGAAACAGTTTAAGACACCCACCAAGCTGCCACCACCCACACCCGACAAACATGAGCTTATGTCGCCACGTCACACAGATGTATCCAAGCGTCTGCTCTTCAGTCCGGCCAAAAGTGGTTCACCCGTCAAATTGTTGGAGGTGCCCGCGTATAAGCGTTATGCCAGCCTTGTGGAGACCAGCAAAGCCGGACAATTGCCGTTGCCCTACAAATATCGTAATTTGTTGGACATATTCAAGGGTTTGGATTCGGTGGTGGCCATGTTTCACAATCGCAAGGAATGCATCACATTCAAGAAACTGAAACCGGCCGTTCAGCGTATGTTGCGCAAGAATTTCAATGAATCGCATTTGTCCCAGATTAAGCATGTGTATCCGGATGCCTATATCTATAGCCAAATGAAAATGCGTAATTATGGTTCCGTATCCAAGGCAGATTATTATCAGTTGATCATAAGTCCCAATGTGGAACAGTTGCCGGAGCAGCAGCGCCTTAACAAGATCAACGAAGACGATGTGCTCGCGTCGGCTCAGTCGACGTCCATGAATCCACATGTCATGACGGCGCGCATACAACGTTTCCATAGACTACTCTTGGAACGGGTCAAGGAGGAGCATAATAAGTTTGTGCGCTCCTTGGATCCACCAATAATCATTGATAAGGCCCTGACACGTTGGCATCCACAATTCGATCTGGAGAATTGTCCGGAAGTGGGTTTGGCACCGCTGCCACAGCCACCGAATGTGGAGAAGTATTCCTCAGCCAAGGATATACTTTCCACAGCACGCAATCTCTTCAATTGCGCCACACCCATGGAAAGGGCCATGGATCGCTATGAGGCGGCCCAGTTAGATAAGGAAAAGGTAGCCATACCTGATGAAGCCACCACCACTGCCCAGCCTACGGTCAAGGAGTGTGCGGCGGCACCCGATCTGCTGAAAGGTCTACCCAAATCACTCATTGAGAAAATACGCGCCAAACAGGCAGCCAAAGCCTTGGATGCCATGACCCGGCGACCATCACAGGATCAGGAGGCTACCAAATATTCGCGCCTGCCGGAATTGGCGCGTCATCTGCGCAATGTTTTTGTCACCGAACGCAAGGGCGTACTCACCCTCGAGATTATTATCAAAAAGATACAAAACAGTTTTCGTGCCAATTTAACGCCGCAGGACATTGAAGAGCATCTCAAACTGTTGACCAAGGAGCTACCCGCATGGGCGGCATTCCATGAGGTAAGGAAAACCATGTATCTAAAGATTGCCAAGGATATGGACATGAACAAGATTATTGAGCAACTGGAGGCAATTGCGAATGATAAAAGCAAATAAACTGCGCAGAGGCAGAGAGGAGACTATGGCAATTCCAATTCCCTGTGGCTACATCCAGCTAAATTTATATATGTTTAAGTAAATATAATTAAATATATATTTTGTTATACACAAATATGGACACATTTCACTCACACTTTAAAGTTTTGACTTCATCACATTTACCTCTAACATTCATTTCTTTTTTGATTATATTTATATGTACACACTTGGACATTACAAATTTATACCCAATTTCATTAGACTTATTTATAAGATCATTGTCAGTTTTTTTTTGTATTATGTTGGAAAAATAAGAAATAAATGTTTTTGCTGGAAGATATAATGCAGATTTGAAAAGGATTACGAACAACAACCGTCTGAATGACGATCCTTCACTTTTTCAACAAAGTTTACTTATTTTTTCCAGATTTGTAATATATTTCGAAAATTGGGAATATAAAAATACTTATAATTGAATAACTACCAATGGTATAACTTGGATAACAGTTACGGAAAAAAATAGTGGCTTGACTGGAATTGCAATATAATTTCGAATTTCGAGAATAAAGACTTGAATCTCGCAGTGTGACCATCGCTTCACGCCAAGTAAAGTACCGTTAGAAAGCTTGAATGATTCTCCTTATTTTACTTATTCTAGCTCCAATATTTGCCTTTTAGTTTTGACGAAACTGCAGAACGCAGAACAAAATTCAGCACAAAAAATCTTCCGATAATGAAATTTTTTATAACATGTTACCTAATTGCAATAAACTGAATGTTAATAGAGCTTGTAATATTATAATTCAGTTCTGTGAAGCCTGTTCTTCAAAATATTCAAAAAAAAAACCGGATGAAAAAAGGTCATTCACGAAACGCACGATTCAGGAAATAAAAATCTCTTGACGCACGATTTACGCACACAATTTTTAGAGCGTTTTGCGTCACGCACGATTCAAGCACGATTAAATGAATGATTACGCACGACCAACCACACCCGGAGAGACCTTAATTCTATCATGGGTTTCATGGGCACACTGCGCCTTTTGTATATATAAAATAATATTTCGTGAATACTGTATGACTTATATTCACGATGATTAGGTTCAACACGCACGAATCAAGCACGGATCACGTGCACGTCCGTGTTTTATAAAATTCACATCGTGACATGTCGTGACACGCTAAAATTCACGTCACGCGCGCATCTTTAGTCAGAACCTTGCTCCAAAAGATTGTATAACGGCTCCATTAAAGAAAACGAGAAGGCAAAGCTAACTTCGACTGTGCCGAAGTTTTAATACACTTGAAAAACTTTACTACAACTGATTTAACCGGTAAAATATATATAGGATATAGATATCAGATATTAAACATTTTTAAATTATTGATAATTAAAATTTGATACCATAAAAAAAAACTTTTCTTAGTAAAACACATTTTCCGACCGATCGGTCCTATGGCTGCTATATGCTATAGTGATCCGATATTGATACATTTTTCCTGTATTATGTAAAAGCATATAAAATTAAAATATACCAAGATTGGGGACGCTACGATAGAAAACAAAAAAGTTTTTCTCACTAGAACTAGGTTTTTGACCGACCTATATGATATAGTCATCCGATCCAGCCAGTTCCGACATATTAGTAGCGTGCAGTAAAAAGAAGACTCTGTGCAAAATTTTAGCTCGATAGCTTCAAAACTGAGGGACTAGTTCGCGTAGAAACAGACAGACGGACGGAATTGAACTCACCTCGTCGTCCTGATCAAGAATATATATAGTTTATGTGGTCGGAAATGAATATTTCTATGCGTTACAATCTTCTGGGCAAAATTAATATTCACTTTTCAAGTGTATAAAAAGCTTAAAAACAGACTCCATAAAAAAAATTCCTAACTACATATTTTACATATTTCGCTATAGCTTCCGAAATCCTACACCGAATTATCCGAAATCAATGCAAATAAATAGGCCTATAAATAAGTTAAAGACACTTAATACTTAAAGTCTATTGTTTTCGAGATATTTAGATCAAAACTTCGAAAAATTTGATTTTTTAAATATTTTTTACCCCCGAAATTATGAAAAAAAATTTTTTCAATTTTTTTGTTTTGTCCATTATTATAGCTTGGACATTCCCCTTTCATCCCCTTCAAACCATTTTCCAAAATTCGAAATAGTTTAGCCGATGTAGCCTTTTTAGTGGAGCAATGTTTTTGCTAAAGGGAGTATTTTTTTGTACGTCGCTCGAAACTTCAAGAGCGATTTTCTTGAAACCATGTTTTTTGACCTGGTAGCCATGATTGCGGCAGTTCTACTCAACCGATTTTGATCAGCCATGTTGCAATCGACGAAGAATTGATGTAATTCTGGCCCGTACCTCAATCAAGAGGAAAGAACATTTTTTTACACTAAAAAAATTTGAAAAATTGAAATTTTTTTTTAAATAGCCGTCAATTTTTGAAAAAAATGATTGAGGTACGGGCCAGAATTACATCAATTCTGATCATAACCGCATTACCCGTTTTTAATTCCGATAACCTGGAGTCCCGGAATCATGGCCACCACCTCCACACCTTTTTATTTGAGACCTTAATTGGCAGGCCGACAACTTTTTGAACAGCCCTCGAAATCCATAGTCTTTTTTTTACATTTATATTTAATTAATAAATAACACAAAACAAAAACCAAATTGGAAAAGCTCATATGAATAAATAGGAGCAGGAGCAGGCCAAAATGGATTTGATACTTGGGTATATAATTTCCCAGTTACTCAATGTGTACATTTCCTGGTATTTCAATTGTTTTTGCCTTGCCTCTAATAGTGGGATAATTATCTCAAATTGAACTTTACCGTAATTTGGTCACCCTGACAACAGCTTAAAAAAATTTGCGGTAAACTGTTTTTTTTTTCTCGATCACTTCATTTGTGAAAAGAAGCAACAACACGCGGTAATTATTTAAAATGTTGTCCCGTTTGTGTTTTATGCGTCTTAATATCGCCGGCGTGGTCTTTGGCTGGCTGGGTGTAATTGGATCAATTATTCTTACAATTTTGATAACCACAATTCTGGGAAATGCCGATTTAATCGCATATCGAATTTCACGATTGAAGGACTTTAGGAGTTTGGATGTCAAAGCTATAGAGTCGGGTAAGAGCAACTCTGAATCAGAATAATTTATACATATTCTTATGTATGTTTCTACCAGGCGTTGTTATAATTGGCAGTGTCCAATTGGCTGTGGTGGTGATCAACTTGCTGTCTTCGGCAATGCTGGTACTGGGCACCATGAAGGTAAGTGCATTTACATACAAACATACATGCATAAGTAAAAATTGTTCATTTGTTTCATTTTCTATTTCTAGAAACAACATTTGCTATTATTGCCCTGGCTAATTAATTCCGCCATTAAATTGATTTCATTGATTGCGTGGACTATTTACATTACATTATTTGTCCATAGTTTCCTGCACAAGCTAATCATTATTCTGGTTTTGGGTTAGTATGAAGCATATTTACATAACAAATTTTACTAAAAACATGTTTAAATGTTGCTGATCAAGTGGGACCATCCAATATTAAAATTTTTTTTTTGCTGGTGTAGACAAATTTGTCTCACATTGTTGGATTGTGCCGAACTTGATCCTTCCGAATTGCTTTAGTCTTTTCTGTTTGTTTAAGCTGATTTGATTTCTGTTCTCTTTCAGCTTATAAAACTTACATCTACTGTGGCATCTACTCCCTGTTCAAACAGCTTCAGGACAGACGCGTACACGAGCACCCATTAATCTCTGCCAATGCTTCTGTTCACCATCAGACCACTTCATATACTAAAATATAAAGTAACAAATTAATTATAATATTTGAAATATTATTGTTATATATATATATATATATATTCCTTATGTCTAAATGAAGTTAACAGTTCCTTCATTGAAAATAAATTATGCAGAAAATATGAAAATCTACCATAAATCTTATTTTGAAATGCATATGGAACATTTTTCACAGTCAATCAACTTAAATCACAGTTTCAGTAACGAAATCAAAGAAATGTGCGGCACCATATATTGAAAAAGTAAGTTTATTTAAGAGCTAAATCAATATATTAAAGTTCCAATTGCTACTTCAGACAATTGTCTCTTACGGAATTTTAAAAAATTGCTTGCTTGCCTAACAATTAAGTGGAAGGGTCATTTCTTCAACTGGGATATCGTTTATATTAGTTTGGGTTACATATCCGTTTAAGGCAGGGACCGTATCAGTTATAACTATAAAAATCAATTGTAATTAATCATTTATGATTTATATTTTTAAAAGTCAATCGAAAAAATGATTTTTCATTTTTTATAAAAAATTAATTATAAAACTCATGAGTGAATTTTATTAAAAAAAATTAATAATAAAAATTAAGATTGATTTTTTTAAATTAAAATCAAAAATAAAAATCACTCAGTGATTTTTTTCGCACTTCATACATTTATTTAGAAAATACTAAAAAAAATCGAAATATACCGAAATTCAAATTCCCCAAAGCACTAAAATATGCCAAAAATACCAGATTGTACTTAACTATAAAAAAGAATAATAAATTCATATAAAATATTTGTTTATGGTAGATTTAATTTTAGAAACAGTAATTTTTCAACAGATTCTGCAGACAAATTGCATTGTAAATCCGTAAGGATACGTTTAAGATAATATAAGGGTAAACGTATTTTTTCTCTTCCCAGTACTTCATAATATCAGCATTGACATCAATCGGTTTCGGGTTGAAGGTTGAAATTTCAGTAATAGCCTTTTTTAAGTCGTCGGATTCCGGTTCATACTCTTCAACCTCTTCAAATGTGTTAAGATAAGCTTTGAGAAAGGAACAAGTACTTTGATTTCCATGCTCAAACACTCTAGTGCTTGCACTTTCGGATTGCAGAAGTCGATGGTTGTCCAGCTTGGTTTGAGGCACTATCCTGAAAGTAGAAGGATATTAATGAAATACTTTTAATTTGTTTTGGACTTTTTAGCATAAATAGTTTTTTATACTCTGTACCGAAGGTACACAGAGTATATTGGGTTTGTGCAAATGTATGTAACAGACAGAAGGAGGCATCTCCGACCCTATAAAGTATATATATTCTTGATCAGCATCAACAGCCCAGTCGATATAGCCATGTCCGTCTGTCTGTCCGTATGAACGAAGAGATCTCAGAGATGGTAAGAGATAGAGGTTTGAGGTGTATGGAACATATATTTCTTATACTTGCAGGCAGATCAAGTTAAGTTTTAATTTTTGCCACGCCCCATGCCTCCCCCGCAAATTAAAAAAAAACGAAATAACTCCCCTCAAGATAGATAGTTCAAACATTCTAGACATATATTCTACTACTTATTTTCTTTCTTACTTGTTTTTATTTAAATTTTTATATTTACCTTCTTTTTCAATTCGTATATTTGTTGCATCAGGATCTTTAAATGGTTCTTTGCGTATGCCAGGGAAATTGGGTTCTTCAAAATCCGCCGGGTTCGTGGATCCAAATATATTGTGGAAAGAAGTGTCGAGTTTTCCATCATATAATTGCTCAGCTTCAAATTTGTTTGTGCTAATATAGGCTGGCCGCAACGTTTCAACCAGGTCAATAACGGTAGTCCATTCGGGGGGCATTAAAATTTCAGTCAACACCAACTTATCCTCACAAAAATCCTTTAACACAGGTTGATTTTTATTTTCTGGATCAGGAAAATAAAATAAAAAACTTATTTGATTATTTTAATTGATTTTTTGAAATAAAAATCAATATTTAAAAATAATTTTTAAAATAAAAATCAAAAATAATTTTTACCATTGATATTTAAAAATCAAAAATCAAAAATAACGGTTCATTACATACTTCCAAAATCCATAAAAAAAAAAACAAATATATTCATATATTTGATGTAAGTGTAAGACATCTGCATCCTCATGATTTTTTAGTTTAAAATTTACCGCTTTACCGTTATTTTCGGTCTTTGGTTTAAGGTCCAAAGTGGCTTCCCATTTGAATGATTCAATTTGATTTAAATTTGAATAAATATTTTCCCGCCTTGCCGTGGGGCAACACTTTCAGTATTGAACATTTCATTAATAGGGTCACACTGGCGCTAGCAATTGCGCCATTAACATATTTAGTTTAACTTGAATTTGTTTAAAGCTGCCAAATGACAGACCAGGAAGATGAAGCTGAACTGCCTCCGCCCACCTCAGCACCTTCGGGTCAAATAAAAGCCATAGCCCAGGATACAGTTCACAAAATTTGCTCTGGCCAGGTGGTGCTCAGTCTGGCCGTAGCTGTAAAAGAGCTGGTGGAGAATGCCATAGATGCGGGAGCCACTCTGGTAGAAGTTAAGCTCAAGGAACAGGGACTGCAGGGCCTGGAGGTCAGTGACAATGGCTGCGGTGTGGAGGAGTCCAATCTGGAGGGCATGAGTAAGTGTGTAAAGTAGGGGCTGCCCAAAGCCTATGCTCTAACTTCCACTCGAGCACACACACACAGCACCCGACCATAACCGGCGGTTTCTCTCTATCTCTTTCATGTGGTTGTTGTTCTTTTACAAATGTTTTTGCTTATATGTATTGGTGTGTGCTCTGTCTGGGCAACTGTATTAAACACTTGCTCTGATTTCCTCCTACTTCTTTCTCTCCGCCAGCTGCCAAGTATCACACCTCAAAAATACGTGAATTTGTGGACTTGCTGGGTGTGGAAACCTTTGGTTTTCGTGGTGAGGCTTTGAGCTCACTTTGTGCCTTGTCCGACATGACCATACAGACGCGTCACAAATCCAAGGAAGTGGGTAGGTGTTGTCCTGTGTATCAATTAATTTTCAACTAATCCTTTAACCTTACAGCGCTTAAAATTGAACTTGACCATGAGGGCAAAATCAAGCAGCGTTCGCCCTGCGCCCGCGGCATAGGCACCACCGTCTCACTGGCCAATCTGTTTGTTACCCTGCCCGTGCGTCGTCGCGATTTCACGCGCAACATTAAAAAGGAATTCAACAAAATGTGCCAAATATTGCAAGCTTATTGTCTGGTCACCAAAGGAGTTCGTTTAATTTGTAGCAATCAAACGGCCAAAGGTGCAAAATCCATGGTTCTACAAACACATGGAGCTCAGGAGGTTTTGGCTAATATTTCGGCTGTATTTGGTAGCCGACAAGTGGCTGAACTGGTGCCGCTTAAGTCGCCCTTTGAGCAGGGTGAACTAAATGAGGCCGCTTTGAGAAGTGAACTAGAATCCACCACCCAGTTCAATGCGGAGGATATAGAACGTCTAAATCAGGCAGACTTTCAGCTAGAAGGTTTTATATCCAGTTGTCGTCATGGAGCAGGCCGTTCCAGTCGAGATCGTCAGTTTTTCTATGTCAATTCGCGTCCCTGTGATCCCAAGCAGGTAAGTGTATGAATTCCATGATGAAAGTTGGTATAAACTCTACTACTCCACAGATAGCCAAGGTCATGAACGAAGTATATCATCGCTATAATGTGCAACAGCAGCCTTTTATATACCTCAATATAGTAATAGCTCGCTCCGATGTGGATGTTAATCTGACGCCCGACAAGCGCCAGTTGTTGCTAAACAATGAGAAGATTTTGCTGCTGGCTCTAAAGAAATCTCTGTTGGATACATTTGGCAATTTGCCTTCCACGTTTCAAATGCAAAATACCACTATAGTAAGCATGCTGGAGCCAAGAGTAAAGGAAGAGACAGCTAAAGAAAAAGCCGACGAGTCGGAGGAAGTTCCTTTAAGCTCCTCCCAACGTTTTATGGATGTACTAACTCAATGGCGACGTACGGGCGATACCAAAGGCACAGCACCTCAAGTTCCGCTTAAAAGACGTTGCCCCGAAACTGAAGAATTGGCTGTACGTTCACAGAAACTACAAAAGATTCAGAATTTTCTGACACAAGAGACGCCCAAAGTTGAGCTAAGCTGCAAAAGCGACTCGGAAAAGGAAGAGGAACCGGCTGAAGAGCAGGCAAAGTTGAATGAAAGTTTTCTAAATCTCAAACAAATGAAGGCAGAATCACTGGGTGGGTAATTGCATTACTTTAGTTGCCTTGAAATAATTTTTCTGTCTATTTACAGCGTACGATCAGTTAACTCAGCCGGCTCGAATTGATTGCAAGGTCTTGACCCCTTTAAAAACGCGCTTAAGCATAGCCGAAAAAAAGCCCGAGGTGGCCCAAACAGAACCCCTTCCAATGCCTAGCTCACAGACCTCCACAGATGATGATGACGATGAAAGAATTCGCATCGAATTCGATGGCAATAGTGATGAAGATGAAGAGTCATCCATTATATTCAGTGGCGAGTTACGTACCACCTTGGAGCAAATTGCCATTAGTCTCAAGGCACAAGAGCAGCGGCAAGCCGAGCATAAACAACGCCTTAAACTACAACGTTTGCGTTTCAAAAGTGAAATTAATCCCACACAAAATCAAAAGGCCGAGGATGAATTACAAAAAGAAATTGCCAAAGAGGATTTTGCACACATGGAAATTATTGGACAATTTAATTTAGGCTTCATCATTGTCAAACTGGCCGATGATCTGTTTATAGTGGATCAGCATGCGGCAGATGAGAAATATAACTTTGAGACCTTGCAAAGGAGCACTCAACTGGAATATCAACGTTTGGCAGTGCCACAAACGCTGGAACTGACTGCAGTGAATGAGATGATATTAATGGATCATCTGAATGTGTTTGAAAAGAATGGCTTCAAGTTTGAGATTAATGAAGAAGGTGAGCGCAATTAGTTAATAAAGTTTAGAAATTCATTATTAATTTGAGAATATTTTTTTTTTAGCTCCCGCCACCAAGAAAGTTCGTCTGCTGGGTAAACCCTTTAGCCGTAATTGGGAATTTGGCAAGGAGGATATCGATGAGCTTATCTTTATGCTGCAGGATGCACCCGAGGGCACCATATGTCGACCCTCGCGTATACGTGCCATGTTTGCCTCTCGCGCCTGTCGCAAATCCGTAATGATTGGCAAAGCCCTTAACAGAAAAACCACCATGAAGAGACTCATTACACAAATGGGAGAAATTGAACAGCCCTGGGTAAGTGTAGTGAAAATAAATTATGATAAAATTGAAAATTGGAGAATCAGATAACTTTTAGACAGGATCACTGATCAAAAACAAAGGATAATTTTAAAATTTGTATTGGCACAGTTGAGATATGCCAAAGGCAATGGGTTTAAGAAAAACGAATACAAAATATCATATGATAAGTTCGGAAACTAAGACCAACATAAAATTAAATCAAGTTCTTTTTGGTTCCTAAACTAGACTAGGTTAAGCTCAGATGCTTCAAGAAATTTATCATAGGTTTACTCTTTGAACCAATGACACTTTGTAAGAAAAAAAAAACATTTTTATAGAAAAGCTTCAAATTAAGTTAATCAGAGAAGGCAAACCGCTTGAGTGATTTATAAAGATTTTTAACCACTGTTTCGGAACTCTATTTGTAGCTTACCGAACCGCGGTTTTGGTTTGTTTAAGTGGTTCAAACTAGGGATGTCGGATATTTGAAAAAAATCAATATAGATATTTTTTTCTATATTCAAAAAGTATCATTTCGATATGGATATTTTATTGATAAAATAATCGAAATTATCAATATTTTCGATATTTTTAATGAAAAGAAAGCTTTATCTAAAGAATAAAGAGGTCTTTTGGGGTAATTGAGGTGTCTTTTGAAGCGTATTAAAAACTAAATTCTGTTTGCGATCAAAATCTACAGATTAGAGATCCCAAACCTAAAAAAAATGTAGATCAAATTTATTCATATAAGAATATCGATATTTTTGTCGACAAATCGATATATAAATATTGGATATTTTACTAAGATATATCGAATATTTTTTGGGATATTTTCGGCGATATTGTTAGTTCTGTTGTTGACGATGTGTTTACTTTTCAACTTCAGCGTCTTCTTTTACTATACATTTTTGAATAAGTTTCCGCAAAATCAAAAAAAGTTTCAAGTCTTAGTTAAGCGGGCATTTTATTGATAAAAGAAGTAGCACCCAAAATTGCTAGAAGAAATAATAGAAAATTATTGAATTCGTATGTTCGAAAAAACAAAAATTCAGAATATCTGTAATTTTTTTTTATGTTCTTAAGCTCAGGAATTATGTATATTATATGATTTTAAACGGTTTTACAAAATTGTTTAAGATCAGAAGACTATATCCTATAGTTTTCATTGGGTTCAATCGGTTAAAAATGGGTTTGACTGGGAAAATATATTTGTTTTTGATGGTAATGTGATCAAATTTTGAAGTCAAGTCATATTCTTAATGATTTGGAATTTATTAAAATCTGACAGCTATATCCAATATATATTTTATCGGTTAAATCAGTTGGAGTGAGTTTTTGCATGCGTATTAAGTCGAAGTAAGCTTTAAAAACTAAAACGGTCGGACTGAAAATCGGTTTTCTGTTGTAAGCTATTTCTGCTTTCCTACTCTGTCGAACCATCGAAAAAGGCAGAGTAAACGTTTTATATGTATTTATTTGACCTGACGGGCCGACACAAGGCGAACGCATGCCAAGGCTAATGCCATAAGAGCCAAAAATATTTTTCAGTCGCTCGGCAGCGCTTGATGAAGTAGGTCAGAGCCGCTTTTTCATCGCATTACAACTACAATCTCCATTTTACGCCTCACTCTTGCTGTTCATGTCGTATTTTTATAAAATTCTTGATCCTGTTTAATCAATCAATCCGTTTTTCAATATTTTGCTACTAATATCGAATCATCCGATAGTAAGCTTTCTGGTTCATTCCTTCTTCGAGTTTGCTGACGAAACACTGTGAATATTGAGAGTAAATTTTTTATAATGATCGAATTTAAATCATTGGACGATCTCAAGTAATAAAAAAATAATCTAAATGTGATTCAAGAAATGCTCTTCGTTTGTCATGTTGAGGCAGGTCGTCAAAATTGTTTAGCTGTGTTTAAAAAAGACGTATACCTTCTTATCTAGACAAATCACATATTTATTTAAGCAGTTACTTATCCTAAGGCAAACGCAAACAGCAGTGTCTTCATAATACGTACTAACTGTGTGATTAGTTAATGATCCTAAGCTATTAAAGTCACCTTGAACTTAACTGTAACAATATAGATTAAATAACCTTACTCTTAAAACCCTTTGAAACCAAATCCGCGACCTTGGAGACCTCACGACCACGTGTCTCGGGTAAATAAAATTTGGTAAGCAAAAACAGCAGCGAGGCAAACAAGGAGAATACCAAAAAGACCCAAGAGCCCAGTAGGGTGTGCATGGAGGGAAAGAGAAAACCCACCAGAAAGTTACAGCCCCAGCCCACCTGATTGCCTATGGAATTCGCCACCGAGCGGGAGGGTACCTCAAAAGCTCTACCGAAAAAAAAACTATTTAAAAAGAAATTATTTTTACTCAAAACACCACAAACCTGCGCCTATAAAAGAAGGCATGGGTCCCAAAGCTAACTGAAAGGCAATCAAATACAGAAAAATGCTTAAAATGGTGCCAAAAGAGAACCAAGGAATCTGAACCTAAAATTGAAATAAAACTGAAAATTAATTTATGTCCGCTTATGATCCATTTACTTACCGTATACTCCACCAACCAGGCAAACATAAACATTAAGATCCCACAAAAGCCTGAAGATAATTGCATTAGAGTGCGTCTATCAAACTTGGCCATCAGTAAAGGACTCATTAGAGAAACAGCCAGATTAATATTTCCCGCACAAAGAGTTAACCATTCGGCAGTGCTGGACGATAGACCGCCAGCACGAAAAATAGAGGCGGAATAGTAAAAAATCTATGTAAAAAAAAATAAGAAATATTTTTACAGTATTCCAAACAGTTTACAAAACTAACCGCCGAACAACCCGTCAGCTGCTGTCCTCCTTGATAGGCACAGAGTAAGACCAAAGGCAGCAGCATTTTTGGATCACCAAGTACTTCACCCAAACCACGAGTGCTACCATCGCCCGAGGCTTCTTTATCCATGGCTTGCAACTCCTGCTCTATACCCAAATCACTGCCACGCAAACGTATCAACATTTGTCGTGCCTCCTGTTGCCTTTGCTTCACTATATACAACCATTTGGGACTTTCCGCATAATAACGGAATGGTATATAGCATATAACCATAAATATCACATAGAAACTTAAAGCCAAATGCCAATCCTGTTCGCCACCAAAGAGAGACTGTAAAGTAAATATTTGCGATACAACCATGCCAATGGAGAAACCCACAGCACAGCAAACGCCCAAAGTTCCTCTCTGTGATATGGCCGCTATTTCACTATGATACATGGGCAAACAAGTGGTGACCAGACCACCACCGAGGCCAACCACCACACGACCAATTAGTAGCAGCTCCACCGAATGCAACCAGCGGCAAGTGAGAAACATTAGAGCAGCCAGCAGCAATAGGAAGCCACTTAGCAGAAAGCAACCACGTCGACCAAAACGATTGGCTGCCCAGCCGGCACACGCTGAACCCAGCACACCACCAATTAAATAGATGGCCACAATTAAAGCCCACAAGGTGTCCAAAGTGGAGGGAGAAATGGTCAGATTATAGTTTTCCCAGAGCATGAGCTGACACCAGGAACGCATGTGCTGAAAAAAAATATAAAAGGAAAAATTATTTACCGGTATAAATACCGTACGTACCGGTACAAGTATATTTATTTTGTATTAAATTTTTTTTTAATTATTTCAAGTTTTCCAAAAAATAAGTGGATGAATGGATCTTTACCGATTTAGATAGATTTGAACCCATACTATTAGACAACAGTTCAATATAGCTAATAATATGCTGGAAAAGTACTCAAATATGTATATCAGTTCTAAGAACCAACAAAAACAGATTGAAACATAAAATCTGTCTAAGCTTTTTTATTAAAACATTATTTTTTTAGGGCGAAATTTGATTAAAATCCAGAAACTTCATTTCTAAAATTTATAATATCATTTTGACATAAAAATTATGGTATGGTTCCAGTTTTTCGGTTCCTATTATAACGGTTAACGGTTCTCAATAAAATTTTAATATCGGGTCCGGTTTCGATACCAGTACCTGCCGTTAATCGGTTTATTTCGGTTAACGGTTATGGTACTATTCCCTGGCTTCAATTTATCACAAAATATTTGATTTTTTACAGAGCGTTTGAAATTTGGGTTTAGTAATAGATTGGGGGATCCAAAACTGAAAAATCAATGTGGTCCGGTTTAATATTTTTACCTTTTTTACTGCCACAGACAAATAACACTAGGCAACATGGTCCAGTTTATAGAAGGAGGGGTGTTGATTCTAAATGATTTTCGAGTGCGAATCTATTTACCAAAATGATGCATCACGCCAGGATTTTTTGAAATTTAAGCCTTAAGTTGGCAAAAGTGAATTTTTTTCAGCATTTTAAGGCATATTACGTTAATTTTTAACCCCCTTGATATTATCGGAAAGATATATTCTTTAGCTTTAAAATTAATCATCCCAAACAATTCTGTCATTATACACTTGAAAAGTGTATATTAATTATGCCCAGGAGTTTGTAAAGCATAGAAATATTCATTTCCGACCACATAAACTATATATATTCTTGATCAGGATGACGAGCCGAGTTCATTTCGGCTCTTTAAGAATAACCACCATCCATTCAATAAACTAAAAAAAGTTTAATTTTCTTTTTAAAATTTTGATGAAAATTTGTCTTAATAGCCATTACCAAAGATTTTTTCGAACTTAAAACTAAGCTATGTATCCACATGCCAATAATCTGCTCAAAAGTTGCCGAAAAATTTGATGACGTCATTCCCGAAAATCTGTGAGCTCAGGGGGATTGTTTCTGATTGACGGACAGAGCTTTTTCTGTTAAAGTGCAAGAGGCGCTCTACTTTCAACGTTCAATTCGTAATGGTATTGGTCCTACAATTTTTAGCCTTGTTACTGATTGGAGCTATGACTCGTTTAATATGGTCAAAACAGGAAAATCGCAACCGAAATGTACAAAAATTAATTTAACAGAAAATCTTACCACAGCAGGAGTATTGATCACTCCCATGCAATAGCCACAGGGTAAAGCTGACCCAATAGTGCTGCCCACTGTGCTCCATACCAGCAACGAAGTCCACTGCACTTTGGGTTGCTTCTTGAATTCAACCAGCTGAGAGCTAGCACTTTCCACTTCCATTGTGATCACTCGCTAAAAATCAACTGGAAGCAGCTGCAGCATTCGCCATATTTAATCTGACATAGACTTGACAAGGGATTTAGCATATTTATTTTAGACACTAAGATTGAAATGACGAAAGCAAAACCTTTGATTTAAAGCCGTCTGCAACTAGTGGAGCCACCTCAGATGGATCACGCCCCCGTGTTTCGGGCAAGTAGCGTTTTGTCAGGCCAAAGAGCAGTAAGCAGTTAATAGAGAACGGCAGAAAAACCAAAGCGCCCCAGGCATTCTGAAGAGTGGGAAATGCCATGCCAATGATGAAATTGCACAGCCAATAGACAATGCTACCCAAAGCCATGGCCGCTGGGCGTGGAGTTACTTCAAAAAGTTCTGAAAGGAGTTCGAAAAGGGCTGAAGAAATGGATAAAACAAAATGTTGAAAGCAAGGCTGCAAACCTATGAACTTCTGCAGATTTTTGAACGCTTCTCAATAAAGCATTGGGTTGGGATCACACTTCACTTCATCGACCATCATTTAAGTACATATTCTTAGTTTTGTAAAGGTTATGCCCTATACTGTACGATGTTTCTGTTCTTTTCGGTTCCAGTTATATCGGATCTTGAATACCGATTTTCAAAAAATTTGATTTATCGGTTCCAGTTCTGAGTTTTAATCGGTGCTTTTCGATAATCGGTTCGATTATCGGTGTGATTTCCAGGTTTTTATTCGAAAGGCCAAGGTTTATACGAAAACCTCTAGAGATTATCGGGACACCACCTAATATTCTGAAAATTGAATTAATATTTTGAACCAAATTATTTTCCAAAAATGATTCAGATTATTCATTTAACGAATCCGGATCGAAGGACCAAAAAAAATCTCGAACCTAAACGGTTCTGAAGTGTTATGTTTCGGAATTGTTCGGCTTTTAAAAAATTGTGTTCGTTGTAAATATTTAAAAAAAAATTATTCAAGCTCTAAAAAAGCGACTAGAATTAATATTTTGAACCAAATAATTTTCCAAAATTGATTCAGAATGTTTGTTAAATGATTCGGCTTGAAGGACCTAAAAAACGGAGCCAAAAACGGTTCTGAAGTGTATAGTTTCGCACTTCGTCGTCTTCTGAAAAATTGTGTATGTTGTAAATATTTTAAAAAAATTATTCAAGCTTTAAAAAATCGACTTGGATTAATATTTTGAACCAAATAATTTTCCAAAATTGATTCAGATTATTCGTTAAATGATCCGACACGAGGAACCAAAAAAAAAATCTCGAACCAAAACGGTTCTGAAGTGTTTAGTTTGCAGCCTTGCTTAAAAGATTTTACCAGCTCCCACAAAAAAGGGCATAGGTCCCAGGCCAAACTGGAAAAAGAAAATGTATAGAAAAATACAGGCAATACAGCCCAAGGCAAACCAGCTAAAGCTTTCCTACAAAAATGAAAGTAAGTCAAGGATTAATCAAATTATTTGAATACCTACAATAAAGTAAAGCATCATGGCAAACAGAAACAAGCAGATGGTGCAAAAGAAGGTGGAGAAAAGCATTAAAGGACGACGATTAAAACGCTCCATAAGTACGGGTCCCAACATTGAGGTGGCCAAATTGAGCGAACCAGCTCCCAGATTGGCCCACTCCGCGGCTTGAGTAGACAGACCCGCCTTGCGAAAAATGGACACCGAATAGTAAAAGATCTGTAAGATTAAGATGATCACTTAGCTTAGCTAAAAACAGGATAATAATTAGCTCAACCCACCGCATTAATGCCGGACAACTGCTGGCCACCCAAATAGGCACACACAATAATCAAAGGCAGACGCAGCTGTGGATTGCTTAAAACTTCTCGGAAACCACTGGCCGTCACCTTAGCATTAGCTTCCTGTTCCATGTCAAACAGTTCCGCTTGTAAAGCCAAACTCTCCGGGCTAAAGCCACGCAGTTGTTCCAGCTGACGTTGAGCTTCCGCCTTGCGTCCTCTAACAATATACAACCATTTGGGACTCTCTGGATACCATCGAAAGGGAGCATAGCATATAACCACCACAATGCCATAGAAAGCCAGGGCTATATGCCAATTATCGGGTCCACCAAATACCGTTTGAAGACTACAGATTTGGGCCAAAACCACACCCGCCGTCAAGCCCATGGGACAGAGCGGAGCCAAGCTGCTTCTTTGCTGCAAAGCAGCCAACTCACTGTGATACATGGGCATAAAGGAGGTAACCAGACCACCGGCCAGACCCACTAGCAAACGTCCCAAGAGCAACAATTCCACAGAGCTCAACAGGCGGCAGCTGTAAAAACACCAGGATCCCAAGGTCAGCAGTATGCCGCATATATAGAAACAGCCACGACGTCCGAAACGGTTGGCTACTCCTGCACCCGTTACAGAACCCAAGGCACCACCCACCAGAAAAATGGACACCACCGCCGACCAAAGCCATTCCAAGGCCGTAGGTGTTAGGTTAAGGTCATAACGTAACAATAGTGTCTCATGACACCAGGCACGCATATGCTGAATAAAATTAGTTAATGCAAAACAAAGCTTATTTAAATTTTTAGTCAAAACTTGCCACCGCTGGACTGTTCATTACACCCGTGCAATAGCCCACTGGTACCGCCGCTCCCAAAGTGGAACCAAGTCCGGCCAAGTTCAGCCACCAACTCCATTTGGGCTGCTCCTGTGCAAATAATTTAATAACACTTTATTTTTGTGGGAACGTCTTACCTCTTGATGTTTTTGTGCCATTAAGGGTGCTTTCAGTGGACTCAATGACTGGGCTTCAAGTGACATCTTGCCGCTTAAATGATGGAAAATATCTTTACCAAAGATTATATTTCATTTTTCTCGCCCACCAGTCGAGACACAGAGATTAGGGCTCAGGTTTATGAACCAGATCAGATAAAAGCTAGCAAAGGCGATGCAATTAATGCGAGAAAAAGGGAGAAATCAGAGATTAAAACCAATTCAAATATGGGTTACGGTATAGATAACTGTTCGGGAAGATTGTCATATAACTAGGTGGGATGAAAAGTAACCTCATTGACCGCCAGAGTGCGCAGCTATCGCAAAAAACGTTTATTGTACCTTATAATCCAGTCATATTCAGGCAAACATGTCAAATTTCAGCGTAATGCAGTTTTTCGTTTTGACAGCTGATTGTTGTTGACTTTAAAAAAAAAAACTTTTTTTCGTTCCCAAGGAGGTTATTTTTCAGCCCACATATACATCCTTTTTACACAGAAAAATTTATCATGACAAATGCCCTTTAAAGTATGCTATGTCCATGAATAGGAATTATTAAGGAACATTTTTCTTTAATATTTTCCTTTACACTCATATATTTGTATAACTATAACCTCTCTGACAATATGAACAAATGCACAGTGTAAACTATGTATGACTCTTCCATATCCGACTTGTTCACATAAAGTTTGCATACTTTTATGGGCATTTATCACGATACATTTTTATAAACTTGAAAAGTGTATATTAATTTTGCCCAGAAGTTTGTAACGCATAGAAATATTCATTTCCGACCCCATAAACTATATATATTCTTGATCAGGACGACGAGCTGAGTTTATTTCCGCTTGTCCGTCCGTCCGTCTGTCTGTTTCTACGCGAACTAGTCTCTCAGTTTTAAAGCTATCGAGCTGAAATTTTGCACAGAGTCTTCTTTTTACTGCACGCAACTAATATATCGGAACCGGACGGATCGTTAGAAAAACTTTTTTGTTTTTCATCGTATCGTCCCCAATCTGGTATATATTAGTTTTATATGCTTTCACATAATTTTGAAAAAATTATCAAAATCGGATGACTATAGCATATAGCTGCCATAGGAACGATCGGTCGGAAAATGTGTTTTACTAAGAAAAGTTTTTTTATGGTGTCAAATTTTTATTATCAATGATTTAAAAATTTAAAAAATCAGTTGGAGTAAAGTTTTTCAAGTGTATCAAAACTTCGGCACAGTCGAAGTTAGCTTTGCCTTCTCGTTTGTGTATAAACTTAGTAATAGTATGCTTACGATTAAACAAGTTGTGATTCGAAATTGTCTCAATTTAAGATAAATATTTAGTTATAAATAAATAAATAGTTTTTAATTTATCAAAAATAGAGGAAAGACAGGGAATTATACCGGAAACGAAAGCCAAGTACCCTTATAGGAACCGATATTACAATTTTATTGAGATCCTAAAACCGTTAACCGATATAACACTGCTTGACAAAATGGAAGTCTTTTGGAGAAACTCAATGGATCAAAGCAACTTTTTCTAAAGCACGAATATCGCCATGAAAAAAATTGTATTGGCTGGTTATCAAGATATTTAGAACTGTTCTCGTTTCCGAATTCGATTGATTGGAATTGATAATGGTTCTTATTTCCAAGAAACGATTAGAAAATTAGATTAGATTAGAAATCAGGGATTAATCCCGAAACGAATATCGGTTCCGGTACCGATTCCGGTACGTACCGAAATAATAATTTCGGTTAAAGGTTCTAATTCGGTTTTCGTATTACTTTGGTTTTCGATTCCGATGCGGTACCCAGATTTTTATATCGGTATACCGATACAAGTAATATTCAAAAATTTCTGTGGGGTTTTCTACCCAAAATTTCTATCTATAGCTATGAAAACCATTTTGAGGAGTCGATAAAAAGAGCCAGTTCCCCTAGGGGCAAGTGACAACCCAGATCTTCATAGAATGCTTTTATCGGGTACTGGGTGCGTTTTCTAAGAAGTACAGGGCAGTCGCATAAAAGGTGTTGGATGCTTTCTTTTACATTCATAAAGCTACGACAGATCATTTAAGCCCGTTATGGTTCCAATCATAACTTGAACCCATACTATTTATAAGTCTACGGTCCAGTATAGCCCATAATATGTTATTAAAATATTCAAAGGGCTTTAAAAACACTCTAAACATAAAATTTCCCTTAAATTTCCCTTACATTACATTTTTTAAAATATTAATACACAAATTTTTTAAAATTTGGAAATAATATTTCTAAATTTGATTGCGAGATTTGATTAAAGTTAAGATACTTCATTTTCTAAATTATAAGTACATTTTTCTAACATTTCTATAATTAACAGAAAATTTTTTTTAACTTAGAAATTCTTTATTGCATCAGAGGATTTATATTTACCAAAGAAAAGATTTTTTCACTTTTAGAACATTTTTTTTTATATCTTAAAAAAAGAGTTTGATTCTGGTTTTTCTTTAAGGACGAATTTCTATCAATGTATATTTGAAATAATCATAAATCAGTAAGATAAATAATTAGAAATCGAAATTGTACCGGTATTATCGTTGCGATATAGATCCGGGTTTTTCGGTTCCTATTATAATGGTTAACGGGTTTTGATTCTGCAACAAATTTAAATAACGGTTCCGGTTTTAAACCGGTACGTGGCTTGAAACGGTATATTTCCGTTCACGGTTCCGGTATTATTCCCTGGTAAAATTGTTTTTCCATCAATACAGTCAAATGAAGTTAAATATAAATTGGAACTTAATTAGCGAATAACACTAAAGGTATTGTGGTACGGGAATATTTACTAAATTCGATTCCGCATGATTTGATCGAAAACGGAAAAACTCCTGATTAATCAATAATCGTTTTTTTTTTTAGTTCTGTTAGTTATTGATCTGGATTTATCCAAGCCTCCTAAATATCTCGTAGTAAATCTCATTTTCACACTATAAGCGTAGTAGAAATGTACAGTAAGATGACTGCATACGACATTACAATGGGTCCAAATGCTAATGTCTTAAGTCTGCTTGGTGAAACCCCAGCAACCGCTCTAATCTAACCTTACCCAAGCTTGCTTAAGGCAATTAGCATTATATCTTTCTAAAGATGTTTTTTATCTACCAGATCTTAGAATACAAGGAACAAACTTTAGTGTTGAAAGTTCTTGGGTTGCTGGAACAGATAATATTGTTAAGTTTCCGTTTTTAAGACCTTTCCAAAATTTTTAAAATTTGTCGATGTTGTCTTGGACAATTTTTAAAGGAATAATTTAGATCATTGACGGAATTCATTTTTTTTTTATTTTTCTCTTGTGATTTCTATAGCTCTCACAAAGTTTTTATTTTTTATTTTAAATATGTACTCTCATTAAGAATTTTGTTCGTTAATAAAATAACTTAATATTGGAGAACGAACCTTTTTTTAATAAACGGTTTGGTTCGGGTTTATGTCCGGGAGGTCCAAAATGAATAAGGTTCTAGTTCTCAGGGGTTCTATTCCTGACCGGTTTGCAGCCTTGCTATCGATTATCGATAACATCAGGATAACTAGACGACAGAATTTTTAGCTTGGCGATTTTTGAAATATGAGGCCCCAAATACTTGAGAAAAAGTGTTGTTTATTGGAATTTCAAAAAAAAAAAATATGAGATTTTAATGGGAGCGATTCGATAAGTGAACGACAGCTAAGCTTTCTGTTTTCTGTTTCTGACAATAAAAACTTGACAATGATTAATGAATATCGACATAATTCAACACATAGGATTGCCGAAAAGCTTAATGTATCACAGAAAACAGTAAACAACTCATCTTAAAATTCTGGGATACGTCAACAAGTTCAGTTTTGGGTAAATCATAATATTCCCTACTCATACTTTGCGTTCCAGGGTTCGAACCCTTCGAAACATTTTAAGTTCAGGTTCCAAGAATTGAAAATTCAGTCCCATTACATCCATACCATGACATCTTTAACTTGATCTGTTATTTCCTTAGATGTTTGTATACATAGAATAAAAACTGATGCTTTCCGGTTCCGTTTCTGTTCACAAATTGTCAACTGTTAATATCTGTTAATTTTTTATCTCTTTGCAGAATTGTCCACACGGTCGTCCTACCATGCGGCATCTAATCAATATCACGATGCTGATGGATGACAAAGCAGATGAAGCCCCACCTAAACAGAAGCCACAATAAATACATAAAAAAAACACAGCAATTGCAACAAGTGTATTTTATTTCTCTTAGCCGGTAGCTCGTCACACGTGTGGCACGTGGTGCATTCATTATCATAACATTATCTTGATCCATTTACACACTAATAGTGCGAAAGATATTAAACCCGCTGTGAGCCGTCGAGAGTATCACGCCCGGCAGTTGGGCATGCCAGTGCAATTCCTTAATCTCCTTCTGACCCTGATGTATGAACAGCAGCTGCGGTGGTAGCTTATTTAGCTCCTCTTCATTTTGAGCCTGAGCCTGCTGAGCCTCTTGATCGGCATCCTTTTCCACAGCCAAATCCCATAATGCTATCTGATCATCATCACCACCTGAGGCCAATATGGTGGCCTCACTGGGATTCCATTCGACAGTGGTTATGTGATCGGTATGATGCTTAAATGTGGCAATGGGTTTCTGGCTTTGGAATTGTCGCAAATCCCAGATATGCAGAAAACCATCATCGCCGCCACTGGCTATAAAGGGTTCTGTGTGATTCCAGGAGATCACATTAATGTCGCTCTCATGGGCATCTGTGCAGGTCAACATGCAGGCCTTCTGCGGTGCCGCCCGACAATCCCAAATGCGTATGGTCTTGTCCACCGAGCAGGAGGCCAGAACACTGCGCTCATTGGGACTCCATTGTAAATCCTCCACGGATTGTGTATGACCCACCAGGGGTCGCTGATCTACCTTCCAGCTGCCATCCTCTAGCGGACTCCAAATGTGTATATCCCGACGACAATCGCCAGTAGCTAGAACCCCTTCGGCACTGGGACTCCAATCAATGGCAAAACCCTCCTGTTGATGTCCACTAAATGTAAAGACGGGACGTGCCTCGGTCTGCTCATATTGCTTGAGCAGCTGTGCATCTTCAACTGCCTGCAAAGGCTGTGACAGATTCCATATATTCACGCGTCCCAGTTCGCTCCAAGAGGCGGCATACACGGTATTTCCCAGGCGACGAGCACGCACACGATTCACACAACCCTGATGCTTGATCAAAGCACAGGTCATCTGTGGTTTTTTCAGCTCATCTTTGTCGGCCATCTCATCCTGATCATCCTCCAGCTCTTCATCATCATCATCGTCATTGTCATCACCCTCCAGAGTCTTGTGTAAATTGCTCATTTTCATTACAATCAGATTGTTGACATGAGTCCGAGCTGCTTGGGTGCCGGCCACAATGTAGGCGCTCATGGGAAATGCCTCTCGACTGGGGCCCAGCTCATCGGGTATGATGTCAAAGCTTAGGCAGGGTGCACCTGTAGAGGCCTGATGTAGCATTACATAGGCACTCTCATCGCAAACAAGTTCCTCATCTTCCGCCAGAGTTTTGGTAGGCAAATACACTTCTTTTGGTGGCTTTGACGACTCCTCGCCCTCACTATCGCTATCCGGTTCCATGTCGCTCTCGGCATCTTCGGGCTCTACCACCTCCATGCTCAACTCATCAGTATCAGTGCCCTCAACTTTGTCCATGGTAATCTTGCCCAGGATTTAAATGCCTTTTGTTTTGAAGCTGCACGTGCACGCTCGATAATAAATGAATATCGATTTTAGGGTGACCAGAGCAGGAAAAAATTACTACCGCTTATTTGAACCCGGCACCTAAGCAAGACTTTGTGAAAGCAGAAAGCTGAAATAAGAAACTGTAAATGCCAAATAATGTATTAATTTTTAAAATATAACAAAGCAGCTTTAATTATTTTCAACAGAATTTTTTAACAGTTTTTGATAAGTGCAGAAATTACGAAATTTTGCGCTCGAACAAGGTTGTTAAATTTTGTTTAATAATAAAGTTAATTTAATCTGAGTTGACTCTAAAGCATTATTTTAAATTTATTTATTTAATTTTTTTTATATTTACATTTTCTTCAAACCCTCCAGCCCTGGCCTGTTATCGAACATGGTCACCCTTATTTACCTGCCAGAGTTGTCAAAGCATTTACCCCTCGTGTCGAAGCTAAATAAAATATTAAATCAAGTTAAAACTGAAATTGAGCACATAACTCGAGTTGGCTTTAAATAAATACAACAATTTCTTCAAATAAAATAAATAAATCAAAATGGTAAAATCAGCAAATCCCTTTAATATTGTGCGCAGCATCTACAACAATGAGTTCCAGTGGTAAGTCTTATTACAACTCCTGCTGCTGACTTTACATAATCCCCTCCCCCCCCACTTTATTTTCTCTGCAGGATGCTGGTCAAGAGCTTTGGCATGTTCTTTCTGGGTGTACGCATGGCCAAGGAGTTTGTCGGTGTGGAACTGATGCCCTCTGTGGGACCGGCTTAGTATGCAATATCAAACAAAATTCAATACCAAGTTAAAGTTAACTAATTATAATGTTAAAGAAAGCAGAAATATATATACAAATGTCTTGAGCAGCGGAGGAGATTAGCTGCGGCTCACAATCAGTTCCTTGATTTTCGACTCATCCGCATCGATTTCGTGTATCAGGCTGTTGGCCAGCACACTGGGCGTCATCTCGCGTTGTAGGAAATTGGCCACCAATTTGCGACTGGGCACCGCCCCGCCATGGGCCAAAATCTCTGAGCGATATTTCTCGCCCGCCTGTCGATTAAAGGGATTGGCCTCAAAATACGTTTGCCATATCCAAGAGGCAATGGTCTTGGATATCAAATAGGCATAGTATTTGGCCCCATAGCCAACTAGATGGGAGAAGCGCAGCTGCCAGGCTGTATTCTCCACATAGGGTAGTCCATAGTAGCGATTCTGCACGCTTTTGAGTATCTCAGTGGTATTGCCACCCTGACCAGCCATTTCACCATGATACACCTGATCCAAAGCCGAGTAGAAGACCTGAAGTTGCGTTTCGCTGGCGGCAAACAAATGCTTGGAAGCGCACAGCCGGCTCAACATATCCTCCGAAATGGGCTCGTGGGTTTGAAAGTGGCGGGCAAAGGTACGTAGGACACGCGGATCACTGGCAAAGTATTCCATTAGCACACTGGGCACTTCGGCAAAATCCGTGGCACAGCGGGTACCGGTGACATGCTGATATTCGGTGCGCGCCAGCATTGAGTGCATGGCATGACCCATTTCATGGAAAAGATTATCCACACGGGCGGGCGACAGCAAAGTGGGTCCCGACCAGCGTGGTTGGGCCAGACCCAGCATGACCACCACTAGGGGAAGCTGATAGGTGCCATCGGCCAAACGCTTGCCACCCTGTATGGTAAAGTGACAGTCCTGATTGGGTTTGCCAGCCCGTTCAAAGAAATCGCAGTAGATGTAGCCCAGTAAACCCTCCTGATCATGCATTACGGCCAGCTTGTAAATGTCATTGGCCCACGACTCGCCTGGCTCCATTTCGGCATTCTGCAGCCGTACGCCATATAGGGAATGCAACAGATTGTCCAGGCCCTCCATGCAACCGCCCAAGGAGAAATAGGGCAAAAATTCATTGGCCTGCTCCTCAAGCGATTGACGCCTTAGCTGGGTGGTAAAGTAAGGCGTATCCCAGATTTCGGCCAAAGCATTGGCTTGTCCACTTTCTTTGCGCTTCATTTGGGTCATGCGGCTAAAGTCTGCCTCGGCACGTGGACGCAATTGCTCGGAGAGTTCATCTATGAATTCGCGCACTAATTCGGGTCGCTCCATGGTGCTAGCATTGAGAGCTCGATGGGCATAGGTCTCAAAGCCACAGCTGCGGGCCAGCTCATGACGACACAGCAGCAGATCCTTAAGCAAATGCTCTTGTTCCTCTGAAGGTTGCAGGTACAAACGGTAGGCGGCCTCACGCATTTGAACATTCTCGGCATTGGTGCAGAGGCCGGTAATGATCACATTGTCGCCGGCAGTGGGAAAGCTAATCGAATATGCATCATATTATTAATTGGTGGTAATTTAATCCGAAAACCACTTACTAGTTACGTATGGTCTCGGGCACATAACTGCGCGGCAACACCGTGGGCTGTACAGCTCCATTCATAAACTTCTGACCCAGCTGCAGTATATAGTCATTCAGTCGCACCACACGCAAACGTTCCTCCTCCGGCAAATGTATGCCACACTGTTCGAAATCAAAGAGAAACAGCTTGGCCACATGACAATCCACCTCGCTGGTGGGAAACATATCACCCTGCTCTACCACCTTGCTCAGAGCCTGATACAAAGGCTTGTGGGTGTTTAGGCTGTGGGTAATAAAAAAATTAGTTTAAAATAACATTTGAAGCTACTCCCTACCTCTCCACCACGCCACAAATACTGATGCAGGCCTCCTCCGCCGCCTGCATATATTTGTTTTTGGGATGAGCTATTCGAATAAACTCCGCCATATCGGCCACCTTGCACAGCGAGTCGGACAACTCATCGAATATGTCGACCATCTTACGCTGCCTTTGACTAGAGATGGCTTCAGCTATCAGATCCTGTGTCTTATGCTCCACATTGTCGCGCAACAGGTAGAATCCCTCGAAGGAGCGCAACTCCGGCATGCGAAAGAGGCCCTAGTAAAGTAAAGTTTAGTATCTGCGCTCTGGTTCTTCCTCTTGTATAACCTACCACATCGTTTCGGGTGAAATTAATGCGTTTGGCCGGCGGCGCATTGAAAGCCGTGGCCAAGGGTGACCAAGTGGAGACCAATTTGTGTTGTCGCCAATGTTGCAAAGCCGCACTGGCTGTATTTCGTCCCATTTGTAACATGATGATCATCTGTGGGGAAATTCAAAATTGTTGTTACATATTCAATCAGCTGTTTGCCAGGGTGGTGGGCAACGAGGGGGGTGGTGAAAAGCCAACCGCGAAAGTTGACACACAGCTGGCACCTTTTAATTATCTCAAGCATTCAATTTTGTTTAACTTAAAATTTTGTACATGAAGTGGGGAAAAGAAAATTAATTAATTGTGTGATTTAAAAGAAATTTTCATTTAGCATTTAAAACAATTTAAAATATCGATTTGGGGAAGATATCGATAACGATTGTTAAGACACCATAAAATGCTCACCTCTAACACTAGTGCTGGCAGCACGAGATACTGATGTGAACACGCACGACTTGGCACAATGACTGAATTTCAGCCATAGCTCGCAAAAATCGTTAAACCCTCCAGAAGCAAACAGTAGAGTTGAAGAATCTAGTTCATTTCAATAACATAGTTCATTAGATCATTTTTTTATGAACTTTCGAGGTATAGTTCATTTTTAAAATATAGTTCATTCTGTGATCTGTGAACTATATGATATATGAACTGTGAACTATGAACTATATGTTCATATTATGAACTATTTTTGTAAACTTAAGTTAAGTTTGTTAACCTAGTTCCTTTCAATGACTTAGTTCAATAATTCATTTTTAATGATCTTTTGAGGTATAGTTTATTTTTGAAATATTGTTCATTTTTAAAATATAGTTCTTTTTTTTAACTATAGTTCATTTTTGTGATCTGTAGTTCATTCTGTGAACTATAGTTTATTCTGTGAACTATAGTTCTTTTTTGGTCATTATGAACATTTAAAAAAATCGATTTGGGGACGATATCGATAACGATTGTTGAACCACCATAAAATGCTCACCTCTAACACTAGTGCTGGCAGCAGGAGTTACAGATGTAAACACGCACGACTTAGCACAATGACGGATTTTCAGTCATAGCTCGCAAAAATCGTTCACCTTTCCAGAAGCAAACAGTACAGTTGAAGAATCTAGTTCATTTCAATGACTTAGTTCATTAGTTCATTTTTTATGAACTTTCGAGGTATAGTTCATTTTTGAAATATTGTTCATTTTTAAACTATAGTTCATTCTGTGAACTATGAACTTTATGATATATGAACTGTTCACTCTCGAGTTATAGTTCATTTTTGAAATATTCATTCTGTGAACTATAGTTTATTTTTGTAAACTTAAGTTAATTTTTTTGAACTTTTCACTTTTGAACTATAGTTCGTTTTTAAACAACAGTTTATTTTAATAACCAATTCGTGTCTACGTGAGTCTACGTGAATAGTTCATGAACTATAGTTCATAAAATGAATAGTTCATGAACTATAGTTCTTAAAATGAATAGTTCATGGACTATAGTTCATAAAGTCAATAGTTCATGAACTATAGTTCATAAAGAGAATAGTTCATGAACTATAGTTAAAAAAAACGAACTATAGTTCAAACACTGGGACCTAGTTCTTTAGTTCATTTAAATGAATAGTTCATTCGAACTAGTTCAGGAAAATCGGCACAACTCTAGCAAACATTCAACACGAATCATACGATTTGCCAATACGGCTTAATATTTTATAAGCATAATTTATTAAGATAATATCATTATGCCTTGCATTTGCCCTGCGCTATACCTACTCTACTTAAAAAGTTTGAGTTTTTGGCGTTTTATGAACTAATATTTTTAAAGCAGGTCCACTCTAATGCACACATAAACAATGTCCACCCCAAAATAGGTCCACACTAATTTCAAATCCACCCCCTCCACCAGTGTTGCCAACTTTTGAGCATCAAAAAAAGCTGTTTTCAACGTGAACAAAAGAAAAAACAACTGTTTTTTAAACAAAAAAAAACTGGAAAAAAGCTGATGATATTGTAATCTTTTCACGAATATTTTATAATATATAAATGATTTCATCTATTGTCCCAATCAAATGAAGATATCTGATTGGTAATTTATAGTCAAAAAAACATTTGCAATGTCTTCACAACCCATATCTGTAAATATATGTTTTAAAATTCAACACCTTATACTTAGTATAGAGTTAAGATTGTCCACGTGC
The DNA here is from genome assembly GCA_018904225.1 of Lordiphosa mommai. Taxonomy (NCBI): domain Eukaryota; kingdom Metazoa; phylum Arthropoda; class Insecta; order Diptera; family Drosophilidae; genus Lordiphosa; species Lordiphosa mommai. Next base: position 359,359 of record JAEIFT010000074.1, read on the forward strand.
ATCTGTTTCAGACCTTTGCCTTTATAATGCTGACCTGACTGAAGACTCTCTAAGCTTCAGTGTTGGGCCATGGCATAGACAACATCTGGATCGCGAAAGCAGCAAACTCTATAAATCTGTTTCTGCCACCAGAATTTTTCTATGAAACTAATTGACAAACAAAATTATAAAAATGTACTTAAAATGTATACGTTAATACAAAAAGTAGTTAAATACCTCAGCTTAAGTTGCTTTATAAGCTAAAAGCGATGACAAAGTTACGATTTGCTTACAAGTTTTGCAAATATTTTAACTAAAAACCAGGGTGTCAAACCGGAACCCGAACCGGAACCGTATACCGAAAAGAACCGATTGAATCTCAGAACCAGAACCGGAACCGTTATTATTTATTTTTTGCGTACCGGTATTTCGGAACCTTTATTTTTGGAACCGAAATGACCGAAAAGAACCGAAACAATGTACCGGTACAGTTTCGGTTCTGAGTTTTTTGTTTGTTATTTCATTTTATTTGCTTCAATCAGGGATTTCTTCAGGGGAAAACGCAGGGTAAACGTAAGCAAAAACTTACAAATGTAAAGTTAAGGGACCATCTGGAATATACTGAAATTTTCAATAAAAATAACAATTTCATCTTATTTCGTTGCATCTATTTTGGTTCAATAAATTCCAAATATTCTTAATTTATCCTTAATTTCTGCATTTACAAGGGAAATGAATTAAAAATTGGCCCAAATGGACTTAACCTAATAGCAGGGTTAAATTGTGATCGGTAACGTTATCTGAAAACAGTGTATTTAACATTTCATCAGATATCAAAAGATCTCCTTGCTCTTCTATTATTAGGACATTTTTTTCTGAGGTAAAGTTTATTATGTTTAATTTTCCTTCACTTTTTGTTGTGTAGGTTGCTACCATTTCTATTATATCTTCGGATTAAAGGATTTTTAAATTATACCGGTACATACCGGTACGTACCGGTATACCGAAATAAAAACCAAGGTACCGGTACGGAACCGAATACCGAAATAAACTAGAACCTAAACAGAACCTTTTACCGAAACATTAGTTTCGGTACGTACCAGAACCGGAACCGAAATTCAATTCGGTTTGATTCCCTGCTAAAAACGAAGAAAAGATGTAAAAAGCTGAAAAAAGCAAAAATTCTTTGAAAAAAGCTAGATTTCCCGCTACCCGCTGTTTTCAATTTATTCCCGCTTTGAACTTTGAAAAAAAGCCAGATCTGACGGGAAAAAAGCTGAGTTGGCAACGCTGCCCTCCACCTATCACCAATAAAGGCATTTTTTCATTAACCGGTTGCCATAGAGTAAAGAGAGATAGAGGGGAAGATTGAGACGGCTCTCAAAATGAGGCGCTGTTAAGTAACAGTTCGAGTTGAGATACTTTTAAAATGTTGCCAGCGATTTCAACATGTTGCTAAGGTCTTTTAACACAGATAGGAAAACACAGTGGTTAGAGCGAGACGGACATTGTGTTGACTGTACTCAGAGAGCGATAATAACAAAAAACAGCTGATTATTTTGCTGTTAAGTTTGTTGCGAGAGCGACAATAACAATTATTTCGCTGTTAAGTTTGTGGCGGCAGAGCAATCTTTCCCTCTAGAAATATTTACTCTATGCGGTTGCGGTCACCCTGTTTATAAATCAACAATATTTGGCACGAAATTAAAATAAATGTTTAAGTTGGAGTAGGCTTATTTTGATTGTGTGTTTACTTTTTTTTTTATTGTATAAAATAAATCAAATTCCAACATGGGATTCGTTTTGTCGAAATTTCGTGTAAGTATGAAAGAAAGGACCAGCCGCCAGCAGCGGCAGCGGCAACCAATTGGAATTGTTGGCCCCAGAAATTTCTGCATACATAATTTCTAATTATAGAAAGAAAAGTCTACGCAAGCGATTCTGGAGGGGCTGCAGGCGCAGATCGACGAGCTAGAAAAATATATGGTAAATACGCAAGAGCGGAAGCGTCGTTTCGTTACCAACTTTCTGGGCTTCACAATTGGCGCGTATATTGTGGGCTTTGCGCTGTTTTATTTCTTCTATTTCCCGCCAACAATGCAGGAGCGTATCATGTACTTGGTGCCGCTGCTCCTCTTTCCAGTGCTGTGAGTAATTGTACGATGAGGTCACTAAAGTCGCATTCATTGATATTCTCGTTTTGGTTTTTCAGCATTGTCTTGCTGCGGCAAATGTTTACGTGGTACTTTCAGCGCAAGCTCAACAAAAACGGCGATAAGCTGTCGCAGCTGAAGGAGAAGAAGAGCAAGATATTGGAGCAGGTCATGGACAAAGAGACCTATAAGGTGACTTTTAAATTGCTTGATAGATGATGATGATGATTATAGTTTATTTCCCAATTTCCAGGTGGCCGTGAATCTCTTGGACCGTTTTGGCGACAGGAAACAGATTCGAATAACCGCTCCGCTATCAACGCAGGCTCGAACGCTGAGCACACAATCGCTCAATCGCTCCGTACATAATCCACAACAACAACCGCGTACACCACAACCGATAGCCGGTGCAGCGGCCGCGCAGCAGCGCTCACTGACGCCCTACTCCAGTGTATATCGGAATGTCAATAACAATCTAAATAGCAGCGTCATGGCGGTGACATCAGCTAGAACGCCTCAATTGCATGCCAACCAAGAGCTGCGCCGGCGTACACCGTTTCCCATTGTTGATAATCGATCACGCAGTGCTTTAGATCGTCTGGTGGACTTCATAGTGGGCGATAGTCCGCAGAGTCGTTATGCTGCAATCTGCAAAGAGTGTCATTCCCATAATGGTAAGCATTTAGTTGTGAATACAAAGGAAACTTCTTAAACAATGTTTGAAATTTGAAACGAAAGATCTAATTTTCTAATTCTTCACTCGTTGATAAACTGAACCGAACCGTTTTTATAGGTGGTTTTCGGATCGGTACAGGGTTTTCGAAAAAAACAGGGGATCGGTTCTTTGTTCGGCTTACAAGCAATTTTGTCTCTTAAAAACTCGTGGGAAAATTCTAAAAAAAATAATGTTGACCCCCCCAACTTTGTTATAAACTGTCGTTTTAGGGAAAATTTAATTAAAATTAAAATTTGTTAAACGTTTAAGCTATAGACTTTCGAGCTGGATGCCAATTTTTTTTTAAATTTTCCCTTGCTTAAACCGCAGACTACATTACAGAGCTTTTTTAAACGGTTGCCTAACAGAGAACGTATACCGAATATAACCAACTAAAACTCAGAACCCGAACCGTTATTATTTATTTTTTTGAGTATCGGTATTTCGGAACGTTTATTTTTGGAACCGAAATGACTGAAAAGAACCGAAACAATGTTCCGAAACAGTTTCGGCTCTGGGTTTTTTTTATGTTATTTAAATTTTATTACTTCAATCAGGGATTTTCTTGGGGTTAAAGAAGAAATAAACTTAAAACTAACAAATGTTAGGTTGAGGGTCCATTTGGTATATACTGAAATTTACAATCAAAATAGCAATATCGTCTTATTCGTTGCATCTATTTTGGTTCAATAATGTCCAAATATTATTCATTTATCCTTTATTTAACACATGTAATGTAAAAACTTGTTGTGGGATTTTCCTTTATTGCATTTACAAAAGAAACGAATTAGTAATTTGACCAAATAAGCTTAACCGAACAGCAGGGTTAAATTGTGATCGGTAAAGTTGTCTGAATACAGTGTATTTGACATTCCATCAGATTTCAAAAGTTCTTCTTGCGCTTCCATTTACTGAAGAATTATTAGGACAATTGTTTTTCGGGGTAAAGTTTATTTTGTTAAATTTTTCTTCTTTATAACTACATTCTGTTGTGTAGGTTGCTACCCGTTCTATTATATCTTCGGTTTTAAGGATTTTTTAATTTATAACGGTACATACCGGTTCGTACCGGTATACCGAAAAAAAACCAAGGTACCAATACGGAACCGAATACCGAAATAAACTAGAACCTAAACGGAACCTTTTTCCGAAAAATTAGATTTGGTTCGTACCAGAATCGGAACCGGAACCGAAAATCGATTCGGTTTTATTCCCAGGTATTAAATCCGATTTCGAAAAAGAACAACTGAAAAGCTTTCATATCTTTCCTTTACAGTCTACTTCAGCAGAAGACGACTTTATTTAAAATGCAGGCTTTAAGACATTTCGCCACTTGAAAAGTATATATTATATTCCGACCACATAAAGTATATATATTCTTGATCAGCGCGACGAGCTGAGTTGATTTCATTTTGTCCTTCAGTCTGTCTGATTCTACGCGAACTAGTCTCTTCTTACTGAGAAAAGTTTTTTGATTTTGATGGTGGGGCGGTCGAGTGAGTTTTTCAAGTGTATTATAACTTCCGCCCATGGGATTTTATCTTTGCCTTCTCGATTTTAAAATATTTTATCGTACGAATGTCACGTCACGTCAGGTTGGAAGTGCGCATATCCAAAACTACTATCTTAGAATATAGGACTGGTGACTGTAAAGGAACTTAGTTAGGTGTATTTCTAAGAAAGTCCCGCATTTCATTGGCTGTGTCTAGGGGCTGTCAGCTTTTAGTTGGCGGCTATCATGAGAGGGAGAAATTTAACAACATATAGTTTTAAATTGTATTAAGACCGCTGCAACTCCTAGAGTTGCTTTCGGTATATAGAAGGACCAGGTAGAGCTAATTAAAATTAATTGTTAATCCTAAATTATCAATCCAATTTCCCCATGTGTTCATCAAATTGAAACTTTACCTCCATCTCTACCCCACAGGTCTGCTGCCCCAGGAGGAATATGTTTATACCACATTTCGGTGTGCATTTTGCAATACCTTAAATCCAGCTGCCAAAATGCGTCCTGTGGCGCCACGTCTATCACTGGAAGCACCATCACCGCAACAGGGAACGCCTCGCTCAGCCAGAGACAATAATAGTGGAAGTGGAAGTGATTCATCATCTGATGATGAAGGCTCTGGTAAGCAAGTCAATTGTTTCGATAGTCAACATATTTGTAACTTTTATCTATTACACACTTTCAGATACAGATCACCCGACACTGACTCGGCGTGCATTGCTTCAAGATTTGCCGACGACTGAGGCTGCTGATAATGAGGCAACCAAAACGACTGATATGGATTTGGCCACTGAGAATACGGAGATCAAACCCGTGGCGACGCCGGCGTCATCCATTACCGAATCTGAAGCCACTTAATAATGCATCTCTTATTGTAATTTTTTTGCTTATTAGATTAAATCATGAAATAGAGAATTGTTGAAGTAAACCGTGTAAACTGGAATGCAAATGTGGTCCAGGCAACTTTCTTTAATACCACTCCCCGTATCTATATCGCGGGGCAATAGAAGGAAATTGATAATTACACAAAAGTCGACATGTGACAAAAAAGGCAAACACGACTCGACCCAGTCGAGAAGTTAAGATATCACCAGGCCCGCCGCAACCAATCTCAACTTACAAGCGCGAGAACAAACACTGCATTATGCGAACGGTCAACAATTTCAATTTCGCTGGCTATTTTATATTTTCCGGGCCATTGATCAAGGCTAACGAGATCGATCGGCCAACACCAGCCACCTACAAAGTGGGGAGCGAGAGCGGGTATGCGGAGCCGCGCCCGCGCACATTCCTGGCCATGGCTGGCGGCGGCGGTAACACACAAATTATAAGAATTAAACTAAATCTGTTACACCGTTGCCAACAATTGGGCATGGTGTGTCTGTGGTCCATGTATGTTTGTGTGGTTGTGTATGTCGTGTGCCTGGCCGGGGGCTCTGATTAGCTCATAATTTGTGTGGCTGCAATGCATTTTTCGCCTTATAATTGAATTTCACAACCCAACTCTCGGGTCTCTGATCTCTGTGACGTATGTATTGACTTGATCTCTTTGCCCGGGCCCAGGAAGTGCAGTGCGTACGCTGGCATTGATATGCGTATTTGTACACATTTACATACATATGTGTGGGTATGTAACGGGTTTTTTGAAATGGAAAACAGCAGACTATATATGTACGACAATTTATATTCTACCATTGCTAAACTAGGGTTGGCAGTGCAAGATGATTAATGTATATGGCCATTAAATTAATGAATCTATTTAAATTCATTTTTAAAAATTATAAACTGCTGAAATGGGTTCTGAGCATTTTCTGGGGTTGTCATATGATTGCAGGCCTATAAAACTAACTAAGGGCCGTTTTCTCATCTTCATGTAAGGCACGCTTCCGTATGCAACCCTTTAAGGGGGTCTTCTACCTTTGAAAAAATGTTTTTCCGATTTTTTTGTTTTGCATTATTATTATAGCTTGGACATTCCCAAGAGGAAAATCATTTTTTTACACTAAACGACAAAAAAATTTCAAAATTTGCCAAATTTTCAAAAAAATCAGGTCAATTCAATTCAATTACTAGGTCCATGGAATATAATTTTAGCTAAAGTTTTAGTTGTGATCCTTAAAAAGAAAATTGGAGGCGGTTCAGTTTTGATGTGGGGTGAATTAAATAAGATCGGATCGTTCGACTTGCAGTTTACCAGCTCATGGATGAATGGTTTTCCTAATTTTCTTACAAAAATTGAATTTTCGCTTAGAACAAGGCTAGTTGAGTGAACTTCCCATCCAACAGATGTCTCCGTTTTCTGTAAGCGATGTTGTATGGGAGCTATACGATATATTTATCCGATTTTGATCAATCTCGGCCAAATTGTGTTGAATCATAAAGATTTAAAGAATTTTCTGTGCTGAAAATTATTTTTGAAGATTTTTAGAATTTCCCATTTTTTATTTTGTCCATATTTTTATTTTTGTTTTGTCTGTGGTTTTGCATAATTCGCCATAATTTCTTTAATCCCACATTTATTCAAAATGTTATATAGAATCATTGGTAATAAGTAGGCCTACACAAAAGTGAAAGACACTTTAAACTTTAATTAAAACGTTTCCGAAATATAGAACTTAAATAAAAACTGATTTTTGTGTATTTCTTTCCACAAAATTTCGTCTTTTCAAATTAAGTACATTTATAATAAGATCAGCTCACCAAGGCAATAATGTACTATATGGACGGTACCTGATTTTTATACACTTGAAAAGTGTATATTAATTTTGCCCAGAAGTTTGTAACGCATAGAAATATTCATTTCCGACCCCATAAACTATATATATTCTTGATCAGGACGACGAGCTGAGTTCAATTCCGTCTGTCCGTCCGTCCGTCTGTCTGTCCGTCTGTCTGTCTGTCTGTTTCTACGCAAACTAGTCCCTCAGTTTTAAAGCTATCGAGCTGAAATTTTGCACAGAGTCTTCTTTTTACTGCACGCAACTAATATGTCGGAACCGGCCGGATCGGATGACTATATCATATAGTTGCCATAGGAATGATCGGTCTAAGAACTAGTTTTAGTGAGAAAAACTTTTTTGTTTCCAGTCGTAGTGTCACTAATCTCGGTATATGTTAGTTTTATATGCTTCCACATAATTTTTGAAAAATTGATCAAAATCGGATCACTATAGCATATAGCTGCCATAGGAACGATCGGTCGAAAAATAAGTCTTTGTGAGAAAAACTTTTTTGATTTCCATCGTAGGGTCTCCAATCGTAGTATATATTTGTTTTATATGTTTCCACACAATTCTGAAAACGTGTATCAAAATCGGATGACTATGGCATATAGCTGCCATATAAACGGTCGGTCAAAAACTACTTCTAGTGAGAAAAACTTTTTTTTTATCGTAGCGTCACTTATCTTGGTATATATTAGTTTTATATGCTTTCACATAATACAGGAAAAATTGATCAAAATCGGATGACTATAGCATATAGCTGCCATAGGACCGATCGGTCGGAAAATTTGTTTTACTAAGAAAAGTTTTTTTTATGGTACCAAATTTTTATTATCAATGATTAACAAATTTTTAATATCTGATATCTATATCCTATATATATTTTTCCAGTTAAATCAGTTGGAATAAAGTTTTTCAAGTGTATTAAAACTTCGGCACAGTCGAAGTTAGCTTTGCCTTCTCGTTTTCTATACCAATAATATAAAAAGATTTGGAATCGACGTTTTTTAAATGAAGAAGAAATTAAGAAATCGATTTAAAAAACAAATGGAAATATGGTAAGTTTTATTTAGAAAGTTCGGAAATTCGGATCAGGAGTGATACTATATTAACCTTGAACCAATGTACCGAACCAAACCGCGGCTCGGATTGATACAAAAACCATATTATGATCCGAAGCAGTGGTTTTAAAACTCAGTGAACCACAGAACCGAACCACTCCTTAGTTCCGGACGGTTTGCATCCCTGGTAAATTGTCTTCTTTGATCTTAGTAACACATGAATTATGCATCAAACAAGCTATTGTGTGTTAAACTCTTTGGTAAAACGCCCAAGTTATAGACTTTCAAGCTATAAGCATTTTTTAAATTTTTTCTTTTAAGACCTCCCATTGACTGCAGTATCTGTAATGTAAACTTTTATAACAGCAGCTTAACAGAGATATGTTGCAGAGTTTTTTTAAGGTGGCTTGCTTAGATGGGTATATCTTGGCCATTTATTCAAAGATTTTAGCACACGATAGCTTGAAAACTCTTACTTTTTTTAATTTTTGGGAGTTTTTTAAGTAATTAATTAAAAATAATTATTTTTTGAGCAATCGATAAAATTACAGAAAATAAGAATTAAGTATGTTTAGTGGTATTTAATTGAGACCTATTGCTGAAGGTGGATATTGCAAAGAAAGAGTACTCCAAAGGTTTCGTCTAAGCGAGTCCATAAGGTCGGTTAAACCGAGATCAGCTTTATTTTTCAAACTAGCGAATCGAATCTCCAACCAAAAATTCGGAGTCTCGTTTTAAGAATTTTATTGTATTCAAATATATAATCCATCCCTAGCCTAGAATTTTTCGAATTGAACCTCAGGCCACTTCTTGGGTGTGTGTGTGTGTGTTTGTGCGCATTCAAATCTAGTGCAAGTTCGCTGCACCGAAACCCGTTTTACCAATGACTTGGTCCGGTGCTGCCTTCCGGGCAGGCGGCGTCAGCGACGACATGTGGCACACAATGACTGCATGTACAATTCCTCCGCTCGTATGCCAAGGCAAAAGGAACTATACACCCAAAATAGTGATTCACGAATAGATCCATAAACAGAAAGGCTAGGGCCGGCCGGCTGTGACTGCTAACTGAGATTGGAGTTGGCAATTTAGGTAACGCCAACGCAAAAGTTGGCCAAAAACTGCAAGTTGGGGGCTTAGTTCATTGCTAATGACGGCATGCCTGTAACTCGATATATGTATATTACCTACATACGGGTCCGTACGTCTGTCTGTCCGCCTGTCCGTTCTCGGCCCCGTTCGATTTATTTGTTCGCGCGCTCCACAACAAAGAGTCAGACTCTAATAATAATCTGTTGGGCCAATCAAGCAAAATATGCGCGAGATCAGTCAACTACCAAAGCAACAACAAATGCTGCAGTTACAGTTACCGTTGCCAGCCAAAGCCAAAGCCAATGAAAGTGAAACCGATGTAGACTCTGACTGAGACTCGGGTTCTAGGCTGGTGTTCGGCTATAAAAGCTTGATGGCTTAAGCAGCAGACCCACAGTGCAGCTTTGACCAGGAACCCAATTGGAAGTTTAAGCCCCAGACTTTATAGTCCAATTCGGTCACAGGATTATACCCGAAAACCCCAACCCCCACCCAACACACATCCATCCACAAAATGTTCTTCAAGCTGGTAAGTAGAGTGGCAGGCGCATAGGATTAACGCCCACAACCCTGGTTATCGCTCGCTTCTCTTTGTCCAGCTATTCGCCTCCTGCTTGGCCCTGGCCCTTGCCAAGCCACAGCATCAACAGGCTGCTCAGTATCCGGCTGGTGTGAATCCACAGGACTGTCCCGGCTTCCCCATCTGTGATAATGCACGTCTGCATAATACCCAGCATAACCAGTGGAATGCCCCACAGCCGCAATGGCAACACCAGCCACAGCCCCAATGGCAGCCCCAACCCCAGTGGCAGGAGCCACAGAATCATTGGCAACAACCCCAGCAACAGTGGCAACAACCCCAGCAACAATGGCAGCCTCAGCCCGCTTGGAATGCGGCACCTGCTCCCGCAGCTGGCGGTGACAAGTATCCAGCTGGTGTCAATCCTCAGACCTGCCCCAATTATCCCTATTGCGATGTGAATGCGGGACATGCTGGTGCTCCAGTGGCTGCCCCACCATTGCCCGGCTGGACAGAGCGTCTGTATCCGGCTGGTGTTTCACCACATGAGTGTCCCAATTTCCCTTACTGCCACTAAGCTCATGTGGTTGGATTTCCCCCTCTACTGCTTCCTTGCTGAACGGAAAGTTCTCAGAATTTTTTTGTGTTGTTGGCGACAAATAAAATCAAATGTTGGTCTAAAAAAAAATGTATGGGTTTTGGCTTAGTGTTCTTGTTTCTTTCAGCACGAAAAATGCAAGTCGAAAAATTCGGACGTCGCAGTTAACGTCATAAATATTTTAGCTCCGAAATTAATTCGTTTGAAATTAAAAAAAAAATTAATGAAGATATCATCCTCAAGGTTCTGTTCCTTTCATTGTATTTCGATTAAAACGAACCGCTGATTCGGTTTGGTTCAGTGGTTCACTTTCAGTTTTCGACCATTATACTTTCCAATATGAAAGTCTCAACTTTTTTTATTATTTTCGAAATTAAAGTCGTTAAAACACTTTAAAGAAGTTTTAAATATTCATATTTATGTAATTCGTTAGTTTTAGGTTTACGTAGGTTGCTATATATTTCTGGCCTAATAATGAAAACGCGAATATTTATGTTCAAAAGTGGTTTTATTGTTTTTTAAAGTATTCTCCAGCAAGATTTATACATGCGCTCAAACCAATTGTCGAAGCACTTTTTCCACTCCTTCAAAACATGGTTTTTGAACTCTTCAACAGCATCTTCTGGGGACGAAAATCGTTGACCACGCATTTTTCCCTAGATGTGCGGAAATAAAAAGAAGTCATTGGGTGCCAAGTCAGGTTTGTACGACGGATGATTCATCAATTCGACGTTTTTGGCGGTCAAAAAGGCGCTGGTGTGAGCTGATGTGTGAGAGCTCGCATTGTCATGGTGTACAATGATCTGTCTTCTCTTGTTCGGTTTTCGAATTTCTCCTAAGACTTTAGGCAAACAAATTGTGGTGTACCACTCAGAATTGATCGTCCTACGTTGCTCAAGCGCAGCAGTCGCCACATGACCAGTCTTACCGAAGAAGCAGGCGACCATTTGCTTCGAAGTGCTTCTTCCACGAACGACTTTCGTTGGTTTGGGCTCGTCTTCGAAGATCCACACGGACGATTGCTTTTTTGTTTCGGGCTCATAAGCATAGATCCATGATTCGTCACCTGTGACGATCTTATAAACGTCTTTTGAAACACTGCGATTATATTTTTTCAAAATTTCTTTGCACCAATCCACACGAGCCTTTTTTTGAGCGATTGTCAAATTGTGCGGGATCCAACGAGAACAAACCTTTTTTACGCCCAGGTGTTCATGCAATATCGAATGTATGCTGGTGGAAGAAATGCCGAAGGATGCCTCTATGTCACGGTATGACACATGACGATCTTGCATTATCAGTTCACGCACGGCATCAATGTTTTCTGGCACAACGACTGTTTTTGGACCACCTTCACGACCTTCGTCTTCGAGCGAGCGTCGACCGCGATTGAATTCATTAAACCAATTTTTCACAGTGCTATGGATGGTGCTTCATCGCCATACAAAGATTTAAATTCATCGTTGCACTCTTGTCGTGATAATCCACGTCGAAAGTTGTAAAAAATGATTGCACGAAAATTTTTACGAGGTAAGTTTTTGATTAATCGTTAATCGATATCAAACGTGGTCACACATGAAGGAGTTGTATCTAGCTTTTATCGATAAAAGTCCAAACTTTTTTTGGGAAAAGGCTAAAATGGCTAGAAGTGACCTAGGCCAGAAACTTAAATAGCAACCCACGTATGTCGATGTATGTTCTCTTGTTCGAAGAAATCTGTAATCATCTCTGACAGATTTTATATTTGATATTTGTTCATTGCTTTCAATGACTCTCAGGAGTCATTTAGAGTCTAATTTTGAAGACTCTCATTAAGAATATCTTTCGATTGAAAAATTACAAAATATTGTGAACCGAACCTTGTTTTTTAAGAATAGGTGGCTTATTGTAGTTTGGGTTCAGGTTTGAGGGTTCAAGAATGTACAAGGTATAGTTCTTGGTACGGTTCTCCGGGGTTCGGGGTTTTGCGGAATTGAACCCCCAAAAAATTGAAATATAATGCATAAATTTTGTGTTTTTATATGCATCTCGTGATGTCCCAAGGATTTTACAACATATTTCTTGATCCGACAAGCATTTCACTTCGACTCCCGCGGGAATTAATAAAATCGGAATGGCGTCGTTAATATTCCGACATAAATGTGCATTGTCTCCTTGAAAAAAAGCGATAGTCCTCTTCTCCTGTTCGTGTCCGTGTCGTGCCGTGCGGAAAGAAGTACAACACGCGCCCATTTCTAGTTATTTCTTGCAGTTGGGAGTGGGGACCCAATGATTTGTGGTTGACCCTCATTTTTAGCATTTGTGAAAGTCGTTTGTGTGCAGCCAACTTTAGGTTAATTGCCGCCTTTAAGTTGAGCCAAGGTCAAGTGCAACTGTGTAAATTATAATTTCGCAAAGTGATTGGTTAATTAAATGACCAAATCTAAACCAATTCCAATCCATTTCATAATCTCAATTTATTTACACACTTTTAATTTTCATTTATTTCTTTTTAACTTAAAACATTGTACAATATTTACAGAGCAGGTGGTTTTTTTTTTAGTAGGGCAGGGGGAGTGGAGTCCTAGTGTTGGCTTACAGCCAGCCGTGACCATGGCCATGATGGGATGAGCTCCAGCCATGATGATCCTCATACACATGATGATGTGGTATCTCCTCGTGATGCACATGATGCACTGGAATCTCTTCGTGATGTACATGATGCACTGGCACTGGTACCTCTTCGTGATGTACATGGTGGACTGGCACCTCCTTATAAATGGGCACTGGAACATGTTTCACTACCGGAACATGAACCTTTTGCACGTGATGATGGTGCACCGTGTGTATCTTGTAGGGCACATGAATTGTATGATGTTCACTGTTAAATTGGAAATGGAAAGTCAATGAGAAAGCAATCGCAATAGATAATTGGCATTCAGTGTTTTATTAGCTAATCAGTTGCTTGAACTCGGCTTGGCAGGAGGCGACATCAACAAATGTTCGGAATGTTTAATTAAGCCCGGCTAATTATGTGAATTAAATGCCAACCGCCTGTCTGTCAGTGAGAAATTCCTATGCGTTTGCCAACAAATCGCATCCGACTAAGTTCAATGGTAATTGAACTGCATTACAGATCAACCAGACACTGAACGAGTCGAGTTCAAGCCAAAGCTAGGGGTGTTAAGTGCTTTGATTGCTTCATTTTATTGGCAATTGAATACATAATTTATATCATAACCATTAAACGCGTTTAAAAAGCCATACGAACACTTGTACCGGCCATTAAGCAATTGCATAAGACTACGGAAAATGTTTTATATTTATTTTTTTATTATCTTGGGACTACTTACTGTTTGCCAAAGAAGCCTGGACTGGGAGCCGAGTAAGCCACAGCAAAGAGGGCAAAGATGACCTGGAAAAGGGCATACAAAATTACAAATTAAGGTATAAAAAAAAAAAAAAAGAATTGAAGGGAATGAGGATCGAAAATTAGGTACCCAAATTGAATGCAATATTTTCATCTTACTTTTAATTCTGTTTGAATAGGAAAAATTGAGGGAACAACGGTTTTGTTGCTTACAAAAAACCTAGTACCTGTCAACGTCACGTTTTAAGAATAATACTTTAAATACTTCTAAGAATAATACTTTTTAAAAATAATAATTCTCTTGTAATTTTTATAACTAAAAGTATTTAACAATTTTTCATTGATCTCGTTTATATGACAACTGAATCCTTAGGCAAAAGTAACTTAAATTTGTAATACCATTTGTAATACATTACATAAGTTCTGTCTACTCGTTCCTCTAGGGTAGTGTTTAAGGGTGGGATATATATGGTTGGACTTCAATCCAGCGGAGTAGATTCAAAACTATTTTAAAATCTTCCCAACAAAAGCCTTAAATGAAAATAAAGTATTTGCTAGAGTTAATGAAATGAAGCTAAAATATTTTTTCCTTAAGCCCTATACGGACCTGCGAAGTAACGTGAAGTTTCATACAAAATTTGTGGAAGAAGAAGCAGAAGTAATAATTCCTTCACCCTTTACTTCGAGCTCACACGGAGCTGAGAAGTACTGTTGGGCTTAACAGCACATGATTGGATCCTATGTTAACTATGTGGGCTTTATTTTACTTCAAGCAACTGAATAAACATTGATGCAAACAATGTTGCTTCACCCTTCTTCTGCATTGACACCATCGGCAAACTGCTGAAATTAAATTTATGATGAAAAGGTAAATTTAATTTCGTTTGTGTTGAAGATTTAATACAGTCGTAAATAGTCGTTTTAACAAGGGTTTGAATTACTTATAAAAAATAGTAGGCCACTAGACTTATGTTCCACCTTGACGTAATATATGCCGAAGTAAGAAAAATTACTTACTTCGCAAGTCCGTATAGGGCTTTACTAACCACTTAAAAAGGTTTAACAAAATAGGCCTAAGTTAAGTAATTATGATCAAAAAAATTTGTTTGAGATACTTCAAAATACAACTTGGTTCAAAATGATCCAGTTCTCGTTCACAAGTGGATCTAGTTCAGAATAGTTTTTATTTTTCATTTTAAGAACGATACCAATTTTTTACATTTACACTTAGACCATTATTTTAAAGGGATGCTCTTTAAAGCTCTTTTCAGCTGTATTCTGCTTTGCATTGCTTGGAATTCTCTATCGGTTCAAGCAACTCATGCAACTCACGAGACGACTGAAAATCTTAAAAGTCGGCAAACCTCGGTGTTGAGGACGTTGCAAGACTTCCGAAACAGCGCTGCTCGCTTTTAGTGTTGATACATTTGTCGTTTAAAGTTATGGAAACATAATAAACATGACTTCGAGCCGGCTAAACTCACTAACTAAACAATAGAAAGGTTGCTAAACAATTTTAACAAATTTTGCTAAATATTGAAAAAAAAAAGAAGAAGGAAAACACATTTTTTTGTGGCAAAAAAATACTGTTAAAGACAAAAAGTGGCTTGAAAACGGTTATGGGGACTCTGCACCTGATAAGTCAACAATTGCTGATTGGTAAGCGGATAAAGGGATTTACCCTACAAAAAGTCTACAAAAGTCTATGAGAGAGCTGGAGCCACCATGATATAGGATCAGCATGTACAATTTTATACTAAAAGTAGGGCATAAAAAATGTGTTGGCGGAATGGGTAACGCGGACAGTGAACCAAAAGCAGAATCGCATTGACACTTCACAGCGTTGATTAGATCTTTTTTAGCACAAAAGGTAGGACTTTTTTTATGCGATAAGTAACCAAGGATAAAACCTGAGTACATCACTACACTCCGCAGTTAAATCCAATCATAAGCTGAATGGTTGGTCGAAATCGACTACAAACGTAAACATCAGCTGTCAGAGTCAGTATTTTGGGTTGCTCATAGAATAATGTTCGTAGACTACCTCAAAAAAGACAAAACCTTAAAATTAAAGTAAAAGAAGAAAGTGTTCTTTATCAAGACAATGCAACTTGTCACATGTTTTAGCTCGCAGCGACTATTGGCTGTTCCCAGCACTGAAAAAATGTGCCAAGATAGAGATCGTTCTAGCAATAGCATTTTTTGATAAGTAAGACAAATCCATTTAACCATACAACTGTTTTAATGTTAGAAAAACGTTGGACTGCATGTATTACATTCGAAGGTAACTTTGTTGAGAAATAAATTTAAATGTTTACCAAAAAAAAATTATTTTTCTGTATATGACCGCGAACTTATTGAACAATGTTGTATTTCTTGTTATTACTTTAAAAGACTTTAACAGTAAAAAACGTTTGAGTGTCTATTTCATTGAAATCCTAAAAGAATGCACAGCAATAAAAGTAGTTTGTTGTGATTAGTTTAGTCTGGTGAATGCGCCACATTTGTATTACTTAGCACATTAAAATTTCCATTTAAAATAAGTCCTTGAAAAATCCATTAAAACCATTAACCAACAAAATTCGGTTTTGCTGAATGCGCCAATTGATTGGTATGCCGACTTTTAATGCGGCCCAACGAACACCGACAAGGCTAACAGTAAATTGTTAACAATAACGCTTTGAACGATCGTAAAATTATAAATTGCTGGTAAAGCCCTACAAGGAAGTAACGAGAAGTTTCATACGAAAAATGTGAAAAGAAGTAGCAGAGTACTGATTTCATTAACTGCTGAGAAATAATGTTTAGCTTTACAGCACATTTGGGGAACCTATGCTTCATTGTACTTTAAACTGCTGATGAAGCTAAAATGCATTCAATGTTGATTACCGTTTTAAGAAAAACATAGCATACTTTAAAGAATCGTTTAAAAATAAAATTTTACAAATAAATTGACAAAACAAATGAATTTACATATGAGCCGAAAAGTAGGCCATATAAATTATATTAAAATCTATCAATGGGCGCATTCACCAGCGACACTCGATTACTGATTAGTTTAAAAAAATACCTATTTTCAGGTGTTGACATTTTTATGTTGAAAACCCTTATTTCGAATTTAATACGTCACCTAATCATAAAACACAAATCGCTAATCGAAATTATCTGCTGAATGGCCCTATTAATTAGGGAACAAGCTGGTAAGCTACATACACAAACATTTGGTCATTAACAAGGCTTGCTTTACCACCAAATCCAAGATCTTGTTGAGTATTTAGAGAGCGATTTAAAGAGTCAGCTGAACAAGTAAGAAAAGACAACTGGAGAGGTTTTGCCCTTTGTATTTTATATTGATTATCTTGAAAAAGGAAAAAGCAAACACAAATGATAAAGCAAATAGATTTATGTGCCAAAATAAATGAATTACGCTTTAAATGCTTTCCCATTTACCATAATAGCCCGATTTAGGACCCAGCTAATATCGTTAATTTCCACAACACAAACAAAATAAACCTTGAAAAGGGAGAGAAAGGATCAAAACTTATTGTTCTACCCCGAAAGAAAAAAAAAACTACTAACTGTAAAAAATGTTCAACAAAAGTCAAAATTGGAATAAAAACACATTAAAAAAAATGGATAACTTAAAATGGAACAACTATTATATCTGAAATTTTGAATTTAACCCAAACTTAAATGGACTTTCGCTCATGGCATAAACTTTAATAACACTTGGCTGGGAGGCAGTTTAAAGAGGGAGATGATTTTCCTGCGCTAATCCCGATAATGTTAATGTAAAAGCTTCATTAGGTCATTTTTTTCTTAAATTTTAAAGTAAAAAAGTAAAAATCAATATTTAGACTTATTTTAACCTACTTGTTACATCGAGCTTTTTATGATATAATAGTATATCTCAGTCGGGATTTGCACCATGAAGGAAACTTCATGAAGTTTTCTTTGTAAGCGTGGAATTTAGAGAAAATCTTTCAGACCTTTTTAACGAATTGTAAAGAAATACATTAAAGTCTCTCGCCTACTAAGAAAACATAATGAAGTTTGCTTCTTCATGTTAATCCCGTCTTAGCTTTATAATAAATTTTTCCTAAGGCTGTTCGACGCATAAGGCATGACAATCTAGTAGGCCCTAATGTTGTCCTATTTTCATTGTGAATAGCTTGTCATTTGACATTCAAAACAATACAACATGAAAGCTATCAAAATGACAAAATGTTTATTGCCCAAAAGTATGCAACAGGTATAGTTGCATAGTTTATTGCATAGTTTTAGGGACCAAAATTAATTAGGAATTTTATTTGTCAATTCGAACACTTGTATTCTAAAAGTTAAATCTTCGTTAATATAAAGTCGAAAAATTGCTAGGGATAATTTATACCAAAGCTAAGAAGAAAATTGTGTTAAATGTCACAACATTTTCAAAAATTGCTCAAAATAATTAAAATCCTGATGTGATAAAGCATTTTAAACACACAAATTCATGTTAAGCACACGAAAATAATCTAGTATCAGCAATACAACTTTTATAAACTGGCATAGGGAAATTTTTCAGACTTGTGTTACTTATTAAAATTGTCATAGACATTCATGGGTTATGTCCTAGAAGTTTGTTATTTCAGATACATCCTTTCCACATTTTGACTATAATTTTTTCTCAGTTCGGGCTAGAAGAAGCCCTATGAATACTTTCAATTAGTTAGAAAATGAGGCTCTATAATTTTCACCGTCTGTTTGTAATTATCTGACGATTTTTTTGCAACGACAATTTATGTGATTTTTATATATCAAAGAATCGTTGGGTTTTCGAATCCTATTCTGGCACAATTTTTTGTATTTAAAGAAGAAACGTACCCCATGTAAAAAAAATAGGATTAGATCGAGTTGGGTTTGCTCGAGCTAAGGTATTTCGTTTGAACATAGTGATAAAAGTTCGGCTTTTAATTCGGTTCGTTTTTTGCCAAGATAAGAACTGAACCACACTGGATTATAAGCTAGTTCCTAATCTTTGCCTGTAACAAGATGAACAAAAACAAACTAATGTTAAACTATGTGTATTAAATCCATTAAGTTTTCATAACTTTTTCACAATTTGGTTCTGAACCTCATTTTTAAACACGCACACACACACACAGATGGTATCCTTTTTGTGTTATCCTTTTGATTTTTTACACTTACGAAAACTTTGAAAGCGGTCATATTTATTTTGATTTTAATCAACTTGACTCGTCTGATTAGGCTCCACAGAAAATACCGTTGCACTGCCACTAGGTCTGTCTATTGACTGATAACCACACTCGGCCGACTCATCTATTTTATACCCAAATGCAGGCAACAGGGCAGAGTTACAGCTTACAGCGACTGCGCTGCCGCTGGTAAAGTAAAAGACAAGAAACGTGACGCATGCGCGCAATGCACGACAACAATAACAGTGGACTTTAATGTTAACGCTTCTCTTGGCGGGGCACTGTCCACGCATCAGTTAATGTTGACACAGACAATCGAACTTTGACTGCGGAGTGCAGATTTTTGTTTTTTATGTCTTCGTAGTTGTTGGTTGGGTCTTTTGTGTAATACTCCTCGTACATTATAGCCCGAATGACATTAATTTCATAATCACACACAATTTGTTGCCCTGCTCTTCTGTCAGCGCCAAGTTATTGTAGAAATCATTCCAAGTGAATGACCAACTAGCACATACATAAGCATATGTATTGATTTAGTGGCCTTCTGCAAGAAAAATAATATAAATAAAAAAGTGAATGTGTCACGCTAATCCCCATTCCTTCTCAAAAGTTAATCAGGCCCAAAACATCTTTTTTTTTTTTGGCTTAACGACCTTCAATGTTGTTATGTGGTTTCTTGCTGTCCAATTAAATGGGTCAACATTTGGGCTTGCTGATCACACAGATCACGTACGATCCACAAAGTAACCAAAATTTGCAATAAAACGCATTATTTGTGGCAATCACTTAACACGATTTTTATAGCTATTTGATGGTTGTATGTTGGGGCCCTCGCTACCACCAGATGCTTGCCCTGACATAACCAAAAATATTAGCGCCGGTTGGTTGCAATTGCCAATTGTTGCTGCTGTTGCTGTTGCAATGCCGTCTGGTTGCAGTTGCAACTGTTAACAGAGAGGAGGCATAGTCATTGTAATTGTACCTACGTTTGTTTGTATATGTAGGCCACCTTGTTTTGGCCCATCTAACTCTTAAGACTGGGGCCAATTGCATAATGGTTAGTGATTTCTGAGACACAAGTTACACTCCCCATGCGTGCCGCGAGTCAAAAACAATAAAGCCTCCCAGAGTTCGGCTACTGCAGATTATTACTTTCATTTTCTATGAAACGGCGCGTGCGCGAATCCCAAATTGCAAATGCAAAATACTTCCTGCTAGGTGAGTTTTGATTTCCATGAATATGGAACACACACACAACAAAATGCTTTTGGAATCAGTCACGGTGGGGTGGGGCGGGAGTTGAGCTGTGGCAGCTGCGTCATAAAGATACAATGTTTGTTGTTGTCATTGTTACCAAATCAATTGGGATCTTAAAATTTTGTTGCTAACCACTTGCTGACTGCATCAATTGCCCACAGATTACACAACGCAACAAAAATGTGTGCAAAGAAGCTAACGATTAAAAATTTATTTAGGATTAATTATAAATGCGCTACACAGGTGGATAAAACAGAGACTCAAGATAAACATTGGACTCAAGATGAGCACAAACAGTATCTAAGAGAAGGTAAGAACGGGTATTATCATTTGCATTTTAATGAAATTACGCTAAAACTTAAATCGAATTGATTTTGTTACGTTTTTAAGAACATTTTTATACTTAATCTGAGAACTTATCATGCATGAGTTAAGTATAAAAACTACCGGACTGGGAAAAAAGATTGTTTTATTTAGGAACAAAAACCATCGAGTTATAAACTCTTGTGCATATTTATAGCCGCATCCAATTTTTTTCAGTGTACGAGTACTCAGAGAGGGGATAGCAAAAATAAGTTAAGCAAGAAACAAAACAACAAATCTAGCAATGCAAAATTAATCGTTATATTAACATTTTTGTTGTATGCTTGGTGCATATATATAGCCGCACTGTATAATTTCTCATTCTGTGTTTGATTTTGTGGAATTGTGGAAGTGGAACTTTGCTTTCCGAAGTCGAAAAAGGTCAAATTATTTAACATGAAAATTTCCAAGCACTTACATAAATTCTACTTAGTACACGGAGATCCTAAAAATAAATCTTTTGCGTAGTCGTTGCTAGTGTTTTTGTATTGTTTCTTGATTATCTTATTTTTGCTTCTCTTTTTATCTGCATTCACCAATTGTTGCTATCCCCCATCTGAGCACTCGTACACTGGAAAAATTGGATGCGGCTTTATTTGGCTTAGCATACTTTAGCAACGAAAAAATGGTTGCTTGAAGTGCCGTTCCTATTTTTCGCAAAAGGTCGTTTTCGAAAACAATACAAAAATTTATTATGTTCAACCAGTTTTGCCTTAACAAACAAATAATTTTAATGCAAAAAGAATTAAGGAAGAAGATTATTCAAAAATTCTTAAATAGTCTCTGTGAGTCCCGTAGTCCAAAGTTTTAGATTACTATTTTTTCCACCTTATTGCGCATAAAAAGTTATGTTAAATAAGTTAGTTTCAATTAAAGCATTTCATTTTTCCGATAAAGCAAATATGTAACAACTATTTTTCCTTATTTATGGTACGTATGTTAACTCCTAAAGAGTTTTTCCATAACGCTCACTTAATTCAACAATAATCAAATTAAATAAAATATTTAAAATTAAAAATATTTATTTAATTTATTCAAATAATATTTAAATAAAAGGGTCATTAAATTACTTTGTTTATACTATTTAAAGTAAAATAAAAGAAAAAAGGCTTTTTTTAGACCCTAAAAGCATATGTAACCTTTTAAAAAGCACACAACTGGTTAATTGAAAAGCTGGTGTATAAAAATATAAAATTAACTCGTTCATTATCAAACCTAAACCTTTAAAACTTTTATCAAAAATAACTTAAGCATATAAATTACCAAACTATTATAAGGGCAACAAAAAAGTTTAGGCTCAAAAAAAAAATAAATGAAAATTATAAAAGCAGATCTCCTATTGTGGGGTTCGAATAGGCACATACGTATCTTTGGCTTGGCAATGATATTTACAAGCACTGATATGCAGTTCCCCCTCCCATATTCCATAGAATCGGACAATGCGTTACATTTTAAAGGCCAACCACCAGTTTTGGTTTTTATTAAGTATTTCTGATAAACAACGAATTATACACTGAACACAAATGCAATGGCATTGCATCTAAGATGCATCTTATATATTTCTGTACGGTGAACACTGGGCTAGATGGCCAATTTATTTGCATAAAGTCGACAAATGTAGCCATTGTGCTGAAACTTAGTGGATTTGATAACTATAGCAAAAATAACATATGGGAAAACTTTAAAGCTGATCTGACCGCGCTTTCCCTCGCCTCTCATATATGAGCTCACATGGCGGATGCGTAATTTTATGCAAAAGTTAGTCCGCATTTACACGATGAAGTTTCCTTCATGAAGTTCTTCATGATGTTTTTGTTTGTGGGGAAGAGGTGAAGAGGGGCAGCCCAATCTGGCAAAGCTTTATGACCTACCTGTCGTGAAGCTTTTCGATAATTCTCCTTTGCTTTGTTCCGATTGAACTGATGCAGGGTTGATTTGTGGGCTATTTGCTTATCGATAACTCGTGTTCTCAGGTAAATTGAAATCAAACTTCATGAAATACTTCTTCATGTAAATGCGCATGAAGTTTTGAAGATACTTGAAAACGAAATCGAAGAGAGCTTCATGAAGCAAACTTCATCGTATAAACACGGACTTACAAATTTTTGATGGGACAGAGCATTTTTGAGACGAAAATGGTTTTAATTTACAATAAATACTGTTCTAAAAGATTTCAAAAGATTTATTTTTGAGTATTGGAAAGCCGTATGTCGAACAGGACGCAGAATGGGCAAAATTGGGAAAGAAGTGTAAGTGAATAGAGGGCTCAGCCCCTTCCAAACTTTAAACTATCTATATTTGCTGAGTTTTTTTTTCCCCACCATATAATCGGTTAGGTTGTAGACACAAGTAGGCTGTTAAACATTATTTTTTATACTCGAATCAAAATTTTTAAATTTGTAGATTTTAGTGTTAAAAATAATGATCAGTTCCTCCCGAACCAAGCTACGGGCCTGACTCCATTATAATTATCTTAGACCCAGGAACACCAATTTCTTAAAGCAGGCCTGTTGTTATGTTAATTAAGAAGCAGAAAACAATTATACGTATAATCTTATATTTTTTTCTTAATTTTTTTTTATAAGTTCACAAAAAGTTGTAGCATAGTGTCATTAGGTGTGGGGCTTTACTTTGCAAAGCGATGTCTAACGACATCCAGTGCTTGATGTAATGCAGACATGGTTAAGATTAGAGCAGTTCGAAGTGGAAAGCGAAGGGGAACCATAGCTAACATGATTGGACATAAATGCCAAAAATTTTTAATCAAATCGTTTATGATAAGAAGGAAACGGTTTGGTTTAAATATGACACAAAAATAATTATTAAATTAAACCGGCTTCACATGAAGGCAGAGCCATAACAAATGGCTAAGTCATAAATCTTAGTTAAACTTTTTGACTGTATGAGGGAATGGGTAGCTGGAGGCTTTGGTAAATTGATTAAAATTATTTTAAGAAATTATATACAATTTATAAGCAATCAATTGTTAAGTATTTGTTCAGTTTTGATTGTTTCTTGAATTAAGAATAGTTCTATGTGCTTTAACAGTTCATAATCGGGTTATTAATTACCAATTGTTTTGGTACACGTTTTTTTGGTCATAAAATGAAAACTCAATGTCTAACATATCATATTGCCGGGTCTACCTATGTATAACCAAAAACGTGTCTGCTGCTTCCTACTTACCCTAGCCCACAACTGTCAATCACCTTTGACAAATTTATGTATTGTATGGCACCTTACCCAATCGATGAAAGAGTTCGATCAATTGGTTTGGTAGCAGTATTACATGACATGTTCCTTGGACAACTCTACCGATCAGCATACTCGTCGTATCTGCCGCCAATATCTGTTTTTTATTTTGTTTTCTTAAGACACGCGCTATGCGGCTTATTGAAATTTTCACGCTGCCAGCAAAAAACGTGATGGCAATATTTTTCCCACTTGGCAGGCTCCGAGCGTCCGCCAAACTGACGATCGCCCATTGAATTTTGAATGAATTTTTGATGCGATTTTTGATAGGGCCAAATGCCAACTAACCGTTTTGCCTGCATTTCGTATGTGAATGTGGAGCAGCCTCCAAAATTTGATTGTGCAATTGTGTGAGAGGGGCAAAGCCAACGCAAAAATAATAAATAGAATTTGGGCGTAACCTTAAGCAGCTGCACCCTTTTGCTAGAATTCTTATTAATTCCTGATATGCAAATTAGCAGGCAAATGAGCTCAGCTTTCAGCGAATTGAGGAGCTGCTGCTCTGCTCGCTTGACGCTAAGCCGAGGCGCTGATGAAGAACAACCCCGGCCTGAATTAGACGACGCCAGCGAGCATGACAAGGTCGGCACTTAAAGGTGTCGCCAATTATGAACTCCCCCCCTTCCAACTCTTCGGCGTTTTTTTGGTGAAAACTTGCACTAATTAACGCATGAGCAGCAGTCGAAGCCAAAGTTGGCTGCCAAATTTCAAGTGCAGAGCTACACTTCGCCTCTCTTTTTCTTGGCGAGACCAACAAAGCGTTAAGCTCTTCCTCTCTTTGGTTCTAAGACGCAGGTGCACTTCTAATTCAACTGCTCTACTAATTCTTTAACTACGCCCGCCTGCTAGCCAGAAAAGATTCAACTTTAATTGCGCATACAAAATCACACAAAGTTGTGCTTACTCCGTTTTTAAATCCCTGCAAAAGGGTATATCCATTTTGGCCAGAAGTTTGCAATGCAGCAAAAGGTGATCTATTTTTGTCTGAAACGCTTATATCACATTTGATATCTTTGTTAATAATATTAAACTATTTCTAGGTTTTGCACAAATTAAAAAAAAATGATTTTTCGCCCTTCTAAGTATGCTAGGTTTATGCATATGAATAAATATATAAAATAGTTATTTATTAGTAGCCTTAAAATTTATAGTTTTTAAATACTTTTTACTGGTCCGACATTCTGCATCTGCAATCAAATCTACATTCATTTAAAAAGTAGTTTTAAAACGTTTTCATGTTCTAAATTACTCAAGAAACTACTTTGGAATAGGTATTCCTTTTTGGTTCTAAAAGGTTGTTCCAGGGTCTTTTATCTATTGACAATTAAAAAATGAAAGCTTTTGTATGTATTATATATGAGCCACTTCATTGGATTTTTATAAGACAGCTCAAAATTACAGAGGCTCGAAATAATGCTTAGACTAGAGCCAGAAAAATTGAGACAGCTTTAGTTGCTCATTCATGGACTCATATTTAACATTCTCAGAACATAACATATTTTTTCGGCACAATTCTTCATAAGAATAGAGTAACTTTTGAACAGCTTCGACAACTGAATGCTTCGGAATAGCTCTCTTAGTTGTATGTGGTATTGTGTCGAAAATAATATTTATTTCATCTGAGAATATGCCTTTATTGAGAAATACCGTCATCCAAGTAGAATCTCCTGAGTTGTCATAGTTTTTAAATTATTGGCCACAAGGAACACCAAGATTATTTTGTAAAAATGTGATCATGTTTTCGAATAATTCTAGAAAACGCATTTTTAATTCAAGTACAAAATTTCTAAGATTAAGTACGAAATAAACTTAAAATGGCAAGCCAAAAAAGTATGCAATGGAAAATGCGGAATATTTCAACACGAATCTGTCCTTAAAATTTCCAACTGGTTCTAACATCTTTACTTATGGAGGGATGGTCGATTTCTGACCTACAGTTATACCTTTTTGGACTTTGATTAGCTTAAGACAATAAAATTTGGCAGCCATATTAGATACGATACAGAGACATCGTTTCAAGCACAAATTGGCCACAGCTTTAGAACCAAGAACATTTCGTACGTATTTTATATTAATTTATTCAAGAATACATTTTGGGGGAATAATTTAGAATTTATTAAACTCCAAGGAAAAATATTTTGTTATTTTTTTTAAGTACGCAAAAAATAATCGAGATTGACTTAAGACTTTTACGATCTAAAAGTATGAAAAAAAAGATCCCAATATACACTGAGAAAATAACATTTTAGATTTGTTTGGAGCAGGGACCAAACTGCTTTAAAATTATTTTTGATTTTTCATTTCTTTTCTCTCGAAGTAATAGTTTTAAAATATTTTTATTATTTTTCATCGTTTATAATAATTTTGACTGATTTTATTTATAAAAATTTTTTAAGTGAATGCTTTTATTTATCTTATAAATTTTTTTAAAATAACGATTATTTTCGGTCCCTGGTATGGAGACGTTTTACTTTTTAAAACTTTTCAACCCTAAAACGATTTTTTTGTTTTTAAAACGAATATTTTTATTTAGTCTACTTTTGATTGATTAAAAAAGTTTGAAATGTACTAAATATATCTCGAAACGGTCTAGAATCAAGTATTTCGGGATTGAAAAAACCGTACTTGATATAAGAATTTTGTACTTGAATCAAGTATTTTCGTACTTACCATACGTATTGACACAGTTTGTACTTGATTCAAGTACAAAGATCTTGTTTTCATTTCTGAGTGCAGGGGTGCCCACAAAAAACATATAAAAGAGCAGAATCGTATACATATGAAGAATGCAAGAGACACTAGCCCCACCATATTTAATCGCACGAATGTCACATCACGTCAAATTGGAACACGAATCTTTAATATTATTTCGAAGAGTGCACACTTAATGGATGCCTAAAGCTAGACTATCCCAACCTTTCAACCCAGACGAAGTCTTTGAAAAAATTCGATCATTTTCATGATTCTCTATAAACATGAATTGGTGCATGGAATCGGTACACGAAACAGTACTAAAATGTTCTGAGAACATTAACCACAAATAACCATAATCTATACAATTATTTAAAGGGTATACCAGCTTCGTGGGCGACTTTTCACAATTTCTTGTTACAATTCCATTTTCCAACAATTTTCGAGAGTCATTGCCGGCTATTAGAGGAAATGATAGAAAGACAAAGACAAACACCACATAGCCAAGGTAGCTAGCGCCGGGCCCTCCAGTAACTTCACCTTACCCATCCCCCACAAGTCTCAAGTGGGAGCAAAAGCGTCGTGGGTAATGATGATGATAATGACGATCTGCAGAGTCTCGCGCACGGCTGGCGGCAAACTTTGTCGCACCTGAGTTCAAATCTAAATGCTCCACAACAACAACAATAACAACAACAAAAGAGTGCGATGCTTTTGTGGACGTCTCAGCTGGCGCACTCTGCCGGCGGCGACAGCGACGTCGCTTTCTGCTCTTTCGATGAGTTTCGAATACAACTAAATCAGAATTTTTATTCAGTTTCAATTGTTTAGCGAGTGCGGATCGTGTCGAGTATGAGAGTCGCAAGCGAAACCAAACGAAACGAGACGAGAAACGAGAAAGAAACTAAATAAATACAAAATTTCAAAAATTAAAGTAATTAGAAACTTGTGAGGGTGCCAAAGGGAAAGAGAGAAATCTGCAAGTGTCAAATCGCCACGGAAGCTTTAAAGTACAAAATTACCGTTAGATTTGCTACATTTTCCCGCAGCTTAATAGCCGTCGTCTTCAATGCGGAATGTGGCTAAGAAAAAACCATTCTAGCTTGATTAATTTATTTTATTTTGAGAATAAATCTATTTTTATTTCGTCAAGAATTTAAGCAGTAATTAAACACAAATTCTGGTTTTTGGGTTTTTTTTTTACATTTGGCCAACAGCTATGAGCAATGTTGGATTTACGCATTGCTGAGCACTTTGTCATTTGAATTTTGTTTAATTATTGGCCAAAAGGTCATAAGTTGGCATCATCATTCAAGGAAGCGCCCGGCAGCTGCCCGTAGCTCGCTTGGTTGCGCCCAGGTTATTGACTCACACCCCTCTCTAATTATGTATTTCTATTTCTTTGGCATCTTCCGCACTTTTCTGATGAACCCATAAATAAAAGCTGCGACAGTCCCCGCTCCCACACTCAACAGATCTTAGCTCATTTTTTAATGATCTGCATATTTTGGCAACATAATTAACGGTGAAAAGAATGTGAAAAGTAGCGAAACGTAACGCGAAAGCCAAGAAACAGAAACTGAAATATACAAAAAAAAAAATAAAAGAAATGAAGCATCATCCCACCACTGGCACGCGATTGTAAAGAAAGGCCCAAAGAGGAAGAAGGTTTCTACGCGTCTCGCCAAGAGCGCTGTAGTTCAGTTAACAAACTCCCGTCCAGCCAAACAGTCGCTCTTCAGTTTATACAATTTACAAATTTCATAATGTAAAAGCAAAGTGCACAGAATTCAAAAAGAAAAAACAGAGAGTGACAAAAGGAACAAATTGTTCTCAGTGAAAATTCTCTAACAAACAAATAAACTAACGAAAACTTCGCGATATGCGTGTGATAATTAAAAGTAAACTGAAGCAGTGGCGTATATTATGCTGGCTCTGGGCACTGCGCATGCTCACAGATTGGGATGTTATAGCGGCGCTAACAGTGGATAACCAGCTCGTCTCTGCACGCAATGGTAAGTGTACAAAATGACAAGGAAATCTAATTCTAAGGAAAACAACTACAGCCCTCCGCATATACATATATCTTTAAAACAAATGGTGGGGAAATTTTATAAAAAAAAATATCTTTACAAACTCAATTTTGAGCAGTGGCGAAAAAAAATCAAGAATTCCGTACTTAAACAGGGGAATACTAACGATTCCTAGTTCGGAATTTCCAAATCTGAGAAATTTTTTTATTATAAAGTCCCTTTACCTTGAAATAAAATCAAATTTGTTACATTATTTTTATACCCATTACTCGTAGAGTAAATAAGGTATAATTAGTTCATGCAAATGTATGTAACAGACAGAAGGAAACATCTCCGACCCCATTAAGTAATAATTTTGGAGTAAAATTATTCGGACCTTTTAGAGAAATTGAGAGAAGCTAGGCTTGGCCTTTTGGTGCTGTAAAACCAAATATTTTATTTTTATTTTTTAAAGAATTATTCTACTCATCATTATGTATCGATCCTCTATTCATTATTTCCATTAACGATGGTCGAGTAATCGCCCCCGCATTTGAAAACAAAACCTCATATCTTCCACAATTTTCGAACCTTGTAGACATATATTTAACTCACCGCTGTACACCGTTTCCCGATCTCGGTAGTTGAGTTATAAGCAATGGGAATTTTGTGATTTAATAATAGATTTTTTTAATAAACCTTTCCCTGAGTAACGGGTACATCGAAGTTGAGTTTAGTCGACCTTAACTTACTCTCTCGTTATTCTTACATTATGATTTAAAATTTAAGATTGATTAATGCGTAATTCAGAAATAAAGAACAAAATGATCTTAAAATTTAAAGCACAAAACGGCCCAAATTCAATCACTGCCAACATCTAAATGTAGCAAGCGAATCTCTTAGGAGATAATAAACGAAATGAACCGAGAAAGAGCTCCCAAAGCCTTAATGCAGGATGTTGTAATATGCGGCTTTAGAAGACGCAAAGTTTTGTTTCAAAGAGCTTCTACTGAGAACTGATGAGCTTGGAAATCTGAATAAAAGTTATTCAAAGCAAAAAAGAATTTAATTCAAATTAAATTGAGATTATAATATGAAAAAAACCTCATATCTCCCACAATTTTGGAGCTAGATTGTTAGGACCTTCTAGACATATATTTAAATCATCATTACCTATCGATCCGCCATACATCATTTTCCGATCAGATGAACGATAGAAAAGTTCCCGCCCCCGCAATTTGAAAAATACTTCATATCTCCCACAATTTTAAAGATAGGTTGTTCGAACCTTCTAGACATATATTTCCCGATCAGATAAGCTATAGTAAAGTTGCCACCCCCGCAATTCGGAAAAAAACTCATATCTTTCACAATTTGAGCATGTTGGGCATGTCTAATAAAATATTCTTAAATAAACCTTACCCTGAGGAACGGGTATATCGAAGTCGAGCAGGGCCGACTTCAACTTACGCTCTCGTTAAGAACGTTAATGCCAATGCAGTTTTTTAATAAAAACACAGCGACGAAATAATTTCATTAAAATAAATTAAATAATATTAATAGACAGCGGATTTTAGGTTTTTCAGATTGAATTTAATCCTATTAGGTCAGGGTTAATGTTTTATTGAAGATCCTTTTTGTGATTTGAGCACTGCAATACGCAGGCCATTTTGTGTTTTTCAACACAAAGTATTAAATTCAATCTAACAAAACCTAAAATCCGCTGTCTAAATATTAATACTATTATTTTAATTATTTTTAATTACCTTTCACACCCTTAAAAATTCTAAAAAAAAATAATACAAATTGTATTTTGGAATGATAATTATAATTAACCATGATTAATATAAAAGTGTTACGCCAGCTAAAAGACTAAAATAATTAAAGTTAAAAACTGCGCTAAATTTTGTAAGTCTCGGATTGCCTTTGCGAATTTGCCATTAGGGAATTTTTAGAGTGGGTAGTTGGCCCGAAAAACGCTTGTGTTGGAAATGATAAAAATCGTTATTTAAAATTCAAGGTTGGTACTAGAAGTATGAAAAAAATTGATAAATTACTTTCTGTTGATGTACTTTGAAACTGCATACTTAAAATATGGATAGGATTGGGGGCCTATTAAACCCGGCTATGCCCTTTAATATGTAATATTTTAAATTTGTTTACAAAGCGGACCATGAACCGAACCTTTGGGGTGTGTTTCACATAACGACGACGATTTAAGTATAAACATCTGGACAATTTTACTATATCCTCTGCAAGGGTAAGTCCCGCAAAATCTGAACAAATGGCTATTAATATTTGCGTGTGGGACCTTAGCTAAAGTCGTGTACTTTTTGCTGAACCGAACCGAAAGTTTTGGTTCGGAGCAGGTTCAGGTTCAATCAATTCGGTGCAAGGCCGGTATTCAGCCCTGATCGTAATAGTACCAAGGAAGTTTGTAATTTGTCTCCCAGTTAAATCATAAACTAGTTTTGAACAGATTATAGTTGTTTCGTATAATTCTAGTAATGCAGAGACCTGAATTTATTTCAAACCACTAGCTTTTCTATCTGAGAACCGTTTGTTTATCAGGAAAGATATATTATATATACTTTTTATAGTGTCGTAGATGCATCCTTCTGACTCTTTGTACTTACCTTTGGTACAGTGTATAAAAACGAAAGTGATTCCCTACCTTGATTTTTCACACACACAAATCTACCCACCATTTCTATATAGATCTCTCTCTGTCTATTTATGTCTCTATCAAAGAGCCAATCCCTCAAGCATAACTCCACCACAGACTCCACAAAACTTTGGTTGGCTTTTGTCGTTCTTTTGACCTTTGTGAATTATTCATAGGCTGACTAAGCCACACATGGGTTAATCGCAGTCAACTGCGTCCCAGCGGCACGCAAAGTTAATCAAAATTAGAATTCAGAATTCTCATTTAAATAAAGAACAAAGCGCAAAAATAATGGTAAACAATCCGACGGCGACAATTGCAGAGCCAATAAAACTAACCTACCGTACACAGTTGGGGCAGGTGGAGCAGGCAATTGGCCTTGAAAGTGCAAGTGGAACTCGCTGCCGAATGATGTAATTGCAAGTGCTGCTCCATGTTGCCCAACGATG
The DNA here is from genome assembly GCA_018904225.1 of Lordiphosa mommai. Classification (NCBI taxonomy): domain Eukaryota; kingdom Metazoa; phylum Arthropoda; class Insecta; order Diptera; family Drosophilidae; genus Lordiphosa; species Lordiphosa mommai. The sequence goes on from JAEIFT010000074.1 coordinate 390,937, forward strand.
AACTTTTCCAATTGATTTTGTATGTTTTTTTTTGTTTTTGCAGACTGCTTCGAGCGCATTGCGCTGGAGGCAATGCTGCCATTTGAGAAGACCTTCCGCACCGAAGATACCAACTCACTGAAGATGTGCAAGGAGAAGTGCTTGCAGGCGGGCGAGAAGTGTCAGGCCATCTCATTCGGGTGAGTTTTTTTGTCGAACTGTCGGACGACGATTACCCAATCTCAATGTTGGTTTGTGTTGGTGTTTGGCAGTGTGCATCGACGCGGAAACGGCACATGTCAGTTGTCGTCGGAGCAGTATGGCAACGGCGGCGGCGGTGGGCGGCCGGGTGGGGTCATTTTCGATCCCGACTTTGATTTGTATACGCGCAAAACGAATTGTTTCGATTTGAGCGACAATTCGATTGCCCAGCCCGATCCCGGACCAAGTCCGATTAGTCCGGGAGTGGGGCCAGTGAATTTGCCCAATCGACCTCTGGATGTGGGCAATACGCCTGTATTGGTGGTGAATCCCACTCCGCATACAAACGGGCCGCCACCGCCGCCACCTCCAATTCCTTCGGCTGGAGCACCGCCTGGTGTGGGTGATCGTTTGTACTTCTCGCATGAGATCTATCCCCTGTACAAGTATCCTATGCTCTATGAACCCAATTATCCGGCTCCCAATGAGGAAGCCTACATACCTGGTGGCTATGCAGCCAATGTGCCCGAGGTGGAGGATCGCTATAGGCCACACTATGGCCCCCTGGATGAGGATGGGGTGAGACCAACGCCACATGGTCCACCACGTCCCATATTTGGGCTGGGCTACGGCAATGGCTATAGTTATGGTACACCGGAACGGTATACGCCCACCACTTTGCGTCCAGGTTCGCCCTCGGATGAACGTCCCACCTTTGCCTCACCTAGACCACCCCATCCTGGTAGTGGTTACAACCATGATCGCCCTGATTATCCGCCAGCTTCTCCATCACCCACCCCTTATGGACCCCGTCCTAGTCCCAGCTATGATGGTCACCGTGAACCCAGACCGGATTACACCAATCGTCCTGATCCACCGCCACAGTTACCACATGGCGATGGATATGGTATGGGTATGGCCGGTCCGCCGCCCAGAGATGAGTATGTGCGTCGAAATGGCAGCGGTTATGGCGGAGCAGACTCGTATGACGATGACAAAACCATATCCACATATTTTAATCCCGAGGATTATATGCCAGGCCATAAAAGTAAGCCAGGCTAAAGAGGATTGGGTTGAAAATTTGACTAACTAAAGCAACTACTTTCAGAACGTCCCATGCCTATGCCCTCGCCTGGCGACAGAGATCATGGTTATCCCATGGATGAGCTGAAAGGTAAGTACATTTTTTTGGCATTTCTTCTACTAATTTATTGGATTCGATAACCAGACTATGACACGGGTCACTGGAGTTTACCAACAAAAACAAAAAACAAACAACTAAAATCTAGAACTAAAACACGGCACACACACACACACACAATTAAAACTCATTACGGGCCACAGTTGACCCACATTCTTTGGGCCTTTATTTGCGTAACAAAACTAAAACCCATTAGGCTGGCATAATGCTTGATCTCTAGTCGGGTGGGTGGACAAGCGGCGGCTGGTTGGTTGCATGCGCTCAATATAAATATTCGCAAAACACTAAAAGCTTACAAATGACTATAAATAAATTATGCGGGGTCAGAGAGTTTCGTATATATATATAAAAAAAATCAAAATAGTAAAACTGGGTTATCAATGCAGGCGTTGGAGTAATTATGGTAAAGCTCTGGAAAAGCTCTGGTATAAAGCAAGGTCCAGAAACGTGTCCCTTCTCCCGAATCTGAACCCTAACCAGACCTTTTAATTGTATATATATCACTGGATTGGGGCATTATCTAGTCAAATCATATTCAAATTAGAGATGGGCGCTTGTCGAATATTTTAAGCACGACACGACTGTAACACGAATGGCGTATTTTAGGCACGCACACCACACGTTTCTTAATTTCAGTTTTAATTTTGTTTAAACTATCGACCTTAAATAATTGTGACCAACAGCCGATAATGAAACAATATAAATATTTTGTCTAATTGACTTGGGGCAGATTTCACATCTTCTACATAGCACTATATGTCACATAAACTAACAAATAACAGAGTAAAATGTTTTTTATTTGACACATAGCAGCTATATAGAAGATGAGAAATCGGCCCTTAGTATTTTTACATGCTGTTGAGTCAAGTAGTGTCGACTTGAGTCGTGTTTTGTCGTGTTAGACCGTGCTCGTGTTTCAAATCTGACTCTCACGTACACGCACGAAATCTGTTGTTGCAACACGAACTCGCCATGTTGAGAAAAAAAACACGACACGCACCAAACTTTAATTTAAATACGAGATGTTGAGATTCTGAGAAGGCAAAAGGGAAGTTGTAAAATGGCAATTCAAGCCTCGCATATTTATGTAAGAATACATAGCAATAGAGGCTACCTCCCAATATCAAAGACCAGGGACTGTTGAAAAGAGACGGTTATCGAATAATAATATTAATCAAATAGTGTTGTAAATTAAATGTTTATTCAACAATAATAATAATAGCACAAATCACAAAATTTAAATATGCTCAAATTTTACAGAAAATTAAAGCAAAAATGTTTTAACGATCGAAAAAGCTATGAACCTAAAACTTAGGTTCGAACTATGGATGTTGAATATTTGAAAAATATCTATATCGATATTAAAAAAGTATCATTTCGATATTGATATTTTGTTAACAAAATAATTTATATTATTATTGAGGTGTTATTTGAAGCGTACTAAAAACATAATTCTGTCTGCGATCAAAATCTACAGAACAGAGAGTTTATAAGTTAAAAATATTGTCGAAAATATCCCAAAAAAAATATTCGATATAAGATTTATCGCGTTAGTAAAATATTCAATATTGATTTAACGTTTTTTCGATAAAAATATCGTTTGACCCCTTGGTATAAAGTGGAGAGTAAGACACAACTTACATAATGATGCACACAGCTTTATAAAGAAGGTTTCTTAATACGGGAAAAACACAAATGGTTTACCTTTAGTGAAACAGTTTTGATAATAAGTATTCCCTTGATTTTCCTTCTATTTTAGAAAGTTAGCTTGTTCCTGTAAGTCCAAACTTAGCCATGTACCTTCAGGGTAATTGTTTTTAAAGGTTCGGCCTGTATTCAAAAGTAGAAAGATCAACTAAATAAGTTTCTAAAACTTTAAAATACGTGTATTAACTGGAACTTGCAATAACATTCTTAGTTTAATAACAATACTATTTTTCTGTAACCTCCTTTTGCGTCCCGGTTTTCATTACCGTTTCGAATTAATTTAAGCCCGTTTGGATTGATTTTTTTTTTCTGTGTAATTTCCATAGGCGTTTTGTTGTCGCACGGTACGGATACGAGGAAACTAGCGAGGAAACAGTTAAAAGTCATGTTGATTATATTTTTATCGCTCTCATTTAAAGCACAAAAGCACAATGTACGAAAATGGTCCGATGCGAAGTAAGCCCGATCCTTCGTAGCGTTCGGGCCTCCTTCGTGCCGAATAGACGTTATATTAAGCATTTAATGTTTTCCAATCTCTTATTATAGTTGATAATTATAATTAAAAATGTCGTTTGTGAAAATGTAAATTACATTCCAAAATTCTCACACTTCTTACACACTTCAATATACCCAACAACATCCGGCAGTTCAATTAAGTTTTCCGAAATACAAAAACAAGAATGAAATATTAAACATTTTATTGTCAACTTTGGGAATCGAACCCAGGGCTTTTGCACTGAACTCGAATTGAATCGCATCTCAACGCGCTGAACCGCGTTTGTCATTATGCGTCTAAGGTGCTACTTATATTTGTGTGTGATCTCAGAAAGGATTGAAGTGAGAACATTAGGAATGATGTGATTGGGCCTAGAATAAAAAGCTTGAATTGTGCACAATATCGTCAATAACGAGCTTAAATTTTTAAGCCCATGGCAGGCTTAAACTATGAATAAAAAGATTGAATTTATCTACCCATTTTTTGTCTGTTTACATAAACTAAAGTGGCCTTGTGTGGATCAGTGGGTAGCGAGTGTCCCTACTGTGTGTGAGGTTATGGGTTCGATCCCGCCTTGGAGAACATCTTATTAAAGGTTTTTTCTTTAAAAACTAGATAGTTGGTTTCATCCATTGACTGTAGTTTATCTAAACTTTTTCCACAATTTTTGAATTTCTAGTTTACGATTTCCTTGATTTCGATTTTCTTTGGCTACAAAAAGTAGAATTGGGTTCTGATTATATCAAAATAAGCCCAAGTCGCCTATCCCACTCTGAGTAAGATTTTATGATCTCATCTTGACACAAGAACTTCAGCAAAAAAAAAGATTTATGATCAAAAATTCAAAAATTACCCGGGCAGATAATTAAAGAACCATTTACATATATATTTTGATTTTGAGTCAACTTCCCTTTTTGAGTTTTCCGAGTGTGACGATGAGTACATGAACTCTTGTGCCACAGCGGGTGGCGGTGACATAAGCCAAGCAAATCCGAAGTATCCAAGTTCAAATGGCAGACTTGACATGATGTTCATGTCATTGTTTTGGCGCAATTAATTTGGTTTGTTTTCGTTTTATGCTGGCGTGTGTGCGCGTCTTAGTTAGTTAGTTATTTTTTTTTGTATTAACCGTGGGACAGATTGTTACCTACACTTGATAGATAACCCATACGAAGCGGAAGTGTTATACACTTTTTCGGCTATGTTCTATGGAATTGTGCAAGAACGGCAAAGAACACGACAACGGTGGCCTGCACTTGAACAAGGGGGCGCCCCCAAAGGCGTTCCAGCATTGTATGCAAATCTGGCCACAAAACCAATGCACAAAAACCACCCACATGCGGTTCGGCGGCTGCAGTGACATTGATTAAGAAACGGAAATGCGCTCAACTTGTCTGAGGTTTTTTTTTATTTTTTGCTGCAACATTGTGGAGTTGCTTGTTAGCCAGTTAGATGATCGATGGTCTGACATTTGTGGTAAACAACTCAATTTGTTATTAGGAAATGCGATTAGAGATATTGAGACTTGGCTTAAGGCATAATAACTCTTAAAAAATTACTTCATCTGGATAGGGTAACATTCTCAAGAATTAAGTCATCTAATATAGAATAAATTTAAAATTAAAGCGAGATTCAAATAGTTTAAGAATGAAGTACTGTATGCTTATATTCGCAGAATTAGATACACTTGAAATACGCGTTACTCATAAAGGTAGAAACTAAAGATGGGAGTGGAAAATAAACTTCAATCCTGTCTTAATGCCCACTTCAAATTTTAAGTTCAATCCCATACCGATTCCGCAGTTTTTTTCAGGACCCGCGCGAGTTGTTTTTCGAGCCCAACTCTAATACAGGGATCTTGCAAATAATGTAACAGACAGAAAGAAATCTTTCCTTCCACATCATTTTCATTTATGGTCGATCTAGCCATTTTAATGTTCTGTTAATGAATATTCGAAAAGGCTATTACATAGTTTTTTCCTAGAGTAACAGATAATTCGAGTTCGGGCAAGAACGACTTTCATTTACGGTCTTTTCTCCTTGAAAATACCATATAGAAGATACAGAGTAAATAAATACTTTCACAGCATTTTTTGAAAATAATGAGACTTTTTTGTGGCCTTGTGTGGCTCAGTGGGTAGCGTGTGTGCCTACTGTGCGGGAGGTTATGGGTTCGAACCCGCCTCGGACCATCTAATTACAAAAGTTTTTCTTTAAAAAAACTTTTACGCACAAGGTCACCTTTACAGCTGTTGGCGCCAGTTGTGGAGAATGTAGCCATGAAAAAGCTTCTCAAAAACTTTGCCGTTCGGATTCGGCGTTAAACTGTAAGTCCCCTTTCTCTTGAGCGAAAAATTTAAAGAGACACGAGCCAAGAGATTGAGAGAAGCTCGGCAATTTGAATGAATCCCTTCCGGATGTGTGAAGTTTTGGAGCAGAAAGGTGGCTCAACACACTCTTAAAACTTTTTTTACCTTTCTTACTTAATCTGTGTAAATTATAACAAATCTTTGTTGTGCTATACATAAAGAAATAAATAAATCAACATAAATGGGTATGTTGAAGTCCGCCGCAGCCTTCTTTAACTTACACTCTCGTTTAGCCTAATCACATGTGATTGGAGATCTAAAAAATGGAAGGCTTTTAAATACCCTTGCAGTTTTTGAAAGACTCTACCATTGATAACAAAAAAGTTTTTCTCACTAGAACTAGTTTTTAGACCGTTCGTTCCTATGGCAGCTATACGCTATAATGATCCGATTATGATCAATTTTTCCAGAATTATGCGGAAGCATATAAAACTAATATATAGCAAGATTGGTGACGCTTCGATGGAAAACAAAAAAGTTTTTTATACTAGAACCAGTTTTTGGACCGATCTTTGCTATAGCAGCTATATGAAATAGTCATCCGATTTTTATAAATTTTTCCAGAATTATGTGGAAGCACATAAAACTAATATATATTACGATTGGTGACGCTACGATGGAAAACAAAAAAGTTTTTCTCACTAGACTATGGCAGCTATATGATATAGTCATCCGATTTTGATCAATTTTTCCAGAATTATGTGGAAGCATATAAAACTAATATATACCACGATGGGTGACGCTACGATAGAAAACAAAAAAGTTTTTCATACTAGAATTAGTTTTTTGACTGATCGTTCCTATGGCAGCTATATGCTATAGTCATCCAATACGACCAATTCCGACAAATAAGCAGCCTATGTGTGACTTTTTGCAAAGTTTGGTCAAGATAGCTTTAAAACTGAGGGAGGAGATAAAATAGAAACAGACCGACAGACGAACGGATGGACGGACGGACGAACGGACAGACGGAAATGAACTCGGCTCATCATGCTGATCAAGAATATATATACTTTATGGGGTCGAAGATGCTTCCTTCTATGCGTTGCAAACATCGTGACAATTTTAATATACTCTCTGCAAGGGTATAAAAAGTCCATCTTTGATATAGCTAGATATCATCCAATAATATAGTTGATTAAGCCAGTTGCTAAAAATTAGCTTGTTAAAATCACAAACCCCAAATAAATGACTGATCTAGAGTTCCCTTGGGCCTTAGAAACAAAAGACTTAAGCAACGAACTTTAAAAAAATCTCCCAATTATTTTTATGCTCTGCATTGTAATGATCGCTCTCTTACTTAGACGATGATTAGGCATCCTTGACTGGCAACGCTTGGCTGCTCTTATTTCTGCAGCAACTCATCTCAAATCATATTCTCAGTTACCCACGTATTTTTCATTGGAATCAAAGATAGATAAGCAATCTGCTGCCGAAAAATGCTCATTAAAAACAATGCCATTCAAGGCTTCCATGCCAGACGCGGTCCACCCCCGTTTGGGGGCGGAACAGCGAAAACTTTATTTCAACGAGAGAGAACAAACCGAGCGAAAAGCTTAGCCGAAAGCTCGAAATTCTCTAATATCGTATAAAACCGCAAGCTTGACCACAGCTGCTGTTCATTCGCCATTAGAATCGCCCACGTTGCGTATCGTTGTTTGGCCGGAAATCGTTTCGCTCGCGTATCCGGATCCTGTATGATGCTGTGATGACATTCAATTAAGTGTTTTGTGAATAGAATTACGTAATCGGTGATTATTTTATTATAATAACTTTCAATGTGTGGGCATCAAGTGTTGCTCGGCCTAATGTTGTGGCTACTCAATGGCCAACTAAGTGTAGCCAAATTTGTGAGTCCTACACGGCATAGTGATATAACCAGCACCATTATCATTGTGGAAGATGCCAAAGGTAGGGTCAGAGAGTGTGGGTCAAACACCTTTAAGGCAATTTGCATAATTTGCAATGTTCTTGAAGGGGAATCATCTTCAGCTGTGGCCATTTATGGTGGCAATTTTCAGAGAGAGATAATCTGTTCAGTTTGAAGTACATGGCCTGAAACATGACTCGAACATAATTTACTGAAACGGCAACGGATGTGCCGCAACCCCAGACCCAGCCCCGATCTTGGGTTCTGGCCGCGCGCGCTTGGAACGCTTCAGTGATTTCGAGTGTTGTTTTTTTTTTTTTGTTGTTGAGGCTGGCAATTGCGTAAAGCATCTTCTTTTCTTTTCCATCTTCATTTTTGCAGCCTGCTTCCGTCGTGTGTTGGCCGGCAAGCGCATCGCTCCACACTGGGTGCGACGCTCCATCTCCTGTGAGCGGGTGGAGGAATGCATGCGCGAGTGTGGCCATGAGAAGCGTTTTATGTGCGAGGGTTTTAACTACCGACTGGATCCCTCGGGACATGGCCAGGGGGATTGTGAGCTAATTGAGATGCCCTTGTCGCAAATGGACTTGTATTCCAGTGCCAATCGACGTGATTCGAATTTGTTAAGGCATCCGGATTATGATTACTATGAAAGGGATCGCAATGCACCATCTAGCTGTCGACGTAATGCTTGTCAGGATTGCTCCAAGGGACCACTAAGCAGTCCACCCATTTACCTCAAGCCCAGCAGTGGACCGGAACGACCTGGTCCTAGCGGTGGTGGAGGCTATGGAGATAGACCTGGTCCCAGTAGTGGTGGCTATGGAGATAGGCCTGGAGCTTATGGTGAACGTGATCATTATCGTCCGCCTAGTAGCACCGCTGTGGATCATTATCGCGGACCCTCGGGTCCACCAAGTAGTTCCTATGAGCATCGTCCCTTCTCATCGCACAGCTCTTCCTCATCCGCCTCCTCCTATGAGTTCTCATCGCATGGCTCAAGTTCGGGCTACTTTGGTCACACTCCACCCAGCAGTTATGCTGATCACTCCGCCTCCCGTCCCGATTATATAGATCGTCATGATCGCTTTAGACCTGCACGTCCAGATCGCTGGGAAACTTTGCCCAGTAGCTCGGGTTATGATAGCTCCTCTGCCTACAGACCACCCCGACCTGAAACCGATCGCATAGATAAATATAGGCCACCCTATAGGCCAGGACCCGATTTCTCACCCTATCGTCCGCCAGAGCCCAGTCGTCCTGTGCATAATTATTTGGATCGCGATGGTCCTGGTCCCGGACCTCCTCCAACAACGGATCACTACAAAAAGCCCCACAAGTTTGTGCCTTATTTGATAGGCGGTGAGGACAACTGGGGAAATTATGGTGGCAGCTATGGTGGCAGCAATAGCAAACATACCTCCTACTGGGGTCTGACTGAGTCACAGCGTCGCAAGGATCAGCATGATTTCAACTATTTTGAGCTCGGCTCCACGCATCGTGAGCCACCACGTGAGTCCAACTCGGTAATGAGTTATCCCGGTTCAAGCTATGAAGATGACTTTCCCCGACATCGTAATGATTACAGACAAAAGTGGACACGTCGACCAGGACCAGATGGTAAGTTGGGTATATAAAGTTGTCTTAGTCTTCTCTTAATTTTTGCTTTCCAACTAGAATGCTCGGCCAAGACCAGCGAGGGTTTCCGTTTGCATAAAACTGCCGTCAAACATGCCTCCAATGTGCCCACTCTAACCGAATGCGAGCGTCTGTGCTCGGATCCACGTGCCAACTTCGTTTGTCACACCTTCAGCTATCGCTATAACCAGGCGGGTCGTGACAATTGCATGCTCTGCGATCGTCCCATCAATATGTTGGATTACTATGTGGACATTGAGCCGGATCGTGATTATGATATCTATTCAATGGCCGATGATATGGATGTATGCAAACAGCCCATGCCACCCAGACGCAGCGATGGACCCACCACTGCTCTGTCAGATCCACGGAATGCGCGTAAGTTTTAGAATTTGGAATTGCTCCACAAAATTCATCCAAGAGTTCGGTACTAAGCAAAGGTAGTAAATTCGCGACTGAAAAGTATGTAAGGGATGCCATTTTTATACACCCATTCCTCGCTTAACGGCCTCAACTGGGACCAGAATATATAGCCGTTAGGTGAATCAAAGTTTTCCATACAGTTCAATGCAAATTTTTCTAACCGGTTCCAGCTCAAAGAAACGCTTATAGGTGGGTTGCTATTTAAGTTTCTGGCCTAGGTCACTTCTAGCCATTTAAGGACCAATTGACCCTTTTCCCAAAAAAGTTTGGACTTTTATCGATAAAAAGCTCCATACAACTCTTTCATGTGTGACCACGTTTGATATCGATTAAATATTAATCATTTCGTGAAAATTTCCGTGCAATCATTTTTCACAACTTTCGACGTGGATTATCACGACAAGAGTGCAACTATGAACTTAAATCTATGTATGATGATGAAGCACCATCCTGTAGCACTGTGAAAAATTTGTTTAATGAATTCAATCGCGGACGACGCTCGCTCGAAGACGAAGGTCGTCCAAAAACAGTCGTTGTGCCAGAAAACATTGATGCCGTGCGTGAACTGATAATGGAACATCGTCATGTGACATACCGTGAGATAGAGGCATCCTTGGGCATTTCTTCCACCAGCATACATTGGATATTGCATGAACACCTGGGCGTAAAAAAGGTTTGTTCTCGTTGGATCCCGCACAATTTGACAATCGCTCAAAAAAAAAGGCTCGTGTGGATTGGTGGAAAGAAATTTTGAAAAAATATAATCGCGGTGTTTCAAAAGACGTTTATAAGATCGTCACAGGTGACGAATCATGGATCTATGCTTATGAGCCCGAAACAAAACAGCAATCGACCGTGTGGATCTTCGAAGACGAGCCCAATCCAACGAAAGTCGTTCGTGGAAGAAGCACTTCGAAGCAAATGGTTGCCTGTTTCTTTGGTAAAACCTTGAGCAACGTAGGACGGTCAATTCTGAGTGGTACACCACAATTTGTTTGCCTGAAGTCTTCGGAAAAATTCGAAAAACGAACAAGAGAAGACAAATCATTGTGCACCATGACAATGCGAGCTCTCACACATCAGCTCACACCAGCGCCTTTTTGACCGCCCAAAACGTCGAATTGATGAATCATCCGTCGTACAGCCCTGACTTGGCACCCAATGACATCGTTTTATTCCCGCACATCAAGGGAAAAATGCTTGGTCAACGACTTTCGTCGCCAGAAGATGCTGTTGAAGAGTTCAAAAACCATGTTTTGGAGGTATCTCAATCGGAGTGAAAAAAGTGCTTCGACAATTGGTTTGAGCGCATGCAAAAGTGTTTAAATTTTGGTGAAAAATACTTTTTTACATTTTTAATCAGAAATATATATATCAACCTACGTATATATACCATTTCATGCATTCAAATAATTCCGTATTTTTTAAACTTAGGGTCCAAAATAGAGGAAATTATTTATTTACGCGCAAACCCCAGGCATAATAGCAGCCCACCTTCCGCTCAACCGTAGGAAACACACAAAATTAAGGCAAACTACGGGCTAAATACGTTAAAAAAGAGTTTAATGCCAGGAAGAGATTCTTCTAAGCTAATTACTCGAACACAAAGCATAGTTAGTAGTACAACGTTTTAGAGATAAGGGTATAAAGTTTCGAGTCTTCGACTCATATTTTGTTTTAAGTTTTCATCAAGCATTTCTTATGAGATATTTTTGATTCTCTTTCACTACTCATTTATACATATTATTAAAAAAAAAACAAAAAACCCCTCCCCACAGAGTGCTTTTTCCGTGCCATTGATGCCACACGCTTCTTCAAATCCATTGTCAGGGATTCACTAACGGTTCGATCGGTGGGTGAATGCGAAATGGAATGTATACGCTCCACCAAATTCACTTGCCGTGCCTTTGCCTATCGCTATGGCCAACAGCGTCATACGGGCATCATAGACAACTGTCAGCTAAGCGATTGGCCAGTACGGGATATGGACAAGGAGCGACATTTGATACTAGATTCGGCCTTTGATATCTTTGAGCGTGCCAGCTATGGACATGGCTGTGAAATTCAACCCATTGTGGATGAGAAGCACAAAAAGTGTAAGTTTTTGCTTTAAAGAAAAGTTTTCTGTACTATAAAAGTGTGGCTTCATCTTTGTAGTGTGCTATCTGGGTTATGGCTCGCCAGCTAGACTACTGCCACCCGCCATTAAGAAAGTCATATCGGTACCCTCGGAAATGGCCTGCAAAAAGGAGTGTATACGCTTTAGGGAAACCACACCCTTTAAATGTTATGCCTTTAGCTTTGGGTAAGTCTTGGTAAATAAGTTTCTAAGCTTAGTTTACTCATCTATTTTATGGCTTAGCTCCCATGACAGCTCCTTCAACTGTGAACTCTCTGATCTTGATCAGACCGAACTGAAAGTTGATGTCCACTATCAGCATACCAAGGATCGTGACTATTGGCTCTTTGCCTGGAATCCCTTCGATTGGACTTGCCGCGATAAGGTCAATACCATAGGTGGCTCGCGTGTAAACAACGATCGACGCATGGACATCTTCCGGGAACCGGGTAAACTGAAAATCCTAACCTGTTGCACCTCCATCTATGTGTAAATAATTGGCCAGGAGCCAACAAAACCCTCGTATCTATAGTTTGTATTTAGTTTGTAAATAACGTTTACTAAGAGCCACCAAAATAACCCAAGCGAATCCAAGTACCCGCCCAAGTACTAACCCGCGCATGCCTTTGTTTGTCTAAGTCTTGTGTCTACCTTCCTTAAACATGCATTTTTATACGCTACCAAGGCGATGTAGCCTGGCGGCATTATACAGTCTCGGGCAAGCCGTGTCGTCGGAGCAGTCCCTGTGAAAAGAATCTCATAACTGGCTTCTATTCCTGTGAAACGGATGGCTCGGAAGTGGGCTCCTGGGATTATTGCTGCAAGGCGGATCATCCCTGTGGCTATAGCCGTGGCTTTGACTATCCTTGGTGAGTAAAAGGCCAAGACTTTATATTCCTATTTTTATATCCAACTTTCGACAGGTGCTTTGTTGGCGATGAGCCGGATCAGTGGCGCAAGTGCAGCGATCGTTATTATCCCGACAAAAATAACACCACCAAGACGCACTCCCATTTGGGTCTGCCCAGTCCCAAGGAGAAGCAGCCACATCAGCCAGCTACGGCAGCCAGCAGTGAATACAGCCAGCATCCACCTCGTCCCGGCGGACTGCAGAGTCTCAGTGATTTTGCCGCCGCTCGCCTGTGGCCCGTAACCTATCTGTACAGCGAGGGTCCACCCAATGCCACGGAATTTAGTAATTTCGTCGACTGCAATAAGGAGTCGTGCTAGCATCTAAGCCAATAATTCCCACGTAACATTGAGATTGGACATATAGAGATATTGTCGTCGTCGTCATCATTGTCATGAAACACAAAACCAATTAACTTATTAATATACAAAATTTCCAGGCACTTTAACTTCAATGAGAGTTGTTTGCGTGCAGACGATCAATCAAACAAAAAAATAATAGTTAAGCTGATTTGTCTATATGTAGAAATGTATGCTTATTAATAATAATAAAACTTATTGTAGTTTTTATACATTTAAATTTTCTCACAGCTTACGCCCTAAGGTCTTAATCACATTCGTCAACTTACATGAATACCAGCCGAATGCTTCCCTAAGTCATATCCCGGGTAAGAACAAAATTTGCTTTAGTCTCATTCCGAGGGTCAAGGCAAGTAAGCTGACGTTCGTTTGCTGTCGAGTTGCACTGCAAAACATATTGGGGGGGGGGCTGAATTGTCCAATTCTGAAACAAAATTGTTCACTGAACTGTATAAGTGAACATGTTCTTCTTCAGTTGTTCTTTTTTGTGAAAAAAAAACCTTCATCTAATATGGACTATAAGGCACCATAATGTTTTTAGCGATAGCAGCGCACTATGGCGGTCAAGGAGCTAACTTTTCATCCCATCTAGTATATAGGGTCAGAAAAGTTTCCTTATGTCTGTTACATACATTTTTTCCCCATAAACTCGCTGTCAAACCGCTTGCAAAACGTTTGACAGTAGCCGTTCCACATGTGGGTGATATTCTAGATTTTAGGGCAATTACAAACTGTTTTAGAAATATAATTTTCTGGGTGCAGTTCGAATGTTCCTGTTTGTCATATCTTTGCCACATTGATAGTTTGTGTGGATTGTATGAAGTTCATAATTTCATAAAATTACAACCAAACGGAAAAACTTCTATAGAAACGCTTCGGTTCAGTTATCGATTAGTGCCCACTAAAGGCATATGGAAGAGCAGATACGAATAGATATACAAAAAATCATTCGTTGACGAAAACAAAATATACGTCGATTTTTACTTGCCAACAAACTGGTTTTTGTGTACGTTTATAGAGAGATTCATCTCGTTCAGCGGATAGACTGGTGCTTACTGTTTTGCTAGCCATTGTAGTTCGAAATCCAATTAATATTTATCGTTTTTGAAATGCTATGGTTCATATTGCATACTTTAAAGGGCAAAAAGCATGATATTTTTATTTGTGCATAAACGTAGTAATAGTTAATATATTTCAATCCACTTCCAAAATAAATGACAAATGTCGAAAATTTGGTTTTAGAAAGTTCGAAAATTTTAAAAAGGAATTAGGCGTATTAATATATTAGCCGTGAACCAATGAACCGAACCAAAACTGCGGTACGGATTGCTACAAAATCCTTATTATGAACCGATCCGGTGATTTAAAATCCCTGTGAACCACGGGACCAAACCACTTCTCATTTCCAAATAGTTGGCATCTCCGAATATTATAATATAATTCTTTTAGGGATATTAAAATATTCTTTTCATATTTTTTGGTCATTTTCAGCTCCACTGGATGCAAAACTAAGGTCATTTTACCTATATTTAATCTCAAATGGATGGAAAAAAATGATATTATTAATAGCCAGTCCAAATGGATATTGAAAATATTCAATTAATTATTCTAGGCAACATGGTCAAGTTTATTGAAGGATTGATGGGGGGACGACATAATTCCGCCGACATAATTCCGCTAGAAAAATAACGACATTATTCCGCGCGATATTATGTCGTTTCAAAACGACTTAATTCCGCGAGGAAAAAACGATATTATTCCGCTCGAAATTATGTTGTTT
Source organism: Lordiphosa mommai (assembly GCA_018904225.1). Lineage (NCBI taxonomy): Eukaryota > Metazoa > Arthropoda > Insecta > Diptera > Drosophilidae > Lordiphosa > Lordiphosa mommai. The sequence goes on from JAEIFT010000074.1 coordinate 405,989, forward strand.
CAAAACGACATTATTCCGCTAGAAAAAACGAAATTATTCCGCGCGGAATGATGTCACTGATATTAATATTAAGTGGTAAATTTTGACTAGACTCCTAGTGCATACCTTGCACCGTCACCCCTCATGTCGAAGTTTTTGATTCACATGGGACGCCTTCATCTATCGAGTCATATATGCAATTGGAAAGGACGTAGACATTTTATAAATTAATCATTTTTTTTTTTAGAAAACATTTTTTAACTAATTATTTTACCAATTTTTTTTTATGTAGATACATTTAATACATTACCGCGCGGAATTATGTCTTTTCAGAACGACATAATTCCGCGGGGAAATATTCTAATTGGGACGCGGAACAATGTCGTTTAAAAACGACATAATTCCGCTAGAAAAAACGACATTATTCCGCGCGGAATTATGAAAAAAACCGCTGAATTGTTTGGTATAAGTTATTTTAAAGCTAATTAATATTACTTCAGGATAATATCAATTTTTAATTTCCTTTTTTTCTGTGTGGGTTTTATAATTTTAGTTAGTTTTAATTGTTATTGTTATTAAGTTATTGCCGTACATGACAGGCACTCTTCAACTATGTTTGAATTCATCAAATGGCGCCAGTGCCCCCCCTCTCCCTACTCAGTAAATTATGAAAGTATTATGATCTTTTTCGTTAGGCTTTACCGCTTTCAAGGTAAGCGATGAAGTTCCCCCCTGCACTGCCTTTTTTATAATTTATTCGAAATTTTTACAATTCTAAATTAATTAAAATTAGAATATTGGTATTAGTGGATGGATCGATAGATAAAAACACTCTCATCTAAAGGACAAAGAAAATTTACCAACAAGCTTAAGATTTAAAATTGGTATAGCATGCATCAAGGGGCATGCGATAAAAATAATATAGAGCATACTTTTAAGGGCACTCATGCCAAAGCAAAGCCCATAACACCGCTGATAAAGTATATAAAGACATGCATATGACTTATTAAGGTTGGAAATGTTTTCTTCTGCCTGATACATCCATTTGCACAACTTCTTGATTACCCAATTAAATTATTAATGGTAACAGGGTAGAAAAATAATAATGTCTGCGTGTGTGCAAGCACTAGACAAACGCAGACATCTCTAATACGAACGCATTTTAAAAATCTGAACAATATTATTTACCACTTTGTTAAAACGTGACCAATTAACCAAAGAATATTTATTCTGTATATTATTGTACCAAAACATTTCTTCAATTTCGTGACACGACTTTCCATTAATCGCTCATCTCTATGGCTGACGTTGCCAGATCTGCTTAAACAGCTGTCAGCGGGGTTTGTTGTGCAATATTGAAATCTAAAGACGTTACTGGCCCTATTTGTAGATATTATCAATTAAAATACCAAATAATGAGCAACTTTGGAGCTCGTCATGTATTGGCTATTAGTGCCACTGCCTTGGGTGCTTTCTATCTGGGCTCATTTGCAGAACGTCGCCAGCAAAACACGGGAGATCGAAATCTTTTGCCGTTGCCCGGATTGCCCTGCTTTGGTACCGTCTCGGCGGCCACTCTCATGCCCGCCCATGAAGTTAACCTCACGGCCACACCCTCACGCATTTCGCAGATTATGAAGTTTGGCTTCCCTGGTTTGGATCATGTGCGCTCTCAATCGGACTACGTTTTGTCCTATGATCGCAGGAATCGTGTTCCCCATTGGGTGTTTGAACATCTGACCGCCGAATCGGTGGCCAAGAACGATGCTGTGGACCGTGCCAAGAGTGATTTTCGCCCCGATGAGAGTATACATCCTTTTTTCCGCTCCCAGAACACAGACTATAGACGATCGGGTTATGATCGTGGACACATGGCGGCAGCGGGCAATCATAGGCTGCATCAGAAGCACTGTGATGACACCTTCCTGCTGTCCAATATGGCGCCACAGGTGGGACAGGGTTTTAATCGTGATGCTTGGAATACACTGGAGTCCTATGCGCGTAAGCTGACCAAAAGTTTTGCCAATGTTTATGTGTGCACGGGTCCCTTATATCTGCCACACAAGGAGGAGGATGGCAAGATGTATGTGAAATATGAGGTTATAGGAGCCAACACGGTGGCAGTGCCCACACACTTTTATAAGGTCATAGTCAGCGAGGCAGCCGATCAGAAGCTGCATATGGAGGCCTATGTAATGCCCAATAAGGTGATAAGCAATGACACACCATTGCAAGTGTTCCAGGTGCCGCCCGAAACGGTGGAGCGGGCGGCTGGTTTGCTATTCTTCGATCAAATCAATCGCAAGCAATTGGCCAGCATAAATGGTAGGAGATTGTAAGAGATTCACCCTTTTTTTTTTGTTTTAGTTAATTGTGTATATTAAAGTTTGTAATTTTTTGTTTCTTTTCCAAAGAATTTTGTGGTTGTTGATTAATGAAAGTAAACAAATTAATACAGATATACAAATAAGGATGAGGGGGTAAGGAGATGTGAAGCTAGGTGTGCAGGGGGCGACTGGTAGGAGATTAATGATGCAAGTTGGTTTCCCATTTACATGCCGCCATTATTCTTGGAGCGTACATCATCGATCTTGAGTATCATCTTAACCAACTGGGTGGACAAGAGAATCTGTTGCTTCTTCGAGTGCAACGATTCGACCACATTGTGATTCTTCATATCTGATTCACCCGTCAGCATGCAATCCACACCCAAGCTGGGTTTCTTCTCAGCCACCTGGTTGGCCTTCAGCTCCGATAGCGTCTCAATGGGATGCAGACCGCTATTCTCAGCCAAAGCCAAAGGAATGCTCTCCAAAGCCACTGAAAAGGCACGGAATGCATATTGTTCCAGAGTAGACAGCTGATCGGCCTCCTTAGCCACAGCCAGAGAGCAGCTTATCTCGGCAGCTCCGCCACCATAAACAATACGCGAATCCTTGACCAGTGAGCGCACCACACAGATGGCATCATGAATGGAGCGTTTGGCCTCGGCTATGATCATGGCATTGCCACCGCGCAAGAAAATGGTAACTGCCTTGGAGTTCTTGCACTCTTCAATCACCAACATTTTGTCCTTGGAAGTGCCAAAGGCTAAGGGAAACAGAAGCTTTATATGTAGACCCATTACAGCTTGGTGTTTCAACTACTCACCCATTTCGCGCACCAAACCCGCTGAACCCAGCTTCGCAGCCGTCAATTCCTCAAAACGCGGCACAATCCTGCCACCCGTAGCTATGGCAATCAGCTCTATCTCGGGACCACCCACCCAGCGTACAGCTGGCAAATCCTGCTGCAGCAGCAAATGATTGGCCTCATCATCGAAACCCCACTGACAGATGGCCAAAGTGGCGCCCGCATCTTTGACTTGCTTCACCATCTGTGTGAACTTCTCCTGTTCGTATTCGCGCAACGCTCTATAATCCTCCGCCGAGGTAACATCCAACTTATGCTTAGTCTTGGGCTTGGGTGGCTCAAACGGGCAGGTGAGTATGGCCAACTTGACATTCCTCAGCTCTTTGGGCATTTGCGAATGACTCAAAGTCTTATCGACAATCACACCCTTCACCAGCATCGAATCCTCCATGCGTCCACCCACCTTGGTCTCAATCTTGATCAACTCAAAGTTGACATCTTTCTTCTCAATGTCGGCCACATTAAGTACTGCATCCACAGCCATCTCGGCCATCTGGCGATGACATTTGTTCACGATCTTGCTACCCAGCGTGGTCATGGCTATCTGAACTAAAGGCTCCTTGTTGTTCGGATCCACCGGGAAGGGCTGGGCAATGGCATCCAGCTGCTTGATGGCACACTGGGCGGCCAATTCGAAGCCATCGGCTATACGAATGGGATGAATACCACGATCGATCAAACCCTCGGCCTGCTCCAGCAGAGCGCCAGCTAGAACCACAACGCCAGTGGTGCCATCACCAATCTCATCGTCCTGCGATTGCGACAACTGCACCATTAACTTGGCTATCTCATGGTCCACTTCCATTAATTTCATAATGGTGGCGCCATCATTTGTGACCGTAACATCACCATCAGCACTGACCATAATCTTATCCAGACCCTTGGGACCCAAAGAAGTCTTCAAAGTTGAGGCAATCTGACGAGCGGCCATAATGTGCGTCTGTAACGGAAAGAAGAGGGGGAAGAGGGAAAATGTAAAACAAAACTCGTGACACGACTAAACAAACAATTTACAGTTGGAATGCAAACATGTTTATAAAAGTCTACACACTCATTTAGGGGAAAGGGTAGCACTTCTTTCACTGCGCGTGACTCAGCTGAGGGAAGACCATCTGTGCGGCGTTTTAACCTCAAAATTGCATTCACTTCATTTTAAACCAATAAAAACCTTTGATTTTAACAAAATTGTATGAAAAGTAAACATTTTCATTTCAATTTATTGCCAATCATTGACAAATGTTAACTTTTCCAAGCAATTTCCTAGTTCTCTTTCGATTTTAAGCCGGCTGGAAGAAACATCTGGAACATTCGACAGACGATGCGTCATTGTTTGTAGCTACCACCCTGCCAGCCCCAAGCCCATACATGTATATTTATGTCTAATGACTTTTTTTCATGACAACTCCAACATCTTTCGCACTACTAGGATGCGGTTTTCCCCCCTGGCAACCGTGTTCTCCCCCACCTTCTTTTCATTACCTTGATGGCATCTGTGCCGGTGATGCGCTTCTGGCTATCCTGATCGCGCAGAATGATGAAAGGCCGACCATATTCGTCGAACGCGAACGTTCCTGGGAAGGCGCTCATGGTTTTTTAGTTAATAAAATTCGGGCTCTCCACGTGGATTGGAAAATTCACGTCTATTTGTCGCCTCGAAAATGCACAGTGTGACCGCAGATGGCAAATGGGAAAAATAACCATAATTAGCTAGCAGATCTGGCAGCTCCAATGCTAAAACCAAAAAGTGTGACCAGAAAGCCAGAAATGAAACGTGATTTTCGTGACAAAAATAATTATTATTTTATTGGATAGAAATTATTTTTAATATGTTGCTGCCATCTTCGATTTATTATAAATAAAAGACTTAAATCAAATATTCTTAAATTTTTATTATCATTTTTTCGTACACTTGAACAATATTAGTGCTGGTTTCTTCATTTGTCAGTGCTTGATTAAAAATTGTTAAAATTTAAGTAATATATGCAATATTTAGCTCTAAAAATATGCCACTTAAAAAAGCGGTGTTTAATAATGCTGATTCGGCCTCTTCATAGTTCTTGGAGGATCAATTTACCGTTACAGTTGAAGCATTTACGCTTAAAGGCCTCCTTCCAGATCGCATAAAACATTTTTTTTCGGCACTATGCTTCATATAATTAAGACAGCTTTTCACGATCATTTAGCTTTCAGAGCTTTTCAAAAGTGTTTCTATTCATATGAAGTAAAGTGGAGAAATAAATTTTTATGTCATCTGGAAACAGATCTTATCCGATGTTTTAAAAACAGAAGTTAAAATAAAATCCGAATTAGTACCACCGTTTTCGTTTGGTTCGGTCTTTTCCGTATCCAATAATAAAGGGAAATGGTTTTAGGATACCAAAAAAATCCCCAGTATATGATTTTATACTGTTAGCCTAGGTAAATAGTTTTGGTGATATTCTTTGATTTTTTCCAATTCCGCTTTCGTTAGGTAAAAATTATTATTAATATTATCGCTTTATATAATTAGTTGCAAGAATACCCCAAGTCTATTGGTATTATAAAAGTATATTAACGGTCACACTGCCAGCGACAAATATTCTGACAAATAAATACTAACAAAATACATTTTACACTCCCAGTAAATGGTTACACTACCAACTGCATAAGTCTGGCAACACACAACAGCACACTCTCTCTCTCTCTCTCTCTCTTACTCTCACTCTCTCACCCAGTTTCGCGTTATAAAACGACAACCTCTGAGTTGGTTTCCTCAGTTTCCTATTGGTCACTGAATCAAGTGCAGCGCACAGTCGTTGAGAAGTTTCTACTTCAAAACAGAAGCCAATTTTTCCCGAAACAACACCTATTATTTTCGTTTAATTTCATTTGTTCTTTGTGCGTTAAATTGCAACCATTAAGTGTAAAAATGCCATCAAGTATGAATAATAAACTGTAAGTAATGGTACCCCAGGCGCCATACACGAAACAAAATAGTGCAAAAATCGATTTTGTAGTGATATGAAGATATATAAAAAAAAAAAGTGGAAAATAGTGTCCCCCGTTTTCCCCCCAATTGGTGGCATAACAAAAAGAAAATGTAGTTTGTAGTGTAAATTCCAACGGTAAACGGTGCTGGTATTTTTTTTTTAATCTATGTACGTAATTGTACATGTGTTAATTATGTGTGTGACGCACACATATCATAGCATAAACAAAGAAACAGAGTTAAGTTGAAACGATTCGTAAGTAAAGTAAATAAATTGATTTCAAAAACATATTCGTTTAATATGTGTCGGGTGTGTGTGTGCGAAATTTTGAAATGCAATTTATTACTTTATTTTACGTATTTTTGTTGTTCTTTTTTATAGCAGCCATCTTGGTCAGGCAATTGCAGGGTTGCCACCCTGCAAACAGAGCTGATGTGTGGAGCTGGGCTGGTGAACGAACATTAAATGTGCTGACCAATTGTTTATATTTATAAATATTGATTCAAGGTTTATTAGACTGTTCAATGAAGCGTAGTCATTGAGCAGCAGCAACAATTGCAACAATTGTGTAACAATCAAACGATGAGAATTGTTTGGTCAGATCTGGTAACGTTGCCAGCATACATACATATACATATGTGTATGAATATTTACAGTTTAATTGAATTTTACTGTTTTGTACGTATGTATGTGTGTGTGTTTGTAATGCCTTTGTTTATTGAAGTCAAACGTTTCGTTTTTTAATTAGTTTGACTTTGCAACCGCTGAGAGAACTTTCCAGAGAGACCTTATCTCTGCTGAATATCCAAAGAGCAGCGCCCAGTCCGCATTGTTTGCATTTGCTTATCTCCCCCCTTTATTTACAATACAAACAGAGTACTTCCCGCCCCCACCGACCTGGATGACTTTGTGGGACCTGCATCATCGTCCGCTAAAGCTGCGACCGGTTTGTTTGCTACGCCATTGTTGTACGTGACTTGGCTTGCATTTCAAGCAGACTTTTTTTTAGGTCCATTAAGAGAGGCGCTTTCAATTATGTCATAAACAACATACATACTTATGTTGTTTGTATGTGTGTGCAAACAACGGAAAATTCCACTCGCTGTCTTATGCACCTAATGTAAGTGCTGGCTCTCGATATTGGGTCATCTTCATCAACTCATCTTCTGGAAGCTTCGTTTGCTCTGGCATTTTATCTTATCTTAGTCTTATCGCCTCTATTGTTATATGACAATACTTGTGTTTGTTTTTTATGACAATGTTCTGGTTTTTTTTCTTCTCATAAATCTCCCTCAAGTTGTTTGCATATTATTTAGACATGTGGACACTTGACGCTGAAATTTCCTCCTATGCATATTCTGCTGTTTGCAGACAGATTCATCATCATCATCATGCAGTTAGATGTGTTGTTACACAAGTTCTAGATAACTTATCTTAATTGTGGTGCCTCCATAATGATTTCATAAACCCTCTTCTATCTGCGCATTTCGTGGAGCAAACAAATAAAAACCCACAAAGCTAAAACAACAAACATAAAATGAAATTTGTCTGCACTTTGGGTGTCACGTGAACATTTATTTTAAACATCAATATCAAATTAAGTTGCGTGTCGCAAAACGTGAGCTTTAAATTGTGGTTATGGTTTATCAAAATAACTGAATTTCCATACATACATATCACACACACACACAGACATAACGTGACGTCTGCCAAAAACACAACCACCACTCACTCACTCACTACCCACCACACACCCTCGCAACCGCAAAACATACCACCCCATGCCATGCCATGTTATTCTTGTTATCGATTTTGCTTTGTGTCGTATTTACGACCAGCAGCTAAAATTAATATTGATTTGTTTTTATTTTTCAGGCAGACCTTTAATATTCAATATACACAAACTTAATCTGCAAATACAAACAGATGTACAAATGTGGGGAAAATAGTAGAAATTCCGGAATTAGTCCCAGGATGTTGCAGTTGTTAAATTTGAATTTGTACTCCCCCCTTTTCAGAGAATAGAGGGACTTTAATTAACTTTATTTTCTTATAAAAAGAAACGCAATTTGTCCTCAAATCGACCTAGTATTTTAAAATATTATATATTTTTGTGATTTTCTGCTTCCCAGAACTTGGGGGAAAAATTAATAATACAAAAAAAAATCTGTCTAACAGCGTTATAAAGCAGAATCTGGCTGTCCAAATTTTAATGGAAAATGACTCATGCAATACTTGAATTCCTTCTTGCTTGGCAACATCTTTTTAAACCACTTATCGTACACCTTCATATCTTTTCCTTAAGCCATATACAAATGGAGCATAATTGGTATATATTATCGGATCAGAATACAAAATCCGCATCGTTCGTTGACTATAATCATTTTCGTATTCTTTTGTAAAAATAGACCGAAGAGTTTTAGAATCACCAAAACGGTAATTAGTTTAAAAATATTTCTCAAGTATGAAAAATCATATTTTAAGGTTTCTTCAGTTATAAAAGGCGCTTACACATACTCAGAAATGTTTAATCAAAAAGACTCGCAAGCCTTTAAAAATTTGTAAGTGTTTTTCTTCCGTAAGTCTTTCTAGTAGCTTCGTAAATATGCTTAAAAAACGCCCTAAACTTTAAGTGTTCCTTATAATTAGGCATTTGTCGTTAGACTTAATACCATTTCTCAGATCTTACCGGATAGGTGCAATATATAGGGGTGCACTTGCGACTTTCATTGAATCGATGACAAACGATTTACACATGTGAGGTATCAAGGCTTATATGGCCGAATCTAAATATGAATAAATCTAGGGCGCTGTTGCATCTAGGAAGAGAAATTAACTCCCTGCTATTAAGGGCCCTTACTAGACACAGTCTAATAGGAAGACACGCAAGATCTTTCAGAAATCTCTGAAATGAAAATGGTTTATAAGGAAAGACCCTCCCTCTACGATCATAGCGTAGAAAGGGTGATATGGTAACACAATGAGCCTTAATTGACACAAGTGAAGACATGGGATTTCATCCCAATTCAGCCAATTCAATTTGTCATACAGCCCCACATTCAGCTTTCATATAAATTTTGTATGAATTAAACTTCAAAGGCCGAATATATTTATTTACTAGAGTTACAATTTGCTGTCTCAACTGGTTTCGTAGCCTTGCCATGTTTTGTTTATTTTCTGCAATCATAGTATTTTTTTGTATCATTGAAGAACAAATGTTGATGAGGAATTGTAAATAAACAATTGATATGTGTCCATCAATCAACAAGAAATTGTTTATACACAAAATCACAGTATCGATGTCTTTGGAAAGCATTTTGAGGAGTCGATAAAAAGAGCTAGATTCCGTAGGGGCAAGTTTGCCAGACAACACAGATTTACGTAGAACGGTTTTCCCAGGTACTGGGAAGGTGTTGGATGCTTTCCAAACCAATTCTGTAGACGGAATTGAGAGAGAATATTCCGAGAATATTTCCGACCCTGTGTCTTTTTGCGTTTTGGAACCGTCCGTAAACAGATACTTCGACTTGTATCCGTTTGACTCTCGCGCTTTGAGCAAAAGCTCTCAGCTAACAACTTTTGCCGCAACATTTTGAAACAACTGTTAGCTGGGTAATAAAAAGGTATTAGCTAAGAAGAGAATGCGCTCTCTCTCAATCTCTATTTGTTTAACCTCCTTTCTTAACACATCATTTATAAATGCGTTCAACCGTAAAACATTCCATTATTAAAACTACTGTGAGCATTCTTTGGGGTACATTTTTACCCCAGTCTTAAAAAATTCCTCAATTATTGAAGACTTAAAATAAATTTGCAGAAAGCGGCTGTTAGATGTCGATTCGGAGCAAGAGTGTCCGATTTCCAATTTTCGGGTACCGCCGGCTTTGACTACCTGCTTCTACCGGGGTACAATTGTACCCCATAAACGTTTAGCGAACATTTCAGTATTTTTATATCTGTAAGCGATTTCAGAAACATACGTTTTGATAAATTTTATTTGTATGTAGAGTCCATTCTCTCTCCTACTGGACTTGAAATCTGGCCCACCGGATTATAAGGCCGAAATCAGCAACTTGTTTTTACCATTTAAATTTATAATGGTCTTTGGTCGATTTGTCTTACCTGCTAAATGCGGTGTTTTAGATATTTGTGGCCTTATCTTGTGGCTTCTACGGATTTCAACGAACGTTTCAATTCTTTCTTAAACAAATTGCTCGTCCAATCTGGAATATTGCCTTCTCTTCCTGCATTTCTCATTGTATGTATATAATGAGTATAAGATCTTGCCCGAAACTGATGAAGAATCAGGGTCGCTACTCTCTCTTCTATTCATTGGAAAATCCCATTTTCTATCGCTCGAATCAATATAAGAAATTTCAATTCAGTTCAATATTTATAATAACATTATATTGGATTTTAAGGAGGCGGTTTTTCTAGAGGCAGCCTCGAAGGGTGTATCTACCTCTTGGGCGAGAGATTTATATGTATTTCTATACAAACTCGTTTAAAAGGTCTGAAAGAATTCCCCTTAATTTCACGCCTACTAAGAAAACTTCATTAAGTTAACTTCATGGATTAAATCCCGACCTAATCTGTTACCCATTAAGTATTTCATGCCTATTAAGAGTTTATAAATAGATTGGTACGGACTATTCTCATTCTGAGGATAGTTTTTCACCTACTTTGTTCTATGCAAAATTATTTGATTTTCAGTTAGGATCCGTACTTGAAATGAGACTTTTTAGATTAATAAAACAATTTTACAACTTTTTAAAGTATAATAAAGTTCGACTCTTACTTAAAGTTTTAATTTGAAGGTCGGGCCACATCAGTTTTATCTATCTAAATGACTAATGTCGGCTAAATGATAAGTTTACAACAATTTAATATTCTTTTAACAAATTGAAAAGTATAAATAAATCGAAAAAAAGACAACCAATACTTTTTTGTTCAAGTGAACCGAGGTCCGAACCAAAACCTGGGGTTCAGAGGATCCAGGAACCGGTACGCGAACCGAACCCAAAGAATCCTCAAGGGTTCGAACCTCCGAACCGAACCTCTTCTAAAATTTTGTAGGTTTGCAGCCTTGCTTATAAATATGTTAAGCAGCTTAGGTGCAGAATGAACAATTTTTCTTTTTCAGACACATTTTCATTATTCGATTGGGTTATTTCTTTTAAAAAAAAATCCAAGAAATATAGAAATTTTTCCCATTTGTACAATTTACAAAAACTGTACGAATAAAAAAAGTGGGAAATTAAAAAGGTTCCTAATTTCCCACCCTCTTAAATTGCCTGCGCTTAATCCCAACTGGATCAGGCTAACAATCATTATTGTTAATGAGTTTGGGACATGACAATAACACATTTATAAATTGCCAATATTTATAGACCCTTTATATTTGCATCAAGAGGTACTCGTTCAACTACTTATATGTAAATAGGGCGGCGGCATGTTAATTAAGTATATTTTTTTCCCCCGCTTATGCTTAAACCATGTATCAGCAGCAACTGTACCCGTGTTGCTATTTACCCAAATCTCGCCCCCTAGTATATCTATTATGGCCAACTAAATCTCATAAATGATGCCAGCGTCATGGGGAATGTCGTCAGTCGCTAGACAAACGTTCAACGCTCCACAAGCAAGCAAACAATACAGAATAAAAATAAGCTAGAAAGAGCTTTAATTGTTGTAAACACCCACTTCCCAATGTAAATTTCCAAACGGGTCCACTCTGAGTAACCAAACTGTGATAAACTGATTAAGAAATATATATACATAAAAAAAAGTAACTACAGCTGTGATAACTTTGTGTGTGTTAGCCATGACAACAGTTAGCTACAACTTGTTGGAAGTGATTGGCGAGGAGGAGCAGGAGCAGCAGCAGTTGGGGTATGTCCAATGAAAATTTGAATTGAGTTGCACGCGCCATCGATTAAATGACAATAGGGCAGATGAATTGCAGTCATGAAACCATATTTCTGTATTCTCTCTCCCCCCCCCCTTTGCCTTTTTGGGGCCTGCCGGCAAAAAGTTCTCTCAATTTAAAATGCTTTGCCAACTGCGCAGTTGTATTTCTTTTTTCCGTTTTTCTTAATTGGCAACAATAAAGGAAAACAACAAAATATTTAGCATATTTTCGTGTGTTGTGTGTTGTTCCCTTTTGTATGTATGTATTAACACCACGAGCAAGAAAAAGCGAATAAGTGAATAAAGAGAGCTGTCCGTCGACAGTCCAGTTGATACATTTTAAAACTGTCATGGAATTGCTCTCTTTGTATGATATTCGACGTAGCCCAAACTAACTTAACTCTTTACTAACCACCTTGTCCTTTGTGTCCCCCCCCTCCCCAAACGAATAGCGAAATGAAGAGAGCTATCCGTCGACAGTCCAGTTGAATACAAATTGTAATACTGTCATGGAATTGCTCTCTTTGTATAATATTCGAAAAGCTACACAAATTGGTTTAAAATTTCAAGTGTATTACGCCCGCCCTATAATTTTACATACAATTAAATGACCCTCAACTTAAAGATTAGAGAAAAATGCATTTTACAAGCCGCCGCGTCCACGTCCGCCTGTGGGTCCGCCTTGCCAAGCGCCGCGTCCGCCGCCGCCGGGAGCACCCGGTGGGCCACCGCCTCCACGTCCACCACCTGGCGGACCACCTCTACCGCGACCTCGTGCTAAGAAAATAAAAAAAAATTAGTTCATGCCTGAGACTACAATAAACTCATAGAAAACTCACCCTGTGCTCTTAGTATGGCCGCCTTGCCGCGTCCCGCTGTCCCACCCAGGCCCTTGCCCGTCTGCTTCTTAAACATGGGCGCATTCTTCAACATATCGGGTAGTATGAGAAAACGTATTTTGGAGCCGCGTATATACACATTCTCCAGATTGGCCGTGCGTCCATCCCGATAGGTCACCGTAATTTGTGTCATTTGACAATTCATATTGTCCTCCGCCTCGATGAGCTTGCCGCGATACACCTCGCCGGTTATGGTCTCACAAGTGATTATGTGACCCTCGGCTTCATGCAGAACTTTAATGGGTACACCAATCGACATGTTGGAATTAATTTAATATTAATTTTTTTCTGGTTTTTCTTAATTATTTGTCTTTTCCGACGCCGCAAAATATTTTCACGCGCAAACGTTTAGGGAGAGTGGCTGGCTGAGTGTGTGTGTGAGCAAGAGAGTTTGACAACTGCCAACCGCCATGTTGTGTGGTGAAAAACTCGCCGCCACATAGTCGCTTACGATTGTTTTTTTTGTTATCGTTATCGGTCTAGGCCGCGCGCGTATTCAAAGATAACAACTTATCTTCTTTGCTTGGCCTTTGAGCGATAAGCAATACCTATTTACTTTTGTCGCCGTGACATTTACAGTCAGTTTATTGTCGTCTATTGCGCCACCAAGTCCCAAAAGCCACCAATTGAAATCCCCCCCACAACAATCAAAATGAATTGGTGAATAATTTAAGGCTATAAAATCGACATAATTTATTTATTTTCTCTTTCGCCCACAGCGACCCAATCTTTAGTAGTAGTATCGTTAGAAGAGACTTTAATGATAGCGGAATTGCCGCCTGTGCTGCTGCAGCTGCTGCCGCCGATGGCAAATTCCGCACCATCTCGACATCGTCTTGCGCCACGAACATGTCGAATGAATCCTACCGCATCTCTCTCGGCGTAGGGCCTCTGTGGTGGTCCTGATGTCCCTGTCCACCACAGAACAGATCACGATAGGGCATCGCTCTTAACGGGTGAGTTATATACATATATATAATCCCCAGTTTCAAAAAAACATTTTCTAATCCCTTTCGCACAGGCTACAGCCGCAAGTCTTCGGTCGACTCGGCTGGCAGCAGCTTGTTCGAGGCCAGCTCCACAACCTCCTCCTGCTCCGACTTGGAGTCGCATCACGATATCCATTCGTTATGCTCGGAGGACGATTGCCAGGAGGTATTGCGCCAGATCTTGCAGCATGACCAGCCGGTGCACATTTCCATCAAGCTGCACGTCACCGAAGACCAGTACACCAATTGGATGTCGATCTTGAACCCAGTCAACAATATGCTATATGTCGCCTTCCCCAAGGATCTGCCACCAGCTGGCTCTAAGGAAACCTTCATCTCACTGTTGGAGTATGCCGAGGATAAGTTGGAGGTGGACGGCATTGTTCTGCTCATGCGCAAGGATCAGCCGGAGCGTGCACGACTTATTGAGGCATTCCTGTTTATGGGTTTCGAGCCATTGTCCCGAAAGGCACCGCAGGCACCACCAGCCGCCATCAACGATAACGAGAACTACTACTTCCTCTACACCATTCAGGAGTAATTCGATATCCGATGGCAGGCGAAACGATTTAACACACTCTTAATCACACTTTAAATATCAATAATCTATAATCTATACAACAACCATTAACTGACACATATTGATGACCCCAATGTGTTCAACAAATTTTTATCCAGAATAACCCAAAAAAATCAAATCGTTTCGCGGTAGTCTCTCTATTTAACAAAACATCCACGTTTTAGCCACGTTAAGAGCAAAGCTACCACACAATTATCGTAACTTAAATACACAAACTTATAATCGCAAACAAAAAAAAAAAAATTGAAAAAAATCGTAAAAAAAAATTACAAAATCTTCAAAAAGAAACTCTACAAAAAAATGTATTAATCCTAAGTTTATTTGTCAATGATTCAATATCTATTTATGTATGTTTTTGCTATCATTTTTTCTATTTATATATATATTATATTATATACACACACATATATGTTCTTCAATTCATTTTTTTTTTGTCAAATACTTTGTTTCAACTTTAAAAACTAGAGAATCCCAAAATATTTTTGCTAATCCCCACAAAATCCCAACATTTATATACTTTGTAATACTTATATTCTATGAAATATTGTTTTTATTTTATTTTTTTGTATACTTATGTAAGAAGGAGCAGACGATGAAATGGAAAAGCATTCGCAAAATGAAAAAATCAACCACATTACATATTTATATCAACTTACAAAAACCTAGAGCAAGCAAATACAACATTAAAACATAGAGATATAATGAACATATATGCAAAAAACAACAATAAATAAACTTTCAAATCAATAGATTAACAACACGTTTCCTTCCTTTGCTCTCTCTGGCTTATCAACAAGCAAGCAATTAAGAAAATGCGCAGTATCTCAAGTGGGTGGCGTACCTGGGCCAGAGAAGATTATATATATATGTATATGGCATCCACATAGATAAGTGGAACTTTTGTTGTCAGTATAACAGTATTTTAAACTGGTAGGTGCTCACGGATGGAGCACGTGACTCGATTTTTTGGCAATGATTTGCAAAATATTGGGATTCTATCCCAATTGAGGTTGTAAGCAATAGACAAGCCTATTTGGAATCGATTTTTAATTTGCATTGGGATATAACGGTTTTATAAAGTTCTTTGTTGAGCGATTGCCTCAGGCCGGAGGTAACCAACCCCTATACTTAATCAATCATATACGAGGGTGGATCCAAATGAACATAAATTAAAAGAAATCTTACTAGAGGTGGGAGAAGTTCGGGCTATAATGATTCGGAAAGACACCAGAACTAAACATCCATTCCCATTACGAAACTCTCATAAAATGCCGCAGTTTCCAATATAATGTACTATCACAGATGCAAACCGCTCGGGAATTTATACTGATTCGATTCACATCAGATTAAAACCAAGGATTAACCCAGACTTAAGCTGTTAGTAGGTGAGAATAGCTCGTAATTGAAGGGATTAAAAATATATAATAAATTAAGTTACTCTGTATAAAACTAAAAAAGTGCTGCCCATCACGATTACGGGCAGTGCTGCCCAGCGTAATTATTTGTTTTGCCTATAACTCTACTTTTGTTCATCTGATTGGGAAATAATGTATGGTGAATCGACAAGTAATGATAATTAAAATAGATGTCTAAAAGGTTCAAATAACCTAATTTCAAAATTGTGGGAGATATGAGTATTTTTTCGAATTGCTGGGCTGGCAACTCTACTATCGTTTATCATATTGGAAAACGATGTTAGGGGGCTTAATAAGTAATGATGAGTAGAATATATGTCTAGAAGGTTCGAATAATCTAACTTCAAAATTGTGGGAGATTTGAGGTGTTTTTCAAATTCTGTGGGTGGCAACTCTGCTATTTTTCATCTGATCACGAAATTATGTATGGTGGATCGATAAATAATGATGATAGATAGATTGTTCGAATAACCTAACTTCAAAATTGTGGATGATTTGAGGTGTTTTTTCAAAATGCGGGGGTGGCAACTCCACTATCCTTCATCTGAACGGCAAAAGATTTATGGGAGCTTAATAAGTAATGATGTGTAGAATATATGTCTAAAAGGTTTGAACAACCTATCTTCAAAACTGTGGGAGATTTGAGGTTTTTTTCCAAATTGCCGGGGTGGCAACTCTACTATCGTTTATCTAATTGGAAAATTGTGTATGGGGTTTCGATTAGTAATGACAATTAAAATATAAGTGTAGAAGGTTTGAACAATCTATCTTCAAAATTTTGGGAGATTTGAAGTTTTTTCCAAATTGCGAGGATGGCAACTCTACTATTGTTCATCTGATCAGGAAATAATGTATAGCGAATCGATAAGTAATGATGATTAAAATATATATCTAGAAGGTTCGAACAATCTATCTTCAAAATTTTGGGAGATTTGAGGTTTTTTCCAAATTGCCGGGATGCACAGAGAAAAAAATTGATATGAAATGGCAGTCATTTCCACATTTTTTCATATCAATTTTACTCCGATATGACGAAGATTAACTTGATATGATAAAAATATCAATACGATCTTTTTTATATAAAAAAAACATTGCCTGGTCTGAGGCGAACTCGAGACCTTGCACTTAACACGAATGGAATGACGCCTCAACTCAGTCAGCCAACGCACACGCTTATGGACAAACGTCTAAGAGACTATTTATGTAAAGTATGAAAAAATTTGATATTTTTAAAAGATCAGTTTAACCAGCAAAGATTAAATTGATCTTGAGCTTTTTTTTTCTCTGTGTGGCAAATCTGCTATTGTTCATCTGATCGGGAAATGATGTATGGTGGATCGATAAATAATGATGCGTAGAGTAAGTCTATAAAAGGTCCAAGCAATATATTTCTTTAATTGTGGGAGATATGGGGTTTTTTTCAAACCGCTTTCGTCCTTAAATCGACACAAATCGTAAGGAAATTGAGTCTTTCTCGGATGGCTAGCGATTTGTAGAACACAAGGGTTCTTCCCAACAGATGATTTAAAATACTTGTCGGATAATGTCCTAAAAAAATATTGTATATTCTTTAAAACTGTTTGGGAACCAATGTAAATAAAGGATCATACTATTATTATGGTGACTGAGCCACTCATAAGTTTTTGTACATACCAGAACCGAGACTGTATTCGAAATGGGACTGCATAAGATTTCCTGCTTTAAACTTATACCTCGTTTATACACACACGATTTATCATGATAAATATCCTTCAACGTATGCTATGTCCATAAAGAGAAATAATTAAGGAAAATGATCCTTCAATGTATGCTATGTCCATAAAGAGAAATAATTAAGGAAAATGATTCGTTTATATTTGCCTTAACATCAATTTACTTTATATAACTATATTTGTTCCGACAATATGAACAAATGCGTAGTGTAAACTGTGTATGACGCTTCCTTAATCGACTCGTTCAAATAGATTATTATTAAAGGAAATAAAGTTTTCATACTTTTAAGGGTATTTATCATGATAAATTTTTGGTGTATAAACGCACTATTAGTTTGTCATTTGCAGGGTTAATTTTTGACATTTACATTTGCATTCTACATGCTATCTACATGCTGGACTAAAAGCCGTTGGCATTTGAAAAAATGGGCGTAAATTGTGAAACTGTTTCGTTAATTCCTTAAAAAAAAGAACACGTAAACATTTGCCAGTTAGCCACGTACATGGGGATAGTTAAATATTTAATAGGATCTGGCTGACACAAAGTTTTGAGTACTTCTCTATTTTGTTTTTATACATAAAAACTCGTTACTCGTGCGGCAGCCACATAAAAAGAGATAACAATGTAACAAATATAAGCAGCAGCGGAAGAGTTTCCGAATAACAGTCGACATTTGAACGCCAAAGCGTGAACACACACAACTAAATTATCTAAGAAAGCAGGAAATTATGATAAAAACGGTAAATGTGTTATCTTATCGGGGATTTAGTTTTAATACCAACAATGTTTACTCATATTTTGTTTTGATTGCCTTTCATAGATATTCCTGGTGGCTATGCTTTTCCTGGCTTTGGCTGGGGCCATGCAGCCAGTGCAGAAGAAACATCATCATCATACTAAGTATCACGTGACCTCCCCGCATCAGCACAGAGCGGTCAAGCATAATCTGCACAAGTCGGAACAATTCCAACACGCCAAAGTGGCTGCCCACAAGCGGCATGCTAACTCCCCCCAATCCCAAAGGAAGACCCGACCACAAGCCAAGTCAGCGAAAAATGTGAAGAATCAGCACAAACCGCATCAACAGCAGCGTTCGCATCATCAAAAGAAGCGCCATTCGGTCAACGCCTACCACTCGCGTCGCCATTAGTTAAATAAAATAAATCTAAACTAAATTATAACCATGTCACATAATCTTTTGTTCCATTAAAAATTTAAAAGAGAAATTTTTGCCAAATTTTGTAATTTTTTTTTTTGATTACCCGCTCGTGTGTAAATTCATGACGGGATGGGGTCGCTTGGTCTAAGGTTTAGGTTCAGTTTAATGTTTTTTTTTATGTTTTTGTTATTACGTAGCCGGCGTCTGACTTGTTATAATTGTTTCAATTTCTTGGGAAGCGCTTAACAGTCATCTTCTACGAGTACCAACCGGTTTTTTAAGCAAGTAAAGCAAAAATTTTGAAAATAATATTACGTTTTTTTTTAATTGTTTATTTGTTGGGGTTTGGGGTCAAAAGCATTTATGCCGTCATTGTAACTAAAACAAACTCGTTTTTAAGGAGAAAGATTTTGGAATTTACATAATAATAATGCCAGAAGGGTAAAAAAAAAAGATCGTTTAGCCTCTATTGAGGCAGGAAATCAATAAGTTATCCATTATCCGCTTTTCTTAGCAGGCAATCAGTTAGGTGGCTACGAAAAACCCATCTTGGTAGATAAGACAAAAATTTTAATTTAAAGATAATTTTTTTACCCGTTACTCGTAGAGTAAAAAGGGTATACTATGTTCGTGCAAATGTATGTAACAGGCATTCTTTGGGTGCTTAATTCCTCGAGGAACACAGGGCATCAACCACTCTGAATTCAATTATTTGTCCTTGCTTTAAGTTCACACCAAGTTTGCCCGCATTTCTTCTCCAGATCTCTTTAGACTACATAGTGTATATATATTCTTAATCTAATATAAATAGATGATTTTACTTAAATTTAAAATTTGTAACAGTAAGTAAGACAACTCAATCGAGCAAATTAATACTTATAATAATATAAAGCTTGGAAGAATTTTTTAAGGAGGTTTTATATTATTTATTGATTTTCATAAACGAAAATTTAAGAACCAAAATTTATTTAGGCATATCGAACAGACAATTCTTCGTTTTCGAAAAGGCAAATCCTATTTACTTTTGCGCTGGAATCAAGTTGAGATATAATAACATAACGCTTTGTATTATAATACCTATAATTGTAATAAATTTTGTAGAAGAATAACTTTTTATGATTTTATGATTTTTTTTTGTGTTTAATTATCATTTTGAGATCCATTAGTTACATTATTTTGTTACGGCACTACATTTTGGGCTGACACCGGCTAGCTAGTCATCTCAGGTCGGGATCTTGACCTTTGCCCGTAGCGCGTACAATTACTACAAAAAACAAATCCTC
Source organism: Lordiphosa mommai (assembly GCA_018904225.1). Lineage (NCBI taxonomy): Eukaryota > Metazoa > Arthropoda > Insecta > Diptera > Drosophilidae > Lordiphosa > Lordiphosa mommai. Next base: position 426,077 of record JAEIFT010000074.1, read on the forward strand.
ACTAACAAACGGCCATAATTTCAAACACTTAAACAACTAACGGCCGAACAACGAAATTTAAACTAAAGAACAAACAGCGCCATCTGGTGGAAAACGTTGTGACCCGGTTTGGATGTTCCTACCGGCAACGTACCCGCCCATCCTGCAGCGATTTAAATCTGAAAAGCTGACCTATTATAGAAGCCTCGACGGTCGGCTCACTCCATGCTCTGGCAAATTGTCTCCTTCTCCCTATAATTTAGAATATTTATACAAACATATCCAAATGAACATTTAAACACATATACTATTTACTACATACCCTAACATAAAACACATATTTTCTTAAGATACCTTGTAAATGCTGCGCGAGCCTCGTTATCCCCTTGCAAATTTTAAAGTTAATATAGTGTCCCAATCTGTCCCAATAGAGCTCCTTTAGGGTGGGTTTTAGGATAGCTCTTTTTAGTAAATGTGTTTTTGAAGTGTAAGTGTTTTTGAAGTGGGGGGGGAGAAGGAGAAAATTTGCCAGAGCATGGAGTGAGCCGACCGTCGAGGCTTCTATAATAGGTCAGCTTTTCTGATTTAAATCGCTGCAGGATGGGCGGGTACGTTGCCGGTAGGAACATCCAAACCGGGTCACAACGTTTTCCACCAGATGGCGCTGTTTGTTAGTGAGGATTTGTTTTTTGTAGTAATTGTACGCGCTACGGGCTAAAATGTAGTGCCGTAACAATTTTTTTCTTTACAGTTTTATTTTCGAATCTTTAAAATATATATAAATGTATCAGAATACCGAAATGAAAATCTGGGTGCCGCATTTAAACCGAAACCCGAAAGCGAAAGTTTAATCGGAATTCTTATTTCGAAACCGTTAACGTTACCGAAATTTCTTTCGGCCTCTTTCCAGATGACATAAAAATGTATTTTTTTTACAATACTTCATGTGAATAGAACCTGTTTATCTATAAGCTGCATGCTTTTTCTATAAGCATTATGCCTAAATACAATTTTTATTCCATCTTTTGAAAATGCTCAAAAAGTGTTTGAAAAACAGAACTAATACCGGAGTTACACGGCGCGTATTTTTGGGGATGCGAAAAATGATGCAGGCGTTTAGACCGCAGCCGCATCATTGAAACAACTTTCGCCATGCCAAACGTAAACAAACCGAATTAGTAAGAAGAAGAGAACAAATGTAATTTATTGAAATAGAGACAATTATGAGCGATAATATGGTAAATGGGGCCAGGGGTGAATTTGGCAACGGCACTCCGTTCATCAAAATGGAAATGAAGCTTGCTTTTGCGGATCATTTATTTTTTAAATTGACGGTCCAATTATGTTGTTGTTGCTTATCGAAATTTGATGGCTAAATCAGCTGGTCGGAATCGATGCCGTGGAATAATACTCGATACTCTTCAATATACGGTCACTCTTTCCGCATCATTGCCGCATCATTAAACATGCGGCTCTTCTTCTATCCACAGGTCCTTTTATGGGAAACAATTCCGCACCTTCCGTTTAACGGAAAAATTCAATGATGCGGCCGGTCTAAACAGCGTATAAGGTTTAATAATTCCATTTTTACATATTAACTACGTCTATAGAGACACCATGCCATTGCAGTATGACCATGCACAATCGTCGCTATCTTTTTCGAGTTGGGCCCGACATACCTGTTATGCCACAAGATAAATAAGATATATATTCATATTCCTGTGAAGTTTTATCAAAATTTATCCCTACTTTTTCGAGAAAATTGCATTTTTACATATTAACTACGTCTATAGAGACACCATGCCATTGCAGTATGACCATGCATAATCGTCGCTATCTTTTTTGAGTTGCATGGTTTTGCTAAACATTATTTAAGTCCTCAAATCTGGTCACTCTAAACCACAACAACAACTTCTGAACAATGGCCGCCGCATGAGGAAAAACTGAAACGTTTACTGAACACCGGGAAAACTAATTAAAAAACAGTGGAAAAGCTTATTAAATTTGGGAAAATAGGTAATTATCTAAGCGTCGATGGATAATAAGGCCATTTAATTAAGTAATTGACTTGAAAAACATGTTCTTACGGCTTTTTGGGGCCAAGTGAAAATTGCAAAATGCGCGGCGGCGGCTACGTCTGCGGTGAAAACGTGCATGTGTGTGTGTGTGACCCGTACTAAATTTTAACCCTTTTTTTTCGACCGCTCCAGGCCAGGTCATTTAAACAATGTCCATACCGCCTTATATGATACCCCCAAATGCCTGGGCCGCCCAGTTGATGGCCCAGCAGGCCTATGCAGCGGCTCATGCTCAGCAGGCCCAGCTGCATGCCCAGCAGCAAATGGCCAATCAAATACAACAAATCCCACCACCAGGAGCACCTTTGCCACCACCCGGTGCCAATGGCATACCGGTGCCAGTCTCTGGACAGCTGGGTTTGGGTCAGATTCCTACACCCACACCCAAGCCGGATATACTCACCGAGGAGAAGCTGCAGGAGAAGGCATTAAAATGGCAGCATTTGCAGTCCAAGCGGTTTGCTGAGAAGCGCAAATTTGGCTTCATTGACACCCAGAAGGAGGACATGCCGCCCGAGCATATACGGAAGATTATACGTGATCACGGGGACATGACATCGCGAAAGTATCGCCATGACAAGCGTGTCTATCTGGGGGCATTGAAATATATGCCACATGCAGTGCTAAAGCTATTGGAGAATATGCCCATGCCCTGGGAACAGATACGTGATGTTCAGGTGTTATATCATATCACAGGAGCCATTACTTTTGTCAATGAAATACCCTGGGTCATTGAACCGGTGTATATAGCACAGTGGGGGTAAGTTTAAGGGATTGAGAAGATTTTTCCATTGAATACTAAATTTGTTATTTTGCCAAAGAACCATGTGGATAATGATGCGTCGTGAGAAGCGTGATCGTCGTCACTTTAAACGTATGCGTTTTCCGCCCTTTGATGATGAAGAGCCACCGCTAGACTATGCGGACAATGTGTTGGATGTGGAACCCTTGGAGGCCATACAAATAGAGCTGGACAATGATGAAGATAATGCCGTACACAAATGGTTCTATGATCATAGACCGCTGGTGGATACGCCGTTAGTTAACTGATTTATATTTAAAGTTACCTGGCTTAATTTTTATTTGTTTTACAGCTTTGTGAATGGTTCCACCTACCGCAAATGGAATCTATCTCTACCTCAGCTGGCCACACTTTATCGTCTGGCCAATCAATTGCTTACCGATTTGGTGGACAACAATTTCTTTTACCTATTTGATCCCAAAAGTTTCTTTACGGCCAAAGCTTTGAATATGGCCATACCAGGTGGTCCCAAATTTGAGCCGCTGATTAAGGATCATAATGTGGGGTAAGTTTTCTGTTGAATTAAGATAAAGAAAGGGTTTAATTTTGTTTTTTGTTTTTCCAGTGATGAAGACTGGAACGAGTTTAATGACATTAACAAAGTCATCATACGTCAACCCATACGCACGGAGTATCGCATTGCGTTTCCCTATTTGTACAACAATATGCCACACTTTGTGCATCTCAGCTGGTAAGAAGTCCTTGTAAAGGGTGATTTTTTAAGAGCTATAGGAAAGTTTTAAAAAAAAAAAACACATAAAATTCAGAAAATTGCATGAAATCGTTATTTGAATCGATAGATGAAGATTATTTCATGCAAATGTTGACCGTGACTGCGCCTCAAATGGTCCATCCGATTAGTCCAATTTTGGCATACTCTTTCCAACATTTCGGCCGGTATCTCACGAATAAATGCTTCAATGTTGTCTTCCAATGCGTCAATTGAAGCGGCCTTGTCTGTATAGACATGAGCTTTAACCTAGCCCCACAAAAAATAGTCTAATGGCGTTAAATCGCACGATCTAGGCGCCCAATTGACGTGAAATAAAATGTTCACCGAACTCGCCTCTCAATTATGTCCATTGTTGCGCGTGCTGTGTGGCACCGTTTTGTTGAAACCACATGTCATGCAAGTCAATCTCTTGCATTATGGTCAAAAAAAAGTTGGATATCATCTCACCATTCACAGTTACGTTACGATTCGCATCATCCTTGAAGAAGTACAGTCCAATGATGCCACCAGCCCATAAACCGCACCAAACTGTGACTTTTTCTGGATGCATTGGTAGCTCTTGCAATGCTTCTGGCTGATATTCACTCCACAATCGACAATTCTGCTTATTTACGTACCCTTTGAGCCAAAAATGAGCTTCGTCGCTGAACACAATTTTTCGGTCTTTCCAAGAGCCCATTTACCAAAAATTCTACATTGCGGTAGGTCGTTCGGCTTCAATTCTTGCACCAGCTGTATTTTGAAAGGCTTCACACCTAAATCCTTCCGCAAAATTTTCCACGTTGTTGAGTAACAGAGGCCCAATTGCTGCGAACGGTGACGAGTCGATAATTGAGGGTCATCATTAACACTGGCCGATACAGCTGCGATATTTTCTTCAGTTCGCACTCTACTTAAGCGTGTTGGTGGTTTAATGTTCAACAATGTAAATTTGGTGCGAAATTTAGACACAATAGCCCGAATAGCCGCTTCAGTGGGTCGATTAAACTGACCATAAAATGGAAGAAGCGCGCGCTATGAACTTTTTTAACCGAGCACGCATTTTGATAATAAAATTCAATAATTTGCAAGCGTTGTTCGTTTGTAAGACGATTCTTGGTTAAATTATAGACCAAACTGAAGATGTTTGACAGTAAAACAAAACACGAAACGTGCGTGAGCTGTTTAAACCTGTGTTGCCAAAAAGATAATAGCTAAAAAATCACCCTTTAGTTTAATACGATTTACATGGTAGTAACGTTGTTAAATGATTAGACTTCCATTGGCAACGCTTCATGCTGTGTTAGAATAACCTGAACTCCCAATCTTACTACTAATTTAGCGATGGTTGTGTGGGAGTTGCAATTGATAATGTTCGTCTTGATTGTACAGACTAAATCTTGACTGCTGAGGGTTGCATACATTTTTAAAATGAATTTTACGTGGCTTAAACTATTAACTCTCTTTTTTCTCTTCCAGGTATCACACTCCCAACGTGGTCTATATCAAAACCGAAGATCCCGATTTGCCTGCCTTTTACTTTGATCCTCTAATAAATCCCATTTCACATCGCAATGCCAACTCTAAGGTCCAGGAACCTTTGCCCGATGACGATGAGGACTTTACCTTACCCGACGATGTGCAGCCCTTTTTACAGGACACTCCTTTATATACAGACAATACAGCCAATGGAATTTCATTGCTTTGGGCACCGCGTCCCTTTAATATGCGTTCGGGTCGCTCGCGTCGTGCCATTGATGTGCCGCTGGTCAAGTGCTGGTACAAAGAACATTGTCCGCCCGGTCATCCAGTAAAGGTGCGCGTGAGCTATCAAAAGTTGCTCAAATACTATGTGCTCAATGCTCTGAAGCATCGCAAGCCCAAGCCACAGAAGAAGCGGTGAGTTATTCTTTTAAGAACTTTACAGAAATATTTATTAAACTCCCTCTCCCTTAGCTATCTCTTCCGCTCCTTCAAGGCCACCAAGTTCTTTCAGACCACCACTTTGGATTGGGTAGAGGCTGGCCTGCAGGTTTGCCGCCAAGGCTATAATATGCTCAATCTTTTAATCCATCGCAAGAATCTTAACTATTTACATTTGGATTACAATTTCAACTTGAAACCTGTCAAGACTCTCACCACCAAGGAGCGTAAAAAGTCTCGTTTCGGTAATGCCTTCCATTTGTGCCGTGAAATTTTACGCCTGACCAAGCTCATCATTGACTCACATGTTCAGTATCGTTTGAATAATGTGGATGCCTTCCAGCTGGCCGATGGTCTGCAATATATCTTTGCCCATGTGGGCCAACTGACGGGCATGTATCGCTACAAGTACAAGCTGATGCGACAGATACGCATGTGCAAAGATTTGAAGCATTTGATTTACTATCGCTTCAATACCGGTCCCGTGGGTAAGGGACCCGGCTGTGGCTTTTGGGCTCCTGGTTGGCGTGTCTGGTTGTTCTTTATGCGTGGCATTACCCCATTACTGGAACGTTGGCTGGGCAATCTGTTGTCGCGTCAATTCGAGGGTCGTCACTCTAAGGGCGTGGCCAAGACCGTCACCAAACAGCGTGTGGAATCGCATTTCGATTTGGAGCTACGTGCCTCGGTTATGCATGATATTGTGGACATGATGCCCGAGGGTATTAAGCAGAATAAGGCGCGTACTATACTTCAACATTTGTCCGAGGCTTGGCGCTGCTGGAAGGCCAATATACCTTGGAAGGTGCCCGGTTTGCCCATACCCATAGAGAATATGATTTTGCGTTATGTCAAAATGAAGGCAGATTGGTGGACAAATACGGCTCACTATAATCGTGAGCGTATTAGACGCGGAGCCACCGTGGATAAGACGGTGTGCAAAAAGAATTTGGGCCGTTTAACGCGTCTGTATTTGAAGGCAGAGCAAGAAAGGCAGCATAACTACCTCAAGGATGGTCCCTACATCTCGCCCGAAGAGGCAGTGGCCATTTATACCACCACAGTGCATTGGCTGGAGTCACGTCGCTTTGCTCCCATACCCTTTCCGCCGCTCTCATATAAACATGACACCAAGCTACTGATTTTGGCTTTGGAACGTTTGAAGGAGGCTTACAGTGTGAAGTCACGTTTGAATCAAAGCCAACGTGAGGAACTGGGTTTGATAGAGCAGGCCTATGATAATCCCCATGAGGCCTTGTCACGCATCAAGCGTCATCTGTTGACTCAGCGTGCCTTTAAGGAGGTGGGTTCGAACTTTATAATTGTTAATTAGTTTTAATTTTGTTAATAATTTCAGGTGGGCATTGAGTTTATGGACTTGTACAGCCATTTAATACCCGTGTATGAAGTGGAACCGCTAGAGAAAATAACCGATGCCTATCTGGATCAATATTTGTGGTATGAGGCTGACAAGCGACGCCTATTTCCGCCCTGGATCAAACCCAGCGACACAGAACCGCCACCGCTTTTAGCCTACAAGTGGTGTCAAGGTGAGATATATATATTTCTTGGTGTTTCTCCTTCAGCTCTGGTCATTTTGTGCGTGTGATTTGTGGCAAAGTGATATGTATTTGATCATCCCCTTGTTGCAAACCTCACGCTTAAGGTGGTCCTGCTTAAAGTCTACACAAATATTATTTTTATACTCTGTACCGAAGGTACCTCATTTCTTCCACAATTTAGAAGTAAGGTTAATCGCACCCTTTAGACATCTATTCTACTCATCATTACTTATTAAGCCCCCATATATTGTTTTCCGATCAGATGAATGACAGTAGAGTTGCCAGCCCCACAATTTGAAAAACACCTCAAATCTTCCACAATTTTGAAGTTAGGTTATTCAAACATTCTAGACATATATTCTACTCATCTTTACTTATTAAACCCCCATACATTGTTTTTCGATCAGATAAACGACAGTAGAGTTGCTACCCCCACAATTTGAAAAACACCTAAAATCTTCCACAATTCTGAAGTAAGGTCGTTCGAAACTTGTAGACATATGTTCTACTCTTCATTACTTATCGAGCCCCCATAAATCGTTTTCCATTCAGATAAACGACAGTAGAGTTGCCACCCCACAACAAGAAAAACACCTCAAATCTTCCGCAATTTTGAAGTTAGGTTATTCAAACCTTCTAGACATATATTCTACTCACAATTACTTATCAATCCACCATACACCTTTTCCAGATAAAAATAACGATATTCGAGTTATAAGCAAAACAAATAAGTTTGTGTTTTCAGCTGGGATTAATCCCGTAACGAATATCGAATACGTACCAAAACGTACCGAAATGAGAACATCGGTTAAAGGTTATATTTCGGTTTTCGGTTCAGATACGGTACTCAGATTTTTATTTCGGTATACCGGTACGTACCGGAACAAGTATAATTTTTTTAATATTAAAAATTTTTAATTATTTTAAGATTTCTAAAAAATTAATGGATATTATAGAACTACAAAATTGTTTTCTTAGAATATGCCATTTAAAAAACTGTTTTTTTTGTTCGATATTCCGATTTCAAGCCTTTTTTATTTTTGGAGGAAAAATAAAAATCTAAAATTAAGGAATTCAGACAAACTCGACTTAGTGACATTTCTCATAAAGCTGACAAATATATCTTAATAATGTTTCGAAAAAATTTGCTCTAAGTCGTATCTTCGTTAAAAAATAGAGATATTTAGCGATTTGGATAGATTTGTACCCATTCTAAGTATAAGACTACGGTCCAATATATGCCCATAATACGCTGGTAAAATTCTGAAAGCTATAGCATAAAAACATATTGAAACATATATTCAGCATTAGCTTTTCCTTACATTACATTTTTCGAAATATTAAAACAAAGTTTTTTTTAGGGAGAAATTTGCTTAAAATCCAGAAACTTCATTTCTTAAATGTATATAAAAATTTTTTAACATTTCTATATTCAAGGGCGTATTTTTTTAAGACTTAGAAATCCTTTACATTTAATTAGAGGGATATTATTTGCCAAAGAAATTTTTTTCTGCTTTTTAGAAATTTTTTAAATAAAAGAGTTCAACCTGACTGACTGACTGATTGGTGACAGCGATTTGTAGAACACATAGGAGTGACTTTCATATTTTGAAAAATCCACCAAAAATACAAAAATGGTCTGAAAACTTTTGTTTTTCATCCGAACAACTTTAAACTTATTTTTCCTTTTTGGAAAATATTCCACGAATGTCGGAAAATTGGCCGAAAACTGATGTGTGGTTTTTATTAAAGTTTTTAATAACAAAATATTACCATCGGGATTTTCAAAAGAGATTGCAAAATTTGTTTTCCAATTTGATCGGATTCAAAATCATTTTGAAATCTACCTCTAAAGTCGAAAAATAGGCGGAAAATTTATGAACGATACACTCTTTATTTTTATTAGATTAGCTTCAATGTAGAGATTAGCTTTTGAGCTTTTCAGAACAAAATATTACCAACGGGATTTTTGAATTTTGAAATAACCCGGAAAATTGGCGGAAAATGGTTAGAAATAATTAATTTTGTTATTCATATTCATGTTAAGAACCCATTTTCCAATTTTACAGGGCGGTTTTCAAAATTTTAAGATAACGTTGTTATTATTGTGAAATAAAGGGCCGTGAAAACATGCTTGGAGCTCATTAAAAGAAGAACGAAAAAGTCACATACATCAGTTTTCCGGCAATTTTCCAACTTTGCAGGCGGACTTTCTATAATTGGACAACCCGTTGCTTATAGTTGGTTTCATATTGGGTTACTTTTCAATGAAAATTTTATTTCTTTTAAATACTAAGTTTTTTACACAAGTGCGAGCGAAGCCGCGAGTATACGCTAGTATCTTATAAATCTTAAAAACGCGAATATGATTCTGGATATACTTTAAGGGGGAATTTCTAAGATGTAAGACACTTTTCTAAGTGTATATATTGCTATTTTCAATAAAATAAAAATAAGAAACTGAAACAATACCGTTATCAGCGTTTCGGTAAGGTTCCGGGTTTTTCGGTTACTATTATAAAAAATTTTAAATATCGGTTCCGGTTTCGAATCCGGTACCTGTCTTTCAACGGTTTATTTCGGTTAACGATTCCGGTTTCGGTATTATTCCCTGATACAGAGTATATTACAGTCGGGCTTGACCGACTTTCTTACTTTTTTTGTTTTTCCTAAAACTTTAGCTAACACTTTTCCTATCTCTATATGTTAGGTATCAACAACCTGCAAGATGTTTGGGATGTGGGTGAGGGTGAATGCAATGTATTGCTGGAGTCACGTTTTGAGAAGCTTTACGAGAAGATTGATTTGACCCTGCTAAATCGTTTGCTGCGTCTCATAGTGGATCACAATATAGCCGATTATATGACCGCCAAGAACAATGTGGTGATCAACTATAAGGATATGAATCATACCAACAGTTATGGCATTATACGTGGCCTACAGTTCTCCTCTTTTATAACACAATATTATGGCTTGGTATTGGACTTGCTGGTATTGGGTCTGCATCGTTCTAGTGAGATGGCTGGACCACCACAAATGCCCAACGATTTCCTCACATTCCAGGATGCGGTAACAGAAACAGCTCATCCCATAAGACTCTACTGTCGTTATGTGGATCGTATACATTTGTTCTTTAGATTCTCAGCCGAAGAGGCCAGAGATTTGATACAGCGTTATCTGACAGAGCATCCCGATCCAAATAATGAAAATATTGTGGGCTATAACAATAAAAAGTGCTGGCCCAGGGATGCACGTATGCGGCTGATGAAGCATGATGTGAATTTGTAAGTATCGACTTAATTATAAACAATGAAAAAAATCTTCTAATTTTTGTTATTTTTGCAGAGGCCGCGCCGTCTTTTGGGATATAAAGAATCGCCTGCCCCGCTCTGTAACCACCATAGGCTGGGAGAGCACCTTTGTTTCCGTCTACTCCAAGGATAATCCCAATTTATTGTTCAACATGAGCGGCTTCGAGTGTCGCATTTTACCCAAGGTTCCTTTCAGTATTTAAAAGATGATTTAGATCAGTTGATAATGAATTTCCTTTTCTAGTGTCGCACCCAAAATGAGGAGTTTACTCACCGTGATGGCGTTTGGAATTTGCAGAATGAAATCACCAAAGAACGTACGGCTCAGTGTTTTCTGCGTGTGGATGATGAGTCATTGGGTCGCTTCCATAATCGTGTGCGACAAATTCTCATGGCTTCCGGCTCTACCACTTTTACCAAGGTAACTTAACTTGAAGGAAAAAAGAAGGAAAATAATAATTGGTATATTTTTTTCCCCAGATTGTCAACAAATGGAACACTGCTCTTATAGGTTTAATGACCTATTTCCGTGAGGCAGTGGTCAACACTCAGGAATTACTGGATTTGCTGGTCAAGTGTGAAAACAAAATACAAACCCGCATCAAGATTGGTTTGAACTCCAAAATGCCTTCACGTTTTCCGCCCGTGGTTTTCTATACACCCAAAGAACTGGGTGGTTTGGGCATGTTGAGCATGGGTCATGTCTTGATACCACAATCCGACTTGCGTTGGTCCAAACAAACAGATGTGGGCATTACACACTTCCGTTCGGGCATGTCTCATGATGAGGATCAGCTGATACCCAATTTATATCGCTATATACAACCCTGGGAGAGTGAGTTTATAGACTCACAGCGTGTGTGGGCTGAGTATGCCTTGAAGCGTCAGGAGGCCAATGCCCAAAATCGTCGTCTTACCCTAGAAGACTTGGAGGATAGCTGGGATCGGGGTATACCACGTATCAATACACTTTTCCAAAAGGATCGCCATACTTTGGCCTATGACAAGGGCTGGCGCATTAGGACAGAGTTCAAACAGTATCAAGTGCTAAAGCAGAATCCCTTCTGGTGGACACATCAGCGTCACGATGGCAAATTGTGGAATTTAAACAACTATCGCACGGATATGATACAGGCTTTGGGTGGTGTAGAGGGCATACTGGAGCACACTTTGTTCAAGGGCACCTACTTCCCCACCTGGGAGGGTTTGTTCTGGGAGAAGGCCTCCGGCTTTGAGGAGTCCATGAAGTACAAAAAATTGACAAATGCCCAACGCTCGGGTCTCAATCAAATACCCAATCGTCGCTTTACCCTGTGGTGGTCACCGACCATTAATCGTGCCAATGTCTATGTGGGTTTCCAGGTGCAATTGGATTTGACGGGCATTTTTATGCATGGCAAAATACCCACTTTGAAAATCTCTTTGATACAGATTTTCCGTGCCCATTTGTGGCAGAAAATACATGAATCCATTGTCATGGATTTGTGTCAGGTGTTTGATCAAGAGCTGGATGCCTTGGAGATTGAGACGGTGCAAAAGGAAACCATTCATCCACGTAAATCCTACAAAATGAACTCCTCCTGTGCGGATATTTTACTCTTTCCCGCCTACAAGTGGAATGTGTCGCGTCCCTCGCTGCTGGCTGATACCAAGGATACCATGGATAATACCACCACACAAAAGTATTGGTTGGACATACAACTACGTTGGGGTGACTACGATTCGCATGATGTGGAACGCTATGCCAGAGCCAAATTTCTGGATTATACCACCGACAATATGTCCATTTATCCCTCACCCACGGGTGTATTAATAGCCATCGATTTGGCTTACAATCTGCACTCGGCCTATGGCAATTGGTTCCCCGGCTGTAAGACTTTAATACAGCAGGCCATGGCCAAGATAATGAAGGCCAATCCGGCTCTATATGTCCTACGCGAGCGTATACGCAAGGCCTTGCAATTGTACTCTTCGGAGCCCACGGAACCCTATCTCAGTTCCCAGAACTATGGTGAACTGTTCTCCAATCAAATCATTTGGTTTGTGGATGACACCAATGTGTATCGTGTGACCATACATAAGACCTTTGAGGGTAATCTTACCACCAAGCCCATTAATGGAGCCATTTTCATTTTTAATCCAAGAACGGGACAGCTTTTCCTCAAAATTATACACACCTCAGTGTGGGCGGGACAAAAACGTTTGGGCCAGCTGGCCAAATGGAAAACTGCCGAGGAAGTGGCTGCCCTGATTCGTTCGCTACCCGTGGAGGAGCAGCCCAAGCAAATTATAGTCACGCGTAAGGGCATGTTGGATCCTTTGGAAGTGCATTTGCTGGACTTTCCCAATATTGTAATCAAAGGCTCTGAATTGCAGCTGCCCTTCCAGGCTTGCCTCAAGGTGGAGAAGTTTGGTGATTTGATACTCAAGGCCACCGAACCCCAAATGGTGCTGTTCAATCTGTATGATGATTGGCTCAAGACCATTTCCTCCTATACCGCCTTCAGTCGTCTGATTTTAATACTGCGTGCCTTGCATGTCAACACAGAGCGCACCAAGATTATACTCAAGCCCGATAAAACCACCATTACGGAGGCTCATCACATTTGGCCCACTTTAACGGATGAGGAATGGATTAAGGTGGAGGTGCAGCTAAAGGATCTTATTCTAGCCGACTATGGCAAGAAGAACAATGTGAATGTGGCCTCACTCACCCAATCCGAGATTCGTGACATCATACTGGGCATGGAGATTAGTGCCCCATCCGCGCAACGTCAACAGATAGCCGAGATTGAGAAGCAAACCAAGGAGCAGAATCAGCTAACGGCCACCACCACGCGTACTACCAACAAACATGGTGATGAGATTATTACCTCCACCACCTCCAACTATGAGACACAAACCTTCAGTTCCAAGACCGAATGGCGAGTGCGTGCCATTTCGGCCACAAATTTGCATTTGCGTACAAATCACATTTATGTCAGTTCCGATGACATCAAGGAGACGGGCTATACCTACATCTTGCCCAAGAATATATTGAAGAAATTTGTAACCATCTCAGATCTTAGGGCACAAATTGCGGGCTATTTGTATGGCGTAAGTCCGCCGGATAATCCGCAAGTGAAGGAGATACGTTGCATTGTAATGCCTCCCCAATGGGGCACACATCAGACCATTAATCTACCCAATGCCCTGCCCACGCATCAGTACCTCAAGGATATGGAACCGCTGGGTTGGATACACACCCAGCCCAATGAGCTGCCACAGCTGTCGCCTCAGGATATTACCACCCATGCCAAGATCATGCAGGAGAATTCCAATTGGGATGGTGAAAAAACCATTGTCATTACCTGCTCCTTTACGCCCGGCTCCTGCTCCCTGACCGCCTACAAACTTACCCCCTCGGGCTTTGAGTGGGGCTCCAAGAATACAGACAAGGGCAACAATCCCAAGGGTTATCTACCCTCGCATTATGAACGTGTGCAAATGTTGCTGTCCAACAAGTTCCTTGGTTTCTTTATGGTTCCCGCCCAGAGCAGTTGGAACTATAATTTCATGGGCGTAAGACATGATCCGAATATGAAGTATGAACTGCAATTGGCCAATCCCAAGGAATTCTATCATGAACTGCATCGTACTTCACATTTCCTGCTCTTCTCCAATCTAGAGGATGGCGGCGATGGCGCCGGTGCTGATCGTGAGGATGTGTATGCTTAGAAGAAGTCAAATCTTTGCGACAAACAATTTATAGAGCGACTAGGATTACATTTTTGTAATAAAATTCAATTAATTTTTACCCACAACAAAAAAGGTGGAGCTGGAGTTAATACAAAAAATTGTGTTACGATTTCTCTAGGTACATTCGTTGATTGCTAACCCGCTTGTTGTTGTTGTGGCAATATGTCTAGGAACATTTCCATAAAACTATGGCCAAATTGCCGGCAAAGAATAGATACAGTATGTTCTCCGTCTCATAGGATACCTCAAAGCCAAATCCTTCACCCACCACCACATGCCAATAGATGCCAAACTTTTTGTCCATGGTCTCCTTTATAATCTTAGCTGCTTGCTAAGGCAAAAAAAAAAGGGGGGAATAAATTAAAAAGGATTATTTTTTTATAAGGATTACTTACCTCATAGTTGGACGAGTATTTCTCACAAGCCGTAATGCTCAATTCAATTGCCTCGGTGCGCATCTCCTCATTCATGTCCGAGTGCTAAGAAAAAAAAAACAACATTAAACTGGACTACCAATTTGGGCAAATGATTTCCCTATTTAACCCAACCTTGACTAGCGGATACACATGCACGATTTTCTTTTCGCCCTCCTTGCCGCCTTCGGCTTCATCGGCCATGTCTCAGATTGAATAACTGTTGGAACGCCGCACGACAAGTAGTACACAAGAAGAAGTAGGAAGGGTGTAATGTTATAAAAATTGAGTTAAATTCCTATTTACATGTGACATACAATTCAAGGCAAACGGACGGATGTACAGGAGTATAATATATTCAATATATATAGATTTATATTAGGGTGTACCTTATTTTGGTGCATTTATTTGTATTTTGTCACATTTTATATGTGGACTTATATTTAAAGTCCACAAAAAAAAAAGGATTATTAATGCTAAAAACTATTTTAAGATTAAAGGCAAAATACCTGTCAGATAATAGGAGCCTAACTGGAATTTGAGGAAGCCTTTCAGTGGCTTCAGATTTCTGTTCGCCTTTTAGATCAGCTGGTTGATTTTGACATACTTTAAAGGATTGTTCAAAAAAATGGAAATTTGATCTTTTCTTAAAACTATAGTCAGTCTCTTTGTATGCATTTATTATGCCCGTCAATTTACTTTGATCTAATTAAGATTGTATATTACCTTGATTGTGTTGATGCTTTCACCTTAAGTCAAAAAGACGGATATTTTCATTAAAGCTACCATACATTCTCCAGCAATGCGAATAAAAAGGTTGGCAACTGTGGCCTATGACTCTTTATTCTATATCCTTCCATTCTTAGGATTTATAAACTTTTTTTTTGTAAATACTACTTAGTTTTAAGGATAATTTAAAGCGGGGCGGAAAATACTGTGGGAAAAAAGGTTAAACCTGCGCCCGTCAAAATTTTCGTTTCGAATCAAAATTTTCGTTTCGGTTAAAACAAAACTTAAAGATTTTCAATTTTTGCTTGTGATATAGAAAGTTATCTCAATGTGGTTGACTCTCGCCAACAAGCTTTTGATGGTATGGATAGAAAACAGTTCTTATCAATCATTTTATTATGAATGTAAACAGCTTTAAGGTAACTGTCTTATCAGTGCCATCGACACAAGTCCCAGTTAATCGAGCTTTTACAATCTTATAATTAAAATCTTACAAAAAATGTAAGCTGTATTTTTACTTGTCGTTTTTTTTCATATGAAATGGCTGAAAAAATACTTAGGTAGCTGTGAGTGAACTCATAAGAGTGAAGTCATAAGACGCATCTTCCGATTTCTCATCTCCTACATAGCACTATCTGTCATATAAACTAACAAATAACAGAGAAAAATGTTTGATTATCTGGCACATTGCAGCTACTTTAAAGATGAGAAATCGGCCCTAAGGCAGCCGATTTCAGCTGCTCAATCAATTCCGAGATTTCTAATACCTGATCTAGTAACCGTAGGTTTAATTGACACCTTTTATACAACGATATTGAATTCGAAATTGGGAACAGGGCCGCCGTTAGTATATTTTCTGAAAAATTCAAACAGATCCGATAAATATTTTCGGAGATATACCAATATTTGTAAGGACGCTTTTGCGCTACAAATAAAATATCTTCTTCTACACATGACTATCTGACTTTAGCAACTGATGTTTCCAAAGCCTTATTCCATATTTATGAAGATTTTATCATCGAAAAATTATTGGAACGCTGTGTAGGTGGTTTTACACAAAATATTTTTTGCAAGTCTTAATTAGTTGATATGGAAAATAAATCCGAAAACTATTCCGCGAAAAAAGAATGGCTCGTCGTCCACATTAACTCGACCTATTAGAAGGTGCTGATGCTGCAGAGGGTATCATCTTATGGCCCTGGAATAGACGACACCAAGTAAGTTGAAGAGAACAATTTTGAACTATGTGTAAACTTCTTCTTAAACTTTAAACACGTTTTTCTAAAAACTGTGTTTTCAAATGCGGTGATCACTATATCTCAAAAACGGCTGAACCGATCGATCTGAAATTTTCACACAACTTGCTTAGATATATTCTACGGAGATTGATCGAAGGATTAAGATATGCTAAAATTTATTTAAAAAAAAATTTTTTTTTTTAATAATTTTACTCGAAAAATCATAGTGTGATCACTTTAAATATGAAAATTGTGACCACTTTCGTATTATAAAAATACATTGATTGATCAAATAATATTTCGTAATTAGTTTTTAAATCTATTCTGTAGTGTGTCATATCTTTAACCACCAAAGCTCATCTTTGCTGCTTTGAAGCCCTTTAATAGTAACAAGTAAGAGCGCTGCAGTCGAGTGGAAAAACACTTAGCTCAGTCTCTTATAGTTTCTGAGATCGATGCGTTCATTCAGACAGACGAACAAGGCCATATCAACTCGGCTATTGATGCTGATCAAGAATATATATACTTTATGGGATCAGAGATGCTTTCTTCTGCCTGTTACATACGTTTGCATGAACTTAGTAAAACCTTTTTACTCTTCTAGTAACGGATGTAAATATTGTGTATCCAAAGAAATTGTTTTCCTTTTTTTTTTGCTTATGCGGCTGAGGGTAAATTAAATTAACACAAAAACTTGTTGTTGTTCCTCCTCCCTTCCCTTAGATTTTGGTGCCCACCGCTGGTATAAAGCAAAGATATTCTTCAAAAGAAGAGCCTCCAAACGAAGAGCTAAAAATTAATCCAGAGTTTTCATCAATAGCACAAGTTAAACTTAACACTTGCACTCTCTATTTATAAAAATTCTTAAGTTCTTATTCCTGCCCGATACGGATGGATTAACGGATTAACCAATAGCCCATATTGCGAATCAAAACTAAATGAAGGTACACCCCACTCCTAGGCTTGGTATATATTTACATATATATAAATAAATACCTTTGGGTGAATGTTTATGAATTTCTGTTACTGTTTTCCGCTATTTGTCACGTCAGGGCCAAAACTTCCACCACCGTAAGGCGCGCTGCTTTGCTGCTATGGTAATATGTTTCCGTGCCTGTCAGGAGCACGATTCACTTGCAACTGAAGACACGGCTCCAGGCTGACGGCGACTCCATTAACAGAGAACCGCAACACAAACACAGACACAACACACACACACATCGAGAGAAGAGAGTGTTGTTGTACACCATTTTATGTTAAAGCTTCTCCCCTCGTTGTGACCTGCATCCCCCTGGTTATTTTTCGTTTTTCTTTTTTTCTACTTTTTGCTGTTGCAAACAAAAGCAATTTCCGTGCGGGTGCACAGACAGACGAGGCGGCGGCATAGTCGTCATCTTGGCGGCCACCCCCCAGTTTTAGTTTTGCAATGATTTCAGCACTTAAACGAAGGGGATGGTATGTGGAAAAATGCACCCTAATCTAATTGGCGAGATTTGTAATTCTAATCAATTAGAAATAGAAAATATATTTTAACATTTTTTTCTTAAACATCCCAGAATTCATTCTCGTCCTCATTTTCACTTAAGTTAGTCTCACTTAAACATTGCTGGGCCTCATCAAGATCCTCATACTCTTCTGAATCCTCCTCCTCGTATTCAGGCTGTAAATGTAGTATTTCATCTATGACCTTCAGGTCATTCGTTTGGACCAGCTCTTCCAAAATGCTGCGTGTGGCTCCCGCATGCTCCGTGCGTGTCAATAGCTCAATCAAGGACATTTTGTACACATTTAACACACTATCATAGTTATCCTCATTTTGTCGACAACGATGCAACTCATATTGCATCTCTACCCAAACAATTTCCTGCTTGGTGCGTGTCTCCACATAGAAAGGATAATCCACAGCATGCATTAGCTTATAGGGCATGGTAATTGTGGCATCAGTCGTCAGCGCTTGCACCAAAGGCATGTCCAGCATATCCTTGCGCACAAATATTCCAATTTGCGATACATAACCCACTGATTCATGTCCCTGGGGTGGATCACCCACCCCCATCAAAGAGAACATATAATTGGGATACTTTTCCACTATGTCCAGACACCAGCATTTGAACTCTTCGCGTGTCCATTCAAATTTGTGATCATGATGACGAAATCCATTTGGCAGTAACGGATTAAAGCGGGTGAATATCACATTGTAATCGGAATTGGGTGTGCTGAACACGGCAATTTTTGGCTGTATATAGCCGAATATGTTGGATGGAATCTTGGTTAGGACATCCTCGTAGACGTGCTCTATGCTGTAAGGGGAAATAATTAAATGGGGGTTTTTTTTTTAGCATATTAACTTACAGTTCCAAGGCAATTATCGCATCCGTATTTTGTAATTCTGGTGAAGGTTCCGCCACACTGCCGCATAGCACCTGTACATGCAGTGGCCGTGACCGTTTAGTCGAAATGTAATCCGAAATAAATGGATTTACAAATTGAAGATTGGACTTTAATAAATTTTCATCAATGTCCACCTTAAAAAGGAAAAGAGAGCATAAGTTAAAATGACATATAATAGCCGTTACTTATGTTAATTAACAGAGCATTAACAGTGCGTTAGATAGATATTGGATATTTGATCTATTAAAAAGATGATTTTCAATCAAAAGGAAATCCGTTAAGATTATGTATAATGGGATCTTAGAGTTTCTGAAATTAAGGTCAGAATATCCATAATTTAAATACTTTATGGGGTCGGAAATAATTAAACAAATTAATATACACCTAATTCTGTTTTTACACGGTTTTGATTTTACACGGTCTACAAAAAATGTATATTGGTCATACTTTTTCTTTAAAAAATGAATTCTCTAGTGTTTTCATGTAAAAAACTGTGCATTAATCCATTAATGTATCTTATATATTCATTTTTTATTGAAGGTTAAAGGATTTGGAACCAATCCCCTTTTCTTTTATGTACAACTCCATGTATTTTTTACACGGTTTTTCTGGAACGTATCTACCATGTAAAAACAGAATTAGGTGTATACAAAATGATTTAAAAAAAACGCAATTGCTTTATTTGATAAGATCTAGTTAAAATATCGGTTCTTTACTTTTAGTCCAAAAAAATTTAGCTCGATCTATCCCACAGTTTTTGGAGCAAATTTCATATCACTGAATACTCCTCGCCTTGAACTGATAAGGCGCGGGTTCCGAAGAAGGAACGAATAATTCAGAAAAAACACAATTGCTATATTTGATAAGATCTAGTTGAAATATCGGCTCTTTACTTTTTGGAGCTTATCGCAACTTACAGATTTTGTCCGAAAAAATTTAGCTCGACCTTCCCCTTAATTTTTTTTTTTAGAAATTTTCATATTACTGAATACACCTCGCCTTGAATTTTGAACTGATAAGGCGCGGGTTCCGAAGAAGGAACTAGTTTTATTAAAATACACTTTAACATTAAATAAAATGTAATTATTTTGAAAACTATCTTAGGGCGGATCTCATTAGGTAAAATTAGAAAACCTCACATTGTTCGACGCATGAGACATGATAATCTAGTAAGCTTTCATGTTGTACTGTTTTTAATGTCAAATGACAAGCTATTCACATTGCTAACTATTGTTTATAGCAGGGAATCAAACCGAATCGAATTTTGGTTCCGGTTCTGGTACGTACCAAAACTAATGTTTCGGTACAAGGTTCTGTTTAGGTTCTAGTTTATTTCGGTATTCGGTTCCGTATCGGTACCTTGGTTTTTATTTCGGTATACCGGTACGTGCCGGTATGTACCGGTATAATTTAAAAATCCTTCAGTCCAAAGATATAATAGAACGGGTACTAACCTACACAAAAGAAAGTAGTCATAAAGAAGGAAAATTAAACATAATAAACTTTATCTCAAAAAACAAATGTCCTAATAATACTTGTGTAACTGGATGAGCAAAAACAACTTTTGATATCTTTATGGAATGTTAAATACACTGATTTTAGATAACCTTACCGACCACAATTTAACCCTGCTGTTAGGTTAAGCCCATTTGGTCCAACTATTAATTCGTTTACTTTGTAAATGCAAAAAAAAGGGGAAATCTTACAACTAGTTTTTACATTAACTGTGGTGAATAAAGAATAAATTGATAATATTTGGAAATTATTGGACCAAAAGAGGTGCAAAGAATTAAGATGAAATTGTTATTTTTATTGAAAATTTCAGTATATACCAGATGGTCCCATAACTTAACATTTTTAGGTTTTTGCTAACGTTTACCCTGCCTTTTACCCTGAGGAAATCCCTGATTAAAGCAATAAAACTGAAATAACAAAAAAAAAACGCAGAACCGAAACTGTACCGGCACAATGTTTCGGTTCTTTTCGGTAACTTCGGTTCCAAAAATAAAGGTTCCGAATTACCGGTTCTCAAAAAATAAATAATGACGGTTCCGGTTCTGAGATTCAATCGGATCTTTTCGGTATACGGTTCCGGTTCGGGTTCCGGTTTGACCCCCTGGTTTATAGTGGTGTTCCTTAAACAGATTTAGATTTGTAGGGAAATTAGGGTCCCACTAAAATATTTAGCGGAATCAGCTCTAATCTGATTTTAATTTGATTTCCTTCTTTCTATTTTTTTTATTTTAAGATTATTAATTAATAGGCCATACTTTGTATTTGTTTACAATCTGTCGTGTATTCGATACAGTCAGTTCTCCACAAATGTTGTATGACAGAAATTCCAAAGATCTGTCAAATTGCATAAGGGATTTCATGTGGCCATTAACAAATAATTAATTAAACTCAGCTTAGTAAAGTTGTGAACATTCAAAAACTATATAACTATTTTTTAAACTACTAAACTATTATTTAAAAGACTAATTTATAATCTTAGGTGTTTCACAATTCGCATTCAACCCAAAAACGACTAAAATCGTATGGGAATTCGATTGAAATAATTTCGGAATTTTGTGTTCACGCGCCAAATTGTCACTCAGCTGTTAGGTCAGGCTGCCAGCTGTTCGGCCAGCTGTACAAGAAATCTAAATCATATCGGTTCGCAACTGATTTTGATTTGATTTCACGAATTTTAAATAAGTTTCAGGCATCCCTCTTATAGTTTCTTAACAAGTTTGAATTTAAATTTGTTTACATTTTTTTATTTTCTAAATAACGGAATAATCCTAACAACAATAATAACTATCGAGTGCATTCGATTTCGATTACTAACCAACCGACGTAACGTTAACGTTATCGCACACTGCATTACGTTCTACGTCATGCTGCTACGTTTGGAAGCGAAACAAAATGGCGGAACAAGTAGGAATCGAAACCTTGGCTTGCTTGCAGCCAGCGGGCGAGTAGAATATGTAATTGTTGTGAAAATTAATTAACTTACTTAATGAAATTTAGTTGTAAACTAATAGTGAAAATGCCTATTTAGCCAAGTGGACAAATTGCAAAGTGTAAGCCCTTAAATATGTGATACAAAATGCCAGTGAAAATTTCTTTGGCATAGGGGGGGGAGAAAAGAAAACGTGAAAACAAGAAGAAGAGAGAACTGGCAGTGAGACTGAAAAATCAATTGAAACTATGTACAAACAAATGTAAAGGCAATGTGAAATGAATTTGTTATAAATAAATCAATGCTCGAGCTGGTCAAAATTAATCAAATCGAATTTTCAATATGGTCACAGCTGCGAGCCGGCCATTAAAATCGATTTTCTCTCTACAATCTGTCTGTCTGTCTGTCCGGTATGTGCAGACATGAGCAAGAGCTTGGGGGTGCGTTTGTCTAGCTTGTGGTCGGCCTAAGTTAAATTAAGCCTTATGTATTAAATCAATTTCCCTTTCAAATGTGATGTAGTATATATAAAATGGAATTTCCTGAAATCGTTTAATTGCTGCATTTGTATTTGTTTTTGTTGTATGTGTGTATATGCTTAGGTCATTCCGTTTCCATTTTGTTCCGGGCCAGAGTGAAACTGGAATTTGTGATGGGCACAAAAAGCAGGAAATTACCAGAAATTATAAAACCAACGCCGTACAATAGGGTTTAAGTTTGATTTATTGCCTCGCTGCCAGTTAAAAAAAAATATAATCACGGCCTTAAATAACTTTTACACCACCCATCTGCTTCTTCTTCTTTAGACCCGCGAATGTGTGACACAAAGAGAGAGCGTGGTAAAAGCACTCAAAACGGAATCAAAACAAAAACAAACGATTTTGAATTCAACGTTCCTTTAATGCGAGACTGAACTGACTCACCAAGCAAAAGGGGGGGGATCTACATCCGAACCTAACATTTTGTAAAGAAAATGGTACGCCAGGATCATACAGTGCGTAGCATACGTAAACGTAAGCGGGCGGAGGTCAAAGGCAGGGTGGAGAAATGCCAGCGTATGAGTCAAGGAGTAGCCGGCAATGTGTATGAGTTTCATGAGAATGACGACGAGGACTCGTCATCATCGGGCTCTGGCGGTGAGGGAGCAGCTGCAGCAGCAGCAGTGGTATTAATGCACACACCCCAGCCGCAGGCCCTGATCTTTGCCAGCGAACAGCTAAACAATTCGTCAATTGTCACAGAGTCGCCACGTCCAGTCTACAGCCTAAGACCCTCGGTGGTCAATGGTACCATACTAAGAGATATACTCTCCAAGGCCTGGCGTTTGGGAAGACCCATAGGTAAGTGAAGTGTACTCAAGCCCACTCCTATACTGACTCCTTTCCTTTTTTTTGCAGGCAAGGGAAACTTTGGTGAAATCTTTCTGGCCTCGGATGACACCATCTGCCCCGCCAGCTCGGAGAGCGCCAAGTATGTGGTCAAAATTGAACCTCACTCCAATGGCCCACTCTTTGTAGAGATTCATTGCCTGATCAACACCTCGCAAACTAAGGGTTAGTATTAAGATGACTCCTATCAGCAAATTAGACTTAATCTTGGGCATTTCCAGATCCTCCCGTGGAGGAGGCTACTCACATCAGTCAGGGTCCGCCCTCCGGCATACCCGAGTACATAGCCTCTGGCACTCATTACTTTGGTGATGCTCGGTATCGTTTCCTGGTCCTGCCTCGCTTCGATCGTGACCTGCACTCACTCATCAAGAACTCGCGTATGCAGCAAAAGTCTCTGTTGGTGCTGGCCATACACATTATTAATGTGCTGGAGCATTTGCATGATAAGGGTTACTGCCACAACGATATCAAGGCTCAGAATCTGATGATATCCAAGTGCAAGTACCTGCAGAAAAAGGCAGTGGATAAGGACTACGAGGAGAAGCAACAGACCACGGACAGTGGCAATAGCTCGGAGCAGGAGACCACCAATGATGATGACTATTTTGTGAAAAATGAAAAGTTTGCACTGAAAATGATGGATCAGGACGAGGACGAGGAAGATGAGGATTTTGATGATGGTGCCACCTCGAACAGCAATCAAAGTAACAGTATGGACATCTATCGAACACCAGTGAGCAAGAATCGGCGTAATGGACGCCCGGGAGGAGCCACTGCCGTAGAGTTTAGCGGCTCAAATCCGGTGCGTTCGTGTCGTCGTCGCGAGAAGCGCAACTCCATGTACGAGGAGATGGTTAAATCACACTATTTACGACCCACAAAAAGGGTTAGTTATCGTGAGGACTTCAATGAGGATGGTTATCCCATACATACGGATAACAGCGAAGAGTCACCCGTAAGCTCGGATAATGAATTTGAAGACTTTGTACCGCCCTCAATACGACGCTCGTCCAAGAAAGCGGCGGCGGCTGCTGCGGCGCACTCTACTCCCACGGGCTATAGAACCTCCCAGCGACAGGGCACGCGTCGTCAAGAGCAGCTGAAACTGAAACAGGAAATGCTCAATGCAGAGCGAAACCGCAAACCTATGGCCAGAAGTAAGCAGCAATTTCAATTAATGCCTGTGGAGGAGGAGCATGTCTTCCTCATCGATTTTGGTTTGGCCTCCAAGTATCAGGATCATGGTGTGCATCGCCCTTTTATCATGGATCAACGACGCGCTCACGATGGCACTCTGGAGTTCACTTCACGTGATGCCCATTTGGGTGCCCATTCGCGACGCAGCGATTTGGAGTGCTTGGGCTATAATTTGCTCTATTGGTCACAGGGTTATTTGCCCTGGAAGGATGTGGCCCAGCAGCAGCAGCAGGAGAAGGTGCATCGCGCCAAGGAGCTGTTTATGACCGATGTCTCGGAAATGCTACGTCAGTTCTATGGCAAACAAGTTCCTAAATATTTGGGCGATTTTCTGCAACAGATTAGCCAGTTGGCCTATCAGGAGCGTCCCAATTATGAGCGCTATAGGCAATTGTTCAAGCGCGAGTATCGTCGCCTGGGCCACGATCCCAGTCAAATGCGCCTGAGCAGTCATGAGATTCTGAGCACTTGTTTTAGCACCAAGGATGAACTGGATGGAGCCAAATGCGACATCTTTGACTTAAATAACAAAATTGTGAGCAATGCCATGCGCAACACTAGCCTAGGCACTCCATTCCAAGAGCACTCGCTCACGAATCGTGTGTCGCCCAAGAATCTGCGTTCCAAATCCAACAAGAAGAATGCGAAAAAGAAGAAAAGCTTCTCTTGGGCCGAGGTGCTGTCACAGGATCCCGATCAAATAGCACGCGAGCGAGCGGTCAAAGAGTTTGAGCGTGAGGAGGTGATATGTCCACAGCCCAGGCGCTATGAAGGCAAGCCCACGTATGCAATACTGGCGGTGGAGCATAGTCGTCGCGATAAGGGTATCATAGTGCAGGAACACAACGAAGTCAGCGAGGCGGGTGAGAAAACCTCAGCGATATTACATGAAGAAGGGCAGGATGAAGAACAGAAGCAGGCGGATCTAAGGGCCCACAGTCCGGAAACAGAGGTAAGTTAGGGGTTTACCTAAGAAGATAATTTTCTTAATAATTTTTCTATTGTTTAAGCACGAAGTGGCAGCTGAGGAAAGCGACAGCTCAAACCATTCAGCGTTGCGTAATCGCGGTGGCAAAGGAAAGTTGGGCAAACGTAACACTAAGCCAGCTAATAAAAATAGGCCAAAAATAGGACGTAGGCCCAAAGCCATACCCTTATCCGCAGTTGCCAGCAATAAACGTGGCTGCGCCACACGCAAAGACAACCAAGTCGCCACTGCAGCCTCAGCCACGGGTGAAATGGAGCGCAAACTAAAGTCCAATCCAGAGGATCATCATCAACAACATCAACAACCCAAGCAGCGGCGTACGCGCCGCTGTCTACATAAGACTGATTCATTAATGGTGGGTAGCCAACAGGATGTGGAGAACAATTCCGCTTTGCTGGATATGCAACAACTATATGGCGAATATGACGATGAGAATAGCTATGGCAAGGAACGCAGGCATTGCCCCAAGTGATAGGATCAAAAAAGCAGAAGCAGACAAAAACTATATAAACTTCGTTTTCAAAGTATTTTTAGTAATAATTAGGACACAGCCCCAAAAACCAACCAACCTACTACTAGAGCAGAGGATGAACCCACACACACATCAAATTGATTTATATTTTTTAAGTTACAGTTGTTAACTCATATAATATTAGGCCACCGTCTCCAGTTATAAGCTATATGTTAACTTATAATTATATGGCCTTTTGATAGAGAAAATGTTTATATTTTTTAACTATAAATTTGTGTTAGTTTTTTTTGTTAGATTTTCTAATTTTTCTTATGTTGCATACAAAATGACCCCAACCCATTTGATACATTAAATGATGCATACTCTCCTAAAACAACAAAAACAAAAAACAAACAAAAAATAAGCAAAAAACAAAGTATTTAAATATAATAATTAGATAAAATGATAAATGTCTAAGGCTAGGCTACATGTGTATAAAACATACAAACATAAACTGCGGATAAAAAAATAAAAATAGAATCATATGTCCTTAAATATTGAATCCAAATTATGATCATGAAGTTGTGTGCGTTTGCTAAGGAAACAAAGGAGGATGAAGATTGGACCCAGGAGGGGTTAATAAACGGATGGGCGCCCTGTTTTCTTACCTTGGAAGTAAGTAAAGACTTGGCATTTGTGGTTTCAAGTGTTTTTTCTACCCACTTTAGCCAGTTAATATTGAAATTCACTGGATGAAGACTTCAATTAATAAGTGAATGGCAAATTATCTGAGATTTTAAAAGTAAAACACAGCCTAGAACATTTTTTGTTAACAAGCAACCAGTCTTAGTAGGGGGAAAAAAAACATTGAAGGCCTACGATCAGAGCTGTAAAAGATTTAAATCATTTTTGATTTTAAATCTTAATGATTTATTTGCGTCTTGATTGATTCAATTGAGCTTTAAATCATCAAGATTTAAATCTGATTCAATCATGAAAGATTGCATAAAGTTGATTTATAATTCATATTGAAGCAATCTGATTGTCAGTATTTTGATTTAAATCATTAAAGATTTCAATCATTTAAGACTTATTCATTTGATTTAAATCAAACTTTTGCAATCATTTGTGATTTATTTTCTTATAGATTTAAATCATTTTGAGATTTAAATCAGTAAAGATTTAAATCATTTTGAGTTTTAAGTCATTCGAGATTTCAATATTTTTATTAAAATCATTAAGGATTTAAAAATTTTTCATTAAAATCATTAAAGATTGCAATATTTTGATTTAAATCAATGATTTATTATCTTAAATCTTTTGAGTTTTAAGTCATACGGATTTCAAAATTTGAATTTAAATCATTAAAGATTGCAATATTTTGATTAAAATCAAATGATTTAAGCCTTTAAGATTTAAATCTTGAGGATTTAAATTTTCAATGATTTAAATCAAATAATTTAAATCCTCAAAGATTTAAATCAAAATATTTACAATCTGATTGCTCCAAAATGATTTTTAAATCCCCTTAAAGCAATCTTCAATGATTGAATCAGATTTAAATCTTGATGATTTAAAGCTGAAATGAATGAATTCTTTATTTTTTAAATCAAGTTGAGGAATCAATCTCGATATGATTGATTCATTTACAGCCCTGCCTAGGATTAGAAAAATTTGTTTTGCTTATAACTCGAATATCGTTCATCTGATCTGGAAACGATGTATGGTGGATCGATAAGTCATGATGATTAAAATATATGTCTTAAAGGTTTGAAAAATCTATCTTTTAAATTATGGGAGATTTGAGGTGTTTTTCAAATTGAGGGGAATGCAACTCTACTATCATTCATCTGATCGGAAAACAATGTATGGGGGTTCGATAAGTATTAATGAGTAGAATATATGTCTAAAAGGTTCAAACAACCTAACTCCAAAATTGTGGGATATTTGAGGTATTTTTCACATTGTGGGAGTGGCAACTCTACCATCGTTCATCTGATCGGAAAACGATGTATGGGGGCTCGATAAGCAATGATGAGTAAAATATATATCTAAAAGGTTCGAATAACCCAACTTCAAAATTGTGGAAGATATGAGGTGTTTTTCAAATTGGGGGGGTGGCAACTCTACCATCGTTCATCTGATCGGAAAACGATGTATGGGGGCTCGATAAGAAATGATAAGTAGAATATATGTCTAGAGGGTTCGAACAACCTTACTTCAAAATTGTGGAAGATATGAGGTTTTTTTCAAATTGCGGGGGCGGCAGGGGGTGTGGCAAAAATCAAAACTAAACTTGATCTGCCTGCAAGTATAAGAATTATATGTTCCATACACTTCAAAGCTCTAGCTCTTACCATCTCTGAGATGTCAGTCTATATCGACTCGTCTGTTGATGCTGATCAAGAATATATATACTTTACTTTTATATATACTGGCTGTTACATACATTTGCACAAACCCAATATTCTCTGAGTAAAAAATCATAGCAGGCCTAGGATTAGAAAATTTTCAGTCCCCCCTTTAGCTACCTGCCTGGTAAACATGAAGGTTTATATGTAATAAAAATATTTAATTTTAATTTGAGAATTTCAATCAATTCAATTTACCTCAAGAATCTCCTCAATGGTTCCTATACGCCGCACCATTTGAAACAGCTTCATTTCGGCACATCCAAAATCGACAACTTTCTTGATTTTGTCCACCCAGCGGCTATCCTCCAGTATTTGTATGGCCGCACAATAACGTTGCTCCCAAACTTTTGGATCAAAGGTAACATTGCTTTCGGTCATTGTGGTTATGGTCTTGAATTCACCGCAGGGTAGTTTATATGAAAACATCGTTGGTTGTTGTTTATTGAATGAAGCTGAAGTTAAAAGTTGAGGAATTCCCGTATGCAGAGAGCAATCAAATAGAGACACAAACTGCCGCGTTACGTTTTTATTCGCTGCCGGCGTCGTCGGCTGCTTGGCAGCGGGAGTTTTAAATTTAATCAAGAAAAATTAATTTGGCATTGTTTACTTTAACGTTATATGTGCACTTACTAAGTGCCACTTAGTAGTGTGTAATCAGTAATTAGCAGATTGTGGGCCTACATAGCCGCTTTTGCCAGAAAGAAAGTTTCAAAATGCAACAGAGTTGCCTGCGTCTTGATGTCGTCTTCAGCTGCTCTACGTAACAAGAGCGTAACTTACGCTTACGTTGTGTAGTTCAATTCGGAACTAGGTAAATCAACTGAACTACAGAACTATTATTACGGTTTAGTTAGCGTGAGTTATGTTGATAAATGACGCCTCAAAATATGGTACATATGTTTATGAACAGAGGTATACTTAGAAAAATATTTTTAAATACTTGCCTTAAGGGGGTCTTCTGCCTTTGAAAATATTTAATTTCGATTTTTTTGTATTGCACTATTATTTTATCTTGGACATTCACCTTTCTTCCCCTTCAAACCATTTTTAAAAATTCGAAATAGTTTATCAGATATTGTCATTTTAGTAGAGCAATGTTTTTGCTTAAGTGAGTATTTTTTACGTTGCACGAAACTTTAAGTGCGTTTTTCTCGAAACCACGTTTTTTGACCTGATAGCCATGATTCCGCCAGTTCTACTGAACCAATTTTGACCAGCCATGTTGCATTCGACGCAGAATTGATGTTATTCTGGCCCGTACCTCAATCAAGAGCAAAAACATTGTTTTACTATTTTTTTTACACTAAGCTATAGAAAAAAAACTTAAAATATCAAATAATTTTTTTAAAATTGCCGCCAATTTTAAAAAAAAAATATTGAAAAATATGATTGAGGTACGGGCCAGAATTACATTAATTCTGATCATAACCTCATTTACCGTTTTCATTTACGATAACCTGGAGTCCCGCAATCATGACTCCCACCTCTACACCTTTTTTTTTGAGACCTTAATTGGCAGGCCGATAACTTTTCGAACAGCCCTCGACTTGCATAATATCTTTTTTTATTTTTTGTTTTTTTTCTCCTGAATTAAAAAAAAACACTTATAAAACCATGTTCAAAGGTATAAGACCCCCTTAAGCTACTAAACCGATTGGAAAATGATCTTCGACTAGATTATTCAAAATTGCATACCCTTTTCATTAAAACCTTGCTTGACGCCATCTATCTGTCATAAAATGTAAGGGAATCTACCGAAAAACTAAAAAAAATCCAATTAAACCTTGTTTAAGCAATTTTCAATTAAAAACTCATCAGTTTTTCATAGTAATTTGTTTTTTAATTGTTGGCTACTTGGTCATATTTTAGAAACTCATGGACAGTTCTGATCATGTGGCTTACACTGCTGGTACTTCTCAGCGCCTGCTGGAACTTTCGAGTGGTAAATCAGGCCATAAATTATTTTTAGAAAAAAAAAATCCTAACTCCCTACTTAATCGTTAGAACTGTGAATCACCCGTCATATATAAATCTACAAATATGGAATGCAAAGGACATCCCAAGTATGCTGTAAATGCCTCGTGCTATTTGAAAGCCATCAACTGGAATAAAGCTCTGGCCCGTATGGATGTGTTTCTACTTTTGGCCTTAAAAAATGTTACAGTAAGTGTTAGCCTAAGTTTGGTTAGGCAAAGTTTGGTTTGGCAAAGTTCTGGTTCCTTTTCTTCCTTTGCAGAATCGCATACAGTTATTCAAAAAGGACTACAGCAATCAATATCAGCCTTTCCTGGTCGATGTTCAGATCAATATATGCGAAATATTAGCGCATCGGAATTTTATGCCCTATGGTGTGGCCATTATGAAAATGCTGAAACGTTTCTCAAATGTCGATTCATGCCCTTTTGTGGTACG
This sequence comes from Lordiphosa mommai, assembly GCA_018904225.1. NCBI lineage: Eukaryota > Metazoa > Arthropoda > Insecta > Diptera > Drosophilidae > Lordiphosa > Lordiphosa mommai. The sequence goes on from JAEIFT010000074.1 coordinate 456,750, forward strand.
TATCATTTAATTACAATTTTCATGTTTGTGTTGACTTTTTTTTTGAATTAGGAATTCTGTAGAATCATATGTATGCTCGTGATGTGTACCTTGATGAGAAATATCTTCCAAACTATTTTCCCTTGGGATTATATAAAATGAATTTCACCATTTTTGAAAACTTTCGCAAGAAGCCAGCCGAATACGTGGGAACAATTGTGTGGTATGTGCAGGCCATGGAACCGGTGAGGATTAAGAAACGTGTCAAATGAGGCACTACAATTGGAATTAAATTGAAAACGTCATCAGATGCTGCGGATTGTTAGGCATGCGTGAAGCGTGACGAAAATATGAGTATTATTCAATAAAATACAGACTAGATTATAAAAAATTGTTTACAGATATTCACGGTATTGGTTTAGGGGGTCTCCTATCTTTGCGATTGGTTTTTTTTTTTTATTTTAATTCTGGAGAGAAAACTATACGTAGGTTGCTATATATATTTCTGGCCTAATAATGATAACGCGAATATTTATGATCAAAAATGGTTTTATTGTTTTTCAAAGTATTCTCCAGCAAGATTTATACACTTTTGCATGCGCTCAAACCAATTGTCGAAGCACTTTTTCCACTCCGATTGAGACACGTCCAAAACATGGTTTTTGAACTCTTCAACAGCATCTTCTGGTGACGAAAATCGTTGACCAAGCATTTTTCCCTTGATGTGCGGGAATAAAACGAAGTCATTGGGTGCCAAGTCAGGGCTGTACGGCGGATGACCCATCAATTCGACGCTAGGGCGGTGAGCTGATGTGTCATGGTGCACAATGATCTGTCTTCTCTTGTTCGTTTTTCGAATTTCTCCGTAGACTTCTGACCGTCCTACGTTGCTCAAGCGGAACAGTCGCCACATGACCAGTTTTACCGAAGAAACAGGCGACCAATCATGTTTTTCAATATTTTTTTTAAAAATTGGCGGCAATTTTAAAAAAATTATTTGATATTTTAAGTTTTTTTCTATAGCTTAGTGTAAATAAAATAGTAAAAAAATGTTTTTGCTCTTGATTGAGGTTCGCACCAGAATTACATTAATTCTGCGTCGATTGCAACATGGCTGATCAAAATCGGTTTGGTAAAACTGACGCAATTATGGCGACCAGGTCAAAAAACGTGGTTTCGAGAAAAACGCACTTAAAGTTTCGAGCAACGTTGAAAATACTCACGTTAGCAAGAACAGTACTCTACTAAAATGGCTTTATCTGCTAAACTATTTCGAATTTTTGAAAATAGTTTGAAGGGGATGAAAGAGGAATGCACAAGCTTTAATAATAATGCAAAACAAAATAATCGAAAAACATTTTTTTTTCATAGGTAGAATACCTCCTTAAAGCTATAAAATTATAACTTGGTGTATAAGTTAGTTGGTGTGCGAATATAATGCGACTCTGACCTATTTCGTTGAAGGCTAGACAGTCACTGTTTGGTTTATTTTTGCAGATTTTTCTCTTTTGCGAAGGGCTTGGCATGTGTTCGGCTTGTGTCTGTGTGAATTGCCGAATGTACATTGTGCCAAAACGGAGTTGAGAAGTACTGTTGCGCTTAACAGCACATGAATGGAACCTATGTTGACGCCTGTGGGAGTCATTTTACTTCGAACTGCTGAAGAATCAGATCATCCTGGTTGCAGTGGAAGCAGGTTTCCACAAAGACTATAAGAGGAAGCGTCTCCGACCCTATAAAGTATATATATTCTTGATCAGGATCAGCGCCTGTCTGTATTCTGGAGACAAATATGGTTTACATTGCTGCTTAAAGCCCCTCTCAATCATTGCATATCCTTAAAATGCCAATTTCTATATCAATCCATTTAGACCAAATCCAGTTAAGAAGTTGTCACAACTCTCTGAGTATTTAAATTACACTTATATTTTGATGGATATCTTTTAATGGCTGGCAAATGGATGAAACAGCGAACTTTTTTTTTGTTTTTGTTTTGTTTTACATTTAACATAAACTTAGGCGAGATAACTATATGTGTCTTTGTGTCCCTCCATGCGCTCTAGATACTCCTTCTCGATGAGAATGTCAATGCACTTCTTGATGACGGGCACCTTGGGCTTAAATCGTGTTGATAGCTGATTGAGCACCTCGGAGATTAGATTGGTGTGATTGAGTCGCTTACGCATTTTCATAATGCGCACAATTGCCGCCTGGATCAACAGTTTGCGATCCTCCTCGATGTGCTTGTGGACAGTCTCCTGTTCCACTTTCAGCTCAGTCTTCAGCGGTTGATTAATGTTAATGCGACGCTTCTTGTTTTTGTAATCCAGAAAGAGCTCCACTGTGGACTCGGGGGTAAGCGAATTCTCATTGTCGCTGGAGGTCAAGACCTTGGCCTTGAGCAGGATTTGCAGGACCTAAGGAAAGGGTTAGAAAGGGAATTAGGTGGGGCTTATAGAATGCTGCTGTGTCGGCCTGCTTACCTGAATCAGATTCTCCAGCTGGGTCTGTGTGTTGTCCAGCAGCTGTTGCACTGTAAAGCTCAGCTGATCATTGAACTGCAACAGCACGGACATCTGGAACGTGCTGGCCTGCAGTGTGTACACTGTGGAGGCATTATTCCGGTTGACATTCATAATCAGCTCACCCTTGCACATCTGATACAGCCAGTTGAGCTTACGTCCCGAATGGCGTGCCGCATAGAACACATTGAATTGCCGCACCGAACGCTCCAGCTCGGAGGGCAGCAGGAAATTGTTGCTCAACATAAAGGGCCACGAGCCCGACGAGAGCACCTCAATGCCAAAATCAATCTCGATGGTAATATTCTTGGTGGCCAGATATTCCTTGAAATTGGAGTTCAGATCCTTCGAGACACCAATGTCCTGGAACATGCGCTGCAGCTTCACCGTGTACTCATAGCCACATGTCTGCTTCAGCTTCGAGATCATCATGGCCTCCGCGTCATCTGAGGCCGAGGTGTGATTGACCAGACGCTTGGCCAGCATCTTGGAATAGTATTTCTGGAAGACATCCTTATCCTCTATGTACTTGAAGACAACCATCACCTGATTGAGATTATCCTCGAGCTCTTTGTCTTCGGGATTCTTTGAGGATTTCTTGAGCAACAGATCGCAATATTTGGCTAGAAGTTCTGGTGACTTGCTGGCACTACTGGCCAGGGTCACCACATTGGAGTTGATGAACTTGCCGCAGGCCTTGTCCAAGGCAGCCACAAAGCCGTTGTCATTGTTGAAGGCCGTCAGCACGAGGGCATTGTACTTTTTGTGTACATCCAAAATGGTCTGGACATAGGTCTTGGGGTCATTGGACGCATCTGTGGAGCAGCATTTGGCTATGGCCTCGGTGCCCTGATGTAGTATATGCGTTTCGAGTATGGTCTTCAGATCGGTGAGGTTTTTGGGCGTCAAAGCCACCAGGGAGTACATGCGCTTGAGGTCATCATTGCGGTCGGCGTTGAGCAGATTCTGGAATTCGGTCAGGAATATTTTCAAATGCTTCTCAATCAATACCTGCTCACAGGTGGACTTGAGGGTCTCGGCCGTGGTTTCATGCAGATAGGAGAGACCATTCTTGGAGTTCAGGCCACGCACTCGCTGTTTTTCCTCCTCCAGCCGATTCTCCACATGCTTGAGATACTCGGTCACCGTGTTGGTGGACAGGAAAGCATCCGATTCCTTCTCATAGAAAGCATAGGTATCGGCTATGAATTTACTCTCAAAATTATCCTTGTACACCGACAGCTTCTTCTCGGCGGCATCGGCATCATCCTCGTTAAAGCTCAGCTCCACATAGCATTCAATGACATCGCGCACCAGCGAGCGATTGATCAGCTTGCCCTGGCGCTCCTCTTCGATGGACTTGAGCACCGCCTTGGTCACGGGCTCATTCAGCACCTGAAACAAATGACCCTTCCAGGCCACCAAGGCCAGGCGATAGATCTTGTAGATGCCCTTCTGACCCTCCTCACACTCTCGCTTCACCCAGTTGCGATTGAGGTAATTGCAAATCCCGTCCAGCACGGTGCTAGAGAATTGATACGACTTCCATTGCTTGGTGTAGCGTGAGAGGAGCACCTCCTCTCCACTGATGGCCTTGAATTTATTGAGTAAATCACTCAAATATGTCTTAAGGAACTGCTCCAGGCGATCGTACAGCTTCTTGCCCACCAGCTGGGCTCCGCCCGTCTTGCCCGAGCTGCGACCACTTGGCGCGGCACTCACACTGGTGCAATAGTCATAGACATGCGTATAGAAGCGCATGTACTGGCTGCGGGTCAGTGATTTCTCGTGTTCAAATATCTGGAGTATGCCGGCGTCCAGCTCCTGCCAGATATCATCCAGATTTACGGGTTTCTGTGTGGTCTGAGCATTGTTCGAGCGATTCATTTTGACAGCAGGTACAACCTGCGGATGCGGCTCCACTTGATGGAGATCGTGCGTCGGCGGCGGTGGCGCTGCTGCTGCTGCTACAGCTGGAGGCGGAGCTGAGGAAGGGGGCTGACTGCTGCTATCCGGCTGGTGGCGTCGCTTGGCTGCTGCTCTGGTCGGAATTTTGGCAAATCAAGATGTACAAAATTTTGGAATAAAAAATTATTTTAAATCTGCAATGTAGACGAAAAACAAACAGCGAGAAATGGTTGTAGTAGGCCTTGTGTTAAGGGGGTGAGAGGGGAGTAGAGGAGACGGGCGGGAAGGTCGCTACTTTATGAGCCAATGTCAACTCAATAAAGAGACGGGGGCAATAAATATGTGTGTGTGTGTGTATGCATGTGTGTGTGTGTGACATGTTAAGGCCCCCCCTTAAAAACTCCGTTATGAAATTAGCTGCTGTGCCTCTGTAAATGCATGTATATGTGTGTGTGTGTGCTTGTCTACTTCCTGGTTAAATAAACACGCACACTGTGGCTCATGTGTGGCTGCTTTCACCTTTATAAACATACTCGCTCAACGCACTTTATTTGTTTAATTCTTGACTTTAAAATATATAAATAACTGTAGTCGTTTCAGTTTTCTTTCTGTGACGTCGTCGTCGTGATTTCCCTGGTGGAGCACCACACACACACACACATATTTCATTTCATTATCTTTCTCTCTCTTTCGCTCCCTTTTGTTCGCTTCGCCATTTTCACTTGCAAAACGGTGGCAATTATGTAGAGTATTTGGCTTTGGGCTAAGATTTACCTGTTGCCAGATGTGTTTTAAGAACTTAAATTAAGTATTTTATGCAGTTGCTAGGATTTAAACTAATAGAATTAATGCGTTTTCTTGCTGAAAATCACACACACTCACTTTCTCACTAACAGAAACAGTGTGACCAGTTGTGGCTTGAGCAAATATGCCTCTCGAGGAAGTAGTCGATGACTGGTATTTTTTCAGTATTTTCAATAACTCAACTTGGTACATTTTTCCAGCCTTAGCTTGCGGTCACACTGTGCTCTGCTCAAAAAAGAAAGTGAAGCCACACTGGCAGGAAAGTGAAGCCACACTGAAACGTCACAACAACAACAACAACAATTTGTAAACAATGTCGAAACGAGACGCTTCACTATTCGCCCTGGGCTTGTTATTAACCATATTGTTAAGCCAACAAGCCAAACAAAGTCAGGCTGCGGCCGCAACTGTCGCCAATGTAAAGGCTCCACCTTCTCCGCCGGCGCCGCAGCAGCCCGAGCACGTAGATCCCAAAAATAAGATAGTTAAAAAGGACTCGCCAGAGAAGCAGACTGAGAAGGCCAAGGAGGTCGACATTACTCCAAACCCAGAACCCAAAACACCATCCTCTAATCTGCCGGTGGAAACGGTGCTCATAAATAATCCAAACACCGAAATGGACATACCCGGCCAGGCGGTGTTCTATGTGTTGATGGCGCTTACCAGCTCGGCCATAATATTGCTGCTGGTGCGTGTCTATCGGTGAGTAACTGCGAGTATTAACTCTCCGCCAGGCATTCACTACTCTAATGTTCCATTTTGCAGTTTGCGCCTATCGCGCGCCGAACGCAAGTACGGTGTCCAGGGCGATCGGGCCAATCAGGAGCTTACACCCCTACCCATGGCCATTGAGGATGTCAATAGCGATGAGGAGGATCACACACTATTTGAGGTTAATCGCCAGAACATACGCATTTTATGAAAGAGAAATCTCTTGCCTTTTTAGTTGTAAAATTTAGCTTTTAGCACTCCAACTGCTGTTACTCTGTGTATGTAAGCCCTGAACTAAGCTCTCCTCCTCCTTATTCTTCTTCTCCTCAGTGCAGCTGGTTCAAGTTTAACGTAGACAAAACAGAACAGAAAACATTTGTGATAACGAACGTGTCGATGTGAATAATATGTGTGTATGAATGTGTGTAGATGTTTAGAAAACAAATAAGCGAAGCGATGATGCGATTAACCAATATCATCCATCGTCTGGTAATCTCAGTGGAATATTTGTGAATGCTTTCGAACTTTTTGTATTGCCTTTTTGGTGTGGTGTGGAAACAATATCATGGAAAAAGCTAATAAAATGTTGTGTTAAATTTCTGTTCATTATTTAAATGGTCTAATGAGTCAGTTTTTTTGTATGTGGAATCCAGAGATGAAGGAGAGCAGTGAATACAAATTTTTGCTATGATTCATATTGCACATGGTTTGTCTCATCAATTTTGCTGGGATAAATGAACATAAAGTCTATGGTTGAACTGTGTGGAAAAAGCAGTTGGGACTGCAGTTAAGCGACTTGCTGCGATTGTTATTGTTGCCCAGAGCTGCCCTTATTCAAACAAGCGAAGCCTTACTCATGTGGTTATTGAACATGCGTAAGTTGATTTTAGAAACGTTTTAATTCCTGGTTAGACTTGCCTCAACTCTAGGAGGGGGACTTTTGACCGTCAGTACCTCTCTAGCAAGGCTCTTTCAGCTGTCTTTACAAATTGTTGCCTACTTTTCAGCTCATATTTCAATTCAGTTTTTATTTTAATCGCTCCCTAAAAGTATGCCAAATAAAATATTAACGTTAATGAGCCCCTTAATGTTTGGCGCTTTAACTTTTGTGTTTGAACTTAAAAGGTTTTAGGTTATCATTTCTTATTATGATCATTTGGCTAAGCAAGAGCTCACGTAACACAGCTAAAAATACCAGGAAAACAGAAGCAAGCAACAGGTAAACTGTGGGTGCAAATTTAAAAATTAATTGCTTGCTTTAGGAGGTGCACACCATGTCAAAAAAAAAAAAAAAAAAAAATAAAATTTGTCTAATTTATTTGGATTCACGCAGACTTTTAATGGCGCAAACAGGCGGCAACGTACATTTATCCGAAAAATTAAAAAAAAAAACAATAAAAAATCAAATTTTTAAAATAGTTTTATTTATATTTGGTTTTGAATTTATTAGCATTATATTTGGAAAAAATACTGGCAATAATCGACCCTAAGAATTTGAAGCTATAAGCAAACATATCCACTGACGTGACGTTACCAAAAACTGAAGTGGGTTTTGACTTGAATTAAAAAATTACAGAATTGAGAATTTTTGTAAAAACCTTGTTTAGTAGTTAGTAAGTAGTTTTTAAAGCTTATTTTTAAACTTACTCAAATTAAAAATCTCTTCTCAATCTTTTTTAATAGCTTTCTGATCTGGTGTAACGTTATATAAATTTCTATTGGCAAATTTTAACAAAAATTCTTTAAAAAACAGGCCAAAACGAGACTTTGAGCTTTCTAGCTCGTTTTATCAAAATTATGAAATTTTTCACAAATAAAAAATCATAATTTTTGCTCTTTCAAGTATGCTGTGTTTTATAATTATGTAATGTATTTAGTTTTTAGTAGCCTTAAAACGAATTATTTTTGTATTCCCTCAACTAGTCCGACAATCTGAGAGAATGCACAATGTGGATTATGTATATTGCTCCCATAACTGACTATAAATAAATAAATAATTCTAAAAAAAAAATATAATTTGCATACTTTGAGGAGGAAAAAGCATGATTTTTTAAAGCATAAACGTAGTAATAGCTAACTTCGTCTGTGCCGAAGTCAAAATCTTAAGGGATCTGATTGTTTACTTCTCAATTTGAGCACCCTAACATTAAAACAAAATTCTCACTATGGGCCGATTTCTCATCTTTTATATAAATGATAAATAACTTTGTCCAAAGATGATTCTAACATCTTTGAAAAAATGATGGAAATAACTGGCGAATCTGCCACTGAAGGGGAAAATAGTTTTGACTGTAATACAAACCCATGTATTTTCTTCAAGACAAACCAGGGAAGGAAACCGCTCGGAAATAAGGGGTTGGTTTGGTTCCGTGGTTCAAAGAGTTTTTTAAACACCGGTTTATAATATAGTTATTGGAGCAATCTGTACCGCGGTTTTGGTTCGGTTCAGTGGTCCATTGTTAATATATCACGCCTACGTCTGCTTTCAAATTTCCGAACTTTCTAAATTTAAAATTTTTGACAAATATTTTTGAAATGGATTTTTAGAAAGCGTTTTCTGATTCTGAAGAGAAATATATCCAAAATAAAAATCTCGAGGAAAAAAAAATTCGACAAAAAATTGATAACAGCTGTGAGCTTCAAGAAGAAAAAATAATATTACTAAGGAAAAGGAATAATTTTTTAACAGGAAAATGTGAGAGCCCAGGTAAAGCACCAGGAAGAAATGGAAGCATTAAGAGTAAATCGCAAAAAGAGTCGTAGGCCCAAGTAGCTAGTACTCTAATGTAATTAGATAGTTTATTCTATAAGTTATCTAAAGTAATAAATAAATAACAAAAAAAATCGCAAAAAGGACTCTAAAGCCTTAGAGCTACTTGAGCTTAAAATAACTGAAAACAAGTTTTTTGAGGTATTTGTTAAATTAAAGTGTACTTTTAAATTATATTTATCAGAAATCAATAAGGATCAGATTGCCCGCCAAAATTGCTTTAAAGTCTGCAAATAATGATTTAATTTTAATAATATAACTTACATACCTTTCAAAAAAGTTATTAATTAAAATGTACCTATAATGCGTATCTCTGCTGTTAGAGGCTGGAGAAATTGCATTGTTTTGCATATAATCTTTTAAAAATTTGGAAGGATCAGGGTATTTTGCTTGAATTGCCATGTTATGGAGCACTACGAATGCAATGGGCGCGTTCAGCAGAGACACTTGACCACTTAATAAAAGTACTCTTATTATTAAGCATTATTTTAGGCGTTCTTGTTTAGTTGACATTTGGGAAAGCTCCATGAAACTATTACATTAAATACAAGAAGAAAAGTAGACTACGCAAATTAACAAGAAATATATCATTGATCAGGGAGTAAGTTCTCCAAGGGGACAGTCTTTGATAAAAGTCTCAAATGATTTCTTTGATAAACGTTGGACAATGATCCAATAGAATTGGAAACTTCTTTTACTACCTGACATGCTGTAGCTATACTCACTCCAAAGTCCCTAAGAGTAATTAGATAATTTCCACAATCATAGAATCGCAATGCTAAAATCAGCTTCTTCACTGGAGGCAAGGAGCATTTCCTAAAACGATGGTTTGTATTAAGTAATTTTTTACAATTTATCAAATATTTCAACCGATTTGTATTGGGCGCGATGTGGTTTCCAATTTTTGAAAAAGCCAGAATCTTTTTATAAATACAGAATCTTCCACGTCCTTAAATAAGTTTGGCCTGGGGTTGTATATTCTTTCCCTATACATTGTCACAAAAAATTTATACAATATGTGCTGTGTAGCCGTGAGCGTATTTTCGGCAGGTTTTATGGTCAAACAGCGCCTTTTGTATCATCTAGAATCACCACCACTCCTTCTATGAATTGAAAAATTTTAATTTTCGTTGTATAAGTTTTAGAATCTGAGCTTACCTTTGAAGGATTCGCTAAGAAGCCACGGCCCGTATATTCAAAAGAATTTGTTTGCGGCTTTTTAACTTCGTACTCGACCTCCCCTCCTTCCCAGAAGCGAAATGCACTGCTTTTCGGGTATTTAGTTTATTTTTCTTCTTGTTCAAATATTTTGATTATGTTTTTTTTAATTTTTAAATCTTGGGGTGACATTTTGACATTATCTATGCTTTGCTTAGAGACTCTGACACGATATCTTAATTGTAGACATACCTACTACAAACAAACATACATACAATACATATAGAAATGCGAGCTTACAACATTAAACCTAAACTAAGATCACAAAAATAATTTATTACACAATACTGCGGCTGCGGCTACCAAACCAACAAAAGACAAGACTTAGGAGCTACCATATTGAGTTGAAACATGCTTTTGCCTGGCACTGTAATTGTTGCTGTTGTTGTTGTTGTTATTACTAACTAACTAAATAACTAACTAGATGCTAGATCATGCTGCCGAACATGCGTTTGCCGCGCGTTAACACCAAACTGACAACCATGACGGTCAGCAGGAAGAAGACCAGACTTAGAAATGTGGTAATGAAGCGACATCTTTGGCGGAATTTCTTCTCCTTTTCCATTTTGAGACGCAACTGCTCGGCCCGGGGCAGATCGAGCGTGAAATCCGATTCGGGTCTTGAGGAGGGCTGCAAAAAAAAAGAAAGAAAGAAAACATAAAATGATATAATAGTAGTAATGGATCTTATATAAACTCTTTCAAATTCAGTCAATTAAATTCATTAAGCATTTGGTTTTTCTCTTTTTCCCCCCTTTTTTTTTGTGTGGTATTTATTTTATGTAAATCTTATGATGATTGTTTTGACATTGATGATCGCTGCTGCGAATGCATTCCGCCCGACATATTGAGGCTTCCTCTGATTTATTCAGCATTAACACAAAATGTTTGCCATAAATCAAAAACTCAAGTGTTTCGTGCTCGCAAATATCTATACATAGTCGCACATTTGTATATATATATTTCGCACTTAAATGAGGCGTGGCTCATTCACAAAAAAAAATATGAGAAAAAGGGCCCCACAAAAATTTGACCCACTGAGCATTGTTGTTTTTCATCTTTTTTCGTTGTTGTTGTTGTGTTTTTAGCGACACAACCTTGAAATCTTTAAAGCAAAAAAGCAACAAAAAAAAAAAAGAAGAAACACAAGCAAAAGAAAACGTTAACACACAACTTGTTGTTGTTGATTCTGGCTAAACATGTTGAGAGGGGGGGAAGAAAAAAAATGATGATAAAACTTTTTCTGTACGAATTTCACCCTTTTCTTTGACTTCGTAGCCTTAAACTTGCATTTGGCCTTTAGGAAAAAAAAACAAAATTTAGTTCATAGACTGGTCCACCTAGGTCCGAACTCAAACTCTGCTACTCGTAACCTTTTTTCGAATTAAATAAAAATTGGTCATCACTAAGGTATGCAGTGGCTCATTCTAATATGTTTAAGAAATAAAGATAGTTTTTCTTAATTTTAGCAGCCAAAAAAGCATTTAGACTGGTTCTACTGGTCTAGACCCGGGATCGGAAATGGGAGCAGAGAAGTTGCCACTGGCAACTGATAAAATACTTATTTAATTACTTGGCTTACGCAGAAAATAGTAAGAGCGGCGCGCCGCTTGCTCTGCGCTTGATCTGAGCTAAAGGACTGTTATTCCAAGACTCTTGTTCCGTGATTCTTGTTCCTTGACTCTTGTTCTATGACTCTTTTTCCGTGTTGCAACTCACAAAGCAATCTTAGCCGGCACCTTAAAAGCAAGCATCCGACTGCAGAGAAACCTGTTGTCCGGCAGATTGAAAATAACGAGAACTCTGCCGTTGCCGAAAATGTTGAGCAAATCAAATCGGCTCAGAACAACTGAGCAACTGAACAACGGAGCAACGAAACAACGGAGTAACAGATCAACGGAGCGATTGGAGTGAGTTGACTCACTTAAAAAAACGGAACAAGTGAAAATGTTCCGTGAAAGGAATATCCTTTACCCAACACTATTGTGGAATCATCAAGTCGATTCTCCTAGAAAAGCAAGAGCTTCTGCACCTTCCAATGCATGTCGGTTTTACAAGAGCAAGCTAGAGGACTATTAAAGATATAGACATTCATAACATTTGTGACATTCATCCGCTACCAGAGGATTTATACTGTGCAAGAAGCTATTTAGGGCGCACGAGTGCTCCAAATGCAGTTCAGCAAAAGTGGTGTGAGTGATCCTTTATCCAAGGTTGGGCACTACATTAGGTCCGACAAAGTGCCATGGCAAAATTAAAAGAACTGGTACACTCAGAAAATAATCAGGAATTATGTAGTTGAACCAGGAATAAAATTCTTCTATTAAGTACGATTTTTTCAATCCCGAAATACTTGAATCTATACTGTTTCAAGATATATTATATCTTTTTGATCATATTCAAAGGCTTTTATAGTCTTAACTCTTAAAAGAAGAATTTGCATACCGAAAATTAATGCAAGTAGGGTATTCACGACAACTTGCTTATTTGATAACCTGTTAAAAATGAAATCTCCAACAACAAAATGTACTACCGAAAAGTAATCTGACATCACCAGCCTAGAGCTGGGTCATGTAGTTACCTGGTTAAATTTCATATTCAGTGTTGGTAAACACTTCAAACAGTGCTACCCATTAGGTGCCGTAATGTCAATATTTTGTGGATAAAGCGCCACAGTTTTATGAAGCACACTAAGCTGTCACTTCCACCTTGGTTGCAATGGTGGAGAGGTTGAGGTGTGAGACTGAAAGTCGACAAGACCTGAGTTCAAATTACTGTGGTAAGGTCGTTCTATAATTAATTAATTTTTTTTTTGTTCTACAAGAATCTTTTAACAATTGCAATTATATAAAATGCAATCACATATTATTTTGAGCCATTTTCTTTATTTATATTTCAAAAATACCTTACTTAAAATTGTTCAATGTAGTTGGCTCTGATTTACTGAGATTTAATAATCAAGATGTTTACTACAGATGAAGATCAAATTAAATTTTTCATCAGGTTATATAAGCAAATTGTCGGGAATACCCTATATATACATATTTTTTGTCGAAATCTAATAAATTGTAAAGTCAACCACAAAATATTAGTACATAAAAGGGGAAAAATGTTCTTGGTTTAAGCTCATTAAAATTTAAAGCTATTCCATATTTGTTCGAATTAACGAAAGTCCGAGAAGGTATATGTAACTGTAGATTACGGGTGCCCAAAGCCTATGTTCTAACTGCTCAATTGTTGTTGCACTATCTCTTTCATGTGGTTGTTGTTCTTTTACAAATGTTTTTCCTTATATGTATTGGTGTCTGCTCTGTCGTAAGCGGGCTATGGGCAACCCTGCTGTAGATCAATAATATTAGCAATTATATTAAATGTCGTTTTTGGACTTAAGTATGTTTTGAACTTAAGTACATCCAAGAACAAAACATATTTGATATTTTCAATACAAAACTGTCTTAGTCGATCGTACTAAGAACACTGAACTCTTTTTAGAATTCTGAAGATTCTCCAGAATAAGCGTCCTGTGGCTATTTTATATCTGCTATGACTATTTATGAAAATGTTATTTGAAGAAATTCGAATTTTTGTGAGGCACTGAACAGTTGGAGGAACTATATATACAAAATATATATACATATCATAAATAAATCATGATTTTCCCTAATTTGAAGCGCGATCTTTATGTGGTGGCTTAGGTATTTTTAAGGCAGTCCTCGCATATTTTAAAAAATGCTTCACAATGTTAAGCAAAATTTCATCATCCACTAGAATTTATGAGTATGCTTAACCGTACATATTTTGTAATCTTCGTTCTGCATATTGGGTGTGCTATTGAAGTAACCCGGAGTGTTTATAAAAGTCCCTTTTTAATTTTTGGTTTGTTTTTTTAATTATTTCTGCTATGTGAAAATGGCACAATAGATTCTCTTCTAACCCAAACTTTACATTCAAAATCTTAATCCAAGTTGCATGTCTTTGATAATGTGTTTAAAAACTCGTAGGTTGCTATGTGATCATCATGGATTTTCCCATCACACATTTAACAGGCAGACCCATCTCCATATTTGTACAGCTGATTACATGCAAGTTGACGATGCGACAACAACAACAACATACGAAGTACGTGCTCAAATTTGTTTTCTCTTCAAGTGATTTTTCAACCTGGTGTGGCAACCGCAACAGCCACCGCATTAAACTTGGCCAACTTCCAGCCAAAAAAAAAAAAAAACAAAATTATAAAAAATAATATTAATAAAATAAGCATTTTCAATGTCAGTGGAAAACGTGTGTGGCAAATTAAAAACAAAAAAAAAAAGGCCAAGTGGTTGGATTTTCATTTGAACCAACCTAAGTAAATATACAAAATTAGCAAATATATTTCAAGGCTGTGAACTGGGAATTTACAGCGACGCGCCCATCGGCAACTCTTGCATATGTTAAGCGAATTTTAAACATGAAATGTGGCATCATTTGCAAATTAGCCAAAATCCAAACTTGGACTTAAAGATGATGCTGTCATCTGGCCATTTCGGCTCTTTTTGCTTAACAATTGCACTTCATTTGCCGCTTGGCCCAGCCAATAAAACCGTTACACACGAACGAACCAACGGGCCATGCGGTAATTTCCCCCCGGCTGGTCAGAGCGTCATCGTCATCGATATGCCGATTACGTTGGCTGTTGCTGCTGCCTTTTGCAAAAGTACTTGGACTGGAGCAGGCAATGGCAACAGCATCACTAACCTCAGACAAGCGCCCGCAGGGTAGCGAGGCAATGGCCGTTAAAAAGAAGCCGGAAGGCAAAACAAAAATACCGCAAGTTGTTTTCATTTCAATTTCTCATTTCATATTGTGTGTGTGTGTGTGTGATAAAGTGATCACCCAGAGCCCAGACAAAGCCAAATAGGTATATGCCTGCACTTATGTATGTACCTTTGCATACCTTTATATAAATATATTTTGTACAAAAACCCGTCACCAGCACAATGAAGTGCAAAAATGTTTGCCTGTTTTGCCTGTTTGTTTGTGCCACAGCTCAATTACACACACCCCAAAAAAGAGCGTATGTGTGTGTGTATGTGTGTGTTGAAAGCACTTTAAATGCACACACAAAAATTACACTTGAATGCCCTTTTAATGACCACATTGCGTATGCGTAACTTTCACTTGTTGTTTAAATATTTTTGGAAATTTAATACTTAGTTGCGTCGCTCATAGTTTTGCTCGATTTTCAATTTGACTTTGATCAAAAGGGCAAAATATATCATGAAAATATAACTGATTTGACTACCAACTGGTAATGCAAATCCAAAACGAAGTTATCAACCAGCAATAGACATTATTTATATACCCTCACTGATTTAAAGACATACACTCAGAAAAAATATCGAATATTTTATACTTGTATTGGGTACAAGCGGTGTCAATAAGTGTGGCTAATATACACGTAAAAATAAAAATGTCCACTTGGTTCTTAAAATGAAACAAAAACGAGAATATAGAATTATGTGTTTCAAAGTATTCTCCAGCAAGATTTATACACTTTTGCATGCGCTCAAACCAATTGTCGAAGTACTTTTTCCACTCCGATTGAGACACCTCCAAAACATGGTTTTTGAACTCTTCAACAGCATCTTTTGGTGAAGAAAATCGTTGACCACGCATTTTTCCCTTGATGTGTAGGAATAAAAAGAAGTCATTGGGTGCCAAGTCAGGGCTGTACGGCGGATGACCCATCAATTCGACGTTTTGGGCGGTCAAAAAGGCGCTGGTGTGAGCTGATGTGTGAGAGCTCGCATTGTCATGGTGAACAATGATCTGTCTTCTCTAGATCGTTTTTCGAATTTCTCCGAAGACTTCAGGTAAACAAATTGTGGTGTACCACTCAGAATTGTCCGTCCTACGTTGCTCAAGCGGAACAATCGCCACATGATCAGTTTTACCGAAGAAACAGGCGACCATTTGCTTCGAAGTGCTTCTTCCACGAACGACTTTCGTTGGATTTGGCTCGTCTTCGAAGACCCACACGGTCGATTGCTGTTTTGTTTCGGGCTCATAAGCATAGATCCATGATTCGTCACCTGTGACGATCTTATAAACGTCTTTTGAAACAGCGCGATTATATTTTTTCAAAATTTCTTTGCACCAATCCACACGAGCCTTTTTTTGAGCGATTGTCAAATTGTGCGGGATCCAACGAGAACAAACCTTTTTTAAGCCCAGGTGTTCATGCAATATCGAATGTATGCTGGTGGAAGAAATGCATTATCAGTTCACGCACGGCATCAATGTGTTCTGGCACAACGACTGTTTTTGGACGACCTTCACGACCTTCGTCTTCGTATAGGATGGTGCTTCATCGCCATACAAAGATTTAAGTTCATCGTTATACTCTTGTCGTGATAATCCACGTCGAAAGTTGTGAAAAATGATTGCACGAAAATGTTCACGTGTTAATTCCATTTTTCTGCCTAGGTAAGTTTTTGATTAATCGTTAATCGATATCAAACGTGGTCACACATGAAAGCGTAGTATGAAGCTTTTATCGACAAAAGTCCAAACTTTTTTTGGGCAAAGGCCAATTGGTCCTAAAATGGCTAAAAGTGACTTAGGCCAGAAACTGAAATAGCAACCCACGTAAGATTAGTGCACCAAGGAAATAATGTATTTTATGGGCGGTACCTGATTTCTGTCTATATAATTAATATATTTATAGTATAAATTGTATACTAAGAATATAACTTATTCAAATGCTTTCTAAGAAATATCATGCAAAATGTCGTAAGTTTCATTTGGGAAAGTTCGAAAATTTAAAAAACGGGATCAGGCATGATAACATCGAGCCCTAATCGCAAAAATAAAGTAAGCGCCATTTTTTCGATAAAAATTCTGTTAATGTAAATATGATCAGCAATGTCAATTGTATCCTAAAAAGACTCTCCTGAAAAAATTTTGTTTTTGTTGCTTACGTTATTTTCACGGTTAGGGCTCGATATATTAATCGTAAACCACTGAAATTAAAACCTCTCTGAACTACAAAACCGAACCACTTCTTATTTACGATCGGTTTGCATTCCTGAATCATATAAATAAAATTATATAAGTAGTCTCTAGGCGTCTGACTACAAGCGTGTGCGATGGTGTACTCCGATATAACGCAATTCCATTCGTCTTAGGTCCAAGGTCCTGAGTTTGATCCCCAGACTAGGAATTTATAATTCGTTGGTTTCAGAAAGACTGTGATTGACCATAACTATTAAGATTACTTTGCTTAAAAAATGCTGAGTGTGGTAGGGGATTTACACAAGATTTCATATGGTTTTTTTTTGTTCATCAATTTAACCTTGAAAATAAATATAAATAAATAGAAACCGCAGACGGACAGATGGCTCAGCTTGTCACGCAGATCAAGAATATATATGCTTTATGGGGTCGGAGACCTCCTCATAAACATTACCAACATAACCTCACTAGGGTAAAAAATTGTTTTATTTTTTTCTCTCTGTGTACTATTTATTGTACATTAGCCAGGTTTATATTGTCAACTTTAAATGTGGCTTTTGTTTGCAGCCTTTTCAATGAAGTACAACAAATTATTTTCGACTTGTTAAATTGAAATTTGAAAAAAAGTGGCAAAATTTAATTATAATTTTCGACACGCAGCTTAACTAAAACGAACGAATATTTTACTATTATATTGACGGTTAAATTTTTTTTGCGAATATTATTTAAGTACATAAAGAAGATGATTTAAGTTAATTTTTAAGTCGAACCTTTTAGGAGAAGGTCATTTACTTAAAAGCTGCGGCTTAGAGTGTGGTTCAAAGACCCAGAAAAAAAACTGAACCATACCGGCTGGCTGCAGTTTTAATCACAGAATATCATGCCGGATGTGGGGATTCCCCTTAAGAATTTTAAAAATTGTATCTACCTTATACTTGGATCGGCTCACCGTATTTCCCATTTTAAAACAACGCTTACACTCGCTGGGTAAAAACTAAACTGAAACTAAAGCTTAGCTGACTGCCTGCATTTGTTGGACATCTGCCTACCTTTTGGGGTCCCATAAATAAATTAACAATTCTATGCGAATTGAACTGAAGTGTGGCAATAAGCGCCTATACCAGTCAGCTGGTTGCATATTTGTTTAAGTGTTTTTTTTTTCTACTTAATAATTATGAATTTTATATGCCACTTAGTTTGATTGAACGGTGTGAGGGACGCGGGGGGAAAAAAACCAATGAAAATTGTGTGGTCAGTGAGTCAGCATTGCGAAAATCTATTCGGCCGGGTCTAATTAGTTAAGCTTGGCTTATGCCTTTCCCCGTGATTGAAATTTGATCTCAGCTTCCGTGGCATGCCCCGCCAGTCCCACACACACACATTATGTTTTATATAAAACTTTTGCCCGGTGGCTGCCAATGAAAACTTCAACTTTTAAAGCTGCCAGCGGCAAAGCAATGCAAATTGCACGCCTTGGACTAGACGACAATTCCATATGGCTATGGCCTGCTCTTGGAAATTGCCATAACCCAGTTTGGGTGGCAAACTCTGCTTCGATTGCAACATTTTGTGGCAGCAGTATTTTGCCTTTTTTTTTGTTTTTCGTTTTCATTTTGGCATTCATCAGAGTAAACGAGTTTTTTGGGTTTTGTTTTCGTTTCGACGGGTTTCGCTTTTGGCGGCAGCAGCAGCTTCTGTAGTTTTAGTTGCCAGCATCTTCCTTGCTCTAGAAATTGTGTTCAAACGTCCTTAAAGGTCAGCCGAGTGGTAGGGCAGGTTTCAGTTTCATGCCTCATACCCCATACCTCATACCTGTTGCATGCCTCTTGCGGACAACACGATCGATGACCAATTATGTGGATGCTGCTGCTGTTGCTGCTGCTTTAGCGGCTGCATTTTTAACGGAATTTAAAGGTTAACTGGTACAGTTTTTATTTTTATTTTTTATTTTCGCAGGTTGTTTAACTGTTTGATTTGTATGCCAAACCCAAACTCAAGTTCATATATAGCTAAAGGTGTCTATAAGGTGAATACACCAATTCCTGACTGAATCACATTTGGGGTTTGCCATTGAAAAGTGAAAACTAATTTGGTATGCCAAGCATTGCCTCCATGCATTGAACGGATATTGCATAATCCCTCTAATGACGTAGGCCTACAGAATTTTGTATTGTGTTGCCAGCAACAAATGTTGCGGCAGCAAATGTTGCCATGGTTTGGTTAAAGGTAATCGACCTTGCCAGTGGCCAATCTTGGTACTGATTTACAAGGTTAAACTGAAGTACCACAAGCTTGCTCTTAGGTCTACTTATTACCTGGGCACGACTTAGCTCAATAGCTAGATCTAGACTTGGACAAGCAACTTAACTGGTGGCATTGCTTGAATTTAAATCCGTGTAGGGCGGAGCCTAATTGACGCACAGCTAAAGACGTACAGCAAAACAGTTACTGTGGACTGTGGAGATGACTTTGGGCTAGGGCTGTCGTATATTTTAAAAATATCTAAATCGATATTTTTATCGATATCGAAAAAGTATAATTTTGAAATTTATATTTTGTTGACGAAATAATCGATATTGTCGATATTTTTAACTAAGTTTTTTCTAAAGAATAAACAGTACTTTTTGGATAATTGAGGTATCATTTGAAGCGGATTTAAAACTAACTTCTATCTGTGATCAAAATCTACAGAGCAGAGTTCCGAAACCCGAAAAAATACAGATAAAATAATGAATTTTTATTTTTATTTATTATATAAGATGTTATTCAAGAATTTATAGTGAAAGAAAACGCTGAAGTTGAAAAGAAAACATATCAACAACAAAGAAAACATAAAAAATCAAGCAGTTAAATCCAAGAAACGTAAGTACTTGTTTAGACTGCGATTTTTGGAGACGCGTTAAGTTATGTGCTAATCGTTTATTAGGCGTCTGTTGTCGGAAACCACACTTTTATCGTCGAAGACTAAGCCAAGCGCTCCAATGGCACTGAGCTGCCTGCTAAAATAGCATATGGCAATTCCAAGTCGGAAAGCGCTGGCAATTTGTCTTTCTCTTCCATGGAGAACTTAAAAATATCGCCGAAAATAACACAAACGAGAAGGCAAAGCTAACTTCGTCTGCGCCGAAGTTTTAATACACTTGAAAACGTTTACTCCAACTGATTTAACCGGTAAAATATATAAAGGATATAGATATCAAATATTTAAAAAATTTTAAATCATTGATAAAAAGATTTGATACCAAAAAAAACTTCTTAGTAAACCACATTTTCCGAGCGATCGGTCCTATGGCAGCTATATGCTATAGTCATCCGATTTTGATACTTTTTCCAAATTGTGTAAAAGCAATAAAACTAAATAACAGATTAAGGACGTTACGATAGAAAAAAAAAGTTTTCCTCACTAGAACTGTTTTAGACCGACCGTTTATGGCGCTATATGCTATGTCTTCCGATTTTGATAAATTTTTCAGATCCGGAAAAAACTAAAACCATATTGGTGAGCTACGTGGAAAACAAAAGTTTTTCTCACTGAACTAGTTTTTCGACCGACCCTTTATATGACAGCTATGATTGTCTCCGTTTTGATTTTCCGTTTGGCAAATAACTATACCGTTATGACGCTACGATGGAAAAAAAAAGTTTTCTAACTAAACTGTCTTAGACCGACATTCGGCTTTGTATGTCATCCGATTTTGATCATTTTTCCAGAATTATGGAACATATAAAACTCATATCCAAGATAAGTGACGCTACGATGGAAAACAAAAAAGTTTTTCTCACTAAAACATATTTTCCGACCGATCGTTCCTATGGCAGCTATATGATATAGTCATCCGATCCGGCCGGTTCCGAATATTAGTTGCGTGCAGTAAAAAGAAGACTATGTGCAAAATTTCAGCTCGATAGCTTTAAAACTGAGAGACTAGTTCGCGTAGAAACAGACAGACGGACAGACGGACGGACGGACAGACGGAAATGAACTCGGCTTGTCATCCTGATCAAGAAATATATAGTTTATGGGGTCGGAAATTAATATTTCTATGCGTTACAAACTTCTGGGCAAAATTAATATACACTTTTCAAGTGTATAAAAATATTCGATATACGATATATTATTCGATATTGATATATCGTGTTTTTGGACAAAAATATCGATATTATATATATCGATAATATTTCCAGCAACCCTACTTTGGGCCCTAATATCATGGGAATGCACAGATGAAAGGCAGTTTGATCCCAAAGCGGACTGACCCGAAATATAGAGGCATTAGAATCAGGGATTAATCCCGAAACGAATATCGGTTCCGTTACCGGTTCCGGTACGTGCCGAAATGAGAATATTGGTAAAGGTTCTATTTCGGTTTTCAGTTTATTTCGGATTTCGGTTCCCATACGGTACTCAGATTTTTATTTCGGTATACCGGTAAAAGCATATATTTTTTTAATATTAAAAAATTCAAATTATTTCATGATATCAAAAAAATATATGTATGTAATAGAACTAAAAAATTTATTCCTTGGAATATGCCATTAAAAAAACTTTTTTCTACCTTTTTATTTTTGGACGAACAATTTCTCTTCCGTCCTCGTTTCTAATGGTATTTCTACACTCAGAAAAAAAATCTACAATTAAGGAATTCTTTATTCTTATGTCGCCCAGAAAAACTCGACTAAGGGGCATTTCTCATAAAGCTGACAAATATTTCTAAATAGTGGTTCGAAATAATCCGCTCTAAAACTTGTCGTATCTCCGTTAAAAATAGACATTTTTAACGATTTGGATAGATTTGAACGCATACTATAAGACTACAATCCAATATAGCTTATAATACGCTGGTAAAATACTCAAGGGGGTATATCAGCTCTAAAAAACACAAAAACAGCTGGAAACATAACTCTGCCTCAGCTTTACCTATCTTAAAATTTTCCGAAATATTAAATCAGTTTTTTTTTAGAGCGAAATATGAATAAGATCCAGAAACTTTGTTTTTAAAATTAATATTATAATTTTTCTAACAATTCAATTTTTAAGTAAGAATTTTTCTAAGACTTGGAAATCCTTTACAATTAATTAGAGGGCTTATATTTAGCAAAGAAAAGTTTTAACACTTTATAGAAATTTGTTCTATATTTTATATATCTTAAAAAAAGAATTAGATTCTGGTTACTCTGTAAGGGCGAATTTCTGAAATGTAAGACTTTTTTCTTAGTGTATATATTGCTATTTTAGCAGTTGAATATTTCGACTAGAAACCGAAACAGTAACGATATTAGCGTTTCAATATTTTGGTTCCTATTAAAACGGTCAAAGGCTTTCGGTTCTCAAAAAAATTTAAATATCGGTTCCGGTTTCGATACCAGTACCTGGCTTGAAACGGTTTATTTCGGTTAACGGTTCCGGCTCCGGTATTATTCCCTGGTTGTGATGTAATCTTTAAGTTTAAAGGCCTCATTCCAGATGACATACAATTTTATTTCGGCACTATGCTTCATATAAAAACGACAGCTTGTTAAAAGCATTCAGCTTTCAGAGCTTTTGAAAAGTGTTTCTATTCATATGAAGCATAGTGCCAAAATAAATATTTAAATATATCATCTGGAATGAGACCTTTATGTATAAGAACCCTTTTGGTGTTCCAAATTAATCCAAATTAAGATGGGAAATGGAAAAGCGACATTCTTCAATAATGGGAATAAAAAAAAACACCAGCAAGGCTACTTTCATTAACCCCCACGGGCGCCACAGTCAAAGTAAAGCCTAAAGGTCGCCGTTTATGTGATTAAGCAAAGATTTATGACTTATCTAATAAAGATTTAAAGGTGATTTCCAAGTCCAAACAAAAACCATAAAACTTCTTTGTCGGACAACAAAACGATTACCTAAGTTGCAACTAAATATGCATATGTTTGACGCCCTCTTGTTCTTGGGATCTCAGTTAAGTGGATTCTACTCCAAACAGTAGCCTCTCTGCGGGCACGCACATCATTAATCATAATGGCAAAAATTATTATTGTTTGCCATGAGCCAGCAGCAGCAGCAGCAGCAGCGATAATATCGCAAATTGCATAACGCCTGGCGCATAATAATAATATTAATGAGTAATATGGAATCAATGGAGATGCGCGGGTGTTGTGCTTGAGACACTCGCGCAAACGACTACCAAAATCGATCACATTGCGGCCAAGGATGAAATTCTAAAAAAAAAATAATAAAACGCTTGCACGAACATTGATTGCATTTGGAACAAGAATCCGCGATTAATAATAAGCTGCTGCTGCCGATGATGAGGCATATAAGTGAGTGCACTGCACAAACTTTGGCCACTTTTTGATTGTTTTCTGGGTCGAAATTGACCTCGAGCTAGAAATGTGCATAGGCACTTAAGTGCAATTAACTTAAACATTAATCATACGCCTAGTGGGCCGAACAAATTATGCATAATTAACTTAGTGCAACGCCAAAAGGGGCAAAGGGTGTGTGCCAAATGAATTATGAGATTTTAATTAATTTGGATTTTAAAGAAATTTAAGAAAGAATTTCCCTATTGCAGCTTTAGTGGAAGTCTTATATAGAACTTTAAGTAAACTTTAGTAATAAGCTGTTTTCTGTTGGGAAAAAAACGAGCAAAATTTTGTTAAAATTTTAAGAGCGAAACGATCTTAATTTAATCTTGGTCATACCTAAATATAGGATGGCATTTTTTCTGCATTTTAAATGTATAGAACGTACTTTGTGTAGTGAATTCTAGTGATGACAGTAGATAATCAAGGTATTAAGAGTCCGGCAGCAAAGTTGTTAATCTTCTTAATCATTCGATATCTAAGTTAATTCATAGGCATTGCCGTTAGGCCAAAATTAGAGTTGGATAATAAGCTCTTATATTGTTCCTACATTGTTCTTATATTAGGTCTAATACAAGATTTGCTAGAACCTAGCTGTATTAGTTAGGCTGGGTTCACACTATTCGTCGCATGAGAAATCTATCTAGTAGGCCCTTATGTTGTCTTGTTTTTATTGTGAATAGCTTGTCCTTTGACATTCATAACAATACAACATGGAGGCTTACTAGATTATCATTTCTCATGCGTCGATCAAAGTGAACTTAACCTGAGTGTTAGTTATTCAAGATTCATTAAATTCCACTTAAATTTTGGTACCTGAATGTAACAATTCCACTATAACATCTGGTATAAGAACAATAAAGGAACAATATAAGAGCTATTACCCAACTCTGGGTCAATTAGAAAGTGTAAATGAGTTCCGGGTTTTTCAAAAAATGGTGGAACCTTGGAATCTACATATTCGATAATAGCTAAAATCGGATATGTTATTAGTAGTTAGTGAGTAAGAAGGATCTAATAGCTTTTATATTGAAACATAGTTGGATATAACTAGAAAAAATAAATTTAGGGCCTCCTCCTACATAGCATTATCTGTCACATAAACATACAAACAGGTGTGTCACGACGTTTCACGAAGTGATCGTAAGAAAACGCAGCCTTTCGTGCGTGTGCATCCATGATCCTTGCGTGAATCGTGTGTGTTAAAGATATACCTCGTGAATGTATGTCATGCAGCATCAAGAAATTTTGTAACTATTATATTTGATTGATAATATTATTCCTAAAACTGATTTGCCTTTGATTTCGGTTATTTGCTGCTCACAGCTGCTCCATACAAAAGGCGCAGTGTGGCCAAAAAACCCTTGATAGAATTAAGATCTCTCCACGCAAAAATTCGGTGGTGGTTGATCGTGCGTGATCATTCGTGATCTCTCCTCTAAGGGGGTCTTCTACCTTTGACGAGTGTTTTATGAGTGTTTTTTTACAAAAATTCTGGAGAGAAAATCATAAGAGCTTTTTCAGATTGGTTTTGGGATTTATGTTATTAATTAACTATATAATAAAATATAAAAAAAAAATGATTGGATTTCGAGGGCTGTTCAAAAAGTTATCGGCCTGCCAATTAAGGTCTCAAAAAAGAAAAGGTGTAGAGGTGGTGGCCATGATTCGGGAACTTCAGGTTATCGGAATTGAAAACGGTAAATGCGGTTATGATCAGAATTGATGTAATTCTGGCCCGTACCTCAATCATATTTTTCAATATTTTTCTTAAAAATTGGCGGCCGCTTAAAATTACTTTTTCGATTTTTCAAGTTTTTTTTTTGTAGTTTAGTGTAAAAAAAATAGTAAAAAGAAAAGATTTTTATTTCGTGAATCGTGCGTTACGTGAAGGAAAAATCGATCACACGCGCATCTCTAGTCTATACTAAAAGGCAAATAATGGAGAAATGTGCAATTAAAAGGGTGAAGTTTCTTTACGTAAAGCTCTCAACTGTTCTCACGGGAGTTCTGTTTTCTCTGATTATTGAGACAATAATTGATTACAACAACAACTTTATGCTGCAACGAAACTTTTTATTTGGCCAACGCGTTGTAAACGAAAGAGTATAACAATCGCTTACAATTATTCTTGCGAAAGTTCAATAGTAATGCTAAATCTGTTATTTCACTTGTCTGAGTTGCCTGACAAAAAACTCGGATAAGTTATTATTCTTTTTTCACACACATATGAGCTTCAAAAACATGAGAACCTCAAATAAAACCTCCGAAAAAAGAAATAGCGAGAGCGTAAGTTGAAGTCGGCCCTGCTCGACTTCGATATACCCGTTACTCAGGGTAAGGTTTTTTTTAAAGAATATTTTATTAGATCACAAATTGTGGAAGATATGGGTTTTTTTCCAAGTTGCGGGGGTGGCAACTCTACTATAGCTCATCTGATCGGGAAATGATGAATGGCGGATCGATAGGTAATGATGATTAAAATATATGTCTAGATGGTTCGAACAATGTATTTCCAAAATTGTGGGAGATATGAGGTATTTTTCAAATTGCGGGGGCGGCAACTCTACTATCGTTCGTCTGATCGGAAAATGATGTATGACGGATCGATAGGTAATAATGATTAAAATATATGTCTGGAAGGTTCGAATAATCCATTTTCAAAATTGTAGGAGATATGAGTTATTTTTCAAATTGCGGGGGTGGCAACTCTGCTATCGTTCATCTGATCGGAAAATGATGTATGGCGGATCGATAGGTAATGATGAGCATAATATATGTCTAGAAGATCCGAACAATCTATTTTCAAAAATGTGGGAGATATTAAGGTTTTTTTCATATTGCGGGGGCGGGAGGGGGCGTGGCAAAAATTTGAAACAAACTTGATCTGCGTGCAAACAATACAAGTCTACACTGAAAAAATGGTAGCTCTAGCTTTTATAGTCTCTGAGATCTAGGTGTTCATACAGACAGACGGACAGACGGACGGACGTACGGACGGACAGACGGACATGTCTAAATCGACTCGGCTATTGATGCTGATCAAGAATATATATACTTTATGGGGTCGGAAATGCTTCCTTCTGCCTGTTAAATACATTTGCACGAACTTAGTATACCCTTTTTACTCTACGAGTAACGGGTATAACAAATAAAGACTAGACCAATAAGCGTTAAAAAGTCTTTTTTCTTTTGACAAAAACAGAGGTGACCAGATGGTCCAGAGTGGGAAGCTAGGCCGAAATCGTGTGGCAAAATGGGTCAGTTGGTACAGTAACAACTGGGCAACAATTTTTCTACTCACATAGGATAGCGTTGGCTGGGCGCTGCTGATGACTAGCTCGTTGCCATTGCGTTGCTTGCCCAGCAGCGATTGATGCAGTCGATTGGTGCCATAGTACATCTCCCAAATGCTGGGCTTCTTGCGATGCCACTCCGCCGAGCTCTCTTTGCCCGCTTCGTCCACCAAACCCAAACTGGCGGATGTGACACCACCATTAACCACACTGGCACTCTCAGCGGCCAGCACGGGCTTGTGATAGGTGAGATTCCTTTGTAGTTGGGTCACCATCATGGTGGTGGTTGTTATGGCCGTCGGCTGTAGCGATTCCAATTCCAGCTGCGGCGTTGAAATGGGCGTGGGCGTATTACTTCTTGACATGGTGGCCGTGGTGGTCACCTCAGACTCGATGTAGCACTCGGCCAACGGAAAGATTTCTGTTATGGACTTGCGTTTCATTTTGAAATTGGGATCGCTGGTACAGCGTATGCTGAGGATCTTTTCGCGTGCATCCACTGTTTCGTAGGCGCAACTGCGTCGACGCTCTAGGGCGTTTTGCAAGCGCACCACATGTTGCTGCCGCCCCAAGCCACTGCACAATTGACGCAGTTCCAGCTCACTGTGCTGATTCATGCGCTGCAGATAGGATTCCAGTTCCTGTTTGAGCGTCTGTATCATGCCCTCCAACTCTTTGGGCACATCCGGTGAGGGCGAGGGCGTGGGCGAGGGTGTAACATGCGACAGCAGGCGTATCTTGTCACGCACATCCTCGAGGAGTTCGCGTGTGCTTTGGAAGTGCAGCTGATCCTCATAGCGCTTGACGAAAGTTTTCTCCTCGGTCTCGCTTTCCAGACGATAGGCATCCTCGGGTCGACAGGAGTTAATATATTTGGCACATTTATAATTGTTCTCCTCCAGCTGTTCGTCGCTCAGAAAGCTGGGATTATCGATGCCCTGCTGCTGTTGCTGCTGGGGTTTAAGCAGAAAGGCATCCAGATCGATATCCAGGAGGGAATCATCAGCTAATTGCTGTTGTTCCATTATGGTGGGCAGTTGATTGTAGGCCCTCAGTTTCTCACCCAAATCCAAATGGGCGGCGGGCACTGGAGGAGCCGGTTCGTGGGGTACACCGCCGCCGGTCTGCAAAATGTTGACCAGGCAGGGAAATGTCTTCAAATGACGATCCAGATTTTCAATACTCGTCTCCAAAATGCGCAATTTGTCGCTATAATGCGGCTTTGCTTCGTTGGCTGCGCCAGTAGCTGCATCTTGCATGTCCAAGCGCTGACTGATGACTGCCCCACCGGCGGCGGCGGCGGCGACAACAACAGCGGGAGCTGGAGTTGGTGCGCCTGTTGTGGCAGTTCCAGTTGACTCTTTCAGGGGCAACTGCAGTTGGGGTCGTCTTTTGATCTTCTCTTGCTCGGCATCGTGTATATCTATGACCGGTTCGCAATAGATGTGCTCGTCCAGCGAGTAAGTGGAACAGACTTGGGAGCTATAATAACCAGATGAGCCACTTTTATCGGTTGAATAGTGTGAGCCAGGTATAGCGGCTGCTGCAGAGGCTGTGACCGTAGCGGGCAGACCCGAGTCCAAGCTATGCGTGCTGCTGGTAATGGAGCATTTTTTACTAGCCGGCTTGGCATCATTGGCTTGGCCACTGGCCAAACCCGAGAGCTCTGTCAATGGCATTGAAGTTGTGCTGCTGGAGAGAGAGAGAGAGAGAGAGAGAGCGAATCATTGAAAGGGAAACCTAGGCAATGAAAGTGGTTTTGTTAGTTTTTGAGCTCCAACTGGGTTACTGGTATTCCTGGCTAAATTGAAAGTGTTTAATCTTTGTCTGGTATTCCCAGAATTCTCTTTGGTTTCTTTGCTATTTGCCATAAAAAACATAGAAATTCAATTCCGATTTGAAATACAAGTAAACTCGTTCTAAACAGGATTTCAGCTTGAGTAACTGTTGCAATTCGTTTTGATTTTTGTTTGATTTCAGTTTCGGTTGTGTTTTTTTTTTTACAGTTAGTAATGCAGTGCAGTAGTCGCAT
Organism: Lordiphosa mommai; assembly: GCA_018904225.1. Lineage (NCBI taxonomy): Eukaryota > Metazoa > Arthropoda > Insecta > Diptera > Drosophilidae > Lordiphosa > Lordiphosa mommai. Next base: position 485,337 of record JAEIFT010000074.1, read on the forward strand.
GTGGCAGCTGAAAATGTGCTCTGGTTTTGCAACAATTTTTTTTGGTTTGGGGTGATTCATGAAGTGAGAGCTGGGGCAGATGCGGGAGCCATACTGATGGAGTCTAAAACAGTGATTCCCTTTTTTTTTTTTATCTATATTATTAATTCTATTTTATTTTTTTATTTTATTTATTTATTTGAAAAAAAGTTACTGATCTATGAATAAAATTCTCATTTAAAAGTTGTTTTGGTATTATTATCAAAACTCGTAGACCTCAAATACAATTTATTCGTGCACATTATTAATATTATTATTATTTATTCTTGTTCCTACAGCTTTTATATTTAAGAATGATTCATAGATAACTCAAATAAAAACAAATGAATAAATGAAATATACTCTGTACCTGCCACAGTTTGTATATTAATGAAATCTTTTAAATGTGGCGCCACACAAACTGTCTAAATTAACTCGACTATTACTCCTTCATTCAACCCCAAGCTCGAATTTGAGCCTCTAGTTCTTACTAACTCAGAGATCTGTTCGTTCTTACGGACATACTGACTGACAAACGGACGCTTCCTAGACTTTAATGCTTGTGACAGTTTGAGCCATTGAGAACGTTAGTCAATTTCTCTTTTGTTAGCACCGGTTTTTCTCAGACTAAAACAATTGTGAAAATAGTTATTTCGAAGAGATTGTACTGCGTGTACTTTGAAATAATTAAAACAGCTATAAAATTATAAATTTTTCTCTTTAAATGGAAAATAAAGCGTAAGTTAGGTCAAATTCAGAAGAAATTGGCAAGATTATGCTTTTTATTTGTTGTGCCTTTGTTTTTATCTAAAGTTGTTGAGTTGTTTTTTTTAGACGAACCTAAACTTAAAATCACGTGTTTCGTGTTCGATCCTCTGTTCTCTTAAAAAAAAATAATATGAAGCTTTTATTTTCGATTAATTTATAAGATTCAATTAGTTTGATCATCTATTATTATACAATATAATATAGACGACCTTGCCTTGTTTAAGGTAATTCAAGTCCCGAACTTTGGATTAAAATTTCAAGAAATTTCATAAAATCTGGAATCCACCATCAACTGACATTTGTTGGGATTGATTTTAGTCCGGATATCTTTTTTCATCTGTGTAGGCATTATATCATTCTGGAACTGTTATTTTCTACAAATTCTTACATTATAAGAAACCGATTTTAGTGTTAAAAATGCTCGTACAACCAAGTTAGAAGAATATTTTTAAAAGACCTTTCCAAATAATTACATTTTTCGATGTACATATATTCTCTTTGACAATTTTCTAAGGAATCTATAACTTCATTGCTTTCTATTGATCTTATAAACTTCCCTTCTTTACAGTCAGTCGTAGAGTCATTTAAAGATAAACTTAATAAACTTAAATAAACATATCAAGAGTTTCCTCCGGTTGAAAAATTACTTAATATTGTGAACCGAACCTTTTTTTTGAATAAGTGGTTCGGTTCGGGTTTAGGTTCAAGGGATCAAAAATGTAGAAGGTTCGGTTCATGGTCCGGTCCGGCCAATTTAAGAAACCCGAACCGAACCGGTTCTTAGGGGTTCGGTTCAGGACCGGTTTGCAGCCTTGTTTAGAACGGCAGTAAAAAATGTTTAATCTATGGAAAATCATATATATTAATTTATATTAATAAGTATCTGCCAAAATGCAATATATGCATTTCAGGATTCAAGCAAAAACATTAAAAAATGGCTTTCATCAAAGTCGTCATGGAAAATAATTTATTAGAAAATGCCAAAGGAACGCCCATTTGACCTTTATAGCAGGGAATTAAACCGAATCGAATTTCGGTTCGATTCGGTCCGTACCGAATCAAATGTTTTGGTAAAAGGTTCTGTTTAGGATCTAGTTTATTTCGGTATTCAGTTGCCGTATTGGTACCTTGGTTTTATTTTATACCGGTATGTACCGGTATGTACCGGTATAATTTTAAAATCATTAAATCCAAAGATATAATAGAACGGTTAGCAACCTACACAACATAATGTTGTTATAAAGAAGGAAAATTAAACATAATCTTTACCCCGGAAAACGGATCCTAGTATAACTGTTCATATCTGATGGAATGTTCAATACACTGTATGCTAATAACTTCGGGTTCCGGTTTGACGCCCTGCTTTATAGACCTTATATACCTTCTTTATATAAGGGGGAATGCGTTTAAAAAGAATATAGGCTACCGAGCTGTTCATAAAGCAAAGTCAAACCACTTTTATACAAATTTTAAGTTATTAAAAAAATTAAATTTTGAAGGAAAGTCTACCATGACCAAAAAATTTTATAAACAATTATTTCTTGCTTGATTTACTTAGTAAAGTTATAAAAATTAAAAATTATTTTAACGAAAGGGTTTAAAGCTTTCCTTAGTAGCAATGACGATAGTAAGTTCAAATTCACGTAATTAAAAAAAAATCATCTTCACTAAAAATTTCGCGAGGGAAATTTATGTAAAGTAATACCATAACGTCACGACAGATGATTTGGAAAATAAACTTAAATTATTTGCAAATCTACTGAAGAGTTGCCCAACTCTCAGAGTTTTAAAATTTAGTAATACAATAATTGGCAACAGTAGTTACAGGAACCTTGAAGTATTTTTCGTATAATTTTGAAACAACAAAAACAAATGAATAATTTATTCAAAAGCAAATTAAGGAGCAGCCAGCGTCGCGGCTAAGGCGTCGTAAGCGTCAGCTGCGTGTGTGTCCGTGTGTATACACATACATATGCTTAAAAAAAACACAAAATCAAGGGTACAGGGTATTTCGTAGTCGGGGTACTTAACTATAGCGCTTTTACTTGTTTACCGTTTTGTTTTGTTAATTTTTCTGTAAAATTCACAAATAGCGTTACCGTTAAAGGTAGCCAAAGAAAGTGATATAGATTTCTGAGATGTTAGTTAGAGATCTTAAGATTCGCCTCCAGAGTTGGTCAAGTTTATAAGCAAATGCTTAGCGACTTCTGCTCGAGGAATATAAAGCAATTGCTCATTTTCTGTTCAGAATAGTACTGTCCCATGCCAAAGAATGGTTAAGGGAGCAAAGACCCCAGACAGGCAGACAAACATTTTTTTGAAAAGATCTCAAACCTCTTACAACTTTAGCACAATGACCATTCGTTTTTAGCACCTCTCTTTGGATTGTTTATAAAGGTTCTTATTTTCTACATTTAATTTGCATGTTCTGTGTCAGAGATTTACATTTTGCGTATGGCGCCACTGGCCACATAGCTTTAATAACTCACTTACGATCAGTTACAAGTCCAAGTAACTCATTCTACCTCCAGCGAATACTCGTCACTAGGTCAACGGAACGTACATACGCGGACCAGCAGCAGCTATGCACATGCACGATGTTGCGTAATAACGGTCGTTGTTCGCTGATCGCTGATCGTTGTGTTGTGTTCTGGTATGGACAACTTTTGTGCGTTACGCACCCAAAATTGATAAGTTGTGCGCGGAGCTTAGTTGGCGTGGAAATTCGGTGGTTGCATGTTTATCGATGCGTTTATAATACGCTATACGCTTGGGCTTACAAGGTTAATATTTGGCAATCGAAATCGGGTGTTTTTTTTTTTTGTATTTATTTTCGAGCTGTGTTAATTAAAATGTTCAGCCTCGTTTGCATGTCGGAACACAGACCGTTAGTTGTGATCGCTAATTGTTGTTGACTTGTGGCCAAGACAAATTACACTTGTTCTAAGAAAAATTACCCAACGTCCTTCTGCATGTTTCTTGTTCGATGGCAAATCAATCACATCAAATCGCGCTTAATATTGCAGCGATTAAATTGTTCGTTTATCGTGTTGGATTTCGCACATGCTTAGCAAACAAGATGGATGAATGGATAGTTGGTTAAATGACCTTGGCATGGCTATAACTATGGATGATGAATAAATATTGAATACAAAAATTATACACGCACGAACAATTGAATCGTAGGCTAACTGCATTGATGGGTCTAATGGGCCAATAAAACGCATCGGTTTTTTATTTTGGGGAGAAGGTCAACACACGGGCCAGCAGAGCTACTGTGCGAAATTCAAAGTTGGGCAAATTTACATATGCATATTGATGTGATGTTGATTCAATTATGGGTGAGGCGGCGTTAAAGGCATTTCAATAAATCAATTTAACGGGTGAGAGAGAGTGGGCAATGCTAAGAAAACAGACCTTGCTGGACATTGTGTCATTATTTTAGGCACACGTGTTTATTGATATAAAATAGCCTAAGAAAAATTGAGTAACCAAGTGTGAAAGCTTATAAAGTAATTTTGGATCTTATAAAATATTTAAACCCTTTTTTTTGTTTTATGTCGTGTTAGTAAGGCCAAAGCCATGGTTACAAGGTCCTAAGGGCTGGTTCCCAAGAATTTAAAGTAGAAGAAAACCCCTCGGTTTCCCCATGCCCACTTTTGATAGTGTGCCCTTAATGGGGTGAAAATAATCAAGTATAATGACGACTCCACGCTCAATTGGTTGACGCAAAAAATACCTTAATGGAAAACCTTATGGAAGGCTGGGAATAGTGGACAAAGCGTTAATCCCGTCCGTACCGAAAGCAAAATATATTTTTTCCATTGCAGTCCACGGAGACAGGGCGCTGACAACGACAGATTTCTGACTTGTACAACGGCTGACTGGAAGATTCTGCATGTTGCCAATCATCTTCACGAAAATGGGATGCCCCATGCGATTATCCAGTTTAACAAGAAGAGGCCAAGATATTGCAGAAACTAGAATTCATTCTCGAGGCGGCCTAACTTCCACAGTTTTGAAGATAGATTGTTTTAACTTTCTAGACATATATTCTACTCATCATTATTTATTGATCCACCATACATTATTTCTCGATCAGATGAACGATAATGGAGTTGCCACCCCCGCAATTTAAAAACAACCTCATATCTCCCACAATTTTTGAAGATACATTTTTTAAACCTTCTAGACATATATTTATATCATCATTACTTATCGATCCGTCATACATCATTTTACGATCAGATGAACGATAGATGAGTTGCCACCTCCGAAATTTGAAAAAAATCGCATATCTCCCAAAATTTTGAAGATAGATTGTTCGAGCCTTCTAAACATATATTTTAATCATCATAACTTATCGAAAGACTGTACACCGTTTCCCGATCAGAAGACCGATAGTAGAGTTGCCTCCTCCGCGATAAGAAATGTTTCTCATATCTTCCACAATTTTGAAGAAAGATTGTTTGAACCTTCTAGACATATATTATAATCACCATTACTTATCGATCGGCCATTCTTCATTTCCTGATCAGATGAACGATAGTAGAGTTGCCACCCCCGCAATTGGGAAAAGACCTTATATCTCACACAATTTTGAAAATAGATTGTTTGAACCTTCTAGACATATATTTTAATCATCATTATTTATCCATCCGCCATACATCATTTCCTGATCAGATGAACGATAGTAGAGTTGCTACCCCCTCAATTTGAAAAACCTCATATCTCCTACAATTTTGAAGATAGATTATTTGAACCTTATAAACACATATTCTACTCATCATTGCTTACCGATCCGCCATACATCATCTCACGATCAGATGAACGATAGTAGAGTTGCCACCCCCACAATTTGAAAAATTCGCATATCTCCCACAATTTTAAAGATAGATTTTGTAAACCTTCTAGACATATATTTTACTCATACATCATTTCCTGATCAGATGAACGATAGTAGAGTTGCCACCCCCGCAATTTGGAAAAGACCTTATATCTCCCACAATTTGGAAGATAGATTATTTGAACCTTCTAGACATATATTATACTCATTATTACTTGTCGAGCCCCCATTCATAATTTTCCGATTATATGAACTATAGTAGAGTTGCCACCCCGATAATTTGAAAAAAAACCTCAAATCTTCCACAATGTTAGAGATAGATTGTTCAAATCTTTCTGACATATATTTGTCATTATACATCGTTTTCCGATCAGATGAACAATAGAAGAGTTGCCACCCCCACAATTTTAAAAAACCCCTAAATCTCCCACAATTTTAAAGATATATTGTTTGAACCTTCAAGACATATATTTAACTCATCATTACTTATCGATCCCACATACATTGTTTCCCGATCAGATAAACAATAGTAGAGTTGCCACCCCCGCAATTTGAAAAAATGTTAAATGTTCCACAATTTCAAAGATACATTGTTCGATCCTCTTGGACATATATTTAAATCATCATTACTTATCGATCCGCCATACATCATTTCCTGATCAGATGAACGATAGTTGAGTTATAAGCAAAGTAATTACGTTGGGCCGCAATTGTGATGGGCATCACTTACAATGTTTGTTTAAGCCCATTCTTTAAATTTATCAGTTATATATCAACTTTGACAGGGTATATTACAAACGGGCTTGACTGTCGAACAATTTATAATCCAACTTTATCAAAGTCTTGATACGTATGGTTTATTTCTCCACGTATAGGACAGACCTTCAACTGCCTTTTAACGACATTAAAGGGCCCAACTCACTAAAAAAAAAAATTAAACCCGCTATTGCCCTAACTAAGCGGTAAATGCAATTTAATGACAGATTATGGGCCACTGGTGTCTGCACAAGATTTGATGGCTTGATGCATTTCCTAATTATGTTGTTCCACACAGCAATTAGCAAGGCATTCAGCCAACAATTCCTCTTAAAGTGTGGCCCAAAATTGTGAATTGTCTGGGCCAAAGCAAATCAAATGAAGCTGCAGCAGCAGCAGCAGCAGCTGCAACTCCGGGCCAAGTTTAATATTATTTGTTATTTTGCTGCAACTATGTAAATTATGGCTGCAGTTGCCAAGTGAAGTTCAAGTTGCCTGGTTGCTTCCAAGCAGCAATGCGGTTTTTGGCGCCTGTCGTCAGCCTTCACCTCTTTTTTTTTTTTTTAATTTTTTCTGCCGCCACTTGACTTGGCTGGCAAGACACTTGGTCAGCGGACAGCTGCAACAATTACGTTTATTAATTGAAATTAAAGAAGCCACCGCCATACATGCTCCTCGGCTCACCACATGGGAAGGTCAGGCAAACACACACACATACATGTATGTATGTTTTGGTTTGAAATATTTATCAAAATCAAATAAAATATATACAAATATGCATTAAATCGTGCAGTTTATCATTGGACAGCATACACAACAATAATTTCAATTAATTGGCAAATATTTTCATTTCTATTTATTGCCAACTTGTTTTGACTCTGACCAAAAACTAAATTTTAGCAGCCAGATTTTATGGAAATTGAGCATTTAGTTTTTTGATAGCCATGATAAGATAATTGAACAACATTTGTGCGTGGTGAAATCACCATGAAAATTGTGAGATTTATGGGGGAGGGTGGGGGGAAACAAGAAAATCAAAATAAACACAAACAATTGGATATTATACGGCTTGCATTGCGTTACGTCGTCATGGGTACTTGAAATGAGTTTGAAGACGAGTGAATGATATGTCTTGACCATAGGCTCACAACCTTTGCTGGGGATTATCCGAATTCGGAAAATTAATTCCTCCTCTTCTCTTTACGAACTTTGGAATGGACTTCGAAATACATTTTCCAATTGTTTAAGGCCTTAAGGCTTATAAACCAGATTTCCCAATTGATCGGCGAAAAAATAAGTTTTTACCTTAACTCCCTACTTTTTCGATCTAGGGTTGGATATTAATTTTGTTTTTAAGGAAAAGCTATAGCTACACATCTTTCCCAAAAACGAAAGAATTTTGAAAAACTTTATAAAGTTAGATCGTGTAAATTCGGTCTATATCCTATAGCTGCCTTAGGACCGACTGATCGGTTAGTGAAAAAACTTTGTAATTATCTTCAATTGTGCCATTATAAATATTATTTGCTTTTAAAATATTTCGCATAATTTGCTCAAAATCGGGTGACTATATCCTATAGCCGCATAGGTCTGATGGATCGGAAAATATGTCTTAGTTAAAAAAAACGTTTGTAGCTATCTTAAATTGTGCTATTATAAATATTATATGCTTTTAAAATATTGCGCAAAATTTGGTCAAAATCGGATGACTATATCCTATAGCTGCCATAGGACCGAGCGGTCGGGAAATAGGCCTTAGTGAAAAAATCTTTTATTGCTATCTTAAATAGGGCATTTATAAATATTATATGGTTTTCAAATATTCTACAACATTTGGTCAAAATCGGATGACTATATCCTTTAGCTGCCATAGGATTGATCGATCGGAAAATGTGTCTTGGTAAGAAAAACTTTTTTGTTATCCAGGATTACGTTCTTAAAGTCAGAAATTATAAATATTAAATGTTTTCCAACAGTTCTACTAAATAGGTTTAAAATCGGACGACTATATAGCTGTCATAGGACCGATCGGTTGGGAAATAAGTCTTAGTGAAAAAACTTTGTAGCTATCTCAAATTGTGCTATTATAAATAATATATGCTTTTAAATACTCCGCAAAATTTGGCTAAAATCGGATGACTATATCCCAAGCTGCCATAGGACCGATCGGTCGGAAAATATGCCTTAGATAAAAAAAAACTTTTGTAGCTATCTTAAATTGTGCTATTATAAATATTATATGCTTTTAAAATATTCCGCAAAATTCGGTCAAAATTGGATGACTATATCCTATAGCTGCCATAGGACCGATCGGTAGTGAAATATGCCTTAGTTTAAAAATCTTTTATTACTATCTTAAATAGTGCAATTATAAATATTATATGCTTTTAAAATATTCCACAACGTTCGGTCAAAATCGGTTGACTATATCCAATAGCTGCCATAGGACCGATCGGTCAGAAAAAAGAACTTAGGTAAAAAAATCTTTTGTAGCTATCTCATATTGTGATAATTTGATAAATCTTATATGCTTTAAAATATTCCGCAAAATTTGGTCAAAACCGGATGTCTATATTCTATAGCTGCCCTAGGACCGATCGGTCGTAAAACGGTTCTTTGTGAGAAAAACTTTTTTGTTTTCAATAATAACGTTCTTAAACTCAGCAATTATGAATATTATATGCTCTCACACAGTTCTGCGAAATTTGGTCAAAATTGGATGACTATATCTTATAGCTGTCATAGGAACGATCAGTCGAAAAGTAGGTCTTAGTAAGAAATAATTTTTTGTTTTTATAATAACGTTCCTAAACTCAGCAATTTTGTATATTATATGCTGTCACACAGTTCTGCAAAAGTTGGTCTAAATCGGATGACTATATCTTATAGCTGCCATAGGACTGATGGATCGGAAAATGTGTCTCGGTAAGAAAACCTGTGTTTTTTTATACATGATTACGTTCTTAAAGTCAAAAATTATAAATATTAAGTGTTTTCTAACAGTTCTACTAAAATTGTTTAAAATCGGTCGGATATCGGATATAGCTGTCATAGAACCGATTGGTCGGAAAATGTGTCTAAGTGTGAATTTTATAATAATTTATTAAAATCTCGTTCTACTGTCCTTTTTTTTACCAGAAATGGCAACTACTTCCCAAGTTTGTAGCCCTTACTGTTTATGCTGTGCGTAGATTGTCATTCAGTGAATCAGTCAGTCAGACAGCTTGAAAAATAAATTTTTCTTTTTAGGTACTCACTTTTGATACTTGAGCATGGCGCGGGGCAGTAAAAAATTATCATTACTAGAAGTGACAGCAACTCCTCCTTCTAGCCCGGTGGTAACCTCACTGACTGCGGTAGCTGAAGCTGGATCTACTCCATGACGTCCTAAAAATGCACCCAAACGCTGCAGATAGGCAAATTTTGTGCTCTCCTCTCGTCCAGTGGCCTCTGGTTCTGCCTCATCCTCCTCCTCATAGGGCAACACTTCAATGGCATCAAAATCATAGGAATTGAAGTAGGCCTGCTCCCGTGTACGCTTTACTTGGGCCGCTTCCGTTACATGATCCGCCGATATATCCGTTGCGGTTTTCTTGCTCGCCGTGGCCGGTGAACTTTTGCAAATGGGCATGGTCCCCCCCAATTCCACTGTAAACAAAAAGTAAACAACAAATTCAATTAATGAATGCTTGCACAATTCGCATGGCTCTCTTTATGTCTCAAATGCATCCGCTTTAGTTTTTGGTTAAACTGGAACTGGTTTCCTGCCTGAAGCTGGCCAAGAATGCGTTTTTGTTTTTCTGTTCATGGCTGTGCATTAATTAGCCCAAGGGTTGCATAAGCTGGCTACATTTCCCCTCTCTCAACTCTAATCATAATTTATGCCAAAATGCCAAAACTGAATTGTGCAGTAAAATTCACACAAGCGAAAATCAACGTGTTTTATGTAAAAGCCTGCCTATCTGTCTGTCGGTTTGGGTGCCTGGCCGTTATGTATGTGATAGATGGAGAGAAGTATTCATAGACAATGCAGACAGCATGCCGACAACTCCTCTTCATTATTGAGCCGCCCATTGAGGGTATAATTGAGGTGGATGTGGGGTCATGCGGTAATGTATAGCTTGTCAGTTGATGCAGGAGTTCCTTGTCTTGTCCGTGGCAGACGTTTTGGAAATTTCAACTCTGCTGCCAAATATTCATTCGATCCATTCATTGTTATGCGATCACCGCAGGGCTGGATTCTTCCCTTTCCCATAAAAATGGCATCTTCACATAAACTTTAATCTACCTGCACTTTACCGAAGAACTAGAAATTTCAAAAACATACTGGAAAGACATATGTCGCATGGCACCGACCTTTCTTGGGGTGAATAATGGGGTTATGTGGATCGACCACCCTTACGCAAACCAGCATTTGCTTTTTCTGCTGCGTCGGATTTGTATCCTTTCGCCTTTCGGAAAAATTTACGTGTCCATCTCATCACTCCATTTAAATGAACAAAATTTATGAGTAGTGATGGAGTAGCTAGCATTTCTTGATATATATTTTAGAACTTTGAAAACGCTCACATTATTCCATTCAAATTTCAACACAAAACCAATTCTCCGTGTTCCGCAAATCTCTTTCGGTTGGTGTTAATTCTCTCGTCTTTTAGCTAAATACATCACACAATCAGCTTTGATAAGCGAAATTAAATTAATTAAGCATATGATATCCGACTTTTAGCTTCCTCGACGTTACTCTTAAAGATAATACCGAAACGTATGTCCGGCTTTATTTAGATTTGTACATAAATAATAATATTTAAATGTTTTTACGATTTTGATTTCGAAAATAATAGATAAAAGTCAACATTTTCTTAATAGAAATATAAAAGTGAACCACTGAACCGAGCCGAAACCGTGGTTTAGCTTGCTCCAAAAACCATGTTATAAGCCGAACCGGTGGTTTAAAACCTCCATGAACCTTTGAACCGAACCAGTCTCAATTTTCGAGCGGTTCGCATCCGGGATATCAACCATAACCAGATTGCCACTAAGTCTAAACTGTCATAGCATCCGCCATCTTGAAAATTTTACCACAACAATTGTTCAATGGGTTGCCAAGAATAACTTTATGATTGGCGCAAAATTATTTTAAAATTTTGCATCTTATTAAGATTACCAAAAAACATAAAAAACATTAAAAAAAATTCAAATTAACTCATAACTAAAAAATGGGAAAGTTTATTTGAAAGGGGCACAACCCTGTTAGAAGTAAGGGATCATTATCTTAGACACAAACCTTTTAACCTTCTCACTTTTAAATCAAGCTCTTTGAAACCAAAGGATTTTTTGAGCGTTTTTCAAACCAACCCAACAATTTGTAGAGATTTCCAGGACCCCTCCACATTTCGGAAAAAGGAAGCTACAGCTTAACGCCGAATCCGAACGACAATGTTGTGGAATACTGGTACTAACAGCAGTTTAGGTGACCTTATGTGTTAAAGTTTTAAAGAAAGCACTTTTTAATTAGATGTTTCGAGGCGGGATTGAACCCACAACCTTCAGTACAGTAGGGACACACGCTACCCACTAAGCCACACAAGGCCACCAAGTTTATAGCTTCAATAATTTCAGAGATATGATCTGAAGCAGTTTTGAACCGCTTCAGTGGGTTCGAACCGGTGGTGAACCTGTGAAATATCTATCTATATATACTTTACATATATATTGAATTTAAAGTTCATACACTCAGAGAAAAAATCGAGCAGATCGTGCTTGATATCAAGCAGATTTCGTGTCAGAAGTTCGGCAAGACAGAATTTTCTTGGATTCAAGAAGAAAATACTGAAATCAAGCATGAATTTTCAAGCTCTATTTTTTTGTCTCACCTCCCTTGCCACCAAACACACAAAGTTTTCTCGATTTCAAGCAGATTTCTTCTTGAAAATTCAAGACGAAAAAAAACTAAATTGAAGCAGATTTCAGTCTTGCCGAATCGTGCTAGATTTCTCTGGGTGTAGCTTCAATAATTTCTGAGATATGGCGCTGAACCACTTTTGAACCGGTTCAGCGAGCTCGGAACATGTTACCCCAAAACTTCAAAGCTCACGCCGCTACGCCCCAGTATTTTTTTTAATTAATTAAATAACACCGGGTGCGAAAAAAGCCCTGTACAGAGTATCGTTTAGATATATACGAAATGTTCTTCAAGCTACCATTTTTAGCGGTAAGTTTAAAGAATAAGTTTAACTGTCATACACTCGGTAAAACAATCAAGAATTTCTTACTTAAACAGGGGAAATTTAAGTACAAACGATATCAAAAGCTTACTAAGTTCGAAAATTCCAAATCTAAGAACTAAATTTTCATTTCAAGTTTGTTTCTGGATTATAAATTCACTTAAACTTGAAATAATATATTTTTGGATACTTCAATTTGATTGTTTTTTACTTTTACTCTTTTGTTTTTAAATTGATAATTGATTCATACATACAGCAACAAAAAATAGGCAAAATAACGTTAAATTGTTAAGATCTAAACGATCATAATTTAATAATGGTCGTACTTAAATTTAGGTTGGCATTTTTTCTGAGTGTACAAATTACTTAAATTTGTTAATAACTTAAAAAAATTATAATTTAAACAAGATTTAATTACAATTCCCCAAAAGGTTTCTGATTAGGGGTCCAACTCTGTTCCAAAAACCGGTTTTCAATCACAAAATTTTTGTGAATGAAAAATATGTGCCTTAGGAGTTTTCGGTCAAATAATTGGAATGAGTAAGAAAAATAAATTGTGTTTTAGGGCCGCATTTTTAAACACAGTAATTATAAATTTTATTTTCTAATTATCAAATTAACTTACCTATAGCAAGTGCAAGGGTATTTTATCAAGGTATATTACAGTCATTAAATAAATTATGTCGTCTATCCATGTGATCGCTTATCTAGTTAGAATTTTTGTGAGAATTGTTTTTAAAACTAATTCGACATATTGGTTAACAAAAGGTTTATAAAGTTCAGAAAGGTTTTCCCTATATTTCTAGCTATATTTGTGGTCAAACCTCCACCTCATGATTACTTGCAGCAGGCGCTTCATTTGATGGCTTTCTGTGTCAGCTGCAGCCATAATGATAATAAAAATAATATTAATAATGGAGAATTAATCGCCGCTCGTGTTACCATATGCGATGCCATGCACATGTATGCCATGGTCAACACACACACACAGAGAAACACTCATCAAATGTTTTTTTTTTTTTTTTTCTAGTTCTGTAAGCAGCAAAGTGACAACTCAAAGTTACTTGATGTGCCAACATTTGTCGTCTTTCAAGCGATTGCCAGTTGACTGATTTCCGTTGCCTCCAACAGGTAGCCCAGACAGACAGACTATCAAATTGGAGCAATCAGTCAGAGTTCAATGTGATGATTGTCGTCCATTCATCAATCTTCATTTGTTTGGCCCTTTGGACAGTTCTTTAACCTCGCCTTTGGCAGGCAAAACAAACATTTATGCAAATGTTGCATAAATTTGGATCAAAATGTGTTTTGTCATGCCAGCCATTGATTGAATTCTTCTTCAAAAATCAAAATCGATTTGCTGGCCAAACAATTGAGTGAGCGGTGGCACTTGAAAAATACTAAACGTTGAGGACGACGTGACGGTTTTATTTATAGTTCACTTCTGATTGCGGTGGCTTTTGATATTTAAATGAGAATTTGTATAGGTGGTTGCCATGTGCCCAAACAAACCACCGACACCGCCACTCACTACTACTCTGCCTTGACTTATTATTTGCCCATGAATTCATCAAATTGGACGGACGGACGGACGGTCTAAAACAAAAGACTTAGGCGACAAACTGCGGAGAAGCAAAAAAAAAAAACAAAGCCACAACTGCAAGAAGAGGGGCCAACTTTAAAGACCAGAAATCTCAATCTGAATGGGGCATTGCAAAATTGTGTTGCAAACAAATGAAAGATGCTAATTTTCAAGCCACAACGCCTACTCTACAACTGCATTTGGCAAGTTACAGAAAGAAGAGAAAAAAAACGATTTTTCTTCCACAAAACAATGCTAGTTGTTTGAAAATGCCATCCTAAAGGGAATGGCTTGTTTTTATGAGGCACGGCGAATTTTATATACTCTCTTATTATACCCGCTATTCGTAGATTAAAAAGGGTATACTAAGTTCGTGCAAATGTATGTAACAGGCAGAAGGAAGCATTTTCCACCCCATAAAGTATATATATTCTTGATGAACCTCAATAGCCGAGTCGATATAGACATGTGCGTCCGTCCGTCCGTCCGACCATATAATAAACATCATTACTTATCGATCCGCCATACATCATTTTCATATTAGATGAACGATAGTAGAGTTGCCATACCGCGATTCGGAAAAGACCTTATATCTCCTACAATTTTGACGATAGATAATTTGCACCTTCTAGACATATATTATAATCATCATAACTTATCGATCGTACATACATCATTTCCCGATCAGTTGAACGATAGTAGACTTGCCACACCCGCATTTTGGAAAAGTCCTTATATCTCCTACAATTTTGAAGAAAGATATACATCATTTCCCGATCAGATGAACAATAATAGAGTTGGCACCCTCGCAATTTTTAAAACACCTTATATCTCCCACAATTTTGAAAATATATGGTTTGAACCGTCTAGACATATATTTAATTATCATAACTTATCGATCCGACATACATAATTTCCCGATTAGATGAACGATAGTAGAGTTGCCACCCCCGCAATTTTAAAAATACCTCATATCTCCCACATTTTTCAAGATCGATTATTTGAACCTTCTAGACATATATTATAATCATCATCGTTTATCGATCCGCCATACATCATTTTCCGATAAGTTGAACTATAGTAGAGTTGCCACCCCTGAAATTTGGAAAAAACCCTAAATCTTCCACAATTTTGAAGATAGATTATTTGAACCTTCTAAACATAAATTATAATCATCATTACTTATCGATCCTCTATACATCATTTCCCGATCAGATGAACAATAGTAGAGTTGCCACCTCTGCAATGTGGAAAAGATCTCATATCTCACACAATTTAGAAAATAGATTGTCCGAACCTTCTAGACAAATACTTTTATCATCATTACTTATCGATACACCATACACCGTTACACGATCAGATGAACTATCGTCGAGTTCTAAGCAAATCAAATACTTTCGCTGGGCACTTTGTGATTTAATAATATATTCTTTTATAAACCTTACCCTGAGTAACGGTTATATCGAAGACGAGCTGGGCCGACTTCAACTTACGCTCTCGTTTTTTGTAGTTTAGTGTACAAAAAATAGTAAAAACAACAAAACGTATATCTGCTAAACTATTTCGAGTTTTTGAAAATAGTTTGAAGGGGATGAAAGGGGAATGTCCAAGCTATAATAATAATGAAAAACAAAAATCGAAAAACAAATTTTTTCAAAGGTTGAAGATCCCCTTTAGCATAGTTTCGTTTAAGAAAAGTGTCACTGGCTCCAACTATCGTACATAAGATGAAGAAACTTATCAGCTACATCTACCTTAGCGGTCGCATTTCAAACTTAAAAGTGTGTCACTTTGGTGGTACTTGCTAACTTCTTTCAATTGGAATTCAAAAGAAATCAATTTTATCTTTTTTTTGTTGTTATTTTTGAATATAAATTTGCATTTTTTTTTTCTGTTTGTTCGTTCATTTACCTTATCTTCCTGCATCAGCCATGCCATGTTACCCCTTTGGCGCAGGCTTTTACAGTAAAAGGTCAAATGAGTTGTGGATGATGCAACAAGTTGCAAGTGGCTTCTTCTTTGTCGGTTTTGGTTTTTTTGTCAAAGTGTATGTATGAGTCATGACGAGTTAATTTTTCCATTTGACTCATAATTTGTTGTGGTTGATGCTCGCCACTTGACACCCTTTTAAGAATTGCCCCACTGGCGGCCATTGAGTTGGTTAAGTTAACGGCTCGTTGCACCCATCCACCCACTTTCAGCGGCTGGTCTGGCAAAACCTTTAATTAGTTGCAGACCAAAGAGACATTTTGCAACGCTGATGATTGCGCCAAGTTGGTGGCAATTAAGCCGCCTGCATTGTCCACTGAACTCCACTAATGCCGCATCATTATTGTGAATAAAAATGCTAAGGCAGTGGGTTAATGTTAATTACAGACGCATTAGGCTCGTTTTGTGTGAGTGTGTGTTTGTTTTTTGTGGGGAGGAACAGCATTAATTAAGGCTGAGGAATCTCGAGGCTAGGTAGAAAGCGTCTTCAATAAAAAGTATTTAAATGCGGCCTGAATTGAAGTCTAAAGAATGTTTGTAAAAAAAGGTAAGACACAAAGTAGGTAATAAGTTGCAAGTTTTTTTAAGGGTGGAATAAGTTTTCTGTAAAATAACATTAAACTATAATATGGCTAAAGCAGAAATGAGATTGCCTTTAATAGTGTACATACAAATGACATTCTAAATATAAGCGCACGTATTTACATACTCCACACAAGCGTAAGCAAAATGTAGATACACACAAATCCCATTCTTAATTTAATCATGTCCGTGATTGAATTTAGACCGTTTTGTTCTTAAAATTTGAAGACAGTTTTGTTCCTTTCTTGAATAACGCAATTAAAATGATGTAATTTTCTCGAAATATTAAAAAACCCTATTTTTTGTTACGTACGTTTTCCGATTAATGCATGCTAATAAATGAGAACTATTTTTTCAAATTTACCGATCTCTAGTCATTTTAATTAAACTCAACAAAAAAATCGACCTAGAGTAAGGCTAAGTTCGCATTGTTCGACGCATGAGACATGATAATCAAGTAAGCTTTCATGTTATATTGTTTTGAATGTCAAATGACAAGCTATTCACAATGAAAACAAGACAACTAGATTGTCAAGCCGCATGCGTCGAACAGCTTGCGTCTCTAGCTTGCCTTAGCGTCGATTTCTCATCTCCCACATTTAACTATCAGTCACTTAAACTTACAAATGACAGAGTAAATTGTAAGATTATCTTCTTTAACTTATATAAAATCTAATAGTATAATAATAATAATCGGCCACAAATTCTGCCGTATCTCCGCCAAAAAAAGAAATCTCTCACGATTTGGATCGACATAAACCCTTACTTTACGACTGCGGTTTAATATAGCCCAATTTAAAAACGCTCTAAACCTGTTGGAAACATAATATCTGCTTAAGCTTTTCCTCACACTCCTTTTTGCTAAATATTAAAACAAAACTTTCTTTAAACAGTAATAATATTTCTAGAATTGAATTCGAAATTTGACAAAAATAAGAAAACTTCAGTTCTTAAATTTATATTAACATTTTTCTAACATTTATATATTTAGATATTTTAGATATTTATTGAGGGATTTTTCTAAGACTAAGAAAAGCTTTAGATTTAATTGGATCAGCGGTGGGCACCAAAATATTACTGAAGGGAACAGCAACAACAAAATGCATTTTATTTCAAGGCTGCAAATTGAAACGAAACCAAACCCCTAAGAACCGGTTCAGTTTGGGTTTTTTGAATAGGCGAACCTTCTACATTTTTTATCCCTCGAACCTGAACCTGAACCCGAACTGAACCACTTATTCAAAAAAAAAAAGGTTCACAATATTAAGTAATTTTACAGACGGAATAATTTCTGGATATGATTATTTAAAATGTTACTTTAAATGACTACGACTGACTTTAAAGATGAAGAACCAATGTCAAATATTAAATCTATCAAAGACGTTATAGATTCCTTCGAAAGTAGTCCAAGAAAACATACATCGAAAATGTTTTAAGATTTTGTGTAGGTCCTTAAATATTATTTTACTAACAAAGTTGTACAAGCATTTTCAACACTTTATTCTGTTTCTTCTAATCTAAGATCTAATAGAAATTAACAGTTCCAGAAAGATATAAAAAATATATCTGGACTAAAATCAAGCCCAATAAATGTCAGGAGAAGGTGGATTCCAGATTTTATGAAACCAAAGTACAATCAGGTTCGACTCGTACTTGAAATTTTAATCCGAAGTTCGGGACTTGAATTAACTTAAACAAGGCAAGGTCGACTAAATGATATTATATAATAATAGATGACGAAACTAATTGGATCGTATATAATCGTAAATAAAAGCTTCATATTATTTTTTTAAGTGAACCTAGGTTAGAACCAAAACCTGCAGTTTAGAGGATCCAGAAACCGGTCCGTGAACCGAACCCAAAGATTCCTTACTGGTTCAAACCTCCGAACCGAACCTCTTCTGAAATTTGGGAGGTTTGCAGCCTGGTTTAATTTCGCTTTGATGGGAATCACGACGGGGCGGTCTACGAGGGTCCAACAGGCCGCTATTGGTTCAACTAAAGGGTTTATATTTACCAAAGAAAGGTTTTCCGCTTTTTAAAAAAAATTGTATATAACTTTAAAAAAGAATTGGTTATGGTTTTTCTCTAAGGGCGAATTTCTAATAAGTAAAACTATTTTTCTGAGTGTATATATTACTATTTTACCAGTTGAAATAAATAGTTTAAGTAAACATAAAACCCTAATATAAATAATAAGAAACCGACACAGTACTGGTATTACCATTTTGGTATGGTTCCGGTATTTTCGATGCCTATTTTAACGGTTAACGGTTTTCGGTTCTCAAAAAAATTATAATATTGGTTCCGGTTTCGTTACCGGTACTTGGCTTGAAACGGTTTATTTCGGTTAACGGTTCCGGTCATGGCATTATTGTCTGGTTTCAACATAAGAGGGCACAAAATAGTTTAAATTAAAAGTTGGTATAGGTTGGGAGCACATTAGCTATTTAATTTCCATTTCAAATTGAAAGGTGTTTGAGCAACAAATTTTTTTTTCAATGTAGGGTATCATTTGTGCTGATATTGGGACTTAGGATGGTCATAGAGAAATTTCTTTTATATTTTCTTAAAGGTTTTGTCGTTTGAGTTGGCTCATCTTTTAAAATTGACTTTTGTCAGACCTTTTTTCGGAAATGTCCATATTTTTATTTAGTTATTTATCTCCTCTGATTTCCTTTTCCCTTTCAAAAAACTTTCTAGGATATTTCGAACTGCCTACACAGCGTAGATAATTGCTAATTGATTTATGGCATGTATCAAATTTTTATTACTAAACACTTAAAGCTTAGGCCCTTTAACATAGCACATATTACCTGACATAAATAGTATTATTAAGTTATTGATTATTAAATAAATGTGCATAAATTAGCCAACACAAAATTCAAGATGTGAAAACCCACACACAAAGCAAACCAACCTCCTCCATTGGTGGCTGTAAATAAGTTATAAACATTTTTTAAGGGTCATAATTAGGTGTAAGCTATAAATTGAGAATATGGCCAAATCAGTTTTTGATATGAGAACAAGTTGAAATTTATGCAAATCGGTAACCCCTGCCCTTGAGCGCATCTTCATGGTGACTTTGAGGCTTCAGTCGCTTGGCACTTGTATGTACCGCAGTTCCGCTGTAATCTGAAGCAAAGGTTTTTGTTTTTTTTTTTTTATTTGGAGAACGCATTGGAGTTTTTGATTAACCTTGTGGCATGGCGATGAAGCTCGTTGACCATCATCAATGAGAAGCAGAAGCCGTTGACTAAAATAGAATGGTCAGAGACATTGAACGTGCTTTTGCAACTAATTAGGCATGCATATCAAGAGCTGCCACATTCCACCTTTTTTAAGTTAATTCCGCCCAGCAGCAGTGAAGCGGCAAGCATACGGCTTACCCACTGACTTAGTGGCTCTCTCGCTCACTCACTTGTATATTTTTTTTTTTGCAATTTCACCACTTTCGCTCTCGCGTTTTTTTTTTTAATAAAATTTAAATCCAAACTGCGGAAAAACTAGTTTTCATGTACATGGAAAACCAATTGCAGCTTAAAAAGTTGAAGAAAACAAGAACTTGCCGTTGTGCATTTAGTGCATTCGCTTTTTTATTTTCAGCTTAAGTTGCTGTTTTTGTGTCTCCCGAGTGCCATTGAAATGGAAATGGTTTGGAGGGGGGGGGGGTTCCAAACAACTTTGCGGCTTGTTGCCAGTTGTGTGTATATATAACCCATGTACATATGAGTGTCTGCTGACAAGTGCCACTTGGCCTGGTCTCTCACCACATGACAGTTGTCAGAACTTGGTAGGGATGATGATTTAGTTGAACAAATGGCAAACACTGCTAAGACATGGCGAAGCTCGAGCGCAGCCTTAAAATGTGAAAAAAGATTTCAGAGTAAGCAAACTGACTCAAATGAACTTGAAGGCCTTCCCATTACATCACTTGACATTGTAAATGAGATAAGAGATTTTTGTGAAATGAATGACAGCAGCTAAAAACGCAACATAAAAAACATAGGTTAGGACCATACGCCTGTCTATGCGGTATCTAGGCTAACTTATTTCTCAGTTTAAAAGATATTTGGACGAAAGTTGAAAGACAACAGAACAACAGGATCGAACCACAACAGCGGTTTAAGATCAAATGTATTGGTGTCTGCTCTTTCATATGCTTTCAGTGGGCACCCCTGGTCTATACTTTTAAGTTAATGCTGGTCAATAAATATTGATCTACAATCTGACTCCATTGTTGTTAAAGTTTTAAGTTTCGTTCCGCTAGACTGGGAATTTTGCCCATTGTGCGGCGTATCCCTTGCACTAATTAACAGATTTCCGGGATGGGTGGTATCATTCCCATTCCGTCCCGATCTTGCAGTTTTTGTTCGTCCTACGGCTCCATTTTTAATTAGAATATAATCCCAGGTGCACCACAAATTGCTTTCGCCCCAAAAACGACCCAATTCCCATACGACTTGAGTCGTTTTTGCGTCGAAATCGATTTGAAGAACACATGGGTATAATCAAAAATAAATGATATAAGAAAATGAGCGCAGTTTAAAAAAATCAAATTTTTTCAAATTCGTATATCCGAAATAGTTAATTCTTTGATGTTTTTAAGAAAATTTGAAATTCGAAATATCCAATGTGTTTCAAATATATTTAGAGATTTTGGTATCAGTTATTTTTGAAAACAACCTACACAATGTTGGTATTCATTTTTCAGTTTAATTTTGGTTTGAACTCGCAAACCGGACCTCTGCAAAAATTCTTTGAGTTTGCAGCCTTGGTTTACGAAACTAAAATTTAATTATAATGGACATTTGATAGGAAATTAATCCTTTTTAAATTTAATTTTAATATTGCACATATATTAAATAAAATTGATATCTTTGGATATTGCAAGAAGAAGGATTAATTGCACTGCCGAAAATTACTGTCAGAATTTTGCTATTTATTTAACGTGTGTGGAATACAACTAAAACAGTGTGACCACAAATGTCCACAAGGTGCAAGGTCACACTGATAAATTAGCTTTATTTTGTAAGCTTTTCATTTGAATTAAAATTCATTCATCGGTCATATATACTGCACACTTACATTTTGTTTGACGGAAATGCATGGATAGACCATATTGTTGGGCAATATTCAGTTTTCTAGTTCTCATCCCCGCTGCAATAGCACATTTTGAAACCGTTTGGGTTCAGATAATGTGAAGAGCTTAACAGTTGATAGCTAATATATTTTATAAACCCTATAGAAAATCATGCTGAAGCTTGATGGGGTACAGAATTACCCCAAATATATTCGCATTGGCCCCTGCCTCCCCCGCTACTGAAAAAAAAACTTATCAGGCCTGTTCTCCGAATTCCGAATCGATTGATATTGGTAAAGGTTCTTATTTTCAAGAAACAATTAGAGAATTTGGAGAGTTAATTTTGCCAACAGGACAGTCGAATAAAAATAAATGGAAATATGAAGTTATAGGCCAAATAACATAACCGGTTTTTGGAAACGGAAACATTAATAACTTTTTGGAGACAAAAAAACGAGAAGGCAAAGCTAACTTCGACTGTGCCGAAGTTTTAATACACTTGAAAAACTTTACTCCAACTGATTTAACTGGAAAAATATATATAGGATATAGATATCAGATATTTAAAATTTTTAAATCATTGATAATAAAAATTTTATACCAGAAAAACAACTTTTCTTAGTAAAACACATTTTCCTACCTATCGTTCTTTATATTTTCCACATAATTCTGGAAAAATGTATCAAAATCGGATCACTATAGCATATAGCTGCCGTAGAAACGG
Source organism: Lordiphosa mommai (assembly GCA_018904225.1). Classification (NCBI taxonomy): domain Eukaryota; kingdom Metazoa; phylum Arthropoda; class Insecta; order Diptera; family Drosophilidae; genus Lordiphosa; species Lordiphosa mommai. The sequence continues at coordinate 507,909 of JAEIFT010000074.1, forward strand.
TCGGTTAAAAAACTACTTCTAGTGAGAAAAACTTTTTAGTTTTCTATCGTAGCGTCCCCAAACTTGGTATATATTAGTTTTATATGCTTTCACATAATTTTGAAAAAATTTATTAAAATCGGATGACTATAGCATATAGCTGCCATAGGATCGATCGGTCGGAAAATCTTTTTTAATAAGAAAAGTTTTTTTATGGTATCAAATTTTTTTATCAATGATTTAAAAATTTTAAATATCTGATATCTATATCCTATATATATTTAGTTTTTCAAGTGTATTAAAACTTCGGCACAGTCGAAGTAGCTTTGCCTTCTCGTTTTCATTTCAAATAGATCACGCGAAATCGAATAGAATGACGAAATCTTTATTGGTTCCTTCCTTCCAGCATTTCTATAAGTTTTTGCTAGCAGAGCCCGTTGACTGAAATTAAAGCGTAAATTCAAGTCAGAGATCTTCAAAAGCTTTCAAAATCCAACATATATTACTTCAGGGGACTGAAGGGAATAGCTTTTGGCTTGGTCAGGAAGCGACATTAAAGATGCGGCATTTTTTTTTAGCAAAAATTGTCAAAAACAAACTAAACTTGAAAAATGACTGATTATGTCTTCATTTCTTGGAAACATATGTAACAACACTAAAAAGCCACCTATTTTTTAGAACTTACATCTTAGGTCTGCTTTATAAATAAACTAATAATATGCCTAAGCTCATATCAAATCATAAACCCTTGAGTTCTTTTTCGGTTTGGGTAACCTTATATATAAGATCTGGTTAAAGAACTTTAAAGAACTTATATAACTGTTCCTACATTTGTTCAGATAACACCACCAAAACAATGTGCTTCTTGGAATTACTGATAGTGTGTATTTTGTATCATAAATACCAAACATTTTGGTAGCCCAAGGTCAAGTCGATGATGAGAGACAACGGCATCGACATCGCACACACTTGACATTTCGTTTGGTTAACTGGTAGCTGAAAGCCAAAGACCCAACCGAGTTCGTTATGTGTATGTGTGTGTGTGTGTCAGGTGTCATAATTGAAATGCAGTTCACAGTAGCAACAGGTGTAATTTATGGGCTGAACTTGAAATTGAGAAATGAGCAAACACAATGGCTCACAAATGCCGGCCGGACGTCCGCGTTTTTGGGTCAAACTTTGGTGTCCAATTAAATTGTATTGTATGGCCAACAAAAAGACAAAACCCCCAATTTTTGGTTGTCAATTAGTGCAGCATTTTGATTTGATTTGAGTGCAGTTTACCTTTTGTTTGGTTCGGGTTAATGCCTTGGAAACTGGTTTATGTATGTCTGCGTTTTTTATGCTAATGCCCGACGCTTGTTTTGTGGCTCTTTATGATGAAAATTAGCTTCACTCATAGAGCGACGGGGCATTGGGTTCAAGACAAAACAATTAAAACAATTTAAATCAATTGAAAGTTGGTTATATCGATGTCACCGGATGCCCTGAACTTGAAAATAGACAACAACAAAAAAAAGATGAAAAATGTTGAATTAATTTGCACGAGCTGGAATATTTAAATGTTAGGGAACTTGTTTTTTAAAATTTGTTAAACTGTGCTTAATTAGTTGACACGCTTTAAAGAACCCATTTAAAAAAATGTTGATCACTGAGGCTGAACCATTTGAATTGCTTTATTTCAAATCAATTTTAAACAGTTGTAACTTGTATCATTTGTCAAGTGACACAAGGCAAATGAATAATCATCAGATAAGCTTCCCAACAAGTTTGAAGAATTTATGTTTAAAATATTTTTATTTATTTGCAAATATTTGTTTAATATTTTAGACTGAAACGTGTATTTGTTTGTAATACCCTGTACTAGTGAAGTAAAAAGGGTATATTAAGTTTAAGGAAATTTATGAAAGTATACAGGGTTGCCCATTTTCGACGGACCCATCTGGCAACGCCATAACTTTTGACAGAGATTTCAGATCGCTTAATGACATACCGCGTTTGAAGCGTCAGTCCAAGCAGATTTTTACCATGGAACAATACACGCCACGCGAGCGCTCTGAAATAGTTGAAATTTACATTCAACAGAACAAGTCAATTGTGAAAACTCAACGTGCTTTTAAAAAATGTCCGATGAAGCCCATTTCACATTGAATGGGACCGTAAATAAGCAAAATTGCCGTATTTACGCCACTGAAAATCCTCAGGAGATTCAAGAAGTGCCTCTTCATGACGAAAAAGTCACAGTTTGGTGCGGCGTTAGTGCGAAAACGGTCATTGGGCCGTTTTTCTTCCAAAATGAAAATGGCCATGCTGTTACCATCAACCAGGAGCGTTATCGCGACATGATGACCAATTTTGTGATGCCAATTATTCGTCGAAAGCGTATGAGGCAGTTCTGGTTTCAACAAGACGGCGCTCCACCGCACACAAGTCGCATAACAATCGATTTTCTGAAGAAATTGTTTCCGGGCCGTTTGATGTCGAAAAGTGGTGATTTGGACTGGCCACCGCGTTCGCCCGATTTGACGCCGCCTGACTTCTTCTTGTGGGGATATTTGAAGTCAAAGGTGTACGTTAACAAGCCAAGGACCGTAGAAGAGCTCAAGGACAACATTCGTGAAGAAATAGCCGCTATTCCGGCCGAAATGTTGGCGAAAACGATGGAAAATGCTGCAAAAAGGGCACAATACGCCATCAACGCCAGAGGCGGCCATTTGAGAGATATCATATTCAAAAATTGATGTAAACAAATCTACTTGGAACAAATTAAATGATTAAGATTGCCAACCGCCAAATTTTTATTTTTTTCTTTGATTTTTTTTTAAAAAACATGGGTCCGTCGAATATGGGCAACCCTGTATATATTTTTGATCTATGTGTCTATATAACTTTGATTCAGATTCAGCAGCCAAATTTTGGTATGTTAAATCATTGTATAATTTGTAAATTTTTCAAAAAGATCGGAAAATATTTAAGGGCGAAATACAAATTTCAGTTTATCAGTCTGCTAACATAATGTTAAAATTAACATGAATGTAATTTCAATTTTGGTGTGTAAAATCCTGGTATAATCTGTAAATTTTTCGAAAGGATCGGAAAATATATCTAGGCGATATACAAATTTCAATCTTTTAGTCTGCTAACTTAATGTTAATGTTAACATTTATGTTATTTCAATTTCGTTATGAAAAACCATTGTATAATCTCTAAAATTTTTAAAAAGATCGGTAAAAATATATAGGCAAAATACAAATTTAAGCTTTTCAGTCTGCTAACTTAATGTTAATTTTAACATTTATGTTATTTAATTTTTGGTATGTAAAATCCTTGTATAATCAGTCAAATTTTTAAAAAGATCGAAAAATATATAAAGGCAAAATTCAAATTTCAACTTTTCAGTATGCAAACTTAATGTTAATGTTAACATTAATGTTATTTCAATTTCGTTGTGTAAAATCCTTGTATAATCTTTAAAATTTTGAAAAAGCTCGGAAAATATATAAAGGCAAAATACAAATTTCAACTTTTCAGTCTGCTAATTTAATGTTAATGTTAACATTAATGTTATTTCAATTTTGGTATGTAAAATCATTGTATAATCTGTAAATTTTTCGAAAAGATCGGAATATATATACAAAATAAAAATTTCAACTTTTCAGTCTGCTAAATTAATGTTAATGTTAACATTAATGTTATTTCAATTAATTAATATGCTAGGAAACACTTTTTGCTCTAAGTACCAGGTAAATTTGAGTCGGGCAGTGCCTACCCCAACTTGTGTGTGGTATTATTCTATGTTTATCGGTTGTCTTTTTCGAGTTTAGCCAATTCCGGTTCGACGAACCTTTCACTTATTGGAGCGTTGTTTAAATAAATTTTTGTATAGATATAAAATGTTTGCGTGTGGCTGAATAAGTTTTATTTTTATTTTTTATATAATTTTATTTGGCATATGGAAAATTCATTTACCACAATTAGCAGTTGAGGTTAAAAAATTTGTGCAATTTGCATGTGTGCATAGTTTGGCGCTATTGAACTGTTAAAACCACATAATTAAATTATAATATTTATTTGAATTTAGTCATTTATTTTTTTGTGTTTTTAGTGCTATTCGCAATGACCGCATTCATTTATTAATTATTTAAGTTTGCTGCCTCATTATATTCCCACCCAGACAATGGCCATAAGCTTAACTATTTATAGATAATTGTTGTTATTATTGGAGATGCTTTATGTGTCGATTATGACATTATGTGTAATGTGTGAGTGAAATATCGTAGGCTTATTGCTCATCTCAATTGGATCTCTCGGGTTGATTCATTTATGTGGCAACCACACCCTGAGTTTAAGACAAACGCCCCCCCATCATTTCTCTTACATAGCAGCCGCCTACAACAGCTGCGCACAGCAGACAACATCCCAAAGACAAATTGTCTATAAATACATTTTCAACATATGTTTAAAAGATGAAAAGTTGGAACAAAAAAAAAGATCAAGTGATAAAAGCGTGAGGAATTTCCCAACACAACATTGCCTGAGTAAGCAATCGTGACCGCCAGCATGCAGGAATCATCATTAGCAGAAGTATTAAAAAAAAGGTTCATAAGTTGATATCAGGGCAAAACGAGAGCGTAAGTTGAAGTCGGCCCTGCTCGACTTCGATATACCCGTTACTCAGGGTAAGGTTTATTTCAAAATATTTTATTAGATCACAACATGCCCAAATTGTGGGAGATATGTGTTTTTTTCAAAATGGCGGGGGTGGCAACTCTACTATAACTCATCTGATCGGGAAATTATGTATGGCGGATCGATAAGTAATGATGATTAAAATACATGTCTAAAAGGTTCGAACTATATATTTTCAAAATTGTAAGAGATATGAGGTATTTTTCAAATTGCGGGGGCGGCAACTCTATTATCGTTCGTCTGATCGGAAAATGATAAACGGCGGATCAATAGGTAATGATGATTAGAATATATGTCTAGAAGGTTCGAACAATCTATTTTGAAAATTGTGGGAGATATGAGGTTTTTTTTTTTCCATATTGCGGGGGCGGGAGGGGGCGTGGCAAAAATTTGAAACAAACTTGATCTGCGTGCAGACAATACAAGTCTACACTAAAAAAATGGTAGCTCTAGCTCTTATAGTCTCTGAGATCTAGGTGTTCATACAGACGGACGGACGGACGGACGGACGGACGGACGGACGGACGGACAGACGGACATGTCTATATCGACTCGGCTATTGATGCTGATCAAGAATATATATACTTTATGGGGTAGGAGATGCTTCCTTCTGCCTGTTACATACATTTGCACGAACTTAGTATACCCTTTTTACTCTACGAGTAACGGGTATAAAAATTGAAAACACAAGCAGGCATGCAAACTGCTCGTGATTTAGGGCTACTTTGGTTTAGTGGTTTTGACCCAGCGGTTTGGGTTACAATATGATTTTTGAAGAATACCCAAGAATTCCCAAGAATTATACATCTCTTTTATTATATATATTTAATTTGGAATTCAAAAAAAGTTTTTTTAATATTAATTTAGCCTAGAAGTAATGTAATGTAAATGTAAGAAATTACAGCATTTCTTTCGTACATTTTTCCATAATAAATAAGAAGAACATTTCAATCATTACACATAAAATTACGGTATTCACCTTGAGGGAATTTGGTATTTTTAAAAAAAATACTGAAATACTGAAAAAATACGGTATTTACCTTGAGTGAATTTGGTATTTTTAATAAAATGCTGAACTATTTTTCGATACCCTAAAGACTACAAAAGTGCCACCACCAATTATCTGGTGATTTTACCTAAAAAAGGTAAGGACAAGGTAAAGACAATGCGCTTGCCCAACGGAAATGCTTTTCTGACGGTACTCAAAAGGAAACAATCAGCTGTTTTGTCAACGTGCCGTTGTGAATGTCAACATAAATACCTTAAGCCAATGGAAATCACAAAAAAAAAAATTTAAGAAATGTTGCCAATGTCAATTTATCTTAAGTCACATCGTTTCAAATATGACACATCAAAAGTCTTGGAAAAGTTGATCAAAATCAGATGACTATATCTTAGGGCTGCCATAGGAACTTTCGATCAAAAAGTAGGTATTAGTAAGAAAAACTTTTTTGTCTTCCATGATAGCGTTCCTTAACTCAGCAATAATAAATATTATATGCTGTCACATAGTTCTACAAAAGTTGGTCAAAATCAGATGACTTTATCTTATAGCTGCCATAGCAACGTTCGGTCAAAAATTAGTTCTTTGTAAGAAAACTGTTTTGTTTTCCATGATAGCGTTTTTAAGCTTATCAATTATGAATATTATGTGCTTTCAGAGGGTTCCAAAAAATTTGGTCCAAATCGGATGACTATATCTTATAGCTGCCATAGGAACCTTCGAACGAAAAGTAGGTTTTAGTAAGAAAAGCTGTTTTGTTTTTCATTATAGCATTCTTAAAATCAGGAACTAGGAATATTATATATTATATTTCAGACAGTTCAACAAAATTTGCTCCAAGTCGGATGACTCTAGCCTAAAACTTATATAGGAACTATCCGTTGGAAAGTAGGTCTTAGTAAGAAAAACTTTTTTGTTTTTAATGAAACGTTCTTAAAATCAGCAATTATGACTATTTTATACTTTCAGACAGCTCTACAAAATTTCGTTAAGATATCCGGCCATATTCTAAAGCTGTCATAGAAATAATCGGTGGGAAATTGTGTCGTCGTGAGAAATCTTATTTGCTTTTGATGGTAACGTAGCTAGAGTTTTATTTTTGACTGTAAAATCTAACAATTTTAAAATTATAATTCGAGTGGAATAAATATAATTTTGAAGCCTACTTGTATTTACAACCTTACCGATTATATGGGGGAAAAAACTAAGCAAGCCAGGATATTTTGAAGTTTGGTAGGGGCTGAGCCCCCAGAGCCCCCTCCCTAGCAAATTTTGAAGTCAGCAAACAGATTCTTAATGATTTTGAATATATAAATATCTGATATCTATATCCTTAATATATTCTATCGGATAAGTCGGGATTTACATGATGAAGCAAACTTCATGAAGTTTTCTTAGTAGGCGTTAAACTTAGGGGAATTCTTTCAGACCTTTTAAATGGTTAGTAAAGAAATACATTCAAATCTCTCGCCTACTAAGAAAACTTCTTGATCACATTTAAGATGGGATTTACACGATGAAGCAAACTTCATGAAGTTTTCTTAGTAGGCGAGAGTCTTAAATGTACTTCTATACTTTTCGTTTAATAGGTCTAAATGAATTCCCCTCAATTTAACGCCTACTAAGAAAACTTCGTGAAGTTTGCTTCATCGTGTAAATCCCGACTAAGTCAGTTGGAGTAAGTATTTGCCAGTTTTTTAAAACTTCGGCATAGACGAAGTTAAATTTAACCCCGAAAGTTATTTTTTATCAACTTTTTAACACTCTGTCGCACAAGAAATTGTTTCGCTTGACAGTGAATTACAAAAATATAATGCATGCAGTACCGGCGGCAGCTTGGCGCACAAACAGACGCCTGCAAAAACAAAATACACGCAGTGTTTGGTTGGCTGTCTGATCGAGCCTCGCTGATAAGGGTAGGATTCTATTTTTGTTGCATAAATATACCCCAAACTGAAATTTCGTGCCTACCACTGATTTAAAGACAGCCTCAGCAACATATGCTGGAGCTCAGAACGGTTCGGGATTTACGAAGAACATTTTGGTTACTTTTAAGAACTCTTAATTCTTGCTTTTAAAAAGGATCAAATATAAAATAATTCCGACCTAAGCTTAGCTTACTTTAAAAAAATTCTTAATTTAAACCTAGTACGCAGAACGAATAGATTTTCCAATAGATTTGAAAAGCATGGACATGAGAAAACGTTCTTAAAAAATTAAGAAATTGGAAAGTCTTAATTTAAAGCCGTAAACCGAAATTTAAGAACCACTGAAAATGTTTTTCCCTTACTGTAAAGTGGCCTGTCTCAGTGGGTAACGTGTGTCCCTACTGAAGGTTCGAAAACATTGCCGTTCAGATTTGGCGTTTTTAGGTCCCTTTTTCTTAAGCGAAAATTAATAGAGATTAAGAGCAGCTCGGCTTGGAGCTGTAAAGTCAGTTATTATATAAAATTAACCCGGTTATCTGGGTTAAAACAAAAAAGCGACAATAATATCGGAAAATCATTTTTAAATACGCATCTTTCGAATGAAGTGCAGAATGACCATTTATCTTCATTCAAGCAATAAAGCAACAGGCTTTGCACATGCAAAATGTACAATACATATGATTTTCGTCATCAGCCGCATGTCGCCTGACCACAAATTCAAAAGAAAAAAAAAATTTCAAAATTATTTAATTTGAACTTTTTGTTTAGTTTGTATTTTTAACTGGTTTCGTCGCCTATTAATTGTGAATTTTGCATCATCAGCGTCACCGTCGCCCCCGCTGTCTCCATCTCCTCTCTCTCTCTCTCTCTCTTTCTCATTAATTTGGTGATAGAAAACTTGTTATGGGTTTTTGATTAGGTTGCAAACCAAACCAAATGAACCACTAAGAACTTTTAAATTTTATGCACGACTCATAAAAATGCCAAACACCTATCATCCAAAATTGGCAGAGGGGAAGAAGAATGTTTAAATTGGAAATTGTCATTGATTATTTATCGAATTTGATTTCTTCTTTTCGCATAAGGCGTTGAGCTAATGAATTATTTCACAAGCAATGTGCAAATATGGTGTTGACATATGCCTTTGGCCAGGACAATTGTTCTAGTTTTGCTTATCTAATTTTATGCAAATTTCATACCTAATTTATTTAATTGTTCATTTTGGTTGTGTAATTTTGCTTACCTTTTTGTGTAATTTATATTGTGGGTAATTCAATTTTTGCAAAAAGGGTTTCACAATTGTCACATGGAATAGCTAAAAAACAATTGCATTAATTATTAAAAACTTGAATGCAAAAAGTCAAACGGTCAGCGAACATAAATTGATTAAAATTGCAACAACAACAAAAACAGAGTCCAAGTTTGTTTAACAACAACAACAACAACAACAAAGCTCAAATATTGCATAGGCAGCAGTCGGCAGGCAGGTTTAAAGAAGATGAGCCAAAAGCAAAACTTATGCAATTTCTTTTTGTTTATTTCCAATTTCTGCTTCTCTTTTACTCTTTATTTTTTTTTTTTTTGTATGTTTTCTTTCTTCGGCGTGCGGCACATTTTCACAGTTTTGCAGTTGGAGGTGGAGGAGGCATTGCGCGAAATTGTGCCAGTAATATTTTGCTTAAGTAAATATTATTATTATTGTATGCACCTTGATGTTGCTGCTGCTGCTGCCGATGCCGAAGATGCAGCCACAGCCACAGCACTTGGGAGTTTATACGAAATCTGCAGTTGCAGTCGGAGTCTGCACGTAACCCGAAACGAAACCGACAAACCGTTTAAACGTTTAAAACGACAACCGACGCGTACGACGGGCTGAAAGAAACTGAACTGAACCGAGAAGACAAGGCAAGGTGTCTTGAAGCTGGCGGCGACGTTTGTGTGATCGTTTGCAGCACAGCTGCTCGTTGATACGAAAAAGGTAGCCTACTCTTAGGCTTAAGTGTGAAATAAAGGTAAACATTTATTTTATTTGAATTCAGCGGAAGTCACTGATATTTTTGGAATTGGGTTACATTTATTGGTATGAGAGTATTAATGTTTGCCTTGAATTCTCAAGAAGAACACAATTCGCTGGCTTTATATCATATTTCATTGATTAACTCTATTGCAAATATGAAAGCTTTATCTACTTCAGAAATAGGTATATAATTACAATAACCCTTAAATGATCAACATGCGCAACATTCCAGCAAATGCTGTATGCTTTGGTTGTCGACGATGAATTGATTCTTTGGTATAACAAGAAATTGTGGGAAAAAGCCTTCAAATATATTGCCATAATATTTTCTACCAAGAACAAAGAAATATATATCCGTTTTTAGTACCTTTGCATGCACTTCAGCGACTGTGAAGCGATCCTTAAGAACAATCGTGTACAGTCAAGACCAGGCTACGAAGCACAAATTGAGAAGAATGGCTTTCCGGGCTATGCCTCATGAGCGTGTATAGGAAATTTATCAACAAAAACTGTCAGATGATTGAGAAGATAATAACGCTTTGTCACAAGCTTAACACATATTTTTTGCTCTCAGCCTCAAAACCGATTTTTTCTATTCCATATCTTGAAACAAGAGCTGATAGAACAAAACCTGTGATGCTGTTTTGTTCAGTACACTTAAATGACAAAGTTGGTAATTTTGTTGCACGGAGTTATTTTTCATAATATGCTTACAAACCGAGTTTAAAGTCAATTGGATAAAATATAAAAATAAATATAAACATTGAATTCGATACTTATAATAAAAAAATGAGGAAATGGTTAAGAATAAAAAAGAAATTAAAGAAGAAATTAAAATCAACAACGACGGGCTGAGTTCAATTCCGTCTGCCCGTCCGTCCGTCTGTCCGTCTGTCTGTCTGTTTCTACGCGAACTAGTCCCTCAGTTTTAAAGCTATCGAGCTGAAATTTTGCACAGAGTCTTCTTTTTACTGAACGCAACTAATATGTCGGAACCGGCCGGATCGGATTACTATATCATATAGCTGCCATAGGAACGATCGGTCTAAGAACTACTTCTAGTTAGAAAAACTTTTTTGTTTTTTATCGTAGCGTCACTAATCTTGGTATATGTTAATTTTATATGCTTTCACATAATTCTGGAAAAATTTATCAAAATCGGATGACTATATTATATAGCTCCCATAGGAACGATCGGTCGGAAAATGTGTTTTACTAAGAAAAGTTTTTGTTAATGGTATTAAATTTTTATTATCAATGATTTAAAAATTTTAAATATCTGATATCTATATCCTATTTTACCGGTTAAATCAGTTGGAGTATAGTTTTTCAAGTGTATTAAAACTTCGGCACAGACGAAGTTAGCTTTGCCTTCTCGTTCATATTATGCTTACAAACCGAGTTTAAAGAAACTCGGATAAAATATAGCTTATTTCATACAGCACTTTCTGGCCATTTTCCCATCCTGGTGACAGATTTTTCAATATCGGAAACCGAGTTTGAAGTCAATCAATTAAAAAATAATAATTCCCATTGAAAACTTTAAGGCTATTTTCCTTGTGGTTGTAATTTCCAACATTGGCATTTCGCATGTATAAATATTTCGCTTACTATCCTTACAAGCCGAGTTTGAAGCCAATCAGATGAAAAATAGTTTTTCTATATAAAATTTTTCCCTTGTGGGCGGATTTTCCAACATTTTAAAATCACATGTCCATTTATTAAGCATACTATCCGTACAAACAGAGTATGAAGTCAAATCCGAATTCGGGAAAATGGGTGTACAAAAATATTCCACATATAAGCTTTTCCGGTAGATTTCGACTCTTTAGGGGTGGAATTTTCCAAAACCCCGCCTCAGTTTCCACTTTGCCAGCCCGATAATTAGTTATTTCTCTAAGCCAGCGGTTATTTTGACACCAGTGCGACGCTTCAAAAAGAATAACAAAAACAAAATGCACGGAATGGTGGCAGACGGAAGCAAAATCAAAATACAGCCAGTGTGCGTAACCGCTACAAGAGCAAGAAAAACGGCTGCTTGACTCGAGGCTCGCTTATAAAGGGTTTTTTGCTTCTGTGGTTGCCACAGCTGCCACCGCTGCTCTAGACCATGATTAAGTCCGTCATCCCTAAAAGTGTGGAAAAATAAAATTTCCCTAAAGTTTCACTTATTTATAAAGTTTATTTTATAAACACACAAATAAATAAGTTTAATTCAACTAGACTCTAGAAATTCGTGAATAAAAACTAGCGGCTTGGCAATATATGTGCTATATAGCAAAACTCTTCTTGGTGGTTTTTTCCTCTGGCTTAGAGAAATGTCACCACCCATGTAACAACAGCCAACTGGCGCTTGCCAAATGGTAATTATTATTTTTTAAATTAAACTGAAAAGACGACCCATTAAGTAACACAGACCTGCCCTAAATTTGGCTTTCCATTTCGGTTGACAATTTCAAATGAATACATTTGATATTTTCCATTAAGTCAAACAATTTCCGAATTTATATTTGATTTTATATGACATCTGACACACACAAAAGATCGTAAAAATTCCCCACTGGTTCGCGCGCGAACTCGCTTGACTGGTTGGTTGCAATTTTAAAGTGCGCCCCGAAAGTATGCTTTAAATAAGGGGAGCATCGTCTCGCCGAATTACCGCACAAACAGACGCGGCCATAAAAAATGGGCTGCTACCCAGCCACCAAAAAGTCATTTATTGTGGCAGTGGCAGCATTGACGTCACTTAATTATGACCCCGGTTGGGGCGGGGGACATGGGATAGGATATGCATCCAGCGTAATAGCCCGTAAAAACAAAACGACAACAAATGGGCCACATAATGAGTGGCTGGTTAAGTGAAATTCGTCTTCTTTAAAGTGATTAAATGGCCATGCAGCTGTCATAAATCTAGAAATGTTGCACGTGTGTTTTTTTATTCAATTAGTCGACCTTGCTGAGGTGTTCCTTCTTAAGAGCTTATGTCATCAGGCTATGCGCATGGCTTCCTTTAATGCCGAGCCCAAAAAGCCTGCAACAAACGTTAAATATGAAATCCTATTTATTTGCCAATTTTACATTCGAGTGCACAGTCAAGAAGGACTTCCATGTCAGTGACGTCAGCCCAGCTAGGCGCCAGGCCAGAAGCCAAAAACTATTCACACCGACAGCACACACACACACACACACACACGCTCAGGAGCAGAGGCTAAGACTTTCCTATATAAAAAACGCATAATTTCATTACCAAAGCTCGACGTTTGTTTTCAATGATGTCATATGGTCGTTGCGCTAGCCGGAAGTTGCAAAGTAAAAAGTCCTTTGGCAACGCAGGCGCATCTCAAATGCCAATCCACATGCAAGCTCTCTCTCTCTCTCTCTGTGTCACTCTAGGACTCTCTCTGTGTGTTGTGACGTCACGACTCTCTTTCTCATTAAGAGACAACATTTTTTTTTAGCAGCAGCTGTTGTTATGATGTGACTTAGTTGCTTCATTTGTACAAATATTTATCTTAAAGTGGCTTTCCCGCCAGGATAATGACCTCCCTTGGCTTTGATTCCCATATTGAATTACTGGGCAAAAAACCAAAAAATTCTCAAAGTTTGCAGAGGAGGGGGATATGTAATGTAATGCAAACATTGTGCAAATTTCCTTTGTCAATTTGCCATTTCCTTCCCCATGGCTATTAGTGGCCAAACAAACAACAACTTGAAATTCGATTGACATTGACGTAAATACAAATCAAACAACACAAGGCACCGAAAAGTTAGGAACAAAAATGTAAAATGGGTTTCCATTCCTGCCTGCATAACAAATTTATGGCCGGAAGTGATTTTCACTGAAATCCAATCAATAAAAAATTATGCTACTGCTAAAAATAAAAGCAAAAGCGAAACGCGAACAGCAGGAGTTGGAATTTCGCATAATAGTAACAGCAGCAGCAGCAGCAGGAGGAGGCTGCCTAAAAGTAGGCAATGATAAAATTCCAGCGAGCCTATGTTTGTGTGTGTGTGTGTGTTGAAGTGGCAATCTGTTGAAAAGCGCAAAAAAATGGCCGCAAAATTTATGACGCGTTTTGGTTATTTTTTTTTTTTTTTTCGAAGGAGAGTAAATACATTTGCTGTGTAGCAAGTACCAGAAGTCTATGTTTGCTCAATTTATGCTCCATATGCCCTCAATTTTCGATGACTTGGCATTTACTTGTTAGGCAGTGAACAAGGAGTAGAGCAGAAGTAATCAATGTAATCGAAACACCAATTGTAATTAGTGAATGAAATCAATGGATTGGTTTGAAAACTAAGTTACTATTTTTTGACATATGTTGGACATGTACAGCTTTGTGGAGTGCCAGTAACGGAACCTAACTCGAAGACATCTTTAGATAGAATAAATATATATAAAAAAATTAACAAATTGCAGTCCCTTGAGGCATTTAATGAATTGACCCACATTTTTGGTTTCTTCGTAAGAAGAGTGATAGTTCTCGGCCAGGCCATTAGACTTCCACCGGCACAAGTGGTAGTCGGAAGGAGCAATGTCTGGTGATAGATATCCCAGTTTAATAATATCACATATCTTTGCGTTCAGTGTGAACTTGGAGTAGGTGGAATATGCTTCCATTGGATCGTTAAAATCTTTTTTTTTGCAGTCTTTAAGCTTTGGAATCTCCATCCAGGTAAAGCCAAATTTTTGCTTATAAACTTTAGGCATTTTTTTTACAATTGTTAATATTAAGGCTGCCAACCACAAAAATTTTGGATAAGGTTCGTTTAGGTTGAAAAATCCATAAATTCGGTTCGCGGACCGGTTTCTTAACCCCCCAGGTTTTGTTTCGAACCTCGGTTCTCTTGAGCAAAAAAAACATAGTTTGTTTTTCGTTTTATTTATAGGTTTGAACTGGTTTTAAAAGAATTAAATTGAAGCACGTTTGTAAAGGTATTAGTTAAAATAGTATTCATCGGTTAAATTATTTTAATTATCATATCTTTTAGCTAACATTAGTAAGTAGGTGTGCTTATGGCAACGTGTAGGGTTATTTTGCAAAATATCTTAGAGCTTAAAGCAAACTAGAAATGGCAAGCGCTCTTAAACTGTAGAATCACAAGGTAGTCATATTCAACCAGATGCGCAAAGCGTTTAACAGACCTATGCAGACTTAGGGCCATAAGTGGGCACTAGCTGATCGCGACGACAAGACAAGGAAGACGGTCTCTTTGTCCGTCTCCCACTTCATATCAGTTCTCATTTACTAATAGACGACCTTGACATTTATCGGATTTCATCCAAGCCTTCTTAATGTGTCGTAGTTAATCTCACTTTTCAGAACATTTTGAACTGAAGCGTAGAAATTGACAGTTAGGTGTCTATGTGTCACATCACAAGGCGTTAATCTTAATCTAAATGTGCTGGTTGAAAACCCAGCAACCGGTCTAATTTAACTTAACCCATCATAGTTTAAGTTAATAGGCATTATATCTTCCTGAAGATGCTTGTCTAGCTCTTAGATTAAAAGGAACAAACTTAAGTGTTGAAAAGGTTCGTTCAACTGGTAACTGCAGTACCTGGTGGACAATTTTCAAAGGAATGAATAACATCATTGATAATCTTAATCTTCATTAAATTTTATCAGAGATGTTACAAGATCTTAATACCAAAAAAATTAACATTTTTTAGTCTGATTTATAAAAAATGTGACATTGTCAAAATAGCTAAAAATGGCAAATCAAATTTTCAAAACAGCTTACAAAATAGCCACATCTGGCCAAAAAATGGTTAAACTGGCAACACTGCTCCCAAATGTTCTTACGATATTTTTGTTATATAAGACCAGAACGGGACGGAAGTAAATTTAATATATGGGTTTGGGTTCGGGATCAGAAAGGAACTGGATGGGATTTTATTCCCGAGCTCATCTTTATACAGAACGAGAAGGCAAGGCTAACTTCGACTGTGGCGAAGTTTTAATACACTTGAAAAAGTTTACTCCAACTGATTTAACCGGTAAAATAAAGAAAGGATATAGATATCATATATTTAAAATTTTTAAATCATTGATAATAAAAATTTGATACCATAAAAAAAACTTTTCTTATTAAAACACATTTTCCGACCGATTGGTCCTATGGCAGCTATATGCTTTAGTCATCGGATTTTAATAATTTTTTTTTAAATTATGTGAAAGCATATAAAACTAATATATACCAAGATTGGGGACGCTACGATAGAAAATAAAAAAGTTTTTCTCACTAGAAGTAGTTTTTTGACTGACCGTTTCTATGGGAGCTATATAATATAGTAATCTGATTTTGATGATTTTTTCCTGTATTATGTAAAAGCATATAAAACTAACATATACCAAGATTAGTGACGCTACGATGGAAAACAAAAAAGTTTTTCTTACTACAACTAGTTTTTTGACCGATCGTTTATATGGCAGCTATATGATATAGTCATTCGATCCGGCCGGTTCCGACATATTAGTTGCGTGCAGTAAAAAGAAGACTATGTACAAAGTTTCAGCTCGATAGCTTTAAAACTGAGGGACTAGTTCGCGTAGAAACAGACAGACGGACAGACGGAATTGAACTCAGCTCGTCGTCTTAGTTTATGTGGTCGGAAATGAATATTTCTATGCGTTACAAACTTCTGGGCAAAATTAATATACACTTTTCTAGTGTATAAATATTGTGTGTATTTTATTTGTGTATTTGGTTCCCTAGATAAGTTTTTCAAAAAGTGTACCAAACCTCTTTTTCGGTTCGCCACATTAAAGCCGTAACGAACCACTTTTACGCTGTTCAGTTCTGGACTGGCTTACAACTTTGACCGTGACAGTACCGACAAACTCGCTTTAATTTATATTTAATTTTTGATATTGACATGAAAACTTTCACTCGCACCAAAACTAACTACAATATTGCGCCATATCATGATCCATTGCAAAGACAACTTTTGGCAGGTTCAGGTTATACCCATCAATCCCAGTCTTATCAGTCTTGTCTTACCGTTCGTCCCTAGCTGACTGATGTTTGGCTGTTCAACAAACTATATAAATCTTGAAGTTGATAATTGGAAAATGCCAAAGAAAGTAACCTATCTCAACTATGTGTGTGTACCCATCCCAGCATAAGCGGATTACGCTTGCCCCCCCCGCCCCATAAAGTATGCTTTAGATTTGCCTTTACACTCGGCATCCTTTGGAAAGTTTTTATGGCAAAAATATTTATTTATATTAAATTTTGAACCAAAACTCCAAGCAGGAGTGGAGTTCAAGCTATGCGCCATTTGAGATAAATCAACAGAGGAAAGGAAAATGTAAACGAAGCCAGGAAACAATAGATGGACAGCAACAACAACAATGCAAAAGCATAAAAATAATGGCAAGACAAAAAACACTTGCGGCTAAGCGTGCAATGTAAAATATCAGCAGGCAGCAGGCAACAACACAGACCCAGAGAGAGAGAGAGAGAGAGTGAGAGAGACAGACAGAGACAAGGGGCCAAGTCACACCAAACCGCGCCAAAGGTTGCCTGCTAATTTATGGCCACAACTCGCACGCACACACACACACACACACACACGGACAAAAATATTATTTAGCACGTGCAATTTAGCAAATGAGAGTTTTGCCATAGCTGTGACGCAGTGACGTCATTTGAAGGCAGGTCCACTGATAACAGCCAAAAAACAACAAATATGCTCGCATGCAACCTGCTCGCCATTTGGCGCTCTCTTAGCATCCACAAAAGAGCACTGCTCCAGCTGAGTTCGCCAAGTGCGGGAGTATAAAAAGGCCAGCGAGCTGGCAAAATGCCTCAGTTCTACAGTGGAAGTGCCGGCGTTTGCAAGCTAATAAAACAACAAGAAAAAGCAACAACAAAACAGCAAACAAATTTATATTATTCATCGAGAAAAAGTTAACAAACCAAAACATATATTTTTGTAGTAAATAACAAAATAACAAAAAAAAAAAATCAAATAAAAAAGGAACAAGTGAAAAGTGCGAAAAAAAAAAACAAACCAAAACTCGGTTACAAAATGTTAGGCATCAAATAACAACACAGAAATGCTGCCACATTCATTTAAATAACAATAACAATAATCACAACCAGCGGCAAAAAGGTAAGCAAATCCCGTGTCAGGAGAATATGTTAATTTCATGCCAACCTGGACATAAACACACCTCATCCACACACACACATACTTATAAACATATACAAAAGAGCATTAGGCAACAACCGAGCAGGGGGGCAAAAAAAAAAAAAAATATAAACAAACATTCAACATGAGGCATCAGCGGCAAGAAATGCCATCGAATGATGACATAAAAAATGAGAGCAGTTCAAGAAGGCAGCAGCCATGTAAATAAATAATATCCGAGTGTACGTACACGCTCGAGCAACGAGCCCGCAAAAAAATGCGTGGAATTTCAAAAGGAAAATTTATTGATGCATATGAAGAGGTGTACGAGTACACGAATGCCATGTGTTATACTTATAAACCTACATATAGTATGTACATATTCATAACTCTTCAAGTTGATGACCGATTTTAATTGTTGTTGACAATCCATACAGATGCACATATTCATTTATAGTTACACAGTGAGAAATCAGCTGCAACGAACTGATCGTACAACTTGGTATGACAGATCTGGCTTTAAGGAATGTTAACAAAAATTTAAGCCAACTATTGACAACTATTTGTTATTCTCGGTCATGAATGAATTACTTGTTTTCAAGAAAGTATATTTAAGCAATTAGGCACATGGAGAACAATCTGTGAATAATAATTTAACTGGTACTGGAACCATTAACTTGAAACAATCGATATCGCCTTATTTTTAATCAAATTTCGGATCCTGTTCCGGCTATGCTACGTACCGAAACTTCTGTTTGAAGTGCAAAGACATAGTCCGTGTTTACACGATGAAGTTTGATTCATGAAGCTCTCTTCGATTTCGTTTTGAAGTATCTTCAAAACTTCATGCGCATTTAAATGAAGAAGTGTGCTTCATGAAGTTCGATTTCAATTCGCCTGAGAACACGAGCTATCGATAAGCAAATAGCCCACAAATCAACCCTGCATCAGTTCAGGCGAAACAAAGCAAAGGAGAATTATCGAAAAGCTTCACGCCTCGGTAGATCATGAAGCTTTGCCAGTTTCGGCTGCCCCCCTTCACCTCTTTCCCACAAACAAAAATGAAGAACTTCAGGAAGGAAACTTCATCGTGTAAATGCGGACTTAGTCAGGACTTACACCATGAAGCAAACTTCTTGAAGGTTGCTCAGTAGGAGTGAAATTTAGGGGAATGCTTTCAGACCTTTTAGGCGAATAGTAAATAAAACATTTAAAAATAAGAAAATTTCATGAAGTTTAGCTTCATCATGTAAATCCAGTCATATACTACGTTAATACTTTTAAAAAATTATGATATTTGCCCCTCAAAGTGTGCAAACTTTTTTTTTTTTTAAGAATTATTGAAAGGAAAAGCCTAATATTAAGGCTGAGCAGTTCTTAAAACAATAAATTGGCAATAATTCAACATTCATTGCAATTTTTTACCTAAACTATGAGAATTTGACCTAAAACGGAAATTTTCAGACATTTTTATACACTTGAAAAGTGTATATTAATTTTGCCCAGAAGTTTGTAACGCATAGAAATATTCATTTCCGACCCCATAAACTATATATATTCTTGATCAGGACGACGAGCTGAGTTCAGTTTCGTCTGTCCGTCTGTCTGTTTCTACGCGAACTAGTCCCTCAGTTTTGAAGCTATCGAGCTGAAATGGTGCACAGAGTCTTCTTTTTGCTGCACGCAACTAATATGTCGGAACCGGCCGGATCGGATGACTATATCGTATAGCTGCCATAGGAACGATCGGTCGGAAAATAAGTCTTAGTGAGAAAAACTTTTTTGTTTTCAATCGTAGCATCACCAATCTTAGTATATATTAGTTTTACATGCTTCCACATAATACTGAACAAATTTATCAAAATCGGATGACTATATCATATAGCTGCCATAGGAACGATTGGTCAAAAAACTAGCTCTAGTGAGAAAAACTTTTTTGTTTTTCATCGTAGCGTCACTAATCGTGGTACATATTAGTTTTATATGCTTCCACATAATTCAGGAAAAATTGATTAAAATCGGATGACTATAGCATATAGCTGCCGTACGAACGGTCAGTCAAAAAACAAGTTCTAGTGAGGAAAACTTTTTTGTTTTGCATCGTATCGTCACCAATCTTGGTAGATATTAGTTTTATATGCCTTTACAAATTTTTGAAAAAATTCATCAAAATCGGATGACTATAGCATATAGCTGCCATAGGACCGATCGGTCGGAAAATGTGTTTTACTAAGAAAAGTTTTATTTTATGGTATCAAATTTTTATTATCAATGATTTAAAATTTTTTAATATCTGATATCTATATCCTATATATATTTTACAGGTTAAATCAGTTAGAGTAAAGTTTTTCAAGTGTATTAAAACTTCTCGTTTTTTAATGCAATTCGTCACCAATTTTTATGGACATGATTCCTAAGCGTTCGTAATGTCAGTTAAACTTTGAATGTGTCAATTACTACACTACTACTTTGTACAATCAGCCGCAATCGGACATGCAAAATTATCCCTGCTGTTTATTTAAACTCTTGAAATAGCAAAAAATAAAAAAAGTTAAAATCGAGATGGCAAAGCTAACTTCGACTGTGCCGAAGTTTTAATACACTTGCAAAAGTTCACTTCCACTGATCTAACCGGTAGAATATATATAGAATATAGATATCAGATATTTAAAAATTTGAAATCATTGAAAATCTTTTCTTGGTAAAAAACATTTTCAGACCGATCGGCTACTAAAAATAAATATTTTCCTTAAGCATAGCATACTTAGAAGAGCAAAAATCATTATTTTTTATTTGTGCATAAACGTAGTTATAGTTAGCTGGCAACTATTGCCAAAAGTAAAGTAATCCCGCTTTTTCTTGAACCGTGAACAGTGGTGTCATTTCATGATCGCAATTTTTAAGCCCGCTCTTCGAACTTTATGAACGTTTCGGTGATGTGTTAATAACTTTTAGTGCTCAATTTGGGAACGAGTTGGGGTCATTCTACACTTGGAAAGTGTATATTAATTTTGCCGAAAAGTTTGCAACGCATAGAAATACACATTTTCGAACATATGTGTATACATATATATGCTTGACCAGGACGACGAGCTGAGTTTATTTCCGTCCGTCCGTCTTTCTGTCTGTTTCTACACAAGCTAGTTCCTCAGTTACAAGCAATCGAGCTGAAATTTTGCACAGAGTTTTCTTTATACTGCACTTCGTCATATCGGAGGGAAATTGATGTGAAAAAAAGAGGAAATGACTGTAATTTTATATAAATTTTTTTCTCTGTGTAGAATGTACGGGTTCTTAACGGTTCCAAAAATATCGGCTATTGAATACTGGTTCTCAAAAAGTTCAAAATATTGGTTTCAGTTCTAGGTCTGTGTGTTAGTCGGTTCATTTTAGTAAACGTTTCGGATTCTCTTTGCGAAAATGCTTTTTTCAGTTTAAACATTTGCTAAACTAATTATACCCTTTCAACCTTTGCTACAGGGTATATAAAAAAGTGTCATCAATAGGATATTTTGGCTTCAAGCTAGTTTAATTGATGCTTTTAAATGCTCGTTTATTAAATTAACAAAGCCATTCACTTTGGCCACTGCTTAGCGTTTCTCTCTCTCTCTTAAATATATATAAAACACACTTGTTCCTGTGAAAACCCAAATAGTTTGGCACGTGTTAATGGCACACGTTTCCCTACAACCAAAGTTCGATAATATTTAATATCTTTTGTGAGGTAAACTGTTTGCATTAAATGCTCGTTAGTTGCTGCTCCATTTGCTCCATACCAAATCTAAAGCAAATTATCAGTCAGCGTTGTCGTCCGTGAGTGCGTCTAATCAGAGCACCCAAAAAAAAAACACACAAACAAAAACAAAAAAAACTGACATGAATGAAAAGAGGAAAAACTTTGAATCTACCCCCCCGCTTTTCCCTTTCTGCTCGCCCCCATCTTCATCACCTCGCGTGTGTCACTTTTTTTTTTTGGTTCCATGTTATTTTTGGCGTTTTGTTTGCTTTGGCGTTGCGGCTTATCGCATAATTTGAATAAAGTAGCTGCAATCTTCAGTCAGTTTATCGCAAATTAGACTACAACAATAGCCAAGATAAAAACAACAACAAATTGGCTGTGTGCAGAAGTGGAAAAACAGACAAAAATGCCAAGAGGGAAAAAAATAGATTGAGATTGGGCTTAAAAATGTAATTTGATTTTTGATTATATTTTTCCTGGTTTAAATTCGACCAATAAAAAATGTTTATCTTTTTAAAGTGCCATTGCACATATATATACAGGAAATTGTGTAAAGTGTGGAAAGGTTGAGGCTGAATAATTGAATCACTCGCTGTAAATTGCAAAATGTCTCGTCTACTTTTGCTGGGCCGTTTAGCAAACTGCTTGACACTTTTAATTATACAAAATGTCTGCACTTTGCTGATGATAATGGCTCATGAAATGAACTATGTACGATATTAGAAAAACTGAGCATTTTCATTGGAATTGTTAATCAACATTTCCCCGAAAAAACGTTTCGTAGGAAAAACATATAAATGGTTTTATGGCCAACTGAATTGTGCGGAAGCATGGTGGGCATGGGTTCTTTGAAATTAAATTACGATTGCCTTGGTTTCAATTGAAGTTATTTTTCAACTAGTCTTTTATACCAATTTCGGACGAATATTTGAAATTCATCTTAAACATGAAAGAAAACGAATAATCAGAAATGAAATGCGCAATTCAGCGAACCTTGTCCTCTACAAAATGCGCTAGTAAACTCTAGAAATACTCACAAAATCTATAAAAATCTATAAATTTGACTAAATCATTCACTGCTTTAAATGCTCAAAAGAATTTAAATAGTCGTAGAAAAGTTTGATTAGAGCAGAGAACTTAGAGTTAGAAGATTAGAAAAGTTGGTTATCTAATAGAGTAGTATGACCAACGCACGGATTATTCAAAAATACCACGAAATTCAAGATCTGGTGTAATTTTTGAATAAATCTGGCCTCACTAGATTTCCGTTCCACCCTGACGTATATGCCGAAGTAAGCTGAATTACTTACTTTGCAGGTCCGTTTATGGCTTTAGTGTTTACTTGTTTTACTTAAAAAGAAGACGATATTATAACTAAGAGTAACTATAGTTAAAAAAGGAGTATGTATCGTGGAACACAAGGAACGTGCGAAGCTTTTTACG
This sequence comes from Lordiphosa mommai, assembly GCA_018904225.1. Lineage (NCBI taxonomy): Eukaryota > Metazoa > Arthropoda > Insecta > Diptera > Drosophilidae > Lordiphosa > Lordiphosa mommai. The sequence goes on from JAEIFT010000074.1 coordinate 530,847, forward strand.
AAGAAAAGTTAGAATCAAAATAAGAATTTTTGCATAAGAATAAAACAGTTTTTTATTATTATTATTTTATATAAAATAGTGTTGGAAAATACAGTTTTTTATTATTATTATTTTATATAAAATAGTGTTACTGTACCAGATCCCTGATCCCAGATCCCGGATCCCAGATCTCGAATGCCTGATTCCAGATCTCTGATCCCTAATCCCGGATCCTTGATCCGAGACCCATCCCAGTTCCGAGACCCATCCCAGATGCCTGATCATAGACCTGAGATCCATTCCACATCCCTGATTCCAGATCCCTGAGCCTAGATCCCAAATCCCTGACCCCGATCCTTGATCCCAGATCACTGATCCCTTATTCCAGATCCGAGATACATCCCATATCCCAGAGCCGAGATACAACCCATATCTCAGATCCCTGATCCCAAACCACGGATTCCTGATCCTGATCCCTGACCCAGATCCCTGATCCCAGATTCCTGACCTCAGATCCCTGATTCCAAATCCCTGATCCCATATCCCTGTTTTCTGATCGCAGATCCCTGATCTCAGATCCCTGATCCCAGATCCCGGATCTCAGATCCGAGATCTGTTCCGAGACCCATCCCAGATCCCTGATCATAGACCCGAGATCCATTCCAGATCCCTGATTTCAGATCCCTGAGCCTAGATCCCAAATCCCTGACCCAGATCCCTGATCATAGATCACTGACCCCTTATCCCAGATCCGAGATACATCACAGATCAACGAGCCTAGATACATCCCATATCCCTCATCCCAGATCCCTGATCCCAAACCACAGATCCCTGATCCTGATCCCTGACCCAGATCCCTGATCCCAGATCACATCCCAGATTCCTGGTCCCAGATTCCTGACCTCAGATCGCTGATCCCAAATCCCTGACCCTGAACCCTGAACCCAGATCACTAATCCCAGAACCGAGAAACATCACAGATCCCAGAGCCGAGCTACATCCCATATCCCAGATCCCTCATCCCAGATCCCTGATCCCAAACCACAGATCCCTGATCCTGATCCCTGACCCAGATCCCTGATCCCAGATCACATCCCAGATTCCTGGTCCCAAATTCCTGACCTCAGATCGCTGATCCCAAATCCCTGACCCTGAACCCTGAACCCAGATCACTGATCCCAGAACCGAGAAACATCACAGATCGCAGAGCCGAGCTACATCCCATATCCCAGATCTCTCATCCCAGATCCCTGATCCCAAACCACAGATCCCTGATCCTGATCCCTAACCCAGATCCCTGATCCCAGATCACATCCCAGATTCCTGGTTCCAGATTCCTGACCTCAGATCGCTGATCCCAAATCCCAGATCCCTGATCCCATATCCCTGATTTCTGATCGCAGATCCCTGACCACAGATCCCTAGACCTAGATCCCGGATTCGAGATCCCTGATACCAGATCTCTGATCCCTAATCCCAGATCCCTGATCCGAGATCAGTTCCGAGACCCTTCCCAGATCCCTGATCATAGACCCGAGATCCATTCCAGATCCCTGTTTCCAGATCCTTGAGCCTAGATCCCAAATCCCTGACCCTGATCCCAGATCACTGATCCCTTATCCCAGATCCGTGATACATCCCATATCCCTGATCCCAGATCCCTCATCCCAGATCCCTGATGTTAAATCACAGATCGCTGATCCTGATCCCTGACCCAGATCCCTGATCCCAGATCACATCCCAGAACCCAGATTCCTGACCACAGATCCCTGATTCTAGATTCCTGATCCCACATACCAGATCCCAGATCCCTGTATGTGTAAGTGTGTGCATGGTTGCTTCAATTCAATGCAAACGAATATTAGCACAAATAAAAACAAACATATTTCTCGTTTTAGTCCCCCAGCCGAACGTCCGTTAAAGAGCTTTGCTCTAAAAACCGTTGACTTAAATTTAAATAAGTCATAAGAACAAAAAATGTAAAGCAAGGTGTTAACTTGCTTTTAAAACCAAAAAAAAATCTGAAAAATCGTATCCCATTGAGAACAAACTTTACCTTTTTCATAATCTTGAGTTTACGCTGACATAAAACTTAAAATTTTGTGGTGAACCAAGGGTTCCAAAAACCCTTCCAGTTTTAACTTAATTCTTGACTTTTTGTCATGTGTTTCTTTTTTGCTGCTGTGTCGCCCCTTTTGTTTATTTTGTCTTCCAACGCACAAAATTGATGGCCTGACCCAACTTGGTTCCGGCGGTTACTTCAATATGACCAACTTTATGGTCATAAACTTTGCTCCAAAACTTAATTAAAATGTCGTTCATTTTATTTTGAGAGTCAAGCTCTTTGGAGACTCGAAGTAATTTCAATTTCACACATTTAAACAACAAGCAAATTATTTCATACCAAAAAAAAAAAAAAAGTAAAAGGAAACTTTGTTGAAAAGCTGACGGCAAAGTGCTCTACCTGGGGCTGGGGTTTGTCCTGACAGTTTTTTTCTTTTTTACTATGTTAAACATATGTTTTGCCGGAACACAAAAGAGCAGAAGACCACAAGGCAAAAGTTGTTCCCCCAGGCCAAATGCATTTGCTCTGATGTACATACACATACATACATAATTCGACATGGTGGAAAGTTTTTCCTGGTGACAAAGGAAACAAAGTTGCAAGCGTAGACAGCAATTTATGCTGTTGAATATTTATGTTAAGACTGAACGAAAGAAGAAGAAACCAATAAATTAAATGAATAAATATTTGAAAAATTCTTTAAAAATAATATCAACCAATATTTGCCTGGCTTAATTCTAATCATGATAAATTTGCTTATCTTAGTTTTTGTTTGCAAATGTTTAATTGCAGCTTCCACTCGGTTGGATTCACCTACTCTGGCCACAAAAGAACACAATTTGAGCAGCCAGGTAAATAGATAAATAATTATAAACGTTCATCAAAATGTTAAGTGGACTTAACCCGGCTGCACACCCTTAACCTCAACCCCCCCGAGGGGTCGGCACGTATTAAGTCGTAGAGAACATAAATAATTTCAGAGCGTGTGTGTGTTCAACTGAAATGCTTGTTGTTGTTCTTGTTGTTTAATAAATAAAAGTGGCAATATTTGTCTGGCCATAAAAATGCAAACGCAAAATGTTGTATAAATAATTAAATTCAATTTTCTGGCCACTTCTTCAACTAGTTAAGGGGATTTGGAGGACACACACACACAGACACACTAATAAGCGGGAGGAGGGCCATAAAAGTTGCACAAATTATGGCCATAAAACAATTTATCAAATTTTGTGACATTAACTACCAAAGAGAGACGCACACACACACGTCAATCAGGGGAGGCAGCAAGGACATGCTCATTAGGCGTGCCAAATGTCACACCCACACAGATACCATAAATGGAACATACATTATGGAGTGCAATAATTATCACACTTTAAGCACAAATACATACGTGTATATAAAAAAAAATACAGGAGCGCCATTTACTCTCGTATTGACAGCTATTGGTGACGCCATTGTCCACGTCCATGTCCACATTTTACTGTCCCCTGTTAATGAGATGCAAATAAGGCTCATGTGCAAACGATTTGACCGACTTGACATTACCATTTTACCATTTGCCATTTACGGTACATTTGCATATATGTATAGTATGTGTGTATGCACGGATACGGACACGGACACGGATGCGTATGGTGAACGCGGAACGAACCTTTGCCATATTTGCGCATTACGACAAACTACAACGACGCACAGAAAAAGTGACGTGGATATGTGATAATGACAACCGACAGCCAAAGGAGAGCGCGAGGGCGAAAGCCAGGCATTGTCCTTTGTCCTTTTTGTTGTATGCGTGTGTGTGTGTCCGTTTGTGCTTTGATATTGGTTTTTGTGTGGTTGGAAAAGGCACAGTGGTTGACTTTAATAAAAGCATATAAATAGCTCTCATGGATACGATCTGTCAGATGTTAAGTTTATATAAACAAATACAGTTGGATGAGTCATTAAATTTTGTAACCAAATGACAGCAAATACTACTTAAGACAACGGCAAAGTTGCTGAGGTAAAAATATACCAATTTAACTATATTCTTGAAAATGCAATAGAAATAAAATAATCTAGAATCAAATGTCAGTAAAAGATTTACGAAAAGTATCAAAAATTATAAGACTATGACAAAATATTACTGAAAAATGAAATTTCGCTTGTTATAAGATTCTGCCATTTCTATAGCCTTCTTATCTGAATTCGGGAAGAAGTTTGCCATTCTTCGACACTTCTTGGAGGAAAGAATGGCCGAGTTCAGCAGAAGAACTTGCTGCCTGTTTAATAATATATTTCTTGGTAATTTACGTAGCCTACTTTTCCTCTGACTATTGCTGGTTTTTGGTGCTTTTCCAAATGGCTATTTAACAAGACTTCCCAAAGAGTATGCTAAATAATAAGAACAGTTTTACTAAGCTGATCAAGTTTCTTTACTACTTCGTCTGGCTGCTAGGAAAAAGTCTCGTTTGGGGGGTAAAAAAGTGTTTCATTCCGGGGATAGCTTAATGAAATCTGTAGTAAAACGGCCAAGTTATGGACTTTCAAGCTTTCAATACCCGAAAACTTAACCAGCTAACTTGGCGGAACGTAACTACATTTATACACACAACATTTTTCATGATAAATGCCCTTAAAAGTATGCAAACTTAATATTCTTTAATAATTATATATTTTGACGAGTTGGATATCGTAGCGGCATACATAATTTATGTTGCGCATTTGTACATATTTTCTTTTACAAAATAAATTAGTATTACGGCAAATATAAAAGAAAACATGTTTTTTAATTATTCCTATTCATGGATATAGCATACTTTCAAGGGCATTTATCCTGACAATTTTTTTTTTGTATAAACGAGGTAACAGCCTACTTCCATATGCTTGTTTTTGTAAATTGGCAAACCAGAACGCACCTTCTTAAAATTTGCTTAGAATGAAAAGAGCAATAGAAACAATCCAAGAACTAGTCGAGTTCAAATTCCCTTTATTCTTGATTTCGTGTGTATTCATTTATTTGCTTGCATACCAATATGAACAAAGCACAAACGCATTGAACCACACATGCCTTAGCTGAATCCATAGCAGTTGCTGCTGTCGCTGCGTTCAATTCCTCCCCTCCCCCCATGTTGAAAAGGAAGAAGAATCGATTCATGCATAACTTCGTTGTTCTTTTATCTGATCTTATTGATCTTATTAAATATATTTCAAGTCCCAAGATTCGAACTTTAAAATAGTTTCTGTAATAGTTTTTTCAGAATTTAATCTCTATTTTATTCCTGACTGCAAATCGGTTTGGAACCGAACCGCTGCAAATCGTTTCGGTTAGGGTTTTTCGAAGTGTCCAAATTGGACCGTGGACCAAAGCTTTTACATTTTTGACCCCTCGAACCTGAACCCGTAACGGACCACTTATTACATTATAATATTAGTTGCCGTTTTCTCACGTTCATCTTTTTTCAAATCTAGGTGGAAATTAAGAAAATAAGTGTTGCCTGCTTTTAGGCTGCCTTCGATATATATTTGCTATTATCTTCAAACAGATCCCGATTACTTTCCACTTAGGTTTATAAATATCCTAAGCCAAATTTCAATGTAGAAAGCAAGCGGGAAACCGTTTAAACCAACGCGGGTTATTGTAGTGACAAGCATAGAAATTTCAAACGCGGTCTAAAAGTAGGCAACATATATTTGCTCAAAAAGCACCTATATTTAAAATACGTTAACATGAGAAAACGGCCATAAGTAATTTTTTGAACGTAAAAAAATTTTAAACAAAACTTTGATTTGGTCGCTAAAACCCACACAATATTTAATAAAAGTATTTAAAAACATGAGAGCAATAGAAAGCAGGGAACGTAATCATTATAAGTTATAAAATAAAACTTAATACTTAATGATTATTTTTTAATTTTTTTAATTTGCTCACACAATAATGCTTATTTTTAAGTAATATTTTAAAACTTAGGCGATAATCATTATTTGTGAGCGAAAAAAAAAACTTAAAAATAATGATTATTCCATGAGTTTTATTTTTTCGCTCAAAAATAAAACTCAACAAGGAATTGTGACCTTATCAAAAGGAACTTTTTTCAAAAATTTTTTTTATCCCTAATTTGGATTTAACAGATTCGTCTTGCTTCACTTATTAAGGATATGCATTAACTTACCAAAGTTTCTTATGATAAGGTCACAATTCCTTGTTGAGTTTTATTTTTGAGCGAAAAAATAAAACTCACGAAATAATCATTATTTTTGAGTTGTATTTTTTTCGCTCAAAAATAATGATTATCGCGTAAGTTTTATAATATTACTTAAAAATAATCATTAGAATTAAGGAATATAGTTAAAACTTATAAAAATAAAAATCATGGCGGATTTGCATAGATAATCGAAAAAGAATCATTTTGGTATAATTAGAATTCTTCTACGACGATTCTAAGTGGATGATTTTTTTGATTTTAAAATAAAAAATAATCATTATTTACGATCCCTGATAGAAAGCAATGTTCTGTTTGCTAAAATAAATGGGTGCATTTACAGATATGCACCAGAGGTCAGCATACCAAATTGTTTGTGTTTTAAACAAGGATCCCTTTTTGTGAAGTGTCATATTTTGAATCGTAGTCTACGCCAACTTCTAATAAATTAAATAATTGAGAAAGGTGTTAGTAGAAACTTTGAATCCATTGCACAACCCCTAAAACTAACTTTTTTTGACTTTTTTCTTTTGTTATGCCATTTATACACCAAAATGCACCTTTTAAGGGGGTGAGAATATAGCGTTATATTTTTCATACGATTGGGGGACACTCTATTGAACATATACATATCAAATAAGAACGCTGTCAATGATGTTAAAGATGTATTTTTTTTTAAATTGTCCAAGAGAACAGACATACTTCGACCAATGTTTGTAATCTTTGGAAAGGTCTTAAAATATGTTCTAGGTTTCAGTTGTACAAGCATTTTCAACACTTATTTTTGTTCTTTTTAATCTAAGAGCTTGTAGAGATGAATGTCTAAACAAAACAAAATCCGAGTTTTATTTGGATAACAAGGTTTTGAATGCGATGGTTATACCAAAAATATATTCAAAAGTGAGAAGCATCGGTAATATGAATGAGCGTAGCATCATTTCTTTGCAACTGAAACCAATACGTCTATTTTAAATCTCTTTGATTTTATCGAAAAGTGCTATTTCTTAGCTTTGAAATAAACTATCCCAGATAATTTTGTGATTTTTCTAATCGAAGATATACCATTTTGAATGCATCTGTTAGAATTTTTTAAAATGTGTGACTTAATTTTGCTGTTTAAAAGTATGCTAAGCTAAAAACAGTACATCGTCTAGTAATTTTTGTTAAAAAAAAGTTTTCATAGCATACTTGGAGGCAAGGGAACATTTAGTCGGTTCGAATACTTGTATTCAAAATGTTATATCTTTGTTCAAAAAAATCGCAGAATTGTTTAGAACAATTTTTTTTAAAGCTAAAGAATATATCTTTACGATAATATAAAGGTATGTATAGGTTGCCCACAAAATTAGCCTTAAAATGCTTTAAAATGCCCACTAAATGTTCAAATTCCCAAAAATCCTGACGTGATGAATCATTTTGGTAAATTGATTCGTGTTAAGCACACGAAAATCATCTAGAATCACCACCTCTCATTCTATAAACTGAACCATGTTGCCTAGTGTAATTTACAAAAATGGAATTCTCAACTCAAGTTATTTTTATACCTTTAAAAAATCTACACATTTTCATAATACCCAAAATAGTTTTTCGAAGCTAATCCAAAGGGTTTTCTGAAAATATCTGGTAGACCCGAATATCCAACTTGAGGAAAATCTATTTATCCTTTCCATCATTTTGCTTTGATTTTTTTGAGTCATTTTTGTCCCTTCAGAAATATCAATAATACGGGGTTATTTTTGTTAACACTCTTTTTCTTTTATTTGTTGTGTGTGGCATTTTCATTTGCCATGTCAGGCGAATGTCAAATGTGCCAGTCAAAGTGGCTTCTTCTTTCTGTTGTTGTTGTTGTATATACATGCCAAACGCGTGGCACTCCAATTAAACGACAAAATGCTCTCAATATTTTGTCAGGGCTTTGATTTATTCGAGTTTCGAGTGCCTGAATTTGTTACATGTGTCAGTCATTCATCACAATTTTCGGCCATCACCCAGAGCAACCACGCCCCCCACCCCCCCCACCCCTCCCTTCTGCAGCTTAAGCTTACCTACTCGTGTATATGTATGAAAGGAAAACCGTTGCATACTTTTAAGCGCGCCAGGGCGTGAGGCCTTAATTGATCGAGTGGGGGCTCTCTCAAGTGTTTGTGCATTTTCCCAAAATATTAAGGTAAAGCACAATCAATTTTTCATTTATCTTTGGCCAGGCTAACACAAATACACAATCAGTCGGTGAATGTCAATAAACTGAAGCACACACACACACGCGCATTGTATTAAACAATAACAACAAATGGCAATCACAGAGACAAAATCCGTTACTCGCCAGGCCAGCGACGTCAACGCAAGCAACGTAACATTTCAATGGCCATTTTCGTTGCGGTTTCTCGTTTTGGTGTGGAAACAAGCTCTGACGTCAGAGGTTGCGGCTGATGCTGCTGCTGGGTGTTGAGTGCTATATATGCATGCGTATGCGTGTGTGTGTGTAATTTGGGGCATCCAAATGCTTTTGCTATTTAAGGTTGTTATTGTTGTGCTTGTAGCCGTAAGTACGCATCGATTTGGTATAGGAAATTCTGCTCATGTGTCATGATGAGTTTTGCTTAAGATGCAGCTGGAGGAATTGCCATGAATGCTAATGCATAGAGCCGACTAATCTAGAAATTGTAAAACCAAAATGTGATTAGAAAATACACACAAGACCTTGCCATTGGTTTAACAAAATACTTACATCAACGGAAAGATATTTACACTGAATATTCAAATGAGTTTTATCAATTTTGTTAGACAATTATTTTTAATTGGAAAAGTTTGATTTGTAGTTTTTTAATTGATTTTCACAACACAAGGGATTGAGTTAAGCTTGGCTTGGCCCTTTCGATATTTAGTTATATTTATAATTATTTATATTAATCTAAGAATATTTGAATATGAATTTCAGTATGTAAGAAGAAATTCTGTACAACTTTTGGCAGCAACTTAATCCATACTAGAATCTTTTAATAAATTCCAAACTGCATATAGTTCACATGTAAAATCTCTTAACATTATACGTATTAAGCAGCAAATCATAATACTTTCGAAATATAACATCATCCATAATTCATAAAATAAATTTTAATAGTTGTGAGGAGGCGTAAAAGTGTAAAAAAAACGAGAGTTTAAGTTAAAGTCGGCCCGACTTCGATATACCCGTTACTCAGGGATAGATTTTATTAAAAAACCTTTTATTAAATCACAAAATGTTATTATAAACATAAAATGTTAGTATTAACATGAATGTTAATTATTGGCAAGTGCGAGTCAACTTAAGGCCGTTTTCTTATCTTCATGTTTTTTAAAACTAGGTGCTTTTTTAGAAAATCTATGTTGCCTGCTTGTAGGGCGCGTTTAAAATCGCATCCGGGTCGAAGAAGACAAAAATATAGACTTTAAAAAGCGGCCTAAAAGTAGGTAACTCAATTTTATGCAAAAGGCACCTGGATTTAAAAAACAGGAACATGAGAAAACGGCCCTTAGACTTTGTTGTTGTTTCCGACTAATCGAAAAAAAAATAAAGTTCTTTATATGAATTGGTGCTTGCTCTTCCATATGCTTTGATTGGTTCCGGCAAAGCTGAATTCCTTTCCGTTAGCTCTGGCCGGAAAATGGCTAAATTGGCAATACTGATATAAACATTATATTTAAGATCATGAAATATTTTGAACAGACAAAGTTATCTAAATTCTAATCCATGATGTGATAGCAACATTACTGATATGAGGGGAATGCCTGTGGCATAGTCCAAACCGATATCTTTGAAAACGATTAGAACGATCACTGAAAAATTCTATTCAGATTATTTGACAGAATTTTTATTTCTAGAAAACAGCAAAAAAATGTTCTTCGAACCTCAATGGTTTTTGTGGACGTCTGGTTTGCGGGTTTGAACTGAACTTTACCAATGGTTAGGGTTCAGAAATATGAAGTTCAAGGTTTTTGAGCCAAGCTTTTAGTTCACACCTTGGTTCGTCCCAAGTTTTATAAAAAAGCAATTAAAAAAAAAAAAATATGAAACAAAATATTACGAATTTCCGTATTTTTGTTTATACGTTAAAACAGTTAAGTTTTAATGGGCGCGAGAAGGCTCAAAAGATTTTGTTATCACTCATACGTAGTGTTGTCCTTGATATATATATTTTTTTGTAGTTGGCATTGAATATTAAAAAAAAATGATTTTAATCTTTCAAAGGCTACTCATTGTTTTTATTGTTTTTGCACTTCGAGGTAACTCTGATTTGAACAATATATAGTTTATATATAGATTGGGAAATATAGGGAATAACAGCAACATAAAAAAAAAACTGGAACTCGAACCATCGCCTCCCGTATGCGAACTTCATGGTCTGACATGCCGCTAAAGAAATTAAAGACGCAGCTTTAATTTATGTTTGAACAAATTCTTTAAACAAAATGGAAATATTTTGGCAGATTTCAAAAATTGATGTCTTGATTGTTGAAATAATTTATGGTGCTTACGAGGCGTATGAGTTTTATATTTAAAACAAAGTGTCCTCGTCGTGCCCCCTGAAACCTAAAATTAAATTTATCTGTTTGACATTTTATTAACTATATAACAAAAAGAATTCTATAAGGGGCGGCCTCTTTGATTTTCCATTTTTTCATTAAAAAGAACGCTCTAGTGTGCATACATATGGGTGATTTATTTGGGTATGGAATATTTAAGGTCATGCGACCGCCCTTTTATTTTCAAAAATTTCACATTATGTATAAAATGACGATACATAATGTGAAATTTTTAGTTTTAATAGGCGTACGTACTTATAAATTTAAGTAGTTAGCGTTAATTTTCAATAAATTGATTTTCACCAAGGACTAATAATAGAGGGATTCCTGAAAGCGATTTGCTTTTGACTTTGATTTCGTGAAAGCAAATCAAAATCTGTTGACGGAACGACCTGTTTTGCGCACTGATTTGATTTTGATTTCGTATACAGCTGATTGACAATTATCGCTGTAGTAAACAAAGGCTCAAAGGCTTGTTGACAGCCTCTTAAATAATAGTTTCATATCAGAGCATATAGTTTCATAATGTTCGCAGCTTTACAAAGCTGAATGTAAACAAACACCAAGTTTGGCCGCTTAATTTGCTTCGAAGAATACGGTCACACTAGAAAGCAAAATTAAATCTATTAGTATGACCTTAAAATCCTTGCGTTTTCTGGTCACACTGCACAGTTTGTATGGAGCAGCTTTGAACAGCTGTTCAACGAAATCAAAATCAAAAGCAAATCACTTTCAGGAATCCCTCTATTGATTTTTATACACTTTAAAAGTGTATATTAATTTTGCCCAGAAGTTTGTAACGCATAGAAATATTCATTTCCGACCCCATAAAGTATATATATTTTTGATCAGGACGACGAGCCGAGTTCATTTCCGCTTGTCCGTCCGTCCGTCTGTCTGTCTGTTTCTACGCAAACTAGTCTCTCAGTTTTAAAGCTATCGAGCTGAAATTTTGCACAGAGCCTTCTTTTTTCTGCACGCAACTAATATGTCGGAACCGGCCGGATCGGATGACTATATCTTATAGCTGCCATAGGAACGATCGGTAGGAAAATAAGTCTTAGTGAGAAAAACTTTTGTATTTTCTATTGTAGCGTCACCAATCTTGGAATATATTAGTTTAAGATGATTTTACATATTTGTGGAAAAATTGATCAAAATCGGATGAATATAGCGTATAGCTGCCATATAAACGGTCGGTCAAAAAACTAGTTCTAGTGGGAAAAACTTTTTTATTTTCCATCGTAGCGTCACCAATCTTGGTATACATTAGTTTTATATGCGTTAACACAATTCTGGAAGATTTGATCAAAATCGGAGGACTATAGCATATAACTGCCATAGGACCAATCGGCCGAAAAATGTGTTTTACGAAGAAAAGTTTTTTTTATGGTATCAAATTTTTATTATCAATGATTTAAAAATTAAAAATATCTTATATCTATATCCTCTATATATTTTACCGGTTAGATCAGTTGGAGTAAAGTTTTTCAAGTGTATTAAAACTTCGGCACAGTCGAAGTTAGCATTGCCTTCTCGTTTTTAGTTTTTGTTATCCAAAAATAACCAATTTTGAGTTGAAAAATTAAAACTATAACAAAATATGTTTCTTGAATCAATCTTGAAAATGGGTTTTATTGCTACGTCTTGGTTTACTTACTAAGGAAATGCATCACTTTTGTCACAGCTCCCTTTAAAGTCATTATCGGAACTTGATTTTTTATTTTTGAGCGAAAAATTAATATGGGTGGTTAGGATTTCTATCCAAATAAATAACAGCTTCACCAAAACTCCTGCAAGTTTAGTTGAAAAATATTATTTTTATTTATATATTGACCGATTTTTAATATTGACAACGCCAAAAATGTAGCACTAATTTCATAGTTGAAATTTGCATGTAGCTTACTTGGCGTATGAGTAATTTTTAGTTAAATCTCCTTAAAGTGCCGGCTCATGTGATTTGTCAACATGTTCGCAAGAATTATCTCGACTAAGATGTGCATTGTATGAATATATAGATATGCTACACAAAGGTACAACACGCCAAATAGCTTTCAAATGACAAATTTATATTCAGCTAATTAAACTACTTCAGTTCTTGACCAGTTGTATGATTAAATGGCAAATCGTTGACTTATCTGAGTTAACTGAAATGTTCAACAATTTCAATATAATTAAATGTATTTTGCTTTCGTTCGATTTCACTTCATCTAATTGAATTATTTTGAATGCATTCAACTACAACTACACAAATATATAAAAATAAATGCAATTCCATTGCCGAGAGAAATGCCATGATTGCTTCTGCCAAGCAAATGAAAAGAGTATTCAACCGAAACGAAATAAACCAAATTCTGTCTAATTGTACCGAAACCATTCCTCCTTCCATTCCTACACTGATTGCTCAATTCGAAGGCTGATCGAGCTTCCGACTTGCGGCAGGTGTCTAAGGTTAGATCTCCTCTATAAGATCATGGTGTATTTTTATATGTGCCGAAAGATGCGGCCGTCTCCCTTCCATCTATCTAAATATCTATTTGTCTGTCTGTTTGTTTGTTTGTTTGTCTATTTTTATATTGCGGACATGCAGAGGCTATCTATCCAGAGCTTTTGCGTTTATCGAAGACAAAACAGTTTTTATTGTTCACTCAGGGGGGTGGCAGAGTGGGGGGCGGGGGGCGGGACATCAATTTCCATTGAAAGCTGTCTGTGCCGTCGATCAAAGTGAAAAGTCAAAAGGTTTCCATGCTAAAAATTCTTAGAGCTCAGGCGGAAATGTGTTTTAGCACATCGCCTGGGCATGGTTAGCGCCATTACAGGGCATTTTTGCAGAGCTTCCGCGGCTGCTGCTGCCGCTTCTGTTGTTGAGAGAAGACTTTGTTGCTTTTAGCTATTTTTGGCCATTAAAGCATTTCCCAAGCATTAATTACGCATTCACGGCACGTACTTGGCGAATCTTTTGGGGGTGTAAATAAAATGAAAACAATATTGCCCTATGGCCCAATAGAAACAATATCCACAGTTTAGGCGCCCAATTAATGGCCATTAAGCGAACTGGCGGCGCGTTCAAATGCATCATCAGCTCAGCGGGACCCAAATGCACTTGCAACTTGCAAAAATGAAAAGAAAAGCAAACCCAACCCAACCCAACTCAATTCATTTTTCAGTATCCCGCCATAAAAGAAGAAAAGCAAACAAAAGCAAATTGAGCGTCGCATTTCAAAAGCATATTAAAAGGCATCCTAGGGGACTTAATGTTAGAGTTGCTGCTGCAGCACAAAAGCTGATAATAGTATGAATAAAATATATATAGTTGCATTATGGCGAAATTTCAATTAAGCGTACGTTAATTTCAGTCTAATAAATAATGCCAGTCGAAGCTATTGTAAGTAGTTGAGGTCGACTTAATAAGATTGCAGCTGGCTAGTTAGAAGAAAGCCAGAACGCGCCTTCTATAAGAAGCTTTTTGTGTATTTCAAGTTTGTTTTTTTTAGATTTTGATAGTTTATTCCATTTTTACCCAATCCTTATATGTATATATGAGAGAAGCTCGGCTTGGCCCCATTGGGGGGCTGTAACAGCCAATTTTAACTTTATTTAATATATATAATTTCTTGAAATCTCAGTTAAATCGTACAAAAAACACGGAAGTTAGCATCGAAATGATTTTGCTTGCTACAGAAAGGCAGTGATAGCTACGCGAAAACCTTAGGCGGTTGAGAGTATTTGTGAAGGCTCTGCATGAAATGCTTAAACAAAAAATAAAGGGTACAAGGGATATTTAAGAGACGGGTCATTTTTTTGTACATTTACCTAGTCGCTAAGATGTCACTTATGCTTAAGGTGTGATTTTGAAGTTTTTATACGACATCATGTGCAGTTTATTGCTTCTTTCGCCGAATAACGGACCGGGTTGCAGTAAAGCAAAGAACCTTAATAAAGATCTGTGTAATTCAATGGAAAATTTTACAAACATTGTCTAGTTGGCTCAGAGTATATCTCTAGATCTGGAAGGTTAAATGGCTAAATTGTCATTTCAAATGTCTATAAATCAGCTCACAAATATGTGGCAAAAATTTTCCACTAGGTGAAATCATTTGCTTGTCCCATCAGTCCCAGTTCAAATACACAAAAGAGCTCCCACTGCTTCATCAGCTCAAGAAACATGTCAAGCCACAGGCGATTTGAACGCAGTGCTTCTCTTTCAGAACGTGACTCAAGTGGCTCTGGCTTAGAACAAGCTGGCTCCTTGAACCTTACTAGAGGTAAACCCTATGGTTGGACTATTTCAATCCCACCCATGAAGCTAAAGTCGACCTCAGAAAGTGCTGCTATTATGTTTGTGAAATCTGTTTTAATGAGTTTCTGAAAAGCTACGACTTGACACACCAAGGAACAGCCTTATGCTTAAACGTTAGTGTTATTGAAATAAGAACAAAGTTCTTAAAGTCAAGTAAAACATTTTTGGTTAGATAACGAAAAAAACTTAAATCAGGGATTAATCCCGAAACGAATATCGGTTTCGGTGCCGGTTCAGGTGCGTACCGAATTGAAAATTTTGGTTAAAGGTTCTATTTCGGTTTTCAGTTCATTTCGGTTCCGATTCGGTACCAAGATTTTTATTTCGGTATACCGGTACGTACCGGTATCTCAACACTCAGAAAAAATTCGACCTAGAATTAAGAAATTCTAAGTTCTATTGGCGCCCAGACAAGCTTGTTTAGGTCAGATTTCTTATCTTCCACATAGAACTATCTGTCACGTAGTTTTAGAAATAACAAAGTAAATTATAGGTGTATCTCTCTTAGGGCCGATTTCTCATCTTCAATGTATGAGTCAGATAAACTTTAATTTGACTCTGATGTTTGTTAAAAATTTTTCCTAATTATGGTTAGAAATAATCGGCTCTAAAATTTGCCGTATTCCTGCCAAAAATAGTTAGATTTTGCCATTTGAATAGATTTAGACCATGATACGCTATAAAAGTTGGAAACATAAAATCTGCCTGAGATTTCCCTTACATTACATTTTTCCAAATATTAAAACAAAATTTTCTTAAAATAGAACTTAATATTTCTAAATTTGAGCACGGAACTGGACTTAAATTAACAAACTTAAAACACCTTCTAAAATGTATATACAAAATTTTTCAACATTTCTATATTGCAGGAAGAAAGACTTCGAAATCTTTTACATTTAGATTTACCAAAGAAAAGTTTTTCCGCTTTTTAGAAACATTTTTCTGTGTTTTATATGTCTTCAAAAAAGAATTTGATTCTGGGTATTCTTTAAGGGGCGAATTTCTAAAATGTAATCATTTTTTCTGAAATAATCATAAGTCAGTAAGATAAATAATATGAAACCGAAACATTGACGGTTTCGGTATGGTTCCGGTTTTCGGTTCTTAAAAAAATTTTAATATCGGTTTCAGTTTCGATACCGGTACGTGGTTTGAAACGGTTAATCCAGGTTAACGGTTCCGGTTCCGGTATTATTTCCTGCTTAAAATGCAAAGTCAAAATAGTATGCCATAGAAATTGCGATTTTTTTTTAACGAATCTGTCCTTGAAATTTTCAACTGATTTTATCACTTTGCTTATGGAGAGAAGATAAATTGCTGACTTTCAGTTATACCATTAAGAACCTGTGCAGTTTTATTCGATTCATTACAGGGAATTCGTTACAAGAAGAAATCGGGAATAGATTAGGACTTTGATGGGCTTAAGAAAAGAACATTTTGTACTTTTTGTTATGTACCCTTAGTTTGTTTCAAGAATATACTGTGATTGAGTTTAGAGTTTAGTAGCCAAATTCTACTTTTAAGAGTTAATCTAGATTGATTGAAGACTATTACGAACTAAAAGTGTGATTAAAAAGATACTAAAATAGTTCGAAATGAAGTTAATACATCCCGAAACAGTCTCAAATCAAGTATTATGATTGTTAGCAATTGCTTAGGTTAAGATTATACTTGTCTCATATAAAAAGATCCAGCATAAATAAAACATTAGGCTCGACACCATTTGTACTTGTTTCAATTACAAAAGTCTTGCTTTCTTTTTTCAGAGTGTATAAATTTTGTGCAGGTACAGAGTATATTTCAGTCGGCTGTTTGTTTTTTGTGGTTTCTTCTTCTTCTTGTTCCACTCTCCACTCTTGCCTCGGGCTATTGACATTTCTTATCGTCCAGGGTTTAGAGTTTAGTGGAAAATCTACGCGCAAATCTCATTTATATTTAATTTTTCATTTTAAAACGTTTTGCTGTCATACTTTGTGCACTTGATCCTCGTAAAAAGCGGAGACGTGACGTGACATTACATGCCAAGTGCTGACAATGGGGAACGCATCGGATGCAGACAATAAATTTGATTCAATTGCTGTGCTCTTTGTCAGCGTCTCGTCTCCTTCAGTTGCCGCCGCCGCCGCCGCCGCCGCCATTGCCGCCACCGATTGTGCATGACCAGCATTTGATAAAGGAGCCATAGCTCTAGCAATAGCTATAGCTATAGCTGTCTGAAGTAGTGAATCGAAATAACAATGACTGGGCCAAAGAGCCTTCGCAGCTGACAGACGGAAGTTGTGCTGTACAAAGCTTAAAACGCGTTTCCTGCGGTTGTCCGCACATACAGACATACAGTGTCATCGTCGTTGTCGCCAGTTTTCTGTCAAAGTCAGCGGGGCAACACAATTGCATTTGCAGCCACGCCCATGCCCGGGTTTTAATTGCTCCGCCACCCACACACACACCGTTAGGTATATTTATTTACTGGCAAATGGCGGTTTTAAGCCAGGGTGGTGAACAGTTTATGGCCAAGTTTAAGCCGTTTAGCAATGAGCTTACCACATAGCAAACCAGGAAACATGGCTTAAGCCCGGCTGGCCGATAAAAATTCTCCACCAAAAATAAAACTGTGCATTGGGCAGACCAACCCCCTAGTGTGTTGTTCACTCATCTAAAATGAAATGACAATCTGGCTGTTGTAAAAAAAAACAAAAGCACACAATATTGTTGTCCTGCGACGAATGCATAGCCCACGCATCTGATAAACAATAATGTCAATTTCATAAAAGCAAATACTCCGGAATCGCATTCAGTATTCATTTGAATGTAAAAGCAAACATTTTGTGCACTCAAGCATTTCAATGCACAAAACAAAGAGTCATTTTGGATAAACGTGGTTAGGGAATTTACATACAAATAAATATATATATATATAGTTAAATATAAATGTCGATTTTGTATGCAAGCATGACAAAAAACATTATTCCCCAGTTAAGCAAATCAATAACTTTAATTGAATCAAAATGGCAACAGCAACAGCAGGAGCAACTTTTTTTAACAACAACCATTTTGTGCTAACAAGTCAGAGTTTAAAAGTTTTAACTCAAAATCATTTATCGATATTGATTGACCCAATTGATTTAATTAAAGAACAATAGCGCAAGTGTTTTTATGCGAAAAATAACGATTTTATTTAAACACGAAATAAAAAGTGAAACCTATGTCTGAATAAAAGTCTTTAAGATATTAATAGACTTTGTTGCACTTAAGTGCTTCTTAAGTTGCTAAAGTGAAATGATTGTTGGTTAAATTGGAATATTTTTAATAATTGTTTAAAACTGTGATTAGATAGGACATAATTTTTGTTACCTAGGTAAGCTACAAGTTAGTTATCAATTCGTTCAAGTTAGTTGTCAATACAGCATACATGAATATAAGGAAATCCAACAGAAGTTTGGAAATGAAAGATTATATCTTATATAGAGGTGTCACGAAAATATCTTCCAACGCAAAATCAATTCTCTGTGTCACATAAATATATTTTAATTAGGCTTAAAACTTCAGTGCTTTGGAATATGATATTGATTTTGATAACTGAGGGTTACATTTGGCGGAGGAGTCTGGACAGATCTTTTTCATTTTAAATTGCAAATGGACTTCTAATTGAACAATGTGCTTGAAATGTTTTGATTTTTCCCAACTTATCATTCTGTTTCATTTAAAAATAATCCGAAGGATTCGTACCATAGAAGAATAATTATAGGGACATTTTGGTCGACACATCACATTCGTACCTTAGAAGTCTGCCCAGACCGCCCATTCATTTTGTATGAATATGGATGAATTTTAGTATGATATTCACATTTGATGACGGATATTTCGTGTTTTAATGTTTTTTTTTTCGATCAAACTGCCTATTTAAAACTTCAACATTGATTGTATATATACACCCAGAATAAAATGTCATTCTAAATGTAAGTATGTCCATAATTGAGTTTAGACCATTGTGTTCTTAAAATTCAAAGACATTTTTATTATCTTTTTCCTGAATCACGCAGAAATCAGTGTTCCATTTTTAAACATAAGAGTTAAAATAATAATAATGTGAAAGAAAACATTTGATTTCAACTTAAAAGGACTTTATAATCAAAAAACGAACTTTAAATGAGAATTTTGCTCTGAGATTTGGAAATTCCGAACTTCGTCAGCTTTCAAAATCATTTGTAAATGAATTTTCCCTGTTTAAGTACGTAATTCTTGATTTTTTTCTGTGTGTATGTAAGTATTATTTGACAATGGTAGAATATGTGCGTTGAATCTGATGAAGCTGCGCGGTTTCGCGATATTTGGAATTTCCTCAATAAATATTTGCACAGATCTATGAAGCCCTAAGAATATATAATTTTTGATGTACATTCCATCGGAGCCTGCAAAATATGGAGTGAAACTTTGGTGGTACCCACTACAAGGAAAATGATAAACGGGCCAAGTAGGTGGAGGAAAACAGGAAACAAATCGCTACGTAAATACCGACCGCTCCATTATTGCCGACAATCATTTTACAACATTGAATAGCTGTAAGCGGATCGCCATCATAAGCAGGCAAAAATTTCACCTGGATAGCTCCTATGTGCGTCTACAAAAAGGTCCAAATCCCATAGAAATGCATAAAAAATGTATGCATGCTGGGATGCTGGCCGCCGATTGCCTCCTTATAAATATGAGCTCCGTCTTTTAAGCCTAGGTACTCCCTAACACTGATCATAAAACACCAAAAAACCAAGAAGATGTCGAAGCAAATGAGCCGATCAGCCAACAAAGCGGCACATTTCACCTGAATTAGCTGTAAAATGGCAAACTAACAGAGTTAAGACTATTGAAATTGAACGTGCATCGTCATTCGTGTTATTCTATTTATAGATATAGCACAAATGGTATCCAAAGAAACTTTTTAGTACATCCTCTAATTTGTGAAAATAACCTAGAACACAAGAAAAAGGCGGAGCAGTGCACAGAAAAATCTCAAAATTTGGCTTGTTGACTTTATTTATTTTTAAAAATATTGCATTTTCATCACAAGAATAAAAGTTCATTTCAAAATTCCACATAAATATAATAAATTCCCTTTCCAAGCTAGATTCGCCGATTTCCCCACTTTTCTAAGTAAAACTCACATCAGAACAAAAGCCTAACGATTATTCAACTTTGTCGGGCATCTCAAAAACCATTAGTCAGTTTACCAATAAAATTAAAACATTACAACCACAATGACTAACGAATAATAATGCCACAAATTATTATATATGGTGTGCATTTGCCAAATTAATTAGCATAAATCATATGTTTTATTTTCAGCAGAAGTAGCAAGGCAGTTGGTCCTCGCGTAATTTCAAAATAAATTGTTATTGACGTGGGCCAACAAAATCATATCTAAAGCACTTAAATTCTTATTCTTTTTGTATTCTTTTGACCATTAAACCAACCCACAAAGCTTAAAGGCCATAAAAAAATCAAAATATGTTGCCGTTTTATTTGAACAAACAAAAAAAAAAAACAAAACAAAAAACTGTTCCAAAATTTTCCTGTGTTGGACATTTATGTGCTAGAAGATTTTATGGCTCGACTAAAACAATTCGAGTTCCTTTATCAACACAAAAAATGCTCATTGTATGCGAATGACATGCTTAAAGACAACGCATAATCTAATAATATTTTATGTGAGCAGCATAAAAAAAAAAAATGCAGAGCCAGCAATTGGGAGTACATTGAACTGGCTGTACACACAAAAGAAAGCAAAGGGACAAATCAAATAAGCAGCAGCAGCAGCCATTTATTCAAGATTTGTCCACCATTAGGAACAGACGAGCTTAAAAAAAAAAAAAAAAAAATCACCCCCCACCATCAACCAGGCAATTAACATGCGAATTGCGTATACGCCATGTATGCTATATTATTTTTATTTTGCAATTTTCATTAGCTTTTTTTTTGCCAAATTAGCTGTGAATAATGTGCTCAAGTGTTATATCACAGCTACTGCTATATAGCGATAAGTATAGCCCAGTCAATCAGTTGATGGCACAAAAATAGCTGCCGCAGCAGCATCAGCAGCAGCAAGACAAAAGCTTTCTATAAAAATATTTGTGAAATGAATAAATAAAACGTTAAATGGCCGAAAAAGACAAAAATAAATGCCCAGCAAATTGAGAACGCAAAATAATATAAAATACAAATCCCGCTGGCATCCGTCTGTCCGTTCTATCTTTCTGTCTATCGCATTTGTATACCTGTCTGTTGATGGCACATGCCATCTACTAAGTGTGTAAGTGTGTGTGTGTGTGTGTGAGTGGGTGGGTGGGTGTGTATGTGAGCTATTCCAAAATGCCATCAACTAGCGTACGACAAATGACATGCGCCAAAAACGGTGACGCCACAACTATGACCGACCGACGGAGCAGACAAAAGTCAAAACTCATCGATTAATGTGTACGCTGATCAAAGCCAATCATGATTATTGTTATGCTAATCATGATGATGCTGTTGTTGTTGTTGTTGATGATGATGTTGATAATAATGACGTGTCAAGCGGCAAATGACATAGCTCTTGGGAGTGGGTGGTTGTTGAACTAATGGCCCTCGTTATCCAGCCAGCACAGTGGTTCATACACACACACACACACGCTTTAAATACACAGATTTTCGTCCTGAATATCTTATTTTCTTCGTGAAAGTACAACTCGTAAGTGTAAAAGAAAAAATAATTTTTTGATTTTAATTTTCAACCATTTACAGATTTTTAACATTTTTTTTAGAAAAAAAAACATTTGTTTTTAAATATTTTTGCTTCTAACTTTCAAACTACTAAACCGATTGGAAAATGTTCTTTAACTAGATTATTAGGAATCGAATAAAAATCTGATTAATCCCTTGCTTGACTCCATTTAAAGTTTGTAACTCTAGATATGGCTAAAAATGTAAGGGTACCCACCGAAAAACTAAAAAAAATTCTAACTCAAAAACGTATTCATACAAAAATTTTTGAAACTAATTTTTGAGTTCAGCATTCAAAAATAAATAAATCAAATAATAATGTTTTTTTTATATTTTATTTATTTGTTTATAGTTTAAGAATATTCTGTCTAACTTTAATTTGATCTAAGTAGGAACGACAATAAATTATTTTTTATAACAAACAAGGATGAGTAAGAGGAGAAAATATGATAATCTAAGTTATTGCTGCTTTGTTGCTATTTAAGTTTCTGGCCTAGGTCACTTCTAGCCATTTTAGGACCGATTGGCCTTTTTCCAATAAAAATTTGGACTTTTATCGATAAAAGCTCTATACAACTCTTTCGTGTGTGACCACGTTTGATATCGATTAAAGATTAATCTAAAACTTACCTCGGCAGAAAAATGGAATTAACTCGTAAACATTTTCGTGCAATCATTTTTCACAACTTTCGACGTGGATTATCACGACAAGAGTGCAACGATGAACTTAAATCTTTGTATGGCGATGAAACGCCATCCTATAGCACTGTGAAAAATTGGTTAATGAATCGAAGACGAAGGTCGTGAAGGTCGTGCAAAAACAGTCGTTGTGCCAGAAAACATTGATGCCGTGCGTGAACTGATAATGCAAGATCGTCATGTGACATACCGTGAGATAGAGGCATCCTTGGGCATTTCTTCCACCAGCATACATTCGATATTGCATGAATAACTGGACCTTAAAAAATGTTTGTTTTCGTTGGATCCCGCACAATTTGACAATCGCTCAAAAAAAAGGCTCGTGTGGATTGGTGCAAAGAAATTTTGAAAAAATATAATCGCGGTGTTTCAAAAGACGTTTATAAGATCGTCACAGGTGGTGAATCATGGATCTATGCTTATGAGCCCGAAACAAAACAGCAATCGACCGTGTGGGTTTTCGAAGACGAGCCAAATCCAACGAAAGGCATTCGTGGAAGAAGCACTTCAAAGCAAATGGTCGCCTGTTTCTGCGGTAAAGCTGGTCATGTGGCGACTTGAGCAACGTAGGACGGTCAATTCCACCACAATTTGTTTGCCTGAAGTCTTCGGAGAAATTCGAAAAAACGAACAAAAGAAGACAGATCATTGTGCACCATGACCATTGCGAGCTCTCACACTTCAGCTCCCACCAGCGCCTTTTTGACTGCCCAAAACGTCGAATTGATGGGTCATCCGCCGTACAGCCTTGACTTGGCACCCAATGACTTCTTTTTATTCCCGCACATCAAGGGAAAAATGCGTGGTCAACGATTTTCTAGTGTTATATGGAAATTGTTTATTGAGTTTTTAAATTTTCTAAAAATACTGTTTTGAATAGCCCTTAAGACGAAACTCTATTAAAAAATAAGCAGATTATTTTTAAAAATTAAGGGTACTTAAGAACCGTTTCTCGTAGCCGCAGACATAATTCTATTGAAGTTTATTTAAACCAGGGGTCGGCAAGCTTAATTTTTGGCTTGATTAAAGCCCAACCTTATTATTTAAAATCTTCTTCTTCTCAAATTATCATTTTCCTATCGAATTACTGTTGGCATGCTGGAAATAATTAAATGAAATAGTTTTAATTTGTTTCTGCTGCACATCCTTGTGCTATGGCATTGTTATTGTGGAAACAGGATATGGGGCGGCGAGTAGCTGGCAACCAGCTAAATATAGTCCAAACAAGTTGGGGGGTTGCTGCTGCTGCTGTTGTTGTCAGGCCAAAGTGTTTACGTGTGTGTGCGATAACATTTTTCAGCAATTTAGTTTTCAGCGCATGAAATTTGATTGGGACGTGTTCCACCCACATGCGCACGTGTCTGTTTGTGTGTGTGTGTGTGAGTCAATATGCATGCGTAAATGCAAAATGCAATAAATTATGCCTTCATTTGCATTATAAATGAAAACTCTTCTTGTTCTTGTTGTTGTTGTTGTTGGTTGATTACAATTTGTCACCATTTCCGTTCGTATTGCATACTTTCAGGCAAAATGAATATTGGCATAGCAGCACCAAAATGGGATAAATTATCGCCGCGAGAGTTTTTACAACTACAGGAATTGGCCTCATGTAAGTTAATTTTGCTTTTTTTTATTATTGCATAATATTGTACAATAATACACTGATTTCAATCATCAACCCACACACAATACCAATTTGTGAGTCTTAATTGCACGGCAATACGTGCCGCCACTTCTTTTCGTTGCATTGCAACTTAATTGCCCGACTAATTGCAACTGCTTTAAAATATATTTACTACCTGGACATAACTGAGAACTTAAGTGCCCTGCTCAGTGCGGTTATTTAACATGCCATCGATCTTAATTACTTACTTTTCCCACATTTTTGCATTGAATTTCGGAAATTTCTGTGGCATTTTCAATTTGACTTTAAGTTGTGTCATCGTCATACGCCATACGCTCACTTTGTGCTGCAGCAAAGCTGCTTGACATGCTTAAGTAAAGTAGTTTACCTTTTGAGTATGCACTTCGTCAAGGATACGGGATTAAAGCAGGGCACTGACAAATGGGAATATTATGAAAGAAATAAGACATGTGAAAAACTATTTGAAATAATAGAAAAGCAGATTAGGTCCACTTGTTCCCTAAACTGAGTGGAATAGAAAACATAATGGGTAAAAGGGAGTCTTACATGCATTTGTTAAGATTAAGAACTTACTCATGAAAGCAAGCATCTCTCGGATACACCTGAACTGTTGAAATTAGGGTGTCTGAAAATATTTCTCAGCCAAGCTTATTGCAAAATTCGAATCTACGGACCCAGAAAAAATTGGTCTATTATCAAAATTGAACACATGATTTTGGAAGTCACACAAATCCTTAAAATATACGTAAAACAAGTAAGAGCGCAGCAGTCGAGTGCACCGATTACAATATACCCTGTACCCTTACAAATACTACAATAGTTTAAGCCTTACCAAATCCCATCCCAAACAATGGACAATAGTCCCAAAGTCGATTTTAGTGGCATAAAATCTAATTATTAAGATATCTGCACGAAATTTGTTTTATACGCATATTTTGGGCCCCGAACTTACGACTTACAAAGATTCGTTTAATTTATACCATTATTTTATATAGCTGCTTTTTTAAACTATTGATCTAAAATTCAGTTTGTAAATGTATTTTAAGCTCCCAAGGTGTCCTACCAAATTTGGTTCAATTTGGACTATTATTTCACATATAACCGAAATGGCCGACTAGGATTAATTTTTTTTTTCTTATACGGAAATTTGTAGTTTTTTTGTTTTATTTGCTCATCTTTCTATATGGACGGACTTTCTCTACATTTTTAACTAAACAGCTGATATTTACGTACATTTGTTTACCACACTTAATTCAATTCTTTATGCTCAAACTCAAAGTGGTCTGATAAAAATTGTGATTTCACAAAAATCGGGAAAAATCGTAGAGCCTATATGAACAATTTTGCATAACCACTAAACAGAATTAGAGTGAGGTTCAGTTCACCTGAAACAGCACACAATAAAATCGCATTAAACGAAGGACGTAGCACGTATATATAACAATCTCAACATACCTTGATCATTATTTTCCATAGTTTACTTCAATTGTTTAAATCAATTTTCGTTTATTTTTTAGTCAATAAACTTAGATCAAATTGCCTGATTTTCAGGGCTGCGCAAAACTGTAAGTGCTGAAGGTATACACCACAGCTGCTCCGCTCGTCGCGAGATATTACGCCGTTCTCCACCAGAATGTGATTGGAATGTACAGTTTAGACGTCTGTCATAATAAATCGCCGATATTTGGTTGCCTCTTTAAGGAATCCAATAAGTGTATGCCAATTTTGTCCATTTAAAAGTTCGTGCAACTTTTGTGTTGTAAAAATCCATTGACCAAAGTGCAGCGCCCGTAACTCTCCTAGAATCAAACATGGTGTAACAAAATGTTCTATATCTTCTCTTATACAGGGTGCGATATGGCATATGGTTCAAATTCGTCGTTCTCTAATGCAACCTATTAGAGACATTTATAGGCGCTTCGCGCTCAACTTGGCTCCTCTCACAGCTGTCCAGATTCCGGAATGAATTTAACTGTCATACCTCCCAGAAACTGATATCATTTGCAAATATGCTTGAGATATATTCTCTCGCCAAAATGTCCCAGTTTTGGAAGAACTGTGACTTGCTCTCCAAGAGATGCTATATAATCAGTCTCGACTGTGTCATTTGCAAAGCTTTATTGACGTAATTGAAAAGCAGTTGTGGGGTATATTGAAAAAGAATTGCTAGTCTCGTCTACAGTTTTCTTTTCCAGCTTTTAGATTGGCGTGTTTATCAAAAGGTCTTTAGACAATTCCGATCGATAATGGAATTATTGTGCCGATCATTACCCTGCTACTTGATGCACACTAGGTAGTTATGTGATAAAAAGAGCCAAGTAAATTTGGTAATTTCGCGATTTTATACACAGTTAAAGGAGCTGGAGGATTCGACAAACTATAAAGCATAGGAGAAATTAACTGCTTTGTTAGCTTTTGTATATCCGCATAATCATTTTGAACTCGCTGTTCCTTCATGTGTAAACCTTTTCAATAAGTTCGTATTCTTTTCTATTTTCTTGTGCTTTTAAATTGAGTGCATTTTATTTTTGGTATTCTTGTCGAAGCGAAGCATCGAAATAACCGCTTTCCTAGAAAAATAATGGAGTGGGCTTTCTGAACCAAAAGAGACAAGAGCTCTATTGCCAAAGTGTTAATTCCTCAGTTTTAAAGCCTATTTTAAGCGAATAAATTTCAGTAAATTTCACAGATTGTTCTTATGAGTCATAATACAAATTCCGACATCCAATTGTTTAATTGTTTAATTTAAAATTATTTTAAAATGGTCTTTAGAAACTGCAAGTAGCTTATCTGCATTACAAGGTTAACACCTTGAAAGAACAAACGAAATTTCTGTTACTATTTTAGGCCCAAGTACAAAAGAATTTTCACTGTTTGCTTTTTAAGACCAAGCAAACCTATTCTGTAACTTCCCAAGTGAATACTGTGTCACTCCATTGTTCCAAGTAGAAAAATAAGCTTCCGGCAAGGTTACTTAAAGTTTTGATTTAAACAGAATTACGGATTGGTTGCTACGTTCACCAAAACCAGCAACACTGATTAGCAGTCTGACTGTCTGTCTGTCTGACTGTCACTCTCTCTGCCTTTATATGGGTTTTGGGTGTGGTTGCAGGTGCGTATACTAACTTGCTCGTGTGGCCCATCAAAAGTGTCAGCAACAGCTGCATTGCCATTGAAGCATTCAAGTGCCAACACTCTGGAGAATTGTGGTTGCAGCAGGCACTCGACAACACTTCTCATTAAGTTAATAAAACTTGCAACAATGGGGGCGGGGCGGGTGAGCATGCTATTTTTTTGGGGGCACCTGGTTTTCCATTAGTTAATGATTCTTTGTCTACACATTTAAACTAAACACACACCTTCTCATTGCAGATTCCACACGCAAGTTGCAGGATGTGCTGCAGGAGTTTTGCACTCCCACAACCGCAGCCACAGCCAAATGCATACCGGATGGGGTAAGTTGTTGTGACCCTACTCAAAAGTCAACTAAAGCCTGAGCTCACATTTCTTTGGGTCATTGTGAGACGATGAAAGGCAACCTGACAGGGGGATGTGAAAGTAAATCTTCTTATTCAGTATCATAAATCAGAGAGTACTTCGCTTTATTCAACTTTCCGCCTGACTGCCACATTGAACTTGAAGCTGAAAAGATGATACTGGGAATGGCTTTTACCTGAACAGTGAATTAATTTGAAAAATGGCCGCCACTTCATCAATTGGTTGGCCAGAGAGCCACCCATAACCTAACCCAATCTCAGATAACCTTTTGCACCACTCAACAAAAAAATGCCAAAACACAGACAAATCGAAATTAATAACAAGAACTGAGGAGGGGAGCCAGCAACATATGCTCACAAGTACATAGATAAGCTGTTACATACACACACACACACACACAAAACAAATTGGACTCACACACACACAAGCACAGACGTACAAGGTCACTCAGGAAATGGCAATACAAAATGTTGATTTCCGTTTAAGCTTAGCAAATGGACTTAAGCTTTTGGTATTATGGGGTAAACATGCCACATCTGAAGCTTAAAGTTTAGTAAGTCGGACTGCATGAAGTTTTAAGAAAACAACATGTACCTTTACATTTTCCCCATTTTTTTCTTTTGATGCTAAATTAGTTGGCAAAGCTGGTGAAAGTGGTGACCCAGGGGAAAGAATATATTTCGAAATTTTCAAAGGCGCCTTGACTAAGCTTGAGTCCTAGATCGTTTAATCCCCACCAACCTCTCGTTTAATTAACATAATAAATTTTGAAGTTTTGTATCTTTTGAATTAATGAATTTTGTCAAATTTTTTGGTATTTAAAATATTATTTTTGTAAATCCAGGTGCTTATTAAGAAAATATAGGTTGCCTACTTTGAAATATCTTTGTGTGTGTCTTTTAACCGCGGCCTTAGAATAGGCTACACATATTTTCTCAGTAAGTACCTGGATTTACAAAAAAGTAACCTTAGAAAATGACCCTAAGCGCCGTTTTCTCATCTTCATTTAATTTCGAAAATTTTTACAAATTATATTAAAATGCCATAACATCAAAATCGACATTAAACGAGAGCGTAAGTTGAAGTCGGCCCTGCTCGACTTCGATATACCCGTTACTCAGGGTAAGGTTTATTTCAGAATATTTTAATAGATCACAACATGCCCAAATTGTGTTTTTTCTCCAAATTGCGGGGGTGGCAACTCTACTATAACTCTTCTGATCGGGAAATTATGTATGGCGGATGGATAAGTAATGATGATTAAAATACATGTCTAAAAAGTTTGATTAATCAATTTTCGAAATTGTGGAAGATATGAGGTTTTTTCCAAATTGCGTGGGTGGCAACTCTTCTATCGTTGATCTGATCGGAAAATGATGTATGGCGGATCGATAGGTAATGATGATTGAAACATATGTCTAGAAGGTTCGAACAATCTATTTTAAAAATTGTAGGAGATATGAGGATTTCTTAAAATTGCGGGGGCGGGAACTTTTCTATCGTTCATCTAATCAAGAAATGATGTATGGCGGATCGGTAGGTAATGATGATTAAAATATATGTCAAGAAGGTTTTGTCAATCCATTTTCAAAATTGGGGGAGATATGAGGTATTTTACAAATTGCGGGGGCGGTAACTTTTCTATCGTTGATCTGATCGAAAAATGATGTATGGCGGATCGATAGGTAATGATGATTAAATTATATGTCTAGAAGGTTCGAACAATCTATTTTCAAAATTGTGGGAGATATGAGGTATTTTTAAATTGCGGGGGCGTGAACTTTTCTATCGTTCATCTGATCAGGAAACGATGTACGGCGGATCGATAGGTAGTTATGATTAAAATATATGTCTAGAGGGCTCGAATAATCTATCCTCAAAATTCTGGGAGATATGAGGTATTTCCAAATTGCGTGGGAGGCAACATTACTACCGTACATCTGATCGGGAATTGATGTATGGCTGATCGATAGGTAATAATTATTAAAATATATGTCTAGAAGGTTCAAACAATCTATTTTCAAAATTGTGGAAGATATAAGGTATTTTACAAATTGCGGGGGCGGCAACTCTACTATCGTTGATCTGATCGAAAAATGATGTATACAATATACACTGTATACAATATACACTGTATACAAGTCTACACTGAAAATTTGGTAGCTCTAGCTCTTATAGTCTCTGAGATCTAGGTGTTCATACGGACGGACGGACAGACGGACAGACGGACAGACGGACGGACGGACAGACGGACAGATCTATATCGACTCGGCTATTGATGCTGATCAAGAATATATATACTTTATGGGGTCGGAAATGCTTCCTTCTGCCTGTTACATACATTTGCACGAACTTAGTATACCCTTTTTACTCTACGAGTAACGTGTATAAAAAACACTTAGTTCCGTTTTCTCATCTCTATGGTTTTCAAATCTAGCTGCTTTTTAAGACAAGATGTATTGCCTACTTTTAGACAGCTTAAAAAATATCCATACAACGACCCGCGTATAATATTTAACGCGTCCTAAAAGTATGCAATTTAAATTTTCTCAAAAAGCACTTAGATTTGAAAACCATGAAGATAAGAAAACGGCCCTAAGTGATTTTTTTATGTCTATTTTGATTATAATTTGTAAAAATTTTCGAAGTTTTTGTTATGTGAATCGACTCGGCTATTGATGCTGATCAAGAATATATATAGTTTATGGGGCCAAAGATGTTTCCTTCTGCCTGTACTCCACGAGTACCGGGTATAAAAAGCACTTCTTAGTAGAATAGTTTTTTTTCAGAATTCAAATTATCATTATATCAACGTATCCCTAGGGTGTTTCCCATACATATAAAGATTTGGTCTTCATGTTAAGTTAATCTTCTAAACCTTAACGTTTCTGTATGTCATTTTTATGACATTTTATAGAAGCTTGTCTCAATTGGTACCTTATACTTCTAATAATTTGTTATGAAAACTTACTTCCACTTGCTTGCCTTGACCCGCGGAATCCGAGATTCTGGTAGATTTCTACAAATGGCAATAAAAAATGTCAAAATTTCTCAAATGTTTCCTTTGAAAAAAAGGCTTCTCAATAATTACGTATATTTCTCAATTGAGCACTTCTGTTTTTCAGTTCATTGTCAAATCTACTTCAGCCAGACGCTCATTTAACTTTAATACAATAGACAAATACGCGTATATTGAAGCGCAGAAATGCGAGGCTAAAATGGTTGCCATGAGTTCGTCATAGCCTTCTCTTCCTTCCTTCCTTTTTTTTTTTGTTAGCGTAACGAAATGGAAAAAGTATAATTAAGTTGTTTTTTTTTTGCGTTCCCGTTTCTACATTAAATTTAACGTCACTAGTCGCGTGGAGGGGTTTTCCCGTACTCGCACATACATACATATATATACTTTTTTTTTTTTACTTTGATATTGAACACGCTTGGCAGTATTTGTACCATGTATTTTCACCATTCACGAAGGATTTGCTGTAAATATTTTAGCAAAGGAAATGAATTGAAATGTTGCCTGGCGACATGTTTGTAGCTTACAATACGGCCAACATCTTTATGGAAAGCTGCTTACATGTCTGTCAGCGGTGGCTTATACCTCAACGCTTCAATTAAGTTAATTAAAAGGAACTGCTTAAGTGACTCGTCATGCCTGACTTGGCTGTTGTCTCTGATGAAGCGCTGTAAATTTATTTAGCCAGAGAGCGAGAGAGAGAGAGAGACATTCCCGGGCTGCTGTTAGTGCGTCTCCGGTTGCTTATGTTTTCGTAATGCTAAGCATAATGGAAGAAGCTGAACCAGATACTTGAGCAAAGTCAACTCTAAATTATTACCAAAGCTTTAGAAACCTGGCCACCCCCTGCGCTTTGGCAATTGAGCTGTTTGTGAAGAGCACTTTGAGTTATAAATTAAAATAGTAAAACTAGTTTTCTGCTCTTTTCAATGTAATCAACTGTTCTCAAGTAACGAACAAAGGGTTTGCACAAATAAATATTAGTAATGAAACATATTAATAAGTATTGATCGAAGGAAAGATAAAAACACTCGATTGACAAATTTTCTCTTCACTCAATGTCGTTACTCAGAAAAAAGTTCAATTAAAAATCTTTTATTAAATCACAAAATTTTCGTGTTAACATAAAATGAAAGGATTAACATTAAATTTGTTAACTGAGCCCTTAATGGCTCATCAAATATATGAAAAATGCTAAAATTTACATATCTCCGCTATTTATTAAGCGATCTTTCTGTAAATTTATTAGATTTTAGATATTGAGCATATACATATAAATAAATACCATTAAAGATTTTAAATCCTTGCACGTAGAAAACAGCGGTTTCCGCTGGGTAAACCTTTAGAACACCCCATATGGAGCACCCAACCCCCTAGGGAGGCTCTGAAAGGAGTTCCAAAGGTGCATATCCGTCGGAAAAAAGGCTTCAATATATCTATATATAAAAAGATTGCCCAAGATATTCTTTTAATGAGGCAGCTAAATGATATTGTCATCCGATCCGGCCGATTCCGACAAATGTGCAGTTTATGTGTATTTTACCTTTGCACATGGCTTTTAGAGTGTTTTTAAAATAATTCTGGAGAGAAACTCATAAGAGCTTTTTCAATTTGTTTTTTTTAATTTGGGTTATTTATTAATTAAACTCAATAATAAAAATTTTCGAATTCGAGGGTTGTTCTACAAGTTATCGGCTTGCCCATTAAGGTTGCCAAAAAATAAGTGTTGAGGTGGTAGCCATGATTACGGAACTGCAGATTATCGGAAATAAAACCGGTAAATGAGGCAGCACATAAAATGCTCACATTAGCAAGAACATTGCTTCACTAAAAAGGGAATGTCGTAGCTATAAAATTAATACAAAACGAAAAAATCGAAAAAAAAATTTGTTTTCAAAGGTAGAAGACCCCTTTAAAGACTGTTTGCAAAGTTTGTTCAAGAAAAAAAATCCGAACGGCAAAGATTGAGACATTTTTTCGTGGCTACTTCTTCTCAGTTGGCGCCAATAGCTTCTGAAGGTGACTGAATGTGTAAAATATTAAAATAAAAGACTTTTTTAGTAGATGTTCTAAGGCGGGGTGGTACACAAACCGTCCCACATTACCCATTTTACTACTCCCAATTTTATTATTAATTATAAATAATATTAATTGAATAAATTTTGATGGATTACTCCCTTTTATATTGAAAATGTCATTGCTCCGTAAAACAGTCTTAATGGGTGTTGCTAGGTAGTCCCAGTCCACTCCTACTAGGAGCGTTCCGGAAATGATCCTAAGATGTGTATTTGTTAGTAATTGGTTAGCTGAGAATGATGTATCATAGCGGACCTTTTTACGATGGAAGACAATAGCGGCACGTCTACAAGCTTTCAAGTCTACTCCAACTACCTAAAAACTAAATATGTAAGCAAGTACAACACGTCGTATTAGTGATAAATATTGAATCTATCTCGCTGACCACGAAATCCCATCCCATCTGCTTTACATCTTATTAACTATAAATATAACAAAAATAATAATTTAATGTTCAGGTATTCACAAAAATTTGCTGATTATTATTCTAAGAGATCCTAGTAGTGTTGGGTGAAGGTTGTTCCTTTCACGAAACTTATTCACTTGATCCTTTTTTTAACTGTGTCAACTCACTCACTCCTGTTCAGTTGCTACATTGATTCGATTTTCTGTTGTTCAGCTATTGTTGCTCACTTGTTAAGTTTAGTGAACAACTCCTTTTTGTTCACTCACTCCGGAAGAACCCAACTCTAGATCCTAGTCTGTTTGAAAATGAGGCATTCCTATATGGTAAATTTTTTGTTCCCTGATATACGTTCAAGGCAGTAACTGGCCTTTGTCTTGCTTTTCTTCGTTTAACTGAAGTGTTTTTTCTTGCTCAGTTAATTTTTGATAATCCCTATTTTCACTATCGTGTGCGTATGTTTTTCAGTCAATTTGTCCTGAATCATCTACCATGATTTCACAAAGCATTAATATTTGAAGCCTCAAAATGTGCGCTATACATAATGAATGCAAAGCGAGCAGCGTGAGCTGCTAAATGGCGTGTGTGCATGTGTGACAATGTGATTAGAGAGACTCTGTGTAATGAATATCACACATACGCACTAAGCGACCCTCCATCATCTTCTTTCCCCTCCACCCAAAAAAACAAAATATGCTTGAATATTTATTCATTAAGCCGCGTGCTCAGGCATAGCGACACATAATGCGACCATGTACAGTGGTTACCAGAGTAAATGAAGGTATTGTGAAATGCATGCTTAAAATTTGAGCAGGATCGTGCAACTATTACTACGTTTATGCACAAATTGAAAATCATGCTTTTTGCCCTTGAAAGTACACTATGTTTATGAATAATTAAAGAAAATATTTACTTTTTAGTAGCCTTAAAACTAATCATTGAATGCACAATGTGGATTAAGTATGATGCTGCCTTAACAGACCATAAATTATCATGGACAAAGAAATAATTCTTAAAGAAAAAATGTGTGCATACTTCGTGGGGCAAAAACCATGATTTTCTAATAATATCACGTTGACGCCTTTTGGTCGATCGTTAAGCATAATATTATGCCTGAAAATTGTATTAATGACCACTGTGCCCTGGAGACAATGGGCAGAGAGAGAGGCAACTGTTCGCACGCGTATCTCGTTGCTGTGTAAATAAATTTTGCTAACGCCATTCGCGCCATTATTATAGTGCGTGTGTGTGTGTGTGTGCAAGCTCCATTTAGGCGCTCCGTTTGCTTTAAGCAGTTTTGGTTTTGGTTTCTGTTTTGCTTCTAGCCCTGAGTATAAATTTCCATTTGCTTGTATTCAGTTTCATTACATTGCCCAACTGCCCACTAAAGTGCCAGCAAGCAACCAACCAATTCTCCTCCTCCAATCCACCTTCAACATAATGTTTTATGCTTGAAATTTAAGAAGAAGAAGAACTTGCTAATGAGGTTGAAAAATTCGTTATTTATGCTCAACATATTTTCGGCCTTAAAAACGAAAGTTAAGCTCCGGAATCACAGAACTTTACTTGTCTCCGTATAATAATTGGCATTTGCCGCAAGTTTTCTGCTTTCCAATTAACGCCGCCGGTTTCCGCTCATGTGATTAACGGTTAATGGTTAATGGCAACTGTAAAATCGTTTTAAAGCTTCCTTTTATCTGCCGTTTGTCTATCAATGTCACCGAGCGCCTGTCTCCGTCTATCAATGTCAGCGGGAGCCGACTTTGTTGATTCAAGCAACCGTCACGCAGCGGAACTGTCAATGTATTGACATAACACGTGGTGTTATGTTGGTGTTGACATGTAATTTGCCGCTGGCAACAAAAAAAAAAAATAAAAAACTTTTCCTGATCCTTGAGGGACATTTACAAGCACGTAACATAAAGATTTAAGATGTCGATGTCCATGGACAAATGTAAATATAATTATAAATTCCGAGAACATGACCGAACCGAAAGAAGTATGTGATTGAAATAAGAAATGTGGAATTTCTTAATTGAAGTTTGAGTGTCATCAAATGAAACATGTATATTAATCATACGCTCCGTTGCCTGTAATAAAGGTTCTGCTGCTGCTGCTGTCAGCGGCAATAAAAATATGAGAAATGTGCAGCTTTAATTTAAGCCAACTGACAACGACAACGTCAACATATTATGTTGCATAAGCTGCAGCAGCAGCACCAAACAGCGGCAGCCGGAGCCGGAGCAGTGCCATCAAGCGACTGGCTCGTAAACATAAATATTTCTCGGTCTTGAGTGGCAAAAAACTGTGCACCCTTTTCAGTTGCAGTCACCGCACTGTGGGACACAGTCATTCGGAGATTTTTAAAAAGCGTTTTTTGGGGGTGTGTATATATGTGACACAGTTTGCGTATAAGTTTTTAGAATATGAACTATATCATCCTACTTCAGAGTCACATGTGGCTATCATTGACCAATAGTTCTCCTTCTATTAAATTAATGGATTATTAAATACATTTAGTGTATTTTCTTAAAATCTTTCTTAAAATGCAATGCAAATCGTTATTCATTTCCTAATTACTTTAACATGTTCTCCATCAGATCCTCAAGAGTGTTAATTACCCAAACAATATTTATTTAACGAAGATTTTCGATTGTAGTTGGTTGTTGTAATTGTTGTGGCAGTGCTTGTCAAACTGTAAAATTCAACTTTCTAATTTTTGTACAATGTTGCTCACTTAAATTGTCCTAAAATTACAAAACTCGCCATAACTTGGTCATTTGAAGGACTTAAAGGCAGAGTTGGCATTATTCGAATAACGAATCATCTAGATAATTATTTACAATAAATAAATATTTTTATTTATTAAATTAACAAATTTTTTATCCGTGATAAAAATTATTCGAAGATAATTTTTGAACAAATAAATATTCATTTATTTTTTTTCCAATAAAAACAATTTTTTTGAAAATTATTCGTTATCCGTATACGAATAAAAAAATGCCAACTCTGCTTAATTAATCTGAATTATCATTCCTTGGGATCACTTATCCCTGAAGTCGAGTTATGCAAACTTTTCCCTAAAACGAAAACAGACCATAGCTTCCATATCCTTGCTAGGACTAGGACCGAATTGATGTAAAAGTTTGTCAACTTCGGAGGACTATCATCTGGCTAAAGGAATAGTCTTGCACTACTTTCATCTGCCCCATGTGAATTAACAGGCGAACAGAAATCAGCAGCTGGTGAAGTTTCGATTTTCACAGCGCAAATAGTTTAGACAACAACCACAGCCGGGAACTTAACCTTTGAACCAGTTTATTAAGTAAACACACTTTATTTGTAAATATTAAAACAGATTTCCTTTTCATTCGTACTAATTTCAATGAAAATTTTATTATTTAAAAATAGTTTTTGTTTGCATTGTGTTTTCTGGTAATTTACAACAACAAACCAGCAACAGAGCAGGGGGTATTGGAAAGCAAAACTTAACTGCGTGAGCCTTTTTATAAACCATTTTAAATCATAAGGAATCAAAATTCGATCAACAACTTGAATAGATCATTTTATGTAAATGTTTTTAAGTGGCTTTTTCGGGTAATCGACTCAAAATAAGGTGGATGTGCTAGACCGATTTTTTCAAAATCCCCAACGAATCAAAATAAATTTAGGTACACCACAGTTTAAGGGGTTATATGCAGTTGCAAGACCCAAAAAATAAGGTTTGTTTTTTAAACGAAAAATTTAAATTTTCGTCTAAAATGTTTACGAACATTTTTTTGAAAAATAGAAATAACCAACGGAAATCTTAATCTTTGATCAATCACCGAAGAATATATCTAAGAAGATTATGTGAAAATTTCAGATCGATCAGTTCAGCCGTTTTTGAGATCTAGTGATCATCGACTTTAAGAACAAAGTTTTGAGAAAATCGAGTATAAAGTTTAAGAACAAGTTTAGTTAAACATTTGTTCTTCAACTTACATTGTGTCGTCTATTCCAGGGACATCAGAGGATACCCTCTGCAGCATCAGTAGCTTCTAATAAGTGAAGTTGATGAATGAATGATTTTCCGAGTTATTTCCATATTAACTGATTAATGGGGTCTTCTACCTTTGACCAGGGTTTTTTGTGTCACTTTCAAAAAATTCTTGAGAGAAAACCATACGATTTTTTTTCAATTTTGTTTTTGGTTTTGTGTTATTAAATCATTATATAAGAAAATAAAAATAAAATGTTTGGAATTCGAGGGCTGCTCAAAAAGTTATCGGCCTGCCAATCAGGGCCTCCAAAAAAAGGCATAGAGGTGGTGACCATGATACCGGGACTCCAGGTTATTGGAAATGAAAACGGTAAATGAGTTTATGATCAGAAATGATGTTATTTTGGCCCGTACCTCAATCATATTTTTCAATATTTTTTTGAAAAATTTGCGGCAATTTAAAAAAATGATTTAATTTTTCATGTTTTTTTTTGTAGTTCAGTGTACAAAAATATTTAAAAATGTTTTTCCTCTTGATTGAGGGACGGGCAAGAGTTAGATCCATTCTTTGTCGATTGCAAAACGGGTGATCAAAATCGGTTAATTAGAACTGGCGCAATCATGTGTACCAGGTCGAAAAACTTGGTTTCGAGAAAAACCCGCTCAAAGTTTTGAGCATCGTAAAATATACCATTTCGAATTTTTAATAATGGTTTGAAGGGGATGAAAGGGGAATGAAAAAAATGGAAAACAATTTTTAAATGAACAATTCCCCCTTAATTGATTAAAACATGCATTTGTTATTTTGTGTAAAATAATGTGTCCGTAGCACTAAAGCGTCCTTACAAGTATGGGTATATCTCTGAAATTATTAACCGGATCTGTTTAAAATTTACAGAGAATATACTTAAATATATGTACATTCCGAAAATGGGAAAACAAATGTTTATTTTTTTGTGGATTCTAACTGCGTGTAACCCCTAAACCCGCTGTTCCACAGTGCCAACTTGATGAATTACTTATTTTTAAAAAAGAATTCCTTTGCTTTGCAGGACATTGATTTCGATGGCTTTCGACGCTTTCTGGATGCCTTTCTGGACTGCGAGACGCCGCTGGATTTGGCCAAACATTTGTTTGTGTCTTTCCTTAAGCCAAATGTCAGCCAGGCGCAGCTGCATGGCAAGGCGCTCAATCAAATGGCCGCCATTAGCAGCACGGCCGCCTGTGCCCCGGTCACGTCGCATACAAAGGGTAAGCCACATATCCTTTCGGCTCCATCATGGCCTGTGTTGGGCATGTGAATAATTGTGGGACATTTCTTGGGGGGGGCGTAATTAGGCTCCATACCGAACATCAATAGCATAGCCGAGCTGATGCCGCAATGCAGTGGCACGGGCGTCAGTGAGGCTCAGGCCCAGGCACGCAGCAGCTTTGTGGACAAAATCCATGGGATAACAGATAAATTACAGCACTCACTGGGCGGACATCTCGGCACACATGATCCCAGCAAGACGGGTGAGTGCTTGATAAGTGAAATTTGTGTCTTCATTGCTGCTTAACATTCCTGTGCGCGCAAAACAGGCAGTGTCCATCCGATGTTAACGGTAACGCCCAGTCCGCTGGCCAGCGGTCCCAGCATGTTTCAGGCCAATAATGCGGCACGCCGTTCAGTGGATTCCAGCCCCTCACATTCCCAGACCAATCACTCGCAAATGTCACGCAATTCCTCGAAGAAGAGCAACAACTCGGTTAATTGCAAAATTGATAGTGAGTATTAATTATGAAAATTACAAATGGCGGGGGTGGGGGTGGGTAGTGAGTGCTACAATTAGACGCTCCTCCTTGCGATCCTTGTAAGTGCAACTGTCGCTGGTAAACAGATTACTATTACTCACTCTGGCGACACTTAGACAGCTCTCGACAGCTTGAAAGCCAATTCAAATGCAAAATTGCACAGCACGGCACGGAGAAATGCAGCGGCGAAATGTCACTAAAATAGACGACACTGACAATTACCCCCTGTCGTTACGCTAGAATCACCCCACAGCTTGGTGGGCTGTTTGTTCGCTTTATTTACTTACTTACTTACTTACTAATTAGCAGGAAACAAAAATCAGCATTTGCTTAAGCCAGGGCACTAATTCATGAGTTCATAAATTATGCAACAACAAGAACAACAGACCAGGGACCAAAGTTGAGAAATTCAACAAAAGTTTGAAACGGAAGTTAGGAGGCACTTGGAAAAAAAAGAAGAAGAAGTGCTTACCCAAGGGAAATTTAGAAAAATATGCAATCGATTGCTATCAGCCGGAGTATGCAGTGTAGGAAATATGTTTAAAGGCAATTAGAGGAAATACAGACTTAATAATAGCTACCTAAGCTTGTAAAGGCCTCTTTCCAGATGTCACAAAAATTTATTTCGGCTCAATACTTCATATGAATAGAACACTTTAAAAAAGCTGTCTTATTTATATGAAGCATAAAGCCGAAATAAAATTGTATGCCTTCTGGAATATGGCCTTA
Source organism: Lordiphosa mommai (assembly GCA_018904225.1). Classification (NCBI taxonomy): domain Eukaryota; kingdom Metazoa; phylum Arthropoda; class Insecta; order Diptera; family Drosophilidae; genus Lordiphosa; species Lordiphosa mommai. The sequence continues at coordinate 570,530 of JAEIFT010000074.1, forward strand.
AGACGGTAAAATTTGTGATTTCTAAAAATACAGGCATATTCTCAATTTCACTGCCTGTTCTTTTTTTCGAATACGGTTGATCTGATTTCCAAGAAACAATTATTGAATTCGGTTGACACTATTGTCAGTCCAAACATTCAAATGAAGATAAATTGAAATTTAAAGATTAAATCAACAATTCCGATCGAAATCGAAAACGGAAACAGTTTTTCTGATTTCCAAGTAAAAACCTCCTATAAAAAATAAGATGCTTTTCTTTTAATGGTTATTTCTAAGAAAAGTTTTTGAGGTGTTTTGTTTTGTTTGAGATGTTGTTTTTTTTTAATATTTTTTTAACTAAAACTATTGGGACAGCCCTGGTTATATGCAGTAATATAATTTGTGCAGAATATAATTTCTTGTCTGAAACTAGGTATTGAATTTTCTTTCGAAATTGCTTGAAGGAATTTTTTAGAAATTCCTTAAGTGGATTCCAAAAACACTGTGTGACCAGATTAAACGTAAATAACGTCAATAAATTAATTTTGTGGTATTTTTCAGTTAAGTTGGGGGGCTGGTCACACTACTCGAACAACTGTGTTTTGTTTTGGCAACTTCTCTCTAAAGGCCTCTTTCCAGATGACATAAAAAATTATTTCGGCACAATACTTCATATGAATAGAATACTTCTGAAAAGCTCTGAAAGCTGAATGCTTTTAAAAAGCTTTCTTATTTATATTAAGCATTGTGCCAAAATAAATGTTTATGCCATCTGGAATGAGGCATAAAGGGCCGTTTTCTCATGTTTCTGCAAAACAAGGTGGATTTACGGAATTTGCTTTTCTCAAGCTCAGGAAAAACACCTAAATGGATTTTGTAGCAATCAACTTCATTTTCATGGATTTGAAAACCATGTACATTGTTTAGCATGGTAGGTATTTTATGTCTGCGCACATACGGTCACACCGAACAATGTACAAAACCAGCTACTGCCAAAAATTTTATAATTTAAATTACTGAATTTGCATTAAGAAATCGAAAAATGTAAAATATGGGACAGACTTTTCATAAACAGTCACCTGCAGACATATCTGGAAAGACAGAAGGGCAAATAGCAAGTTCACTGTAAAGATAGTTGGCAGGAGGAGTTGAAAACAGCAGCCGACAGCCATGGACCAAATGGATCGGGTAGCGGTGAATTAAGGTGAATGAGATTGCTACTAAGTCAAACTCCGCGGCTGTTTAAGATTTAATAGGCATGTGTATGCAGTGGAAGTTGCTGCTGCTCGCCAGGCAACTTGAGGGGCAGGTCATTGTTCAAATCATTGTAAAACTCCTTGACATTTGGATTTGCGCGCTCTCTTCTTTGTCAGTTCTGACTTTGACTTTCGTTTTATTGGTAAAATCTGCCATTTGCGCCAAATACCTGTCTTTTCACTGAATTTTTCATCCAATTTGAGCCAGGTCCACTCATTCTTTTTCCAGATTACGTTGTTCTCCAACACATCCTTATTCTCCTCAATTAGATCCACAATAATCTGCTTCTCTTCCACGGTAAAATGCATGCTTTCTTTTTTATTTTTCTCATACGACATTTTTAAATTAAATTGGCGTTTAATAATCAAATAAAAAAACAACCCTGCTGGTGTGCCCGTACCACAATACTTAAATCACATATCAATGTACATGAGAAAACCAATTGCGCGAAATCCACCTGGATTTGAAAAATCAGAAACATGAGAAAACGGGCCTAAGTGTTGCTGGCCAACAATAACTCATCTTCATCAATCAAATGAACTTACAATTGCAGTTAATTTTGGTTTGGCTCTTCATTCAAAGTTGACAACTGACACAAGGAACTAATAGCACAATATTTCTTAAAAAAATATCAGCTGTTCAATGCAATCCACAAAATCTATTGGCCTTCCTGAGTACCCAACAGAGGAATGAGGCAAGGACTAATTCCTCAAGCAATTTTTTTTATATGCAATTTGTCCCTGGCTTAAAGCAAGTCTAAGATTTTTCTCCCTGTGCAGTCAGTAGTAATAAAGTACAGAAACAACGGTCATGTCTTAGAGATCGTGTCATAAATCAACGCCCAATTAGAACATTTTTGCATTTCACGAATAGCACTCGTAAAATATGAAACTTTCTTTTTCTCACTCCCTCTCTGTTTCTCTCTCTCCCTCTGTGTGTGTGTGTGCGTTGTCCCTCGACCACTTCCCGTGCCGCGGCAATGCGTAAAATTAACATTTATTGCAAAGACAGAGGGGCCTGAAAGTATGCAGTGAATTTTTTGTGTTCGTTGGCCCTTTCATTCATTGGGCCTTCGTTTGAAATGTGCACGAGAATGATTAATGAACGTAAATTTCATTTTTTGTTCTTTTCTTTTTTTGCCTTCTTTTCCTTTTTTTTTGTTTCACCAGGCAATTGTGTGTGTCCCGGGTGGTCGGAAAAGGCAAACAGCAAATAAGTGGAAGTACAGGCAGGAATTTCCTATTAGCATTATATATTTAAGTCTTGAGTGTGTATATTGTGTGTGTGTGTGGGCGCCTAAAGCGCTAATTGGATTAGTTTTGCTTAGCTGACATCGATCTGCATACACATTTTGTGCATTCATCAAGCTCAAGTTGTTGTCTCAGTGTCGCATTTAGTTATTAATATCAAAAGCAAATATTAACCTTTTAATTTATTGGCAACATTGAGCAAACATAATTAGCTAAGCTCGCAAAGTGTTTGTCTAACTTATGGCGAAACATTTTTCGACTGCCTGGGCGCATTAACATATAAATTACAACATCAACCACACACACACAAACACAAATGGCCTGTCATAATGCGTGTAGTATAAGAGGGGAAAATCATTTTGTATATGAAGAGAATTTATGCGAAATCAAGTCACAAGTGCAAAATTTTCTGACAATCCTCCCACCCCCCTGACCCACATATGTATGTAAACCACATATATATGTGTACACATGGAGAAAATACGGCTTTTATAAGCCGATATCAGTCTGTAAATATTTTAATTAAATCGTTCTGAGTTGCCTATTTAAACTTTAAAAGATTGTAGACTTTCAACTTGCTCAAACGCGAATATTTAGGATCAAAAATGGTTTTATTGTTTTTCAAAGTATTCTCCAGCAAGATTTATACACTTTTGCATGCGCTCAAACCAATTGTCGGAGCACTGTTTCCACTCCGATTGAGACACCTCCAAAACATGGTTTTTGAACTCTTCAACAGCATCTTCTGGCGACGAAAATCGTTGACCACGCATTTTACCCTTGATGTGTGGGAATAAAAAGAAGTCATTGGGTGCCAAGTCAGGGCTGTAAGGCGGATGACCCATCAATTCGACATTTTGGGCGGTCAAAAAGGCGCTGGTGTGAGCTGATGTGTGAGAGCTCGCATTGTCATGGTGCACAATGATCTGATTTCTCTTGTTCGTTTTTCGAGTTTCTACGAAGACTTCAGGCAAACAAATTGTGGTGGAATTGACCGTCCTACGTTGCTCAAGCGGAACAATCGCCACATGACCAGTTTTACCGCAGAAACAGGCGACCATTTGCTTTTAAGTGCTTCTTTCACGAACGACTTTTGTTGAATTTGGTTCTTTTTCGAAGACCCACTCGGTCGATTGCTGTTTTGTTTCTGGCTCATAAGCATAGATCCATGATTTGTCACCTGTGACGATCTTATAAACGTCTTTTGAAACACCGCGAATATATTTTTTCAAAATTTCTTTGCACCAATACACACGAGCGATTAAATTGTGCGGGATCCAACGAGAACAAACCTTTTTTACGCCCAGGTGTTCATGCAATATCGAATGTATGCTGGTGGAAGAAATGCCCAAGGATGCCTCTATCTTACGGTATGTCACATGACGATCTTGCATTATCAGTTCACGCACGGCATCAATGTTTTCTGGCACAACGACTGTTTTTGGCCGACCTTCGTCTACGAGCGAGCGTCGCCCGCGATTGAATTCATTTAACCAATATTTCACAGTGCTATAGGATGGTTTTACATCTCCATACAAAGATTTAAGTTCATCGTTGCACTCTTGTCGTGATAATCCACGTCGAAAGTTGTGAAAAATGATTGAACGAAAATTTTCACGAGTTAATTCCATTTTTCTGCCGAGGTAAGTTTTTGATTAATCGTTAATCGATATCAAACGTGGTCACACATTATCGATAAAAGTCCAAACTTTTTCTGAGAAAAGGCCAATCGGTTCTAAAATGGCTAGAAGTGACCTAGGCCAGAAACTTAAATAGCAACCCACGTATTGATAGAAATAAGAACACCTCAACGAAATAAGATTTTAATATCCAGAAGCGATTTGCAAGCCTTGTTTGAGAAAATGAATTATGAAAATGAAAAATATTCCATGAGTAATTCCATAATATGAAGCGGCTGTTGTGTGCGCTGCTGTTGGCATACCTACTATAAAGAACTAAACAAATGCCAGGCAACATTTCAAGCAAGCTTACGTGTGTGTTTATATGCAATTTTCTAATTTAAGGCTCTCTAATAGCTCTTCATATGTTACACATATAATCGTACAAGCGTTTGAGGCAAAAAAGAACTAATCTTCTTATTAAAAAACGCCCTACGTCACATTAAAATGTGTCATTGCAAACATGTAGATTTTTATAAACTCTTTATGCCTTTTTGAGAGGGATTACAGTATGGTCTAAATGGGTAACATGAGTTCCACCTACTTAAGTACCTTTTACGCCAAATCGTAGTTTAATAGTAGTGGACAAAAATGAACCTAAAGTTGCTTTTGACATACTAGATATGGTAAGGAGAGTATGTCAAGCCTCTGAAAAGCATAACATGGGCTTGAAGACTTTGTTAAGTTGCAGCTTATATACTAATAATAGTTTATTCATATTAAAACATTAACATTTGAGAAATGACTTACTCTCTCAGTTGTGTGAGCTATTTCATAGTGTCTGAGAATAACAGTCATTTTTACAACACTTCAAAGTGAAGAAAGAAAAATATTTTCTACCTCTGAATCAAATACAATTCATAAATGAAAAGTCATCTTCATTTAGATCTGCCTACTATGCTTAGTTGTCATAATGCAGTTTAATTAATTTGCTTTAGAAATCACAAAATACTACAATTAACACCGTTATCGCACCGTTGGCAACGTTGTCTCAATTTCGCAATATTTTCTTCATTTTCATTTTTAATTGCATTCCTTTCAAAGTGTCTAAAATTTTGGTAATTCAATATTATCGCCCCATTCTTCTCGCCCAGTGTAATCAATTTAGCCAAAGGCAAAAATTTTGCTTTTGTCTCAGGATTATTCCATTTCGTGTAATCATCTTCGGCTTGCTCCTTGCTGCTGCTGTGGCACATTTCCAGAATATCGTTTTGTGTTCCATAAAATCGATATTAATGCCATTAGGCGTAAATTAAATTAATAACAATAATGGCGTACACAAAAGTTAAGTAAGTTAAAAAGTATCTGAAGCATATTATGAGAAAAGTTGCGTGCAGCTTTGATTGGTTGTTAGGCCAAAAGCTGGCGTTAAATTGCCAACAAATTGCAAACAGAAATAAGGTTTTTGCATTTGCAAGTTAATTAAAAGCCCAAGAGCCAAAGTTTAGCTAACGCAAATCGTCTTTTGGTCGAAATGTTGGCAATTAGCATTAAGCATAATGAGGACCAACTTTCCTGCCGGCTGTCAATTGCACTCACTCACTCACTCACCCGACATGAAACGTACTTAATGAATGCACTCGAACACTTTACACTCTTCCCTTTTTTGCAGCTGACATTAAACTCTTGGCACGCAAACTCTCACATTTTGATCCATTGACACTTAAGGTTCCGCTCAAGGATGTCGTTTGTTATTTATCACTGCTCGAGGCTGGACGGCCGGAGGATAAGCTTGAGTGTAAGTGACCGATGGCGACCTTCGGAGTCAGTCGTTCATTAATTTATTTACTTCTTTCCGCAGTCATGTTCCGGCTATATGATACGGATGGCAACGGTGTACTGGACACAGCCGAAATGGATGCGATTGTTAATCAGATGATGGCCGTGGCCGAGTATTTGGGCTGGGATGTCAGCGAGCTGCGTCCGGTGGGTACATTAAAAATGCATTATTGTCATTTGCACTTGTTAAATAATCTCGCCAACAACAACTTTTTCAATTACTTCTTTGGAAAAACACTTGAAATTAATTCCGTTTTATTGTTGTGATAGTCCCAGTTTCCGGGATTTTCATTTCAACCGCAAACAAACTACCAGCAAAAAGAGACTTAATAGTTTTTCCAACTACTGCAACAACAAAAAAAAGACGACCGCAAATAAAGTCAAAGCGCCACAAAACTCAATTAACAAAATACCCCCGGGCTATGACAAGAATGAGCCCGGCGCAAGGCAACGACTTTTTGCGTTTCAGTTCTGACTTTATGACTTACTTCCGAGCAGAGCGCATACTTTAAATTCTAAGCACAGACGCAAAATATTTTAATCAAAAAATTGTTTTTGCCCCCTTTTTCGGGCAACATCATCATCATCATCAACTGGTGAGACCACAAAATAATCAAAGCACTTAATGAATTGCATAATTCAGAAATTTATTTCCGACATGGACATGTTAAATAAATGTCAAGAGCAGGGTAAAGTCATGGGTGGATTGTTTAAATCAATATAAGTAAATGTATTTGCACGATGGAAGCGGGACAGAAAATTGGTTCCAAATCAGAATTTATTGATTCCATCTAGAACTTTAAAATCAAATGATTTATTAATTTTATTAAGAACATTTGCTTTTAGCGCAATGTTGATTTGGTTTAGAGTGACCATTTTTTTTTACCGGAAAATCGTTTAATTTTATTTAAAAAATCTGCTTTTGATGCCAGGTTGGTTTATTTAAGTGTAACCATATTTTGAGGAAATGCGGGTTTGGTTAAGAGTGACCATTTTTTTATTATATGAAAATACTAGAGGGCCACATATCCATTCGAGGCGGTTAAGAGTGACCATTTTTTTTAAATATGAAAATAAAAGAGGGCCACATATTCATTCGAGGCGCATTTTTAATGAGTGACCGTGTTTTGATTAGATGAAAATTAACAAATATACTAAATCAAATCAGCATACAATAGATACATTATATATCGGAATTCGCTCAAATTTCGGGATCATGGAAAGTCCTGGGACGGAACTCCCTGCGGGAATCCCAAATCTTCCCTTAAAGGATTTATTTTCAATAGGAAATTTTTTGATTTAGTTATTATAAAATAATCTTGTGACGTCCCAAAAATTTTTAAAATATTTTTGACCCGCCTGAGGATCCATTTTATCCCTGAATTCCGTGCCGGAAAAAAGCCTTCATGGTAGTTAAAACAATTGTTTTCATTTTAAAAACTTGGTCATAAAAACTAAACCCAGTTGAAGTGTTAATTAAGGGCAAAGAATCCGACCAAAGCTATCCCAACTCAGTTTTTTGTCACTTTGTTTAGTTGCTGAAATCCATATTCAACACCTCTCCCATCTGCGTTTAAATTTCCAGTCAAAATCATTAGCTTATCTTCTTACAGAGACAGAGACTAATAGTGTTAGCTCACACACACACACTCACCACTTGCCCTTTTTGGGCATAAAAATTACCATTATTCTGCAGAATTTCACTTTGCACGCCAGCAGCAATGTCAATCAGGAAATCTTACGACCTTTCTACCACCTCAGTAACACCCTTTAACCAATGGCATTTCTCACACACTATCTGCAATCTTCTTACTTACAGATACTGCAAGACATGATGGTTGAAATTGACTATGATGCCGATGGCACTGTATCCTTGGATGAGTGGCAACGTGGCGGCATGACAACCATACCGCTTCTGGTGCTACTAGGTGGGTAATATTCAGTGCTTGTGTCTGGTTGGCTGGCTCAGTAATCAAGTCATTTGCAGTTGCACACACAAAAAAAAAAAAATGCAAAGTGCTTCGCTCCCTCTGTTAGCTTCTCTGTTTTATGTACCCACAATATTTCACAGGTGTTGACAGCACCACACTCAAGGAGGATGGCATACATGTATGGCGTTTGAAGCACTTCAGCAAGCCGGCTTATTGCAATCTCTGCCTCAACATGTTGGTCGGTCTGGGCAAGAAGGGTCTATGCTGCGTGTGTGAGTATCAGGCGCCAGGGCAAACGGAAATTGTCTCTCTCTTTTTCCCCAAAGCCAAAATACTCGGAACGGTTTTTTTTATAGATGAAGTGAATGGCAACGAAATCGGGAAAAAGGGAAAATTAAATTGAAAGCGAACAGAAAGGACTATAAAATAAGCGTAAAATTCGATGTAAAATGTGGGAGTAGATGAAATCGAAGTGGTCGTAATAAGCGTAAAAATACCAAATAAAATGGGAGTTAACCCATAATAGATAATTCTCGGGAAATTCTTGTATATATTAAAGGGGGATGTATGTTCAGTAGAGCGTTCTATTTTTGTATGGAAAACTTAAGGTCATAACTGCCGCACCTTTATTCGTAAGAGATCAAAAAGTTAAATTTTAATGGACGCGATTCTGAAAATTATTTGTGCTGCTTACGAGGCGTATGAGTATTTTTAGTTAAAACTAAATGTCCTCGTCGCCCCTAAAACTGAAAATTTAATTTATCTGTTTGACATTTAATTAACTATATAACAAAAAGAATCCATTAAGAGGGCGGTCTCTGTGATTTTCCATTTTTACATTAAAAAGAACCCTCTAATGTTCAGTATTGGCAACTGCACCGATATTCATGATATTTTCACAAAAAGTTCTTATCGATTAGGAAAGAGTCATAGCTGCTTTCCCTAGACTGTGAATCGGTTCAGAATTGACTTTGTCCTAACTCAGAATATACTTGAAATTATGAAATTCATGGAATCATCTTTAAAGAACATTCTTACCCCAGTACATTTCTATGAGCATCAATCAAAAAAGGTTTTATAATTTTCTAATCAGCGAAACAACTCTAAAATATTTTTCCACATTATTATTTGAATATTTTCAAATAGCACAATTAATTTTAATATCAATCAGGCCAGTTCCTGTTTTCGAATTCCATCGAACAGATATAGATTTCCTAAAAAGGATTAGATAATTCGGTTGTAACTTTTTGCCATCAAAACTGTTGAAAGAAAATAAATGGAAATTGGAAATAAAAAGCCAAATTCCTCAATCGTGTTAATGGAAAGGAAATTCTGATTTCGCATAATTTAATCGTAATCGAAAAAGGAAACAGACCTGTATAACTTTTGTTATACCGAATCTAAAATTTTGAATAGGAACAGTTTTAGGTTCAGTTGTTTTTTCACAAAAGGGTTGGGTTCACAGTACAAGAAAAGTCGGAATTACAGGTTCGAGCCGGTTCGGATTAAAACCGGGCTGCCCTGTGTATATTTTCGACTAATAAAACATTTGGCCCTGTTCGGAATTCTTAATGGGTTTTTTTATGTTAGCGATTGTATTTTAAAATCAAGTTTTATAAATTTATATGTGGGTGGCAATAAATTATGTGGATAATAAATACAGTCGTCCCTTCTCTTCAAATAAATCCACTTGGCGTTTAGCAATCGATTTCGAGTTAAGGTACAATTGTACCCTAAGAAACTTTTAAATGCTAGAAAAATTTCCAGTTTACTTAAAACTAATCTAGTAATGGTAGATTTACTATATAAAAATAAACCACCAAACAACTTGTACAATAAAATAGATTCAGAGTTCGGAACATGGAATTCAATTCCTTATAGAGCATTTAGAATAAATATATCAGGCCTGTTCAGGTTTCACTTACCGTTCTTCGAACTCGAATGTGGTACTTGTTTTGTTGTGTAAAATTGATTGAGTTAATCATCTCGATGCATTTGAAGTCGAGTTTGTCGCATTAAAAGTAATTTTAAATTTAAGGTTTGATATCGATTAACGTGATTAAACGATTAACTTAAGAAAAGTAATCATGAATGAATCACAACATTCGAATACACTTTAGTGAAAACCGAAACAGGACTGTATATAAATATATAAATTACTACAATAATTGATTGCTCCGCGTCATCGTGAAGTAAAAGATCCTACAAATTTCTCAAATAATCTATATATTTATAGAATTATTTTGTTAATGTACTTGTTACATATACAAAGGATTTAGGGAGCAGAAAAACATTGATTTTTACGTATATACTGTTTAAATAATCCTAAATCTTGCTTTGAAAGTCTCTTGGGGTACAAATGTTCCCCAGTTGGATATATCAGAATATGAAGTTAGATATTTTCCCTGCTTAAAACGGGTTCCGAACTAATTTGAACAGGTCCAAAAGTGGATCAAATCCATATCATAGTAATTATTTAAAGTATGAACTCTAAATTAATTTAAGCTATGAACTTAATGTATGATGTATACGTTGGTTATTTGATATTTTCCATGTTATATAGGACTCCAAAGCATCTTTAACCGGTTCAAAATTAGATCGAAAAAGTATCTCTAAAATTATTTAGTCTATGAACTTTATTAATTTGTTAAATTAATTGAATTAACTGGGGTTATTCATAAAGTCCTCTTTCCAGATAACATCAAAATGTATTTCTTTACAATGCTTCATATACATAAGACAGCTTTTCAAAAGCATTTAGCTATCTGAGCTTTTCAAAAGTGTTTCTATTCAAATGAAGTATTGTGCCAACAAAAATTTGAATGTTATCTAAAAAGAGGTTTTAATACATTAGTACAGCAAATAAATTGTGGTAACACTTAAACTAACATTATTTAAATCTCTTACTATTTTCACAGTATGCAAATACACCGTACACGAACGTTGTGTCCAACATGCTCCCGCCTCCTGCATCACCACCTATGTGAAATCAAAGAAACCCAAGTGTGGGGGCGATCTGTTGCATCATTGGGTAGAGGGTAATTGCTATGGACGCTGCTCAAAGTGTAGGAAACGTATAAAATCGTACCATGGCATTACAGGACTCACCTGTCGCTGGTGTCACATGATGGTAAGTCCAGGAGACACATACCTGAAATGCCTTTACCGTAGTAACTCAGTTTAGTTGCAATGTAGTTGAACATACCAATCTAGGCAGGCCATGGAATTTTCGCACCATAAAAATTCCAATTATTTTGATCAACAAGGCAAACTCTCGGGGATTGACAAACTCAGTTCCATTCGTATTTGTCTTTCATTTATACATATAAATGTATGTGTGTGTGCGCAAAAACTTTGTGAGGCGGAAGTGATTTTAACTGCATCACCCAGTACAAACACATGAGCTGCTGCTGCCGTTCCCGCCGCCGCTGCTGCTTCGTTATGGATAGCAAATTGTCACGTCTCGAGAAAATTATGCTCCTACTGCATGCCAGACGTTTGCAACACGTTCACGTTCCAAAAGGGAGCCCTACCCCTACCCGTACCCAACTTTGTCTTGGCACTTTGACAAGTGCAGCAGAGATAATGCCGGCTACGTTATCGCAGCGGGCTGGAGGAGAAGGACGCGGCGTGCCCAGAAACTTACTCGTCAGCTACTGCTGCATCTGCAAATATTTCGTAAGCTAAATGTGACCTAGAGAGCTTTTGACAGTCGATATGCGAGTTCATATGCGAGTATGCACCGAGACAGAGCTGTGCTTAAAAGTTTATACAAAGTTTTCTTCTTTTGGCAAGATGGGGATTGTGAAAAAGTTAAGATTTAGTCACACATAACCTTTTTGTTTCTTTATAAAACTTGGCTAGTTAAAAGTTACTGTTCTGGGTTGTATCTTTAAAATTTACATTCTAGATCTGTCAGTTAAGTGCCAAGTCGATATAGGCCGTCCGTCTGTTCTTATAAATAAACCCTTTAGATATATTCGGTACCCGAAAGAACATACATACATATCAGAGTTGTGCCTATAAGCATTAGCATTGATTTTCATTAGCATTAAAAAAAATAATGTTAATGAAATCACATTTCATTATCATTGAAAAAAGCAATGCTAATGAAATAATTTTTAATTAAAATAAAAAAAGCAATGCTAGTGAAAATTTCATTTCATTAATATTGAAAAATCAATGCTAATGAAAAAATTATTTCATTAAAATTGACAAAGCAATGCTAGTGAAAATCACATTTCATTAAATTTGAAAAAGCAATGCTAATGAAATCTCATTTCATTGAAACTGAAAAAGCAATGCTAATGAAAATCTCATTTCATTGAAACTGAAAAAGCAATGCTAATGAAAATTACATTTCATTGAAATTGAAAAAGCAATGCCAATGAAATTATTTCTAACTAGCATTGACAACTGAAAATATTTGAAATATTTTTGTAAGCATTAATATTTTCAATGAAAAGCTTGATTTCATTAGCATTAGCATTTTTTTATATTTATTGAAATAAGAAATAAGAAAACATATAGCCAATGTGTTATTTCCCCTTTCTCCTCTTTAAACTTTGGCATTTGTCAAATATTCAAAATAGTTTCAAAGCAGATATATCCATTTTAGTGGGAGCAATGTTCCTTGCTAACGTGAGTATTTTCAACGTTGCTCAAAACTTTAACAGCATTTTCTCGAAACAACGGTGTTGACTGGTAGCCATGATTCGGGCCAGTTCTACGGAACGATTTGAGATGTGAAATCGATCAGAATTGATGTAATTCTGGCCCGTACCTCATCATAAAAAACATTTTTAACTATTTTTTTACACTAAACTAAAAAAAAAATTGAAATTTCTAATTTTTTTTTAAATCGTCAGTTTTTCAAAAAATTTTTAAAATTATGATTGAGGTACGGGCCAGAATAACATCAATTCTGATCGATTGCTCATATACCGTTATCAAATTTCCGATAACCTGGGTCCCGAATCATGGCTACCACCTCAACACCTTTTTTTTTTGAGACCTTAATTGGCAGGCTGATAACTTTTGAACAGCCCTCGAATTCCAAACTTTTTTGTATTTTTTTTATTTAATAAATAAAAAAAAAAATCTTATAGTTTATTTCCAGAATTTTTTAAAAACATTTAAAAATGAACAATCATTAACTCACCTTTCTCTCTTTTGTACATTTTTTTACAAATCTATAAAAATAATAAAACAAACTTTTTTTTACGGTTTAGGAGCAAATTTGGAACATGTGGGCTGATAATCACTATTGGCTATATGTTTTCTTATTTCTTATTTTAATAAATATAAAAAAATGCTAATGCTAATGAAATCAAGTTTTCATTGAAAATATTAATGCTTACAAAAATATTTCAAATATTTTCAGTTGTCAATGCTAGTTAGAAATAATTTCATTGGCATTGCTTTTTCAATTTCAATGAAATGTAATTTTCATTAGCATTGCTTTTTCAGTTTCAATGAAATGAGATTTTTATTAGCATTGCTTTTCAAATTTAATGAAATGTGATTTTCACTAGCATTGTTTTGTCAATTTTAATGAAATAATTTTTTCATTAGCATTGCTTTTTCAATATTAATGAAATGAAATTTTCACTAGCATTGCTTTTTTTATTTTAATTAAAAAATTATTTCATTAGCATTGCTTTTTTCAATGATAATGAAATGTGATTTCAATTTAACATTATTTTTTTAATGCTAATGAAATGACCAATTAATTACAAAATCAATTAATTGTTCACAATACTGATACATATGTTTCATAGATTGTCCCTTTAATTTTTATACTATACAAAATTTGTGGACAATCGGATAATGTTTTCAAACTGTTCAAATATTTCTCAGGGACCGAAAATAACAGTTATGGAAGTGAAAAAAAATTACTATGAAAAATGGATCCCCTAATGAAATGGTGTACATTTATCTTCATAAATTTTGAATGGCGAATCCTAAAATGGAATAAATTTGTATTTGCAATTTTTATCACAAAAAAATTTTAAAATTGTTATATTATGATTTTTAAATAAAATTTTGTTTTAACAGTTAAATTCTAATTTTTACATAAAAATTTTTAATAACAGTTAAAAATTAATTTTTATTTGAAAAATTTTAATTAATTTTTATTTTGTAATATTTTTTAAAAATAATTAATTTTTAATAGTAATGAAAAATTTGTATTATACAAATTTTTATAAAAATTACTAATCTAGTAGGCGTTAGTCAATATTAGAATGTTTTTGATAGAAGGATACGAGATTTACTCAAACCTACTAGATAAGTAATTTTTATAAAAAATTTTTAAAACAATTAAAAATTAATTTTTATTATAAAAATGACATCTAAAAAATTTTTATTATAAAAATTACAAAATAAAAATTAATTAAAATTTTTAAATAAAAATTAATTTTTACCTGTTATTCAAAAATTTGTATCTAAAAATTAAAATATAACTGTTAAAACAAAATTTTATTTTTTTTAAATTTAAATTTAAAATTTTTTTTTTATTTTAAAAATTTTAATTAACTTTTATTTTGTAATTTTGATAGTAAAAATTAATTTTTAATTGTCATGAAAAATTTTTATTATACAAATTTTTATAAAAATTATTTTTAAAGAAAATTTTTATAATACAAATTTTTTTAAAACAATTAAAAATTAATTTTTATTATAAAAATGCCAGCTAAAAAATTTTTATTATACAACAAAAATTAATTAAAATTTTTTAAATAAAAATTAATTTTTACCTGTTATTCAAAAATTTGTATCTAAAAATTAAAATTTAACTGTAAAAAAAAATTTTTATTTAAAAATCATCAAATAACGATTCGTTTTTAATTTTTATTTAAAAATTAGAAAATAATTGTTATTTCAAAATTTTTATTTAAAAAGTTTTAACAGTTACGGTCCCGATATAAGTAAAAATCAACAAAAATGTAGTCCCAATTTTTCCCCATTTCTAAGTAAAAATCAACAAAAATTTAGTCCCAATTTTTCCCCATCATGAACCCAAATGGCAGCTAGAAAAAAAAAAAATCCCTTCAAAGTCCTGTTCACTGCAAATTGGTATTTCAATTAAAAATGCGCGCTAAATCTCATTTAAACGAAAATTAGCCGACATTTTTTTTTCGCCATGGACGACGGCCGTAGGCGGCGATGCTAAAACAACTTTTAATCGGATTCATTAAAGCAGCGCCCACCCACACACACACACACACATAAGTGGCTTTTGGCTTAGTAATGAAGTGGAAATTGAATTTTATGAGGCTAGAGAATTCTCCATTTTGTGTTTAGCTAATTTTCGGTGTCCTTGCTTCCTCTCTCTCTCTATGCTTTTAGCTACACAATCGATGTGCCTCTTCGGTGAAGAAGGAATGCACCCTGGGCGAATATGGAGAGTTAATTGTGCCACCCACCGCCATTTGTCCCGCTGTGTTGGATCGTCAACGTTCGGTGAATCAGGCTAATAAGGTGGGTCTTAATAATTTAGCCATTTTTTTTTATTGTTAACACCCACAAATTGGCCATGAACATCACCGCTTAACCCATTAATGTGCTTTTGTCCCATCACAAAAATTGCCTTTCCCTTCCCCCCCTTGATAAATGTAAAGAAATCACAAATGCATCATCATCAGGCCACACATTTTCAAATAACGCCACCGGATGAGCTCAGCTGCCCACTGCTGGTCTTTGTGAATCCCAAAAGTGGCGGTCGTCAGGGTGATCGCATACTACGCAAATTCCAATACATGCTGAATCCCAGACAGGTCTACGATTTGTCCAAGGGCGGACCCAAGGAAGGTAATGAACATGCCCTGGGTTGTGTGTGTGGCAGGTTACTTAAAATTCGTGATTTCAGGACTCACGCTGTTTAAGGATTTGCCCAACTTCAAAGTAATCTGTTGCGGCGGCGACGGTACAGTGGGCTGGGTGCTCGAGGCAATGGGTAAGCAACAAAATAACACACACACACACACGCGAAATTATCAAAACATACTCCAACACGTGCAGATTCCATTGAGTTGGCCACACAACCAGCGATTGGGGTAATACCTTTGGGCACGGGCAACGATTTGGCTCGCTGCCTGCGCTGGGGTGGCGGCTATGAGGGCGAGAATATACCCAAACTGATGGAGAAAATAAAACGTGCCTCGACTGTAATGCTGGATCGCTGGAGCATTGAGGTAACCAATGCACCGCCCGTCGACGAGCTGAGGCCCAAGGTGAGATATGAATACACGAAATGAAACCCATACAAAGAATTCGATTTAAACTTTGAGATTTTTTTTATTAATGATTTCTAATTTGTAACCCAAAATGGAGAGTTGTGTAAAAAGAAAATTAGAAAATTTTATATGTAGGAAACTGCGATAACAGAAAATAAGACATATTGTATGAATGTTAGGAAATTGATAATAGCTTTATTAGTTAGAAAATAAACCGTATTTGAAGCCTTTTTCAAGATTTAAAACTATATTAAAACAAGTTGGCATCGCTGAAAGAAACCTTAAACCAGGGTTCGTTAAATGACACACTTTTCTTTACACGCAAGTTATTAACACAAAGTATTTCAGACATGAAAATAAAAAATTTAACATAGGAGAAAAAAAATTTTTTTCATTTAAAAAAAAAAAAAATTTTGACACGACTGTTCTTTACAGATCTAAAAAACACCCCCCCTTTTTTACATACCTGTAATTAACAATCGTGTCAAAAATGCTTTTCTTTATATGAAAAAAATTTTCATATGTACATTTTTTTCTCATGTCTGAAAATAATTATTTGTAACATTGATGTTATTTATCATGTCGTGTAAATAATTTTTGTGGATTTTACGAACCCTGCCTAACACCACATAGATCATATATCAAGCTTTTTTAAAATGAGTTAGCAGCTCCAAATGATCCAAATGCAGTTTGAGATAAGCAAGTTGACGTTTCTTTGTTTGTTAAATCAAAATGGCACTTTAATAACACTTCTTAACAAAGTGTTCTCGCAGCGATAATTGAAGAGTGTCCAGGCAACAGCAAAAAGTCAGTCAAGAGTCACTGAATCAGAAATGTTCATTCTGGTTATGTCAGCTGTTGTTTGTTTAAAGAAATAGCGGGCTAAAGAGTTTGTAAAATAAATGATTATAAAAATGAAAGTGGAAGGCTCTATGTAAATTTCAGAGCCCATGTTACGGCTTGTTATTCAAATCCCATAAAATGAGTTGCTTTTCGACCGCTTTGTTCAGCGCACTCTTTTTGGCTTCCGATGTGATTAGATAGGCTAAGCGTGTCTGAGTACCTAGCTTTGAAGAAAAAAAACTCACATATCCAAATTTTAAGTCATTTGAGTCCTATAATTTACTATCTCTACAATTTTTCAATATAATCGCACTTTTAATATTTACTACCAACATTTTTTGTATATACATGTTGTATAAATTAATTTATTAATTTTTATTTTTGATTTCGATTTGACAGAACCACCTTTATAGAGAACTGATTTGAAAAGATTTAAGAAACAGCTGATTAGCAGTTGACGCTTAAGTAAACAAGAAACCGGATACACAAAATGCCGAAAGAAAATGTAAAAACTATAGGGGTATTCATGTCAACTTGCTTATCAGGTTATCAGATGGAAAATTAAATTTAAATATTGTGTTTAAAATAAAACAAATAATCCCAAGTGTTTCACAAATCGCTTTCGACCCAAAAACTACCCAAATCGTATTGGAATTGGGTTTTTTTGGGGTTGAAAGCGATTTGTGGAACACATGGATATAATTATAGGCCTAACCGAGACATAAACCTAGATCTTGATGACTTTCAGTCTCAGGCCCTAATCTCGAACCCATTCGGCCATACGCATGCATATGAGCCTATTGCTTGCCAAAGTTTTGTCTGACTGATTACCAGAGTGTCAACGTCAATCTACGCTTAATTGTGATACATACATCAGTTGCGCTTTATCAACAAAATTTAAAAATTCAGGCACTTTTTTAAGTGTTTATATTTCACCAGATAACCATATGACCCTGGGTCTGGGCTGGTAATTTCAGCTTATTATTCGGTAGTACATTTTGTTGTTAGAAATATAATTTCTTAACAGAAGTAAGTGAATGCCCAATATATTTTGAAGCCACTTAAATAATAGATTGTTGCAGGCAGAACATGCAGTTTTATTATGCTTGCAACTATACAACAAGTTTGGCCTGTTTATGTTCTTCGAAGAGAACGATTACTAGAAAACAAAACGAAATTAAATACGCATAAGGCTGCGTTCACACTGTGCGACGCATGAGACATGATAATCTAGTGGGCCTTTATGTTCTCTTGTTTTCAATGTCAAATGACAAGCTATTCAGAATAAAAACAAGAAAACACAAGAACCTACTAGATTATCATGTCTCGTGCGTTGAACGGTGTGAAAGCAGCATTAGCTTGCATCATTTGAATAAGTTAAGGAATTTAATTAATAAGAAGCGCTTAAAGGACAGCACTTTAAAATAGGTTGACAACACATTATTCAGTTTTAAAACAAAGAAGCTACCTTTAAAGCTACTAAGAAATTCAAGACACCATGTTAAGCCTTTTTAAAAAAAAGTTGGCAGCAAAGATACAAATGGGCAGCATTTTTAATTTTAATCATTCAGGACTAAGGTCAATAAATATCCGGCATTCCCCAAATTCGTATAACAACTGGACTCAAGTTCAACAATTCTTTGTAAAAGCCTCGTTTGAGGCTATCAATAAATGGGAAAAGGTTTAATAATTTTACCTAATTTCGTCTCTTAACAAAGTTAAAAACTCAAGTCGTTTCAAGTGCCATAAGCAATGTAGAAACTGCCTAAGTAAACATTTTTGCTGATTTGTTGTTTGCTGTGGAATTGTCTTAATTAGCCACTGTTCCCACTTCTTTTATTTAATGGTGCCCGAAAAAGTAGGCAACATAAAATATTTGAAAAAGCCAAACACTTACAATTAGTTGCCTAATGTATTTCCAAGCCTCATTTCTACCCATTAACCAAACTGGTCAACATGCACATGAGTAGGCGTGATTCACAAACCCCCCCTCCCAATTCCCCTTACACACACACACCCCCAAAAAATCCAATTATTGGCCACAAAGCGCTCAGCAAGCATTTGCAATCTCGCAGGATTGCGGTAGAGGCCAACAAAACGATTACACAAACTAATTTTGCTGGTAAATGGGCGTGGCCATTGGGGCCCAACGATGCTGACGATGCCACCGCAAAACATGTTTGGACCATTTGCTAACCCCAGTTTCTCCTTCTCCCCCCCTCCATTTTTTTCTTCTTTCTGTATGCAGGTAACCTTGCACTCCAACATGCAGAAAGTGATTGAATTGTCACAAAGTGTTGTGGTCGACAAATCGCTGATTGAACGTTTTGAGGAGATACAGCGTCAAAATTTCAGCAGCACAAGTGCCGGAGCTGGTAAGCAATCGATTATGATGGCCACGGCATACACACAGGATACACTGAGACTGGAGGGCGGCAGCGCAACCACCACGAAAAGCATTTCAATGTCCACATTCGAAACGAAGCGCATACAGAAAACATTGACAGCCACATTGAGCAGCGGCAGCAGCAGCAGTGCGAGCAGCGAGCCAGAGGCAGCACCAGCCATTACCAGCACAAGGACAGATGCAACAGAAAAGCAATCGCTTGAGACGCTGCTCCTGCAGCACAAACAACAACTTCTATTGCAACAGCAGAGGATCGAGGCGGAAGCTGGTGAGGCAACCGAGGAAACAGCAGCAGCAGCAGCAACATTGGGGAATAATCAAAGCGATAATAACAGTCAGCGCAATAAGCAGAACAACATCCTTAAACAGCAAATTACATTGTCATTGGATTTGTCCGGGGACGGGGATGAAGACGAGCCAAGACATAGCCAGCCACAAACACCAATCACGCCCACCACACCAAATGCCGGCGCCTCTACAAGCATGCCACAACATCAGCAGCAGCAGAAGCCCATCAAAGTGCAATCGGACAAGGACTGCTCGGTGCCGTACAACATTATCAACAATTATTTTTCCGTTGGCGTGGTAAGTACACATTTTCGGTTGCATTCCGACTCCCTGGAATGGGAGTAGTTGGGTTAAGGCTTCTGTTTTAGGCACATGTCAGGCATTAAGCCAAGCGTGTCGGTTGTCATGTCGTCAACAGCCACATCCGCTGGAATAACAATCAACAGCGGCAACAGCAGCGGCAGCAGCAACAACAACAACTAGCACAACAATTTCATAATTAGTCTAGGCAACGGCAGCTTTGTTCCATGTACCCTTGTCATGGGGGGGATTTTGGATTTTGACAAGACGCTGCGCAGACTTATATAAATTAGAGCAACAATAATATAAGAGTTTGACTGAGAACAGATATTAGAAATAGTTAGAAGACAAAGTTTATTGCAATTAAGTGTTTTGATTTCATGACCTGCTTACATTTTTGTACATGTCTAAATTATTTGAATAATGGCATACTCAAAGTGTGGAATAACAAATTTGAAGATTTCTGGGTGACTGATATTTTAGCTAATTTCTGAATTTGTCAAATTAATATTAAGTATTGAAAGAAAGAATTATTATCAACGTCTTTATCAGTTTGGTTCTATTTGTATACCCATTACTGGTAGCGTATGAAGGGTATACTAAGCTCGTGTAAATGCAAGTAACAGGCAGAATGAAGTATTTTCGTCTCCAAGGGCTTAGCCAGCAGCTGCGCCCCCTAAATGATAAATATAATTATCAAATTGATACTTGATTCGCTTAATCAAATTGACACTTGATAAGGATAGCGTAAACGCGCACTCAGCATTCTTAAAAAATAAAAAAAAAACTGGAAAACCCCATTAAATTCGCAGCTGTATGAAATAGTCTTCCAATCCGCCTGGTTCTGGCATATATGACATATTTCAAGCAATCTTTTTGATCGTTAAAGGGCAGAGAATGTTTTCATCTACAAAACGCGAAAGTTGAAATATCAACATTTGTCTTTATTATTTTTATTACTGAATATTCAATCTGTTACATTCGATTACGCAGAAGTTGGATAAACAAATGCTGTGTTTTAGCTACGCATGTAAAATAGAATCTTATTAAAACTAAATTGAAAATTATTCAATAACTTATAAATTGCAATGAGAGCAAGCAAATGCAAAAAAAATTGTCTTAAAATTTTCCAAAACGAGAAAGACGTTAATTCATTTTCTAACTGAGTTTTTTTCACAGGGCAAAAAAACAAATTAAAACAATTTTTGTTGTTAAAATAATAACGATTTCAGAAGGCCATAAATAACTTTACACTAATTTAAGGTGCTCCGTGCCTGCACCAACTTTTTAATTAACAAATTGTGTGTTTTTTAAAGGGTAACATATGGGCATTTCCAAAAAAAATGTCTACCAGGAGTCAATTTTTGAAGCTGCGCTAACACAATCGAAAAAATATACATCAAATAGGCTACTTACTAACCTTTAGAAATCTGTAAAGGAAATTTCTTTACGACTATCATAAGTCGCAATATCAACATAAATGTTCACCTACTTTGAACAAAAATTGTGTAGCTCAAATGGCCATAAAATAGCTTTATACTAAGCCAAAGTGCTCCCTACCTATACTAACTTTTAATTTAACATCTTCAATGTACCCTCTAACGGTAAAACACATTTTAAAACTCTATTGGCTTGTCATTTATTAGCATGTTTAAATCATGTAACGTATGCAACGAAAAATAGGGTTTTTTTTAATTGAACAAGAAAAATACATCATTTTATTTGCTACCAACTTACTTTGCAAACACAACTTTTTCTTTTCTTGATGCTGGAAAAAAAATTATATCGCCGTTCAAGTTATTGTGCACGTTGAATTATGCAACGTACGAACGAAATTTAGAGTGTTCTATAGATCTTATATTGAAAGATTTTAGTAAATCTTTACGAAATACAATTAATTTATCAAGTAGCGACTCGCTGTCTTTGAATTGAATTATTTAAATAAAATATATTCTATAAATATTTGCATTAATTGTTCATATTCTTTCGTCAAACGGATATTATGTGCGCCGCTGTTGGCATACGTGACATTGATCAATTCTGCTCAGCTGATCTTAAGAATTTAACAAATGGCCAGCAACTTTGAAAAGCGCGATTGTAATAGGCTTGCGTAAAGTCCTCTATTTAAAGAGGAAAAACGTAGCATTATCACCCTAGCCATATTTATAATCCCCTACCTATGAACATAACTGTTAAAATAATTGATTAAGTGTAAGCGAAGAGAAGAGGCTGTTAGGTTTACCAGTGTAGTCAGTGGGGTGAAAGAGGTTCCTCACCCTAGCAATATTGGGTATTTTTATAGTACTGGATATAAATGTAACGAACGCAACGAAAAGAACGAACAAATGTTATCAACGATTTTGTACGAACGACTCACTCTATGTGCTGACAAAAATCTTTTTAAATTTGGCATCAACAATTTAGTTGATTATACTGCAAAAATCGGTGAAAAAAAGACATAGATTTATGTAAGACTTCCCATTTGAGTAACGTATGAACGGTAGTTCAAACAGCCATGACTTCTAAACCAAAGCGATCTGAGTAAACTCTTATTGCTTGTTTGAAAGTACTCTCCAAGCTCTATGTACCATTATATTTATGAAGAGGATATATTACTTGAATCGCAAGCAATGAGCAAAAATATGCGTGCGAATATAAGGTACGCAACATAGGAAATATACATATACAATATGTCTATAATAGTAAATCAGGTGTAAATAGTCCTATCTTTATTTTAAATTGTGACGTTTTTATTGCAAAAATAAATTCATTTGGGTATCATAAGTGAAATGGCACAATTAAAATAAGTCGCTCTTACGCAAAGAGCATAAAATATACCTTAATATAAATTTGACACAAGATGGAAAATGATGAGGCGAATATTTCTGAATTTTTAACCCAAAAATCGTGTTTGTTGAGTTAAGTGACTCGTTTGAACGTTATATGACGAAAAATAGTTACTTAATTTATTGGAAAATTGAATAGCTTTAATTGAAACATAATTTTTTAACGTAACTTTTTATGTGCTACGTGCTCAAGAAAAAAAGTAATCTAAAACTTTGGACAAACAAGCCTCTCTATGGAACTAAGAGAGACTCTTTTAGAAATGTTAAATAAATTTCTTCCTCGATTATTGTTTCATGAAAAATATAAAAAAAAAATAGTAAAAATGTGTATTGATTTCGAAAAGAACTTCCCTTTTGCGAAACATAGGAACCACAGTTCAAGCAACGATTATTACGTTGCTAAAGCATGTTAAACAAAATGTTTTTCTGTGATTTGAATGAAATCTCCAAGCGCTAAATACCACTTAAGTTGTATTAGTAATAGAAAAACACTTTAATCTCAAGCAATGTGCCAAAATTTAAGCAAAATTTAATATTACGTATACGTAATAAATTTTTAAAAAATATTCAAGCAATTTTTGCCACCACTTCTATGGAAAGCTGGCTATGGCCTTGTTCGTCTACATAACATCTATTCACCAAAAATACTCAAAAATGCAAAAATTCCATAGAAAATACCAAAAATACTAAAACTTAGAATATAGATGTCAGATTTTGGTTAAATCTGAATAAAACAGGCATTGTCCCGGAAACAGAAGCTAACGCGATACAATCACATTTCTTTAAAAAAACACATGGCAACCATATATCCAAATAAAGCCTATAAGTTGAAAAAATACCTGTTAAATATGTTTCAGTTTCAATTGGGAAAAAAAGTCTAATTACAATTTCCAGCAAGTAGTAACTCTGCTTAGAAAGTCCAAGCAAATACAAAAAAAAAAACCCAAGGGTCCAGTAACACATTGGACCCGTGGGACACATACATACTTTACCCACACACACACACCCACACACTCGCTGGGGCCATAAATAGAAATGAGCATAAGAATGGAATTGGGAATGAAAATGAAAATGAAAGGCTACAACTTTTTTTTCGGGCTTTTGAATAATTTAGTATGATTTTGAGATATGAAATTGTGGAACTCGGAGGCAAATCAAAGATTCTGGCTTAGAGACGTGCCGGGCGTTTAGACAACAACTAAGTAGCAGGCGAGGCCATAAAGCAATGTTAAGTGACAAATTTACAGCAAAAAGGCCCGACTAAACCACAAATGAACGGAAATGTGGTACAAAATTGTGAAGATGGATGCTGGATGCTGGGGGGATAGTAGTGGTGTGTGTTTGTAAGGTCATACCATTTGTCAAGTGCCGGCTAAAGTTGAAATCCTTTTTGTGTGCCAGATGCCAGACAATTGCCAGCAACGAAGATCCTCAACAAATCCGCACCAAAATAAAAGTGCCGTAAAATGCTACGTGTTAGTTTATTTATGACTTGATATGTGTGTGTGTGTGTGTGTGCGTCTGTCAACGTATACGAGTTCGGGTCCCCGTCACGAAATCCATTTAACACTTATGCCTGTATGTACATGTGCCTCCTCCTCCTCCTCCTCCGCCTCTTGAGTGGCCAAACAGCTTCTTCAACTTGCCTCTAGAGTACGCAGTGTAGGAGCTCCCCTTTTGGGTAGCACATATGCCCACACGCACACAATTTTGGCTTTGGTTGGGTAATACAGCATGAAAAGTATTTCACGCTGACGCTTTGGTTTAACGTCAACAATTGACGTTAAGCGCGAACTTGTGCCCCGCTGATAAACGGAGGAACGGTGGAGAGAAGGGAGGGGAAGGAGGTGCGAAGGCAGCCAGCCAGCGGCATTGAACATGTCTTTGACTTTGACTTGTCGAAGTTTTATGCGTATTTTCGGCATTTTTATGGCATTTGTTGTGCATTTTATGAACTTGTGCGCTTAAATCATAAGGCTTTAAGGCTTTAAAAAAAAAATGTTCTTCACAGAGGAATTTCATACTTGGCTTAAGAATTTTATACATTCTACGTTGCTTTGTTTCTGTGTAACAGAATGTAAGCTGGTTATTTAAATATTCTTTGTTGAACCTTTTTTGAGAAAAACAGACACTGAAATCGGTTTTAAAGTCTTTAGAGTTTAAGGTGGATCACACAAATTTACAATAGAAGGGACACAATAAACACACCTCCTTTTCACAAAGTTCTCCTTAAATATTTCAATTCTTTGAGCTTCTCTTAGCCAAGTATCTTGATGATGGTCCTGTTCTATCCATTACCAAAAGTTTTCTTTAAATTTTAAACTCGCTCACCATTCCTTCGCCCCACTTCCACTCCGGCCAAACATTTAATTTGCCACATTTGCCCATAGACCACAAAATTAACCCCTTTGAAAAAGAGATCACAAATTGCGCAATTTTCGGTTTTTAGTTCCCGCCGGTTAGGGCAATTGGCAATCGAATGCCGCCATGCCGCATCAATGATGCAAATGAGGCGCCAGCCGCCTGATGATTGTGTGTGTGCGCTTAACTCTTGCCACTTCATCTGCATACCTGAAACGGAAACGAAAACTGCATCTGCATTTGCACTTTCATTTCAACTTTTGTATGGCGCTGTGCCAGGGGTGGGTACTTTGCATGCCAAATGTAAATTTGTTCGCCTTTGACTAATCGCCAGACATCGACTGACGTGCGAATAACTTTGAAGCCCGGGCGGGAAAATATGGAAATTGTGCACAATTGTTTTTGCTTGCAGCCACTGTGAGAGTGTGTGTGTCTGTGTGTGTGTTTTTTTTTGTATATCCCCCAGTTATGAGTTGATTTACATGTTAAAGAGTTGAAGCTTGAATGTATGATGGCGTTATGAAAAATTTGGCATAAATGATTTCGAAAATTTGTGATTAAAGCTATTTAAGAAAATTATAAACTATGAGATGGTTTGTTTTGGCAATCAGATAGACAGCCGAAAAGTAGGCAATAAAAATGTTCTGCACAAATATTGTTCAATGATGAAATTTTATATAAAAAGTTACCTAATTGCTATAAACTGAACGGTAATGGAGCTCGAAATATTATAAAACCTGTTCTTCAAAAAACCGGTAGAACGTAGTTTTAAAGATTTAGAATCCTGAAAATAAGGTATAGGCCTCTAACAATAAAAACAGAACAATGTCCTTCCGATATTTGACCAAAAAACGTGAGCGAGTGTAAGTAAGATTTAAAGAGTGAGTCAACAGCATTACTTAACGACATTCAAAATCAAAAAAATTTCGAAAAAAAAAACAATTGGAAAAAATTGAGTTCGAAATCTTTAAGACCGTTTATTCAATAAAACAGTTGAGAGCATTTTGATGAACGATGAAACTGGTGTAAAAATTGACTTAAACACATTACCCCCACCTTTTTTTGACACAAATCAGAAGGATGGTCTGTTGACCAATGAGTGTCATCAATTTAAGGGAAGGTTCTCCTTTCTTTGGCCAAAAAAAATCGATTTTTTCCACAAAAGATGTAAGCTATATGTTCGTAGAATATGTGTACAAAAGGATTTTTCGATACGGTCAATATTTATTTAATTACAGCGTCTTGGACGCTCCTAAGTCAAGCGCGCTGAGAGACTTTAAAAAAACTTTAAACGCGTTTTTTTCGAAACCATGTTTTCCATCCGAATTTCAAGCACAACTCTTGTTCTATTGTTCCGATTTCCTTCATTTAAAGCATGTTTTAAAGGTGATACTTTTTTGTATTTTTAAATTGTAATTTTTTAGCAAGGTCAAATTACCAAAAAAGTGGAAAAAGTTCATATCAACCCAATTGCTCCAGAGCTTTGACCAATTGATCGATATTGGGCATTTGCCGAATGGTTAATGGAGTTGCTGAATCTCTGAAAAACCTTTTAAAAATATATATAATTTTATTTAATTTAAAACATATAAAATTTAAGGAAAGAGTAAATTTAAAAATTCTATCTAAATTAAATGAATGATTTTTGCGCAATAAGTTTTGGCAAAATTTATAGTAAACATATTTATATTAATTAAAAAAAAAATTATAAAATCGAAACAGTCATCTTAAAGTTATAAGCAATTTCTTTTCGGAACAGTCATTACACCGAGAAAAATATCGGTTCCAAAAGTAACAAAATCATGAACATCCGTTGACGAAAGTCTTGTTGTTGCGGCATGTCTAAGATGCTACTTATATTTGTTGTACGATGGTTGAGTTGAGTTTATATTTCATGAACGGAAAAATAGAACAAAATCATAAACATTTGGTCATGATTTTAGAACGTCTTATTTTTCTCTGTGTATTAAGCTAATAATTGCAAGCAGCGTCACAGTAACAAATGTAAACAAAATTGTACAGAATTTTGATGAAAGCTCTTTATTTAAATGAAGCATAAAAAATTCATTGAAACTAGTTCACCATGTAAGCGCGACCAGGGAATTATTGGACCATGTTGCTTATAAACAAAATTGTTTGTATGTTCTTTTCTTTATTATATTATATTACTAATACCGATACTCATCAATTTTTACGGTCTGCTCATGACGAACAGGAAAGAGTCATAGGTTATTACTGCTGATATGCATGGATTTACACTCATTTATTAGTTATGTTGTTTTTTTTTTCTAACACACGAATTTTGTCAATGGTTTTAGAGCAACAAAATCATGACTTTCCATATTCTTAATCGTGTCAAAACGACGTTTCAATAGACTTTTTATATCAAACAGATCATAAATATTGAGAGTAGCTCGGCTTGGCCCCATTTTGGGGGGCTGTTACAGCCAGTTTTTTTATTTTTTATCAAGTTGTATTTTGTGATGGACCTGACAATAGAAAGAAATATGCCTAATGACCGGCAATCTTGTTGTGAGAAGCGATTTGTTATAGAGAAAATAGTTCTATATGTTTTAGACAAGTGAAAACGATTGCTCTTATGTATGTAAAATTATTGGACAACTTATTGGTGGAATTACCCGTTCGGTAGTACGACGATGACTAAATATTTTGAACACAATAATGCGTCAATATACAAGTGAAACTGATCATATAGAGAGAATGGTCTTATATTGACTTATTCACCCTCAAATGGTTAGTTTACTTCTGCCATCTCGACTTAATTGAGTTGCACATAAAAAAGCAAGTAATTTTGAAAATTATCAAATTTTTTATTTAATTTAATATTACTAAATTACATATGCATAAAAATTAAAAATAACAGAAACCAACTACAAAAGTATACACACAATATATATCAAAGGCAACACTGCGTACGAGTGATAAAAAATACTTCAGAGCCTCATCGCGTCCATTAATACTTAAGTTTTTAACTTTTTTTCTACGTTATAACTAGACAGCAGTTTTTCGCCTTTTTGTAGAGAATATAACAGAGTAAATTATAAGTTTATGTGACATATAGCAAACTAGAAGATGTGAGGCTATTGTAGTCAACATTTTCATTGCCTACTTTTCGGCGGCTGTGCTCCTAAAGCTAAACAAGCTGTCACATGGTGGTTGTTCATCGTTGGGCCCTAAACTAATAGCCATAACATGCTAATAAGCCGCTGTCACTAAATTAGTTTTACCGTCCGGCCATGCATAAAGTTAAAAGTGACATTTTTGGCCTCAGGCTAATTAAAAAGTTTTGCCTTGAAGCCCGCTCCTCACACTCTCGCTTTGGTTAACAATTCAATTTGCGCTTGAGCGGTAATTAATCTTATTTGCAGTAAAAGCAACAACCATAATTGAAGACAGACCAAAAACCGGACCTCCTTTTTGTCTCTGTGTGGGTTGCTGTGTGTGTGTTGACATGCATAACAAATGTGCCTACAAAATGTGCAACGTGTCGTATGAGCAACGCGTAACGAGGACAGGCAACATATCAGAATTTAAAATTCTGAAGCTGCAACTGCAACAGCCCTTTCGGCGCCTTCACGTTGCCCTGACCTGCCTCTGGGGCTGGGGCTGCATAAAGCAAACACCTACGCATATGGCTGTGAGCCAGTGCTACATGAGCTTACCTCAATGCGATGCATATGAAATGCCACTTTAACAGGGTTTAAGCACACACAATATTGCAGCGAAATGTATTATAGAATTAATTAAGGTGTCTCTTACACAGAGTTATATAAATTTGTTAAATTTATTTTGTATTTAAAATTTTTTATTTTGACGGAATTGTGTAAAAAAAATTGATGGGGATTAATTATTTTGTCTAATCCAGGCAATTAAACAATTAAGTTATCGTAACTATTCAATTTGTGTTCTACAGCTTTTTTTGGTGATTTGTCAGACATGTAACATTTGCCGTCTGTACTTGTCCAGAAATTATTTTGGCATTGGAATAAATTGAAAGAAAATGAAAAGTTGAGGTGGCCCAACAATACCAGAGCTGTAAAAGATTTAAATTGATTTGATTTGAAATCTTAATGAATTATTTGCATGTTGATTGATTAAATTGAGACTTAAATCTGATTCAATCAATGACAATTGCTTAAAGGTAATTTACAAATTATTTTGTATTGTAAATATTTTGATTTAATTCATTTGATTTAAATCATTAAAGATTTATTTATTCGAAAATTTTGAAAAAGATTTAAATAAAATATTTTAATGTTTAATAAGCCGGGGATTATAACCTAATCGAAACCG